>CM030368.1:202101418-202701418 GCA_017893485.1 Hemerocallis citrina | reverse complement strand
AAATCGTCTGCCATTATATGTCTGCTTAACCCGTCATTGTTGATAACGGGTTAGGTGATCTTAATCCGTTATTGACAATAACGGGTTACGTTTACCTATTTTGGCAGAACTATATCATGTACAGACCTGGGACTAAAAAACTACGGCCAATATATGTCTACTTAACCCGTTATTGTCGATGACGGATTAGGTGTAGGTAACCCGTCATCTACAATGACGGGTTAGGTAGAGAGATTTCGGTAGGAAATCAGTACAGGTGTCCTGGTGAAAAATACAACCTCACAATAACTCACAAGAATTGAGAAACTGAGTTGACAACAATACAACCTCACTACAACAATTCATAGCACAAGAATTGACGAAACTCAGTTCACAACAATACATATGTGGACATAAAATAGGACATTCATTAGCAAATACTAATCTCACCAAATCGTTCGACTTTATTTCTGTATTGTTTACAACTACCTATTACAAGTCATTCACTACAAAAAAATATAAACAAACAGTTGATATCCAAATTGTTCAATCGTTCGACTTCATTTCTGGATTGATTCACCTATCTTCATGGTTGAGTTCCGCAGATGCCCGATAATTATCTACAACATTTACAAATTTAGAAACAAACAGTAGTTCTTAGTTGTTTGAACAGAATAAAATCAAAAACCAAACAATAAAATACCACTAACCAACCTATTGTTAGATACTACCTTTCACGACCACGCGGTTTGTGACCACTTGGTGATAGATGGTCGGGTGGCTACCTCTTTCGTTGAGGATTCCGTCGTCTACCCTCGACTTCGGGAGATTGAGGGTCATCATCTTCCCAAGGCACCGCCTCATCTTCTTCAGGTGGTTGTTGGTGTTGCACCTGTTGCGGCTCGGTGATGCGAATTCCTGGCCTACTCACAATTTGTTTTCGCCTAGTACCCGTTGATGGCAAGTTTGCTCTCAAATAGGCCTCAAGTTGTGGACCTTCACCCGCGTCCTCAAGAGTACGACGGCATGGCGCTAGTATCTCCTGCATTATCTCCTTGAAGCTCTCGGGTATCCTAGTCTTCAAGATGCGAGTAGCTGTTTGAAAGTTCTCCCATGTGTTTTTAATCTACAGTTGGTGAAAAATTCCAATTTAAACATCATTCATACTTAGCAGCATCACTTAAATACAGTACATGCATACAAACTATATGAAATTTGACTGATCGTTTTTTGATATGTCTCAGCCCTTGGTTGGTACATCGGCTGGGAGGAGGAATATGCTGGAGCTGGTTCTGCCTGGGTAGGGGAATCAGAAGTTGCACACCAGCTGGTACAGCAGTCTTTGGAGAAACATACAACCGTGTTATTGGCTTGTACCAAATCATGTATGCCTGCTGGAGAGAGCCATCATACGGTATCGCGACGAACATCATATTCGGTGTCATTTGCCACCGCATGGTATTCCATTTGGCTACATGGTAACGATGGTAATCAGCCCAATC
Organism: Hemerocallis citrina; assembly: GCA_017893485.1. Taxonomy (NCBI): domain Eukaryota; kingdom Viridiplantae; phylum Streptophyta; class Magnoliopsida; order Asparagales; family Asphodelaceae; genus Hemerocallis; species Hemerocallis citrina. Next base: position 202,699,937 of record CM030368.1, on the reverse strand, counting down.
GAAGTTGGGCACTCGTCCCGTTCTCCTAACCTCGTGCAATTTTTTATCATAAGACCTGACCTCGGGAATATTTTGTTGATTCCAAATTGCCGCAAGACTCTATCAGGATACTGGAACTCAACAACTCCAAAATTCACAAGAGGTGCAGCCGTCAACCAAAGGGATCTGTTGTTGTGCAATCCAGCTATCTAAACAAATAGATAAACTAGACACAAATTAAAACCTTGCAAGTGTACGAATTGTTTATAGAAGCGTAGTGAAAAGCAAGGGTCGATCCCACAGAGATTATAGTACTTAACTCACTAATCAATAAAACAAAGAAAAAATGCAAATCATAAAGTTTGTTCTAAAAGTTTATTTGAAAGGAAATGAAAAGATTAAAATCTAAATCAAGTAGTTCTGAATCACAAATATCTATTAAGTAGTTGGGCTTTGATTTCCACCTATAGTCAATAATGCTAAGTCACCTTTTATACTACTCTAATCACTCATGTTCGTTCCTGTAAGGGCATGGTATCTACTCCTTAAAGTTAATGTTTCCCTAGGCCAAGAATTAGGCATGGTATCTACTCTAATTCGTTTCTTTCCTTAAGTATTTAGCATGGTATCTACTAAGTTGTACTTAAAGAAAACATAGGAACAATGGAAACGAAAAAACACTCGAAGTCCTAGAAATTGGTATCAGATCTAGATCCTTCAAGTTGATTAAACCAAGAACCTCTAAAGATTCCTGTGTCACAAGTTATGAGCACGAGATACGGGTCGTCTCTATGCTCATATAACAGATTCAGATTTATAATACGCAAACTTGATAATCTCAAGTTCTGCATGGCAGTCGACTTGCTGTCACTCTCAGTCGACTGCTCTTAGAACTTCTGAACAAGTTTGATTCATATTATAAATCTATACCAATACAATCAGGTTTAATCAATAAGTAATAGAGTAGCGTTGAGAAGAATATAAGCATTACATGACTACGGTTTCAATCTACCCAACTATGAAATTAGTTCCACATAATAAGACTTTTATTGACTAACAGTTTCGAATACATGATTAAAATAAAAACTAGAAAGAGAAGAAATAAACTGATGATGTTCGGCCCGAGAAATCGACTTGCTGTCACTCAGTCGACTGGATCGTTCCTCTCAGTGTACTTGATCTCCTTCTTTCTTCGATGCTGATAGAATAATGCCTGTTGGTTGACAATTGATGATTCAGAGATTAAGTCATGCTCTCAACTCCTTATTCCAGCCTTTTTATAATTTCTGTTGCCCACATCTGCAGATTTCAATTCTATCTCTTTACACATCGAATATAGATCTGAGTCGATCTTCTCACTTGCCAATCCTGGTTCTCTAACTTGATTAATGAAGAGTTGTTATTCGCAGACAACCTGGGTTCTTGCTTCGGAGTTGGATGAGGATGAATCTTCAACTGTTCTTATCTTCTAACTCTGCTGAATACCAGTCGACTGGTTTTGTAATCAGTCAACTGTGCCGAGACATCTGTAGATTCGTAATTCATCATTCAAGTCGACTGTCTTTGGAGTAAGTCGACTGTACCGAGCAGCTTCAACCTCTCTATCCAGTCGCCTGTTTGAAGAACCAGTCGACTTATGCTCTGCAGTTTTTGTGTATCATCCTCAAAATCCTGAATCTGCTTCGTTTTACTGTTTTAGGCTGTTTTCCTATGGAAAAGAGAAAATAAGAGTAAATACCACATATAGAGCATTTAAATGTCCAATTGCATTAAGATTATTGCTCCTAAATGTGAATATTATTGGGTTCATCAAATACCCCCAAACTTAGCTTTTGCTTGTCCTTAAGAAAAATTAAACTACAAGCATCCCTTCCAACATTTACCTCAGAGAACTTGCTACATTAGGTGTCAAGGTTAGAACAAGCATTAAGATAGGTCTAAACAAGTTTTAATTCAAATGTTAATCACTTATTCACACGAATACTCAACTTGAATATCAAATAGTAGTGTGGCCAATGCCTAAGCAACATAATCATAATTAAGGTTAGCAAGCTCAACTATATTTCAACTCAAAATTCTCACCATGGCATACACTCACAAAAAAAAATATAGCTCTCATTGACATGGGACATTCAAGTTAGATCTCGTGACAATTTATCATTACTTGGATGAAACCATATGCTTGATCTTGCTACTACATCTTCACACCATTGATTTGCATGTTACTTGGATCAAAAGGTCTTTTATAGGTTGTAATGGGGCCATGGGTAAGGGTTTAAACAATTGAAGGGAAAAGGAATACAAAATTCTAAAGGATTAGTAGAGCAACTTGCATTGTTCTAAGAGAGATTTTTTTTTTTTTTTTATGACAAATCCTCCAACTCTTCTTCATATTTTCATCCCCTTCATCTTGACATACCACATCTCTTTTACAATTCTTGCTCTACTAACTCAATAGATATAGGTAAGGTGACCTATTCATCTAGTCTTTGGTTAAGGATGATGTGTCTTACAAAAGTAAGGATTTTATAGGCTTCAAAGGGGCAACTAGTGAATAATTGATGTTGGGTAGGCTATTTGTCTTTGGTGATAGAATCTTAGGTACCTTAATCATTTCCAAGTTTTTATGCAAAAACCAAAAATAAGTTTCGAAAAGTAGCAAAAACAAGTTCTAGATCATCTCAGGAATGCAGTCAACTGAGATCTTCAAGTGTATGACTCTCTCAAAAGAAATAAATAAGGCTCAAAAACTCACAATTTGTGTATTTAAGTTCACTCACAGTTGAACTTGCTATTCTCTTTCACAATTCGTTAAATTGACATAGCCAAATGAATGAAAGTTTCAAGTATGATCCATATGATAAGTTATTAATATTTTTTAAAGATAAAGACCACACTTAATACTTGTTCTCCACTCTCTACCTATAGTAACTGAGCTCATTTCTCATCATTGTTATTAGAAAAGACTCAACATCAAGAGACTCCAAATGTGAATAACTACCCCCAAACTTAGATGGAATATTGTCCTCAATGTTTGAAACAACTTAAGATAGGCATGTGTCACCATTTAATTTGAAGGAAGGAAACTGAAAATAAAAGATGAATAAAGAAATAAAAAGAAATAAAGAGAAAGTGTAAGTACTCCCCTGAAAATTGGGTTGCCTCCCAATAAGCGCTGTGTTTCTTGTCTTCAGCTAGACTTGATGAGTTCATGCAATGTATTGGATGGTTTGAAGATTCACATCTTCCTCTTGCGGCTCAAAACTCATCTCAATATAAGGTTTCGCCCTATGCCCGTTCACCATGAATGTTTGATTTTTCTCTTTGCTATGAACCTCCAATGCTCCATGTGGAAAGACTTTTGTAACAATGTACGGGCCATACCATCGTGACATAAGCTTGCCTGGAAAGAGTCTTAATCTTGAGTTGTATATCAATACTTTTTGTCCTTCAAAAAACTGCTTCCTTGCTAGCTGTTTATCATGGTATATCTTGGTCCTTTCTTTGTACAACTTTGCATTTTCGTATGCGTCGTGCCTCAATTCTTCAAGCTCGTTCAATTGCAATCTTTTTTTGTTACCTGCTTGTTTCATATCAAAATTGAACCTTTTAATGGCCCAATAAGCTTTGTGTTTCAACTCCACTGGAAGGTGACAGGCTTTTCCAAAAACTAGACGGTATGGTGACATGCCAATGGGTGTCTTGTATGCGGTTCTGTAGGCCCATAATGCATCATTCAAGCGTAGAGATCAATCCCTTCTACTTGTATTTACTGTCTTATCTAGAATGCTCTTGATCTCTCTGTTGCTAATCTCCACTTGCCCACTGGTTTGAGGATGATATGGAGTGCCCACTCTATGTGTAATCCCATATTTCTTCATCAAAGAAGCAAATGGAAAATTATTGAAGTGGCTACCTCCATCACTAATTATTGCTCGTGGTGTACCGAACCTGGTGAAGATGTTTTCCTGTAAAAACTTGACAACAACTTTGTGATCATTAGTTTTTGAGGGGACAGCCTCGACCCATTTAGACACGTAATCCACACCCACAAGAATATATAAATAACCAAATGAGTTAGGAAAGGGACCCATGAAGTCGATTCCCCAGACATCAAAAAGCTCGATTACTTGGATGTTTTGCAGTGGCATTTGATTTCTAGAAGAGATGTTGCCTGTCCTTTGGCATTTATCACAAGTCCTGCAAAAAGAAAAAGCATCTTTGAATACATTAGGCGAATAGAAACCAGATTGTAATACCACTACAAAAGATACTCGATTTACCAGCGAATATTCCCCGGCGTTTTACTAGTAGCGCCGGGGTAGGGAGCGAATAGGAATAGGGCGCCAGATGGGAAGGTTATACACCGGCAGTCGCTTTAAACCGCCGGGCAATCTTTGTATTCACCGGCGTTTTATTTAAAAACGCCGGTGAAGTGTATTATTCACCGGCGTTTTAATAATAAACGCCGGTGAATATACCGACACATTCACCGGCGTGTCTAATTGAAACGCCGGTGAATAAGCTGCGATAAATCCCGCGCAACCCTAATCTTTCGCTCGCCATTTTCCCAACCCCCCCCCAAAAAAAGGGGGCGCTTCGTTTTCCCTCCTTCCTCGCTCTACTTCCCGCGTGTTTGCCTCCGCCGCTTCGTCCTCTTCGACAGCCTTCGACCTTTCGTCATCGTCCCTTCTTCCCTTCGTCATTTTCGATTTCCCTCCTCCCTCTCTCTATTTGGAGGTGAATCGGCGATCGGAAACCACCGTGTCGCCCCGCTCTCTCTATCTCCTACGCCCCCGCGCTCGTCGCCCCGCTCTCTCTCTCTCTTCGGTATCATCTCTTGATTTCCCTTATTTTTCAAAAAAAGCATGTTTTTTCAGATTATGCATCTTGATTTCCTTAACATGAATGGTTTAGTTGGGATGAAGAATGAATAGAAAAATATATGCTTAGATACTGGAAATTTTCATCTTCTTTTACTGTTAATGAAGCTTATTTCATGCATCTGATTGTCATCTTGGCATGTTTTTTTGACCAAAATGGGTTCACTGTGAACTGAGGATGGTATAGCTGTATGCCAAAATCCTTCGGATATGTACAACAATTGGGTTTTAGATTTAGTTGGGCTAAAGAATTAGTAGAGCAACATATATGCTCAGATAATGGATATTTTCATTTTCAGATACTGTTAATGAAGCTGATTGCCATCTTTGGCATGATTTTTTAACAAAAAATGGGTACACTTCCAAACTAAGTATGCTGCTAGCATCCTCATTTTCTTTTACTGTTAATGAAGCTTATCTCATGCATCTGAATGTCATCTTGGCATGTTTTTTTGACCAAAATGGGTTCACTGTGAACTGAGGATGCTATAGGTACGTATGCCAAAATCCTCCGGATATGTACAACAATTGGGTTTTAGATTTAGTTGGGCTAAAGAATTAGTAGAGCAACATATATGCTCAGATAATGGATATTTTCATTTTCAGAAGCTGATTTAGAGAACCTGATTGCCATCCTAGGCATGATTTTTTAACATAAAATGGGTACACTTCCAAACTAAGTATGCTGCTAGCATCCTCATTTTCTTTTACTGTTAATGAAGCTTATCCCATGCATCTGATTGTCATCTTGGCATGTTTTTTTGACCAAAATGGGTTCACTGTGAACTGAGGATGCTATAGCTGTATGCCAAAATCCTCCGGATATGCACAACAATTGGTTCACTGTAAGGAAGTTATTTAATCCTTGACAGGTACAACTTGCCGAGGCATGGAAAGAGGATAAATATAAATGATGGCAACGAGAGTCATGGGGATGAGCAACCGCTACATAATAGTGGCAGTCAAACAGATGAGGGTGAGGGTAGCACGCCGTCAAAAAACATCGTGGGCGAACTAAGATGACGAATGTTTGGAGACTTAAGAATGATGAAAGGATAGTGGTGGAGGTAAACGGTGTCGGGCAACCGGTTGGCGATAACGCCAGCAAATTTTCTTTCTTCATTGGGGTTATAGCAAGGAACCCACGGATAGTTCCTTTGTCATACGAGAGTTGGCCGAAGGTGCCAACCACGACAAAGGCCACTGCAATTACGACAATCAAGGTATTTCCCATCTAAAATAAATAATTGGTAGGCGCAAATATATTATTGAAATATGTATTTTTAGTGATGGGTAATAAATTTTGCAGCAATACTTCTCGTTCGCCGACTCCCTTACGCCTTGGGTTGAAAAGTCACTCTCCAAAAAGTGGAGGGACTACAAGAGTGACTTGAAGGCGAAGTTTTTGACAAAGACCTTTCAGAGGCGGAGAATGCAGGGAATGTGCCAGAAAATGTGGAGCCTTCAGATTTGCAATTCCTTGTGCACTACTGGAGTTCGGCGATCGGTTAGGTATTTACATTAAAGGCACAAAAATCTAATGAGTATGTGGTTGTATGGCTACTCTAATGAATTTTTCTGCTAACTTCATTGTGGCATGTACAGAAAAGGGCGGAGGTGGGTGTTGCTAGTTGGTCAAAGCAGCTAGTGTTGCACACCGCTGTTACACAGAGCTTTGCTCTGGTTCGGGAAGAATTGGTAGGCACAATCGTATTGAACATTTTTTACTTACAGTTATTTGTTTATAACCATTTCATCTTACTAATATATAGGAAGAAGATTTGGGGGTCCTACGGAGTTTGGCGACATTGACTTTTTCGATGCCACCCACAAATCGAAGGATGGGACGTATGCGAGCCCTGAGGCAGCACGGATTCTGGTAATTTGTAAACTAATATCTAATGAGTAGTCGAAATCTCATCTGCTTTTAACTCTGATTGTTATGTCCTTTTACAGACTAACGCTCGGAGAAGGTATGATGAAATCTCTTCCGCTTCAGATTCTGACCCTACGGCGGCACCCACAGATTGGCGTACCCGGCAGAGAGTTGCCTTGACCGAGGTTAGGGGAAAGGAGAGGCATGGACGTGTCCGTGGTATGGGGCTAGGACCAACCCCCTCGCAGCTATTCGGACGGAGTGAATCTAGTTCAAGTGCCAATCGGGACGAGGAGATGACTTCATTAAAGGCACAAGTTGCACTCCTACAAGAACAAATGGCCCATTTAATAGGGCAACAATCCCAAGTCCCACCCTCGGTAAGTCTTTAAATTGGTATTTTTAAAGAGATTATGGTCTTGAATGCATGAAAGACACGTATTAGTGTTTGTGAGTCTGCATTGTGGCTATCGTCTATAAGCATTTCATTTATGTTTCTTAAGTGGGCTGTGATTAGAAAGAAAGGGCTGGAGTGGAGATCTGAAAACCCAAATAGAGACATCTCGTTTATTATAATCTATACTTATTGTTGGACCAACCCCCTCTTGCTGTTGTTGCTGATGTCTCTTTGTGTGCGTGTGTTGAAGAGAATGAAGGGATGAGAGAGAGTTGAGAAAAATGCCGCTATGTTAGCCTGGTGTATCCTCATTCTCTACCATCCCTCTTTCTGGCTCCATATATGGCTTCTATATTAAATTGGTTTCCTTCCACGATGACAGTCCGTAATACTACACTTGATATGAGCCCTGTTCATAGCTGCACCCTATTGCATACTCACAAACAACTAATACGTGTCGTTCATGCATTGTATGACCAACCCCACTTTGGCACATAACATGCTTAGATGACATTGTATGACCTGCAAACAAGGTTTGTTCAGCCGTGTTGTTGTACTGATTTGGAGGATTTTGGTATGCTAGCAGCATACTTAGTTTGGAAGTGAACCCATTTTATGTTAAAAAATCATGCCAAAGATGGCAATCAGGTTCGCTAAATCAGCTTCTGAAAATGAAAATATCCATTATCTGAGCATATATGTTGCTCTACTAATTCTTTAGCCCAACTAAATCTAAAACCCAATTGTTGTACATATCCAGAAAATTTTGGCATACGTACCTATATCATCCTCAGTTCACAGTGTACCCATTTTGGTCAAAAAAACATGCCAAAGATGGCAATCAGATGCATGAAATCAGCTTCTTTAACAGTATCTGAAAATGAAAATTTCCATTATCTGAGCATATATGTTTCTTTAACAGTGACTGTGAACAATTGTTCATAATTGGGCTGTGATTAGAAAGAGACGAGTTGGAGTGGAGATCTGGAAACCCATATAGAGACATCTTGTTCATAATAATTTATTATTATTGTTGTTCTTGTCGCTCTTGCTGTTGTTGCTGATGTCTCTATGTGTTCGTGTGCTGAAGGGAAAGAAGGGATGAGAGAGAGATGAGGAAAATGCCGCTATGTTAGCCTGGTGTATCCTCATTCTCTACCATTCCTCTTTCTGGCATCTATATTTGGTTTCCTTCCACGATGACAATTCCTTAAAACTACACTTGATATGAGCCCTATTCGTATTTTTCTTCAATGAAGAATTGATCTATGACTACAATTTTCATTTTCTTTTACTGTTAAAAAAGCTTATTTCATGCATCTGATTGTCTTCTTGGCACATTTTTTGACCAAAATGGGTTCACTGTGAACTGAGGATGGTATAGCTGTATGCCAAAATCCTCCGGATATGTACAACAATTGGGTTTTAAATTTGGTTGGGCTAAAGAATTAGTAGAGCAACATATATGCTCAGATAATGGATATTTTCATTTTCAGAAGCTAATTTAGAGAACCTGTTTGCCATCTTTGGCATGATTTTTTATCATAAAATGGGTTCACTTCCAAACTAAGTATGCTGCTAGCATCCCCATCTTCTTTTACTGTTAATGAAGCTTATTTCATGCATCTGATTGTCATCTTGGCATGTTTTTTTGACCAAAATGGGTTCACTGTGAACTGAGGATGCTATAGGTACGTATGCCAAAACCCTCCGGATATGTACAGCAATTGGGTTTTAGATTTAGTTGGGCTAAAGAATTAGTAGAGCAACATATATGCTCAGATAATGGATATTTTCATTTTCAGAAGCTGATTTAGAGAACCTGATTGCCATCTTTGGCATGATTTTTTAACATAAAATGGGTTCACTTCCAAACTAAGTATGCTGCTAGCATCCCCATCTTCTTTTACTGTTAATGAAGCTTATTTCATACATATGATTGTCATCTTGGCATGTTTTTTTGACCAAAATGGGTTCACTGTGAACTGAGGATGCTATAGGTACGTATGCCAAAACCCTCCGGATATGTACAGCAATTGGGTTTTAGATTTAGTTGGGTTAAAGAATTAGTAGAGCAACATATATGCTCAGATAATGGATATTTTCATTTTCAGAAGCTGATTTAGAGAACCTGATTGCCATCTTTGGCATGATTTTTTAACATAAAATGGGTTCACTTCCAAACTAAGTATGCTGCTAGCATCCCCATCTTCTTTTACTGTTAATTAAGCTTATTTCATGCATCTGATTGTCATCTTGGCATGTTTTTTTGACCAAAATGGGTTCACTGTGAACTGAGGATGCTATAGGTATGTGTGCCAAAACCCTCCGGATATGTACAGCAATTGGGTTTTAGATTTAGTTGGGCTAAAGAATTAGTAGAGCAATATATATGCTCAGATAATGGATATTTTCATTTTCAGAAGCTGATTTAGAGAACCTGATTGCCATCTTTGGCATGATTTTTTAACATAAAATGGGTTCACTTCCAAACTAAGTATGCTGCTAGCATCCCCATCTTCTTTTACTGTTAATGAAGCTTATTTCATGCATCTGATTGTCATCTTGGCATGTTTTTTTGACCAAAATGGGTTCACTGTGAACTGAGGATGCTATAGTTGTATGCCAAAACCCTCCGGATATGTACAGCAATTGGGTTTTAGATTTAGTTGGGCTAAAGAATTAGTAGAGCAACATATATGCTCAGATAATGGTTATTTTCATTTTCAGAAGCTGATTTAGAGAACCTGATTGCCATCTTTGGCATGATTTTTTTAACATAAAATGGGTTCACTTCCAAATTAAGTATGCTGCTAGCATCCCCATCTTCTTTTACTGTTAATGAAGCTTATTTCATGCATCTGATTGTCATCTTGGCATGTTTTTTTGACCAAAATGGGTTCACTGTGAACTGAGGATGCTATAGCTGTATGCCAAAACCCTCCGGATATGTACAACAATTGGGTTTTAGATTTAGTTGGGCTAAAGAATTAGTAGAGCAACATATATGCTCAGATAATGGATATTTTCATTTTCAGAAGCTGATTTAGAGAACCTGATTTCCATCTTTGGCATGATTTTTTATCATAAAATGGGTTCACTTCCAAACTAAGTATGCTGCTAGCATCCCCATCTTCTTTTACTGTTAATGAAGCTTATTTCATGCATCTGATTGTCATCTTGGCATGTTTTTTTGACCAAAATGGGTTCACTGTGAACTGAGGATGCTATAGGTACGTATGCCAAAATCCTCCGGATATGTACAACAATTGGGTTTTGGATTTAGTTGGGCTAAAGAATTAGTAGAGCAACATATATGCTCAGATAATGGATATTTTCATTTTCAGATACTGTTAATGAAGCTGATTGCCATCTTTGGCATGATTTTTAACAAAAAAAGGGTACACTTCCAAACTATGTATGCTGTTAAAGAAGCTGAATGTTTCCATTATCTGAGCATATATGTTTCTTTATCATTTTTCTTTTACTGTTAAAGAAGCTGAATTCATGCATCTGAAGATTTAAGATCCAGAATGGCAAATTTTGATTGGGCTGTGATTGGATTGTTTAGTGGTTGTTGTCTATGTTCTTAATTGGGCTGTGATTAGAAAGAGAGGGCTCGAGTGGAGATCTGGAAACCCATATAGAGACATCTTGTTCATAATAATTTATTATTATTGTTGTTCTTGTCGCTCTTGCTATTGTTGCTGATGTCTCTTTGTGTTCGTGTGCTGAAGGGAAACAAGGGATGAGAGAGAGATGAGGAAAATGCCGCTAAGTTAGCCTGGTGTATCCAAAGTCTCTACCATTCCTCTTTCTGCTTCCATTTCTGGCTTCTATATTTGGTTTCCTTCCACGATGACAGTTCCCTAAAAATACACTTGATATGAGCCCTATCTTATTTTTCTTATTTTTCTTATATTTGGTTTCCTTCCACGATGACAGTTTCATGGATTGTCTGAACAATCCATGAAAGACATGCTTAGATACTGAATTTTCATTTGTTTTACTATTTTAGATAGTGGATATTCCCAATCAGAGGAGAATATAAAGGTTTCAAGTTAGATACTGAATTTTCATTTGTTTTGTTGTTTTAGATATATTTAAAAACAAAATTAAGTACTAGATTTTTAGCATTGCAATGTAATTATTTTACCTCTCTATATATCATTAACAATTTCATTTGCAATTGGCACTTTGATCTTATAATTTAAGATACAGGTAAATCTTTTTTGCAAGTTCAAAAAATATGTATATTCTGTATTGTGGTCTACTGTTGAATTAAACTATTGTTTTTTTTTCACAGCGGTCGCCCAGGTAAAGGAAATTCTGATGATTAGAACTGAAGGTACTCGAGGGGTATGAATCTGTGGTCCTTCTTGCTGTTCTTATGTCCTCCTTGCTGTTGTTATGTCAGACTGTTTTTTTATGAGAATTATGTCAGACTGTTAATTCGGGATATTTGGAATATTTGTTAGACTGGTTTGTTGGGATATTTGGGATGTTCATCGCTATATTAATTTGTTAATTATGACACTATTAATTTTGCAGTGAATTTGGACGTTGATATGACACGTGTGAAACTTTATTATCTTTAATTATTCTTGTGTTTGGTTGTGATTTGCGCATTAAAATGCAACGAAATTGGTTGAATCAGTTGCGAATTAGTTTACAGGTTTTGTAAATGAAACTGTGAATTGAAATCGAACGGAAAACCGGAGCATGAAAAACAAACGTGCATAGATAGACCGGCGTTTTATAAAACACCGGTCTATCTAATGAATTAGTTGCAGTGTGCGATATACCGGCGTTCCCACACACGCCGGTGTATGCCGCTAGTTGTAACGGCACCAAACAACAACCTAACTACACCGGCGTTTTTGGTCACGCCGGTGCTTGTAAGTAGGGAAAACCGGGCACTCATAAACGCACATACACCGGCGGTCAACGACCGCCGGTACACTTTCATTATACACCGGTGTTTATATAAACGCCGGTGAATTGGTATATACCGGCTGTTTATGGCCGCCGGTGAATGCATATTAGGGGTAAAAGAACGGCACTCAGAGACCCCCATACACCGGCGTTTTTCTGACCGCCGGTGTAGTTATAATATTTACCGGCGTCCAGTAGAACCGCCGGTGTAGACCCCTTCCTTTCCGCGATGCTCGCTTCGGCGGCATTTGGACCGGCGCTATTATAAACACCGGTGTATGTTTCATCGGCGTAAAAAAATGCTGGCAAAGACGTAAAAAAACGCCGGTAAATCGAGTCTGTTTTGTAGTGTACCTTAAGTGCTGTTCTTTTTGGTCCAAAGTGTCCTCCACATGCATATTGGTGTCAATGTTGTAGAATAATCCTTTGCTCTTCTTCTGCCACACATCTTCTTATAATTTGATCAGGGCAGAATTTGAATAAGTAAGGATCATCCCAATAATAGTGCTTGCACATGGCCAACAGTCTCTTTCTTTCTTGACTTGTCATACCTGGAGGGAAAACATGAGCAGTGAGATAATTTACAATATCTGCAAACCATGGAAGTTGTATATTTATTTCAAATAAATGTTCATCTGGAAAATTTTCATTCAGTGGGGGCACAATTCTTTCTTCATCATGCAGTAATCTGGACAAGTGATCTGCCACAACATTGTCACTTCCTTTCTTGTCTCTAATCTCAAGGTCGAATTCTTGAAGCAACAACACCCATCTGATTAACCTAGGCTTAGCATCCTTTTTAGCAAACAAATATCTCAAAGCAGCATGGTCAGTGAAAACAATGACTTTAGATCCAATCAAATATGATCTAAACTTCTCTACAGCAAAAATGACAGCTAACATTTCTTTTTCAGTAGTGGAATAATTAAGCTGTGCATCATTTAAAGTTCGAGAAGCATAGTAAATAACATGGGGTACCTTATTTATTCTCTGACCTAAAACAGCTCCCAAAGCATAATCACTTGCATCACACATAAGCTCGAAAGGATGGTTCCAATTTGGTGCCATGATGATAGGTGCAGAAATGAGAAGATTTTTCAATGTAATGAAAGCATTTGTGCACTCTTCTGTCCATGCAAACTCAACATCCTTAGATAACAATCCACAAAGGGGTCTGGAGATTTTGGAGAAATCTTTTATAAATCTTCTATAGAACCCTGCATGTCCAAGAAAACTCCTTACACCCTTGACTGTAGTAGGAGGGGGTAGCTTTGATATGATGTCAATTTTTGCCTTATCCACCTCTATGCCCCTTTTTGACACCACATGTCCCAAGACAATACCTTGTTGTACCATAAAATGGCACTTTTCCCAATTCAGCACTAAATTGCATTCTTCACATCTCTTAAGTACAAGCTACAAATGGTTAAGGCATTCATCAAAACAAGATCCAAAAACACTGAAATCATCCATAAATACCTCGATGAACCTTTCCACCATGTCTGAAAATATACTCATCAAGCATCTCTAAAATGTAGCTGGTGCGTTGCACAATCCAAAAGGCATCCTCCTGTATGCAAAAGTACCCAAAGGACATGTAAAAGTGGGTTTTCTTGATCTTCTGGAGCAATAGCAATTTGATTATAGCCACTATAACCATCTAAAAAACAATAATGACTATATCCTGCTAATCTTTCTAACATTTGATCAATAAAAGGAAGAGGGAAGTGATCTTTCCTGGTTTCGTTATTCAGCTTCCTGTAGTCAATGCATACCCTCCATCCTGTGGTCATCCTCGTAGGGATAAGCTCATTCTCTTCATTCTTCACCACTGTGACTCTACTTTTCTTAGGCACTACATGTATAGGACTCACCCATTTGCTATCTGAGATAGGGTAGATGATGCCAACATCTAGTAGCTTCAGGACCTCTGTTCTTACCACTTCCTTCATGTGTGGATTAAGCCTTCTCTGTGCTTCCCTGCTAGGTTTTGCATTGTCTTCAAGAAGTATTTTATGCATGCATTTGGATGGACTTATTCCCTTGATGTCTGCAATGGTCCATCCTATTGCACCCTTGTGTTCTCGCAGTACCCTCAGCAGCTTATCTTCTTCTTGCGCACTTAAGTTTGCAGCAACTATCACAGGTAGCATCTAGTTTTCACCCAAATATGCATACTTCAAGTGTTCGGGCAGCGGCTTAAGCTCCACATCTGGTGTCCTAGTAACAGAAGAAACAAGAGTGTTATCAGACACAAGATTTTCAAATACAGGTGCAAGCTTACCTGAATATAATTTTGGAGTTTCGAGGTAATGTACTGTCTCTGCAATTCTCCATTCATCGTATTCCTGTTCAACATGAGACAATGTTAGAGATTGTGTAATTGCGGCTTGTAGTGGTTCAACGCCATGTACCTGAAATTTTTGATCGACAATCTCCTGTACCACATCAATATTATAGCATTCATGATCATCATGTGGTAATTTCAGTGCATCAAACATTTTAAATTCAACCTTTTCTCCATTTATTTTCATACTTATAGTACCCTTTTTAACACAAATTTTTATATCAGCCGTACTCATAAAGGGCCTACCTAGAATGATCGGTAAAGAAGATGGCATTGAAGAGTCCTCCATATCCAACACAACAAAATCTGCAGGCAAGATGAAGTCGTTTACCTGAACTAGGTGTAACGCCCCGAATCCCAATTACACTGAATTCGAGATGTTCTACAGGATCTTTTCACTTTCTTAGTACACTTTTACAGGGAAATTGAAACTTTTCATCATACATCAGAGATTACATCATAATTACATCTTTCTTTTGCACAGCGGAAGTAAAATACAACAATTAAATACAAGTACAACAGCTTGATATAATCTTTAAGCATCCAAATCTTCTTTAATCTTTAGCATAACATTTACCTGCATGTCAGACTGTGGGTACGTCAGTTTATTCAACCGACGATCATTATACACGGCCATCCTCTCTATGCCGGAAAATAGTATAACTTAACATTTCATATTTAGCAACCACAAACTTGTCACATTTTAAACTAAAGGGACTACCCTATTGATGTCGTGTTGTGATTGTGCACTTAGTCCTTAATGCAGTTAATTATGTTACATGACACTAATGCACACTTGTTCGGATTCTATGCATCCCATACTACATAGGTCCGAGGGCAAGCCCTTATTCGTTCTTCATCTTTATAGGGTTCAATCCCCCGTTATGATCTAATCTACTACTGTAATTACGGTAAGTATCCTAGATGTTATCTGACCTACGAACTCATGTTTAGGCACTCTGGAGTAGTATCCTCACCCAGACGCATCATGGGAACTCCTGGGATACGCTCTTACCATAAACATGACACCACCCGTAGTCTTCAAACATCCCACGAGCGTCGCCACTGGGACGGTACTCTGGAACAGTATCCTCACCCAGACTCGTCATGGGAATTCCTGGGATACGCTCTCGCCGCTACCTAGGGCCCTCATACTCAGTGTTTTTCTCTTACTTTCATCACGTCTTCACTATGCACTAGTCCTTAGTTTTATTAAAAATCATGA
Source organism: Hemerocallis citrina (assembly GCA_017893485.1). Lineage (NCBI taxonomy): Eukaryota > Viridiplantae > Streptophyta > Magnoliopsida > Asparagales > Asphodelaceae > Hemerocallis > Hemerocallis citrina. The sequence continues at coordinate 202,684,295 of CM030368.1, read as the reverse complement.
ACAAAATTAATCTCTAGAGTTAGCCTCTCCATCAACCGGACTTATTCATTCATTTCATCACGACCAACCTTGGTCTAATTTCATTTTATTTCATTTCTCGGTGCCGGGGAGACTTAGCTACTCTATTTCAAATTTCATTTCACAATCTTTAACTCATAACAACTTCCGTGTCAAATTTTCATACTCTTTCTTATTCATGATTACACTTTGTTCGCAAGTCCATAGTGAATACTTATAACTCATAAAAATTCATATTCATGGCCAACAATTTCTTTTTCTTTCATCAACATGATTTCTAAATTCCATAATCATACAATGGACTCATGCACTTCATAATTAAACACTCATACTTCATATTTTACACAATATCCTCAAGTGAGAATTACTAATATCATGTCACACCACAAAATTCTTTTTGTCAATTACTTTCTAATAAACCCATTTCAATATATCTTTATAAACTGAAAATTTCCATAAGTATGTGTCTTGAACCATAGCTTTAATTACACCATTTGTTCACAAACTACATTATATTTTCTTCAAATAATACCCAACTCAATCCCATAAAATTCCTTGTATTTTTATGAAAATTACCATATTTTTCTCACGTTTTTTGGACATCACAATCTCACAAAAAAAATATTTTTTATAAAGTGCTAAAGGGAGGATTCGAACCCAGCACGGTAGAGAAGGAGCCCAGAGCACCCGCCAACAGGCCAACATGTGCTAGCGATTAGAAGAGGGCGAAATAGGTGTATGTGCTATCAGTTCGCAGCCCTATATACATATATACACAGTTTGGGTAAAAAGATGGTGAAGGCCGGGTTTCGAACCGCGCCGCTCAGGGAAACCGAACGCAGTCAAAGACCGCCTGAGCCACTGGCTCAGGATGTCACAGTACTGAGTAAAAATCTATATGTTTCATATTCGCACTGTTTTAGAAAACAACTCGATGTTCAAATCAATTTGGTTCATATTGCCTTTATACAAACCACTGAAAAATTCCAGATTTAATCTCCCTTGACTGATCTTCATAACAGTAAGTATAAAATAATTTTTTGTACTAAAAACATAATTTTTTCCACCCAAACTAATAATTTGTTCATAAAGACCATAATATCTTTTATTTTCGACATTGAAAAAAATCAATTGGTCTTCTAATCTCTTTTATTCCCAAGTTTCCTATGATAACTTACTGTTTATTAACCTATATTAATACCACATACATCTTTGGATTTTCCCATACTCATATTAGCAAAAGGATTCATGTAGCATATGAATAGGTCAAACTCAAAAATACTAAATTTTGGGTATTTCCATTTTGATGACAACAAGCAATTTCACTAGTTCATTTATGCCACTTCTACTCATGAATTTAACATACTCATAACTCAAGCATTCAATATACTTTCTATTCAAATTTCATAGTGTCATTCTCTTAATCAATTGTCATGTTTCAACCATACAATTTACAAGCAATTAATGGAGATTTTCACACATCATACTAGCCATATTCCATCATCATTCAATTAAAGTAACAATCATAGAAAGTGCTACATATAGTTTAATTTCATGCTAGAATTCCACATACAAATTAATCACATCATTCCAATCCATTCATATACTAACTTTTCAATTAAAGTGGACTCTTATTAGTATTTTCCATGTATAGTGTTGACAATAAAACTAGCATGGATCCTACATTAGAAATATGAAATATTTTACCCACCTTAATGGAGAGAAACACAAAAGGCAACAAGTCCTAATAGATGAGAACACCTCCTCCTAGCCAAAAGAGTGCACCACTCCAAGCTTCCAACTCCTAGCCGAATGCTTCCCAAGCCGAATGCTTCCCAAGTCCTTGATGCCGGCCACTCCAAGCAACCAAAGAAACCACACACTCTCTTATCTTTTATAACTCACACAATTATAATACTATAGCTTTAGAAATTATACTTTGCATATGAAAAATTAGCCACGAGAAGGGGGGTATTTATACTAAAAAATGAGGGGAATGGAGGGCCAAGATTGTCTTGGTGGTTGTAAAATGAAGGGCTTAGATCAAAGTAGGAGTTAGAAGAACTACCCACCTCCTTGAAACTACCCCCATGTTCTCCACACCCAAAAATCCAAATTTCCCTCCAAAAGAATGCTACCCGGCCCCAAGCATGAAGTGTGCAATGCACGTGTACGTGTAGTGCACGTGCATGCAACTAGGCCAAATTTGTACATTCTAAAATTGTATAAAAATATATTTGTTAAAAAAAGTCTTCTACATGACAAGTTTAATTAAAATAACTTAATTCATGGGCTTTCTTTGTGGGCCAAAACTAGTTTATAAAAAATAAAATAAAATACTTTTGGGCTTTTAAAGAAAAGGCTTTTTAATTAAATCAAAGAAGGCTTTTAAAGAAAGGCTTTTGTACCAAAATAATTTGAGAAAAATATATTAAATAATTATACACATTATGATAAAGTAATTCAAACAAAATATTGCACGTGCACAACACGTGCAAAATAAATAATTTTTCATTAATTGAAAAATCAGGGTATTACACTAGGACATCTTCCAAAATACCTCTAGGTCTCCTGATGCTGCGATCAGCCAACTGCAAGGTGATGGAGGTTGGTTTGAGTTCCCCCAATCCTAGCTTTTCGTAAACAGAGTATGGAAGAAGATTTATGCTTGCCCCCAAGTCTAGCGGTGCCTTTTCAAAGAAGTGCTCACCAACCCTGCAAGGAATGGTGAAACTTCCTGGGTCATTCAATTTAGGAGGTAATTTCCTTAACAATACGACGCTCACTTCTTCTGTCAAAGCCACATCCTCCCTAACCTGAAATGTTCTCTTGTGAGTACAGCATTCTTTCAAAAATTTGGCATAAGAAGGAATTTGTTTAATAGCATCAAGTAGGGGAATATTAATTTCTACCTTTCTGAGAGTTTCAAAGATATCAAATAAATGTTGTTCTTTCTTTTGCTTGACTAACCTTTGAGGGAATGGTGGCAATACTGCCCCTCCTTTTTCACTTACCTTGTTGGAACCCAAAGGTTTTGATGGTTGTGTATCTGATTCGTCTGCGTGTGTTCCAACCTTGCTGTCAATTATCTTACCACTTCTTAGGGTTGTCACGGATTTGAGTTGTTCTTGGCCTCTAGGGTTTGGTATAGTTTGTGATGGAAGTTTTCCTGCCTTTCTTTCACTCAACTCCTTCGCGATTTGACCGATTTGAGTTTCCAATTTCTGAATGGCCTGCCCTTGTTGGTTGCTTATTTGATGTTGTTGTTGGAGCAATTGAAGAACGGTAGATTCGAAATCCAACTTCTTCTGTTCTTGCACTGGCCGATCGAACCCACTTCCCATCTGGAAGTTCCATGCATGTCCTTGCGAAGATTGAGTGCCTCGATTGTTTTGATTGTTGCTCCATGAGAAATTTGGATGGTTTCTCCACCCTGGGTTGTATGTGTTCGAGAAGGGGTTGTTCTTTGGTGGAAACACTCCTTGTCCTACATAGTTTGCATGCTCCTGATCTGTGAAAGAAGACATGGGACACGTATCAGTCGTATGATCAAAATGAGAACAAATTGCACAAATTTCTTTTGTTTGGTTTTTTACACCACCCATCATCGATATTGCATTAACAAGCATATCAATTTTTTTGTTCATGTTTACCATTTCTAATTGTATGTTATTACTACTAGAAATTTCGTAAACTCCCTATTTTTTCGAAAGGCCTCTTTCCCTTGTTGAGAATTGCTGTGAGTTCTCGCTGAGTTCTTCAAATAGTTCGATGGCCTCCTCACCACTTTTCCTCATCAAGATTCCGTTGCAAGCTGAATCCACAATTGCCTTGTTAGTATCATTTAAACCCTCATAAAATACTTGTACCTGATCATCCTTAGGCATGTTGTGCGTAGGACACTTGAGAAGCTTGTTCTTGAAGTCCTTCCATGCTACGAAGAATAAATCTCCATCTTTTTGTTGGAAGAGTTGAATCTCCCTTTTTAGTTGTTTGGTTTTCTGGGCTGGAAAGAATTCTTTCAAGAACGTTGTTGCCAATTGCTCCCATGATTTAATTGATCCTGGTTCCAAAGAATTATACCACAATTTAGCATTAAGTTTTAAAGAAAATGGAAACAAGATTAACCTGATTTGTTCAGGGGTAAGCCCTTGGACGCTTTGTGTTCTGCAAAGACCAAAGGAGTCTTGCAGATGGAGGTGAGGCTCTTCGTCTGGTTTGCCACTAAAGTGGGGTACCATGCTAAGTAATTGAGGAGATAGATGCATATTCCCTGTGACATTAGGTTGATAAGCAATGCAGGAAGGTTGCTCAATATTCTTAGGTGTGAATTTGTCCTGCATTGGTACTCGATTTGGTACTTCCTCACCCATTGTTGCTTGTGAATTGGGTCTCTGTGCAGTCGACTTGTTCCTTGAAACAGTCGACTGGTTCGTTGCAGACAGCCGACCTAGTCTGTACAAAGTGTGTTCTGTTTCTCCGTCTAAAGGTAGTAGCTCTGGACGAAGTGATCGTCTCCCGTGCATACACCAAAGTTCTATAACCTAAAAGAAAAATATTTATTAAAGAAAAGAAAATGAAAAAGATTTTACTGATTCGTAAGTTAAAATACTAAACAATCCCCGGCAGCGGCGCCAAAAACTTATTGTGCAATCCAGCTATCTAAATAAATAGATAAACTAGACACAAATTAAAATCTCGCAAGTGTACGAATTGTTTATAGAAGCGTAGTGAAAAGCAAGGATCGATCCCACAGAGATTGTAGTACTTAACTCACTAATCAATAAAACAAAGAAAAAAATGCAAATCATAAAGTTTGTTCTAAAAGTTTATTTGAAAGGAAATGAAAAGATTAAAATCTAAATCAAGTAGTTCTGAATCACAAATATCTATTAAGTAGTTGGGCTTTGATTTCCACCTATAGTCAATAATACTAAGTCACCTTCTATACTACTCTAATCACTCATGTTCGTTCCTTTAAGGGCATGGTATCTACTCCTTAAAGTTAATGTTTCCCTAGGCCAAGAATTAGGCATGGTATCTACTCTAATTCGTTTCTTTCCTTAAGTATTTAGCATGGTATCTACTAAGTTGCACTTAAAGAAAACATAGGAACAATGGAAACGAACAAACACTCGAAGTCCTAGAAATTGGTATCAGATCTAGATCCTTCAAGTTGATTAAACCAAGAACCCCTAAAGATTCTTGTGTCACAAGTTATGAGCACGAGATACGGGTCGTCTCTATGCTCATATAACAGATTCAGATTTATAATACGCAAACTTGATAATCTCAGGTTCTGCATGGCAGTCGACTTGCTGTCACTCTCAGTCGACTGCTCTTAGAACTTCTGAACAAGTTTGATTCATATTATAAATCTATACCAATACAATCAGGTTTAATCAATAAGTAATAGAGTAGCGTTGAGAAGAATATAAGCATTACATGACTACGGTTTCAATCTACCAAACTACGAAATTAGTTCCACATAATAAGACTTTTATTGACTAACAGTTTCGAATACATGATTAAAATAAAAACTAGAAAGAGAAGAAATAAACTGATGATGTTCGGCCCGAGAAATCGACTTGCTGTCACTCAGTCGACTGGATCGTTCCTCTCAGTGTACTTGATCTCCTTCTTTCTTCGATGTTGATAGAATAATGCCTGTTGGTTGACAATTGATGATTCAGAGATTAAGTCATGCTTTCAACTCCTTATTCCATCCTTTTTATAATTTCTGTTGCCCACATCTGCAGATTTCAATTCTATCTCTTTACACATCGAATATAGATCTGAGTCGATCTTCTCACTTGCCAATCCTGGTTCTCTAACTTGATTAATGAAGAGTTGTTATTCGCAGACAACCTGGATTCCTGCTTCGGAGTTGGATGAGGATGAATCTTCAACTGTTCTTATCTTCTAACTCTGCTGAATACCAGTCGACTGGTTTTGTAATCAGTCGACTGTGCCGAGACATCTGTAGATTCGTAATTCATCATTCAAGTCGACTGTCTTTGGAGTAAGTCGACTGTACCGAGCAGCTTCAACCTCTCTGTCCAGTTGCCTGTTTGAAGAACCAGTCGACTTATGCTCTGCAGTTTCTGTGTATCATCCTCAAAATCCTGAATCTGCTTCGTTTTGTTGTTTTAGGCTGTTTTCCTATGGAAAAAAGAAAATAAGAGTAAATACCACATATAGAGCATTTAAATTTCCAATTGCATTAAGATTATTGCTCCTAAATGTGAATATTATTAGGTTCATCATCTGTCTACGCAGACTGGAGGAACCCGTTGCAACCTGTCGGCCGAGTACGGTTTCCAATTGATGAACTCGTCCCGCAAGTTGTCTAACTCATCTCTGTAGTAGGTTAAAGATTGGCATGGGTTATCGACCCACGTGTGCCGGCCCACCCAATATGCTCCTAGAGGAGGTAACAACTCCGCTGCCCCCGGGGCGGCCAACCAATCCGGTGTAACCTCAACAATACGGGGACGTCCGATGTGGATGCGTTCCCAACTCCAGATCTGCAGTAGCACCATTGGGCCACCCATCTGTACGCTACCTAAAGAACATGTGCACAAATTCCTATATAGTAGCGCCAGTGCCGCACTCCCCCAACTAAAACGACCTGCATACAGAAAATCTTCAAACAACCGTAGGTACATTAGCGGCACGATTTATCCGGATGAGTTCGGGAGGATCAGTCCCCCTATCAAACTAAAAATGTATGCACGTGCATAGTACGTTAGGGTTTGCTCATCCGAATCGGCGGCCAAATATTCCTCCTCGAACTGAAATTTTAACCAGCTGATGTACAGTGATTTACCGTCGAAAGTTTCATCTATCACTTTATCCTCCGCTTTATCTTTCGCAGCTTCTATTTGTTCATACAATAAGTCTTCATCAAAATCTGCGGGCACATTTTCGAGGATTTCTTTTTCAACGACCTCTTTTCTTTGGAGAACTATCAACTGCAGATCGATACCGAGTAAGTCACGAACAACTTCAACTCAATCGAAGTCCATGTTTCCCGTCACGACAACCCCATCTATTGGTAGTCCAGTTATCATTGCCACATCTTGTAGGGTCACAGTCATCTCACCCACTGGTAGGTGGAATGTGTGGGTCTCCGGCCTCCATTGCTCGACTAGAGCTGTAAGGAGTGGCCAATCTAGCTTCACTGAGTGAATGAATCTTGCTCCGTAGAAACCGGCCTCCACCACATACGGCGTGATACGGGGGTCGAAAGGAAGAACTGCATGCTTCCGGAAATTACATTTTTTATCGGACCCATTCCACACGGCTTCGGATCGGTGTTTGGGTTGCAAGGTGAGTACGCTTGTGTCCATGGGTCCGGGTGATGTAACGGAAACCGAGGACGACGGACCTACCTCAGTAGATGTAGATTGACGGCCACCAACCTACACGAATAAATATAACAAATGTTATTATTGAGATAATGTTACATATTCGTATTTAAAACCAATAATAATAATCAATCTTACCTCAGTAGTTAGTGCGCCACTAGTGTTACCGGACGGGCTTCTCGGTTGCCTTGTTCTAGCTATTTATCTATCTGACAAAAAATTTAAAATGTGGTTGGTAAAAATGACAAAAATATTGAAAGTCATTAACTTATAATGCGAGGAACGTGAGAAAACCGCACAAATGGCATCAAAAATTTATACAACTTTCCCAATTAGTCGAATTCACGTAGTGCAAACCACCCAAACTTGTAGAAGTGAGTTTCGACTCACGGTTTGTGAGATACGACCGTATACCGCTTTATTAGGTTTTTTTCCAACCAAAAGCGATACGCGACCGTATCTCTCGAACCGTGAGTCGAAACTCACTTCTACAAGTTGGGTTGGCTTCTAATAAGGGACACCAACCAACTCGCAAAGTTTCGAATTATTTGGAGGTCGTTTGAAGGGTTTTCTATTCTAACCGCACTTACGAAAATTCTAAGTCAAAAACTTCTCATGCGAGGAATTTAAGAAAACCGCACAAATGGCATCCGAAAATTATAAAACTTTCCGACTTGGTCGGATTCACAAAGGGCAAGCCAATCGAACTTGTAGAAGCGAGTTTCGAGTCAAGGTTTGCGAGATACGGCCGTATACCGCTTTAGTTGTTTTTTTCCAACCGAAAGCGATACGCGACCGTATCTCTCGAACCGTGAGTCGAAACTGATTTCTACAAGTTGGGTTGGCTTCTCATAGGGGACACCAACCAACTCGCAAAGTTTCGTATTTTTTGGAGGTGCTTTGAAGTGTTTTAAACTCCAACCGCACTTACAAAATTCTAAGTCAAAAAATTCACATTCGAAGAAGTAGAGAAAACCGCACAAACGGCATCCGAAAATTTTAAAACTTTTTGACTTGGTCGAATTCACATAGGGCAAGCCAGCAGAACTTGTAGAAGCGAGTTTCAAATCACGGTTTGCGAGATAAGGCCGTCTACCGCTTTACTTGGTTTTTTTTCCAACCAAAAGCGATACGCGACCGTATCTCTCGAACCGTGAGTCGAAACTCACTTTCGACAAGCTGAGTTGGCTTCTCATAGCGGACACCAACCAACTCGCAAAGTTTCGTAATTTTTGGAGGTCATTTGAAGGTTTTTCTAATCTAACCGCTCTTACAAAATTCTAAGTTATAAACTTCTCATGTGAGGAATTGAAGAAAACCACACAAATAGCATCCGAAAATTATAAAACTTTCCGGCTTGGTCGAATTCACGTAGGGCAAGCTATCCGAACTTGTAGAAGTGAGTTTCGAGTCACGGTTTGCGAGATACGGCCGTCTACCGCTTTACTTGGTTTTTTTTCAACCAAAAGCGATACGCGGCCGTATCTCTCGAACCGTGAGTCGAAACTCACTTCTACAAGTTGGGTTGGCTTCTCTTGGCGGACACCAACCAACTCGAAAGTTTCGTATTTTTTGGAGGTCATTTGAAGGGTTTTCTAATCTAACCGCTCTTACAAAATTCTAAGTCATAAACTTCTCATGCGAGGAATTGAAGAAAACCACACAAACGGCATCCGAAAATTATAAAACTTTTCGACTTGGTTGAATTCACGTAGGGCAAGCCACCCGAACTTGTAGAAGCGAGATTCGAGTCATGGTTCGGGAGATACGGCCGTGTACCGCTTTACTTGGTTTTTTTCAACCGAAATCGATACGCAGCCGTATCTCTCAAACCGTGAGTCGAAACTCACTTCTACAACTTGGTGTGGCTTGTACTACGTGATACGAACCTACTCGAAAAGTTTCGTATTTTTGTACGGTCATTTGCAGGATTTTCAACCATAACCGCACTGAAAATTTTCTAACTAATTTCGTATATACAATTCTAGTTCTACATATTACTAACGCAAGCAAATAAATTCGGCAATTGAATATAATTAAAGTCAACCCAATTCTACAACTAAAATCTACTAAGGCAAATAAAATTTTCCCCACTATCTAAATATTTTAGTATACACAAATTTAAAAATAAACTCAAATATAGATTGTTGAGGTAAAGAAATAGTCTATACCTTACAAAATAGGTCCAAATGAAGCCAACGAATCAATTTGGAAGAGAACTAGGGTTTCGATTTCGTATCGAAGAGGGGATGAGAGAGTAGGGTTTCGAACTATGGAGTTGGGAGAGAGAAGGGGGAGCGGACGGAGTTGTAGATGCCGTCGTAAGGCGGAGCTAGGGTTTTTTTTGCCATTGGGTTCGCCAAAGAAAGAAGAAGGAGCGAGAGAGAAATCGCCGAAGAAGACGAACTGAATGGAAATACAAACGAATATAGATAGCTTTAACCCGTTCTTGGGAAGGACAGGTTAAGGCTATTTTTTTTAGATTTTATTAAAAAAAATCTGGACCGTTGATCTTTGATCCAACGGTCCAGATCAAAGTTCGCACGGGTCTGTGCGAACAGACCCGCTTCCGACCCGTTTGCAACGGAAGAAGTCTCTCTCTCTCTCTCTCTCTCTCTCTCTCTCTATATATATATATATATATATATATATATATATATATATATATAGAGAGAGAGAGAGAGAGAGAGAGAGAGAGAGAGAGAGAGTCTCTCTCTCTCTCTCTCTCTATATATATATATATATATATATATATATATAGAGAGAGAGAGAGAGAGAGAGAGAGAGAGAGAGAGAGAGAGAGAGAGAGATAGAGAGATCCGATGAGAAACATTTTTAAGTGAGAAAATAAGAAACATTCTGGATCTCTCTCATCATCAAGACCTTCATCTGAGAGTGAAAACATACCCCCGCTCGAGCGGGGTATTTTAGTAATTTTCCTAATAACCCCTTCAATCGCTTCCTACCTTCTTCTCATCTTCTTTCTACCTCTCTCCTCATCTTCTCTCTCTCTCTCTCTCATTTCCCAAATTCGAAAGCCTACATTTCCCAAATCTGAATCCTTAGCTCGAGACACTCGATCCCTTCGAAATCCCCAAACCCCTGATACCCCTCTCCCATCTTCATCTTGAAATCTCCAAATCCTTCTCACCCTAGCTCCCCCCTTCACTCCGGCCCATTAAAACCCTATATTCTCCAAATTCCACCATCGGTCGAAGACCATCGATCGGAACCCCTAATCTCCCCGTCGAAACACTAGCCTCCCAATCGAAACAGTAGCCTTCCCCGAACACAACCTGAAACCCGCACCCGCTTAGGCAGCGGAGAAGGAGCCAAATTTCTACCCCGTCGATGACATCAATGTCAAAATGTCAAATGAGAACATTACACAGTTTCCATTTCTCCCCTAAAATTAGGAAAATAAAATAAAATCCAAATATTTGTGTACTTGAATCAAAAGTTAGTACTATCATTAATGCAGTATCTGATTGCTCGCCATAATGTAGAAGAAGTTGAAGATGTTGAAGTTGCTACCTGCCTACGCACAAGAGCGCAGATGCTAATGACAAATGCTGATTTGTTGTCATATAAGGCTACATTTGCTCTTAGAATTCTTGATACTATATTCACATCAACATCACCATCGGAATCACCCAAACTGGATTCTTCAATCCTCTTCGACTGACTGTCAGGGACCAACAGTTTTATTTTAATTTGTACAAGATTATCAATAAGGGGACTGCTGTTTTCATTTCCGATTTGATGTAACCGTGACAGATAACAAATAGAATTCAAAAGGTGGTGATTCTCAGCAGAGAGTTGAAGGTCAGCATGTGGGGGCTATGTTTTGAAGGAAAGAGCCACATTTTGATATGGGGTTATAGAAAGTTGTAATTTGGTCGAAAAGTTAGGTGTTGGTAGGTTTTGTGTTTTGTATTGTTGTTATTTTCTATTGTATTTGCAAATTTGATTATGTTCTGATATTTTTCTTCTTATGGGAGGAGAATGGATGGAAAAAAAAGTGAGGGAAAAAAAGAAATACAGGAAGAACAATGCTTGTGAGGATTTGTTCAATTTTGAGGTTGGTTTTGCTGAATGATTCTGTTGTTTCGTGCTTCTGTATTTTTGTTGTTGAGAGTGTTGTTGCTTGTTGTTGTTTGATGATTTGACATCTGATATTGATCTGAGCATGACTTAGGATGTTTAGTGCAAGTTATCTAGTTAGCATACAATGACACGAGTGTGTTCAACCTTTTTCTCATTGGAGCTGTAAAATGTCGTATTGCATTATTTCTGTCTTCTAATTATGCTTGTGTATTTATTTGGATCTGTCGTATCCATTGAGCAATGACTAACAATGTATAAAACATTAATATTGACTATTAATTGTATATTTAACTTAGGATACACTAGGAATCATACAAATAACTAACAATGTATATAACCATTTAGAATTTCAATAGCATTTTTCGTGATGATACACTGGGATCTTTCATACCATATATTGCTATACAAACTTTTTAGAGCACCAATGATCCCCACATAAACTAAATAATTCAGTGTACATGAACATATGACTAATTAGTTCCCAAATGATGGAGCCATCATGGAGGCATTGCATGGCCAAATGCGACATCTTTTGTACTCTCACTCTCAAGATTGTGCAGGAGCACATAGAAAGCTTATCTTCAGATTCTGATATCGTTCCTGCTGGGGCTGCTCCATAACTACGGATCTTTGTCATCCTTCATCGCTTGCTGAGCTTGGCATAAATTTGGGAGGAACACACTTTAAAAAGTACAAAAATGAAGAGCTCCACTGAATTAACATGCACAACTTTGTGGGAAAATTTTGCTCTTAATTAATTCGACTTTATAATAAGTAATCCAAACTTCAAACCCATCAAGATTATTTACGAGATTGAAGTGATAAATTCTTTAATTTATACGATAGGAGTAAATTTGAAGAGTTAGGATTTTGGGTTAGAAATTAAAAGAGTTTAGGTTTAGAATTTATTAGAGATTGGCCATAGGAATTGCCGTAAATTATGAAGGAATGATTTAGAATAATTTTGGAGGAATTTATAGGCGTAAAAACCAAGTTAATAAAATTGTGAGTGTGTGCATACATATAATGCACTCTAGGCATTTGATGAAATGCCTGTAAAAACTCCTCGTATGTCCAACTTTAAATTTTGACTGATTTGTAAGTATTTAGCCCTAATTGCTATTAAAATTTGATAATAGGCGGTTGTAGCAACCTCGGACGTGTTGCTGAGGAACTGTACCGAGCTTCTGCATATGGCAAGTGAGTCTGATTTTTGTTTATTTAACATATGACCTGTTATAAATTTCTAAATAGCGCATTGATAGATAAAGTAGTTGATGAAATCAGTAGTACGAAAATGGTAATATAAAAATGTCTTAGTGGGGATTTTTTTAAAAAAATGTGTTTGGTATGAGGGTAATTAATGCAATTACGGAGTATAATACTGGGATAAGGTGTCATAGCATATAGTTATATATCTATGCGTATGTGTATGAAATATGTGTATAAGACTATATGGAGATTTATGATAATCGTATAAGGAGCAATGACATTACAAATATGGGTGAGTGTGTATGGAGATTAATGTATAGTTAAATAAAAGTGTGTATGGAGATATTTTTATAATATAGAGAGATATCAATACAGATGTATATGCCTTGTGATATACTTATATTCGGTGATATAAAGGAGATATTTTAATATTGCAGTACCGCATAATCTCCCAGAGGTATGGGCTAGACCCCACCTGCACAGATTTTACCTAGAGACATTATATATATACATACATATATATATATATATATATATATATATATATATATATATATATATATATATATATATATATATATATATATATATTGGGAAAAGTTTTTCCCTCGTTGGTATAGGGACAAGAGGAAGACGTAGCCTCGTTTGCGTAAGATTTATGTGGTTAAAACTCTTATTATATATTGACAATACCTATATATACCCCTGGGAGTTTTTCCCTCGAATGCGTAAGACCTATATATATATATATATATATATATATATATATATATATATATATATATATATATATATATATATATATATATATATATATTGACAATACCTATATGGTTAAAGTTATATATATTGACAATACCTATATGGTTAAAGTTATATATATATAACTTTAACCATATATATATTGACAATACCTATATGGTTAAAGTTATATATATATAACTTTAACCATATAGGTATTGTCAATATATATATATATATATATATATATTGACAATACCTATATGGTTAAAGTTATGCTCATAAATATGAGGTATAAATATAGTTATATAAGCATATGGTTGGAGTTATCTAATTATTGTATATGGATGGAGTTGTGCATTCATATGCATGATATTAATGGTGTGTATATTTATATGAAATTAATGGATTAATATACGTTTATGTTGTTGGAATTATATGACTCTACTTATAAAACTATATCGGTGAGATGAGTTAAGTATGAAGAAAAGAAATGAAATGAAATGGAGTGTGATATAAGTGTTGCGAAGAGCGTTCAGTAGTGGGCCTAGGAACTACCGCCCTCATTTCGATAAAAATGGGGGGAACTACATGCCTGGGCACATATCAGAGGCATATAACCCGTTCTGGAGTTATATATATAGTAAATGATTTTTTATTCTTCAATTACTTATCTTTATTTATTTCTTTATATCCCTATTAAAATTACATATATGTTATTTAGCTTGTTAAAATTTTCTTTATGCTTTAATTTAAGATTTCATTTTTGAAATTATACTCCAACCATGTGGCTGACCCCTTGTTGTTTTGGGGGTTAGTAGAGTCTCACCCTGAGGGTGGACGCCAGTAGCCCCGTCTTGTAGGTTCGTGTTCTGAGGGGCTTAGGGAGTAGTTAGTTTGTAATTTTGTAATTAAATAATTATATATATATATATATATATATATATATATATATAATAACCCCCATTCCCGCCAATAAGTATTTTTCGTGTATTTTCTATATCTTGAATACTTGAAACTTATTTTGTGCTAAATTTGTTCGGATATTTTGTTAAAGTATTTCTAATCGAAAATTTTATTAATTTTGAATAACGACGTGTTTTAATCTTACTTTCGACATCTTATTGATCAGATATTTATATTTGAGTCTAAATCAAATATACTATTATTATTGGATTATTTTAATAAAATTGTTAAACCTGGATACTATTTTGACATATAATTTTATCTTTATTATGATTATAATTAATAATTTTTATTTCTCGATTATTTAATTAAAGATCATCTATTGAATTATTTTATTATTTTACTTGATCTGATTTTCTTGGCGAACTCTAATTTATTTTCAAGCCCAATTGATATTCTTTCCATTTGAATTATTTATTTATCTAATTGGATTTAAATTTTCGTTCACGAACTACTCTCATTCTTCTTGTTGGACTATTTTCCTGTTAATCCTATTTTTTAATTTATTGTGAGTATTTTGTTTGAACCCTATTGTCTTTAAATCCATCTCTTATTGAACCCAAAATCCAATTGCAATTATTTCTAGACCCAAACTCACTATTATTGGATCTTAACCCAATAACTCAACAATCTAATTGTATTCTATAAATACAATCCTAATACAAACCATAAAATTTTTGTCACGCCCCGCTTCCCAAAAATACGGAACACAAGTGTGAGTTTAGGTCGTTGATCATCAGTTGTATGGGAAGCTTAGCAAGTGTGAGTTTTGGTTGGATCGTGTGGAATTCTTGGGCCATATTATTTCTAGTGATAGAGTTTTTGTCGACCCGTCCAATGTTTCTGCAGTTAAGGATTGGTCAACGCCGAAGTCAGTATCGGAAGTTCGGAGTTTTCTTGGTCTAGCGGGGTACTACAAGAAGTTTATTCGGAATTTTTCGAAGATTGCCGGGCCGTTGATCAAGTCGACTGGGAAGGATCAGAAGTTTGTGTGGGATGAGTCCTGTGATGTAGCCTTCGTTGAATTGAAGAATAGGTTGACACCAGCACCTGTGTTGACTATACCGGATGGATCAGGAGGTTTCGTAATTCACTGTGATGCTTCAGGAAGAGGTTTCGGTGCTATTTTGATGCAACGACGGAAGGTTGTCACTTATGCATCTACGAAATTGAGGCCGCATGAGAAGAATTATTCTACACATGATTTGGAGCTTGCTGATGTGATTTGAAAATGTTTGATTGATCGATTGATGATTGGTTGTTGTTAAAATAGTGTACATGTGTGTTTTTAATTTTATTTACCATGCTATCCCACCCATCATTCTGATTATAAAAATTATTGACTATAGAATAGATACCCATCATGTTTAATCAATTTATTTCATGAAAAATACCAAAAAACCTGTATGTTGCTTGATGTCTGTATTTTGCATGACTCTTTTGAACCAGTGCTTAATCTAAAAATAAATAACTTCCTAAATAAGAGTTGTATCCCTATGTCTCTAGTTTCTAGAACATCTTGAATCGCTGAATTCCGAGTTGTATTGCAAAAGTTATGATCGTTTTACTACTGCTGTGTTTTTATTTCCAGAATTTCAGATTCTTGTATGTTTCATGTTCAATCTATCAAAAAGCCAATTTAATGTTAAAATAATGCTATGATAATTTCCAGAATGATAGTTAACATATTTAGGAGTCTAATAACCATTTTTAATGAATTTATTATCTTGTTTTTGCTGATTCTAAAAATATAACAACTTGATGTCCTTTTTCTGCCTGAACATATGATCTGTAAAGAATGATGTATTTGACCTAGCTACTGTTATTGGATTTTTCATTGTAAATATGCGTTGGAACCGTGTGGAAGTCTAGTTTTCTGAATTTCTGACGGTTTCAGTTTTCGATTTATGTAACAACGGAAAATTTAATTTTAGTACAGATAACTCTTGCTGTCTAGAATTTTACTTTCTAGTTATCTTAAATTAATTATTCCTATATCATTGTGTTTGCATGAATTGAAGTGTATATGTCGCATTGCATGATCCTAATGATTTATTGTCATCATTCTAATTGTCCTATTCCATGTTACCATCCTATTGTTCTCTTATTGATTCAATTATTCATCTAATGTATCCAAATTGCATATTGTATTGTTGTATTGATAAAATAATTAACAAGCCGAGGTTAAGGGGTTGACTAGAGTAGTTGATGATATAGGGACTGTACTTGGATGATGGCCTGTGTTATTATCGTTATCGCCATTGTGTAAGAAATTATAGCATGGCCCGTGTTATTATTAATATCATCATCATACCAAGTACGTAATATATAGAATCAACTTCTTGAGTCTAAATGAAATTGAATGTATGCATTGAACCCGTGGTATGGAACATATGGGACAAAATAGTACGTGCAATAGTTATGATTAAAATGATTAATAGACTTAAGAAATTTCATTACATCGACATTGCATATTGTACATCATTGTTCCTATTGATATCGAATATTGTCTAAGTGTTATTGACATCGACCATTGAACATTGTTATCGAATATTGAATTATTTTTTATAACTATTGCAATGATTACCATGATATTAATTATTGCTATTGTCCCATGTTATTGATTCCTATTGATTCATTAAATTCATTGTTATATCGTTATTCCATTGTTCTTTGTTTTCTCTACTTGTTGTCCATGACTTGCTCTAAAGACAAATTTTCTACTTTTTTTAGATGAAGTGTTCATAGGTAATGAAGGAGAATTGCTTGATGGAATTGGAGAACAAGCTTTCTAAAAATTTAATGCTTTCTAGTTGTTTATTATTTCATGAACTTATTGTATTGAGACTTATTATTATTGTGTTGGGATTGATTATTGATGAACACAATATTATTCACTTTCTAGAGCAATAATCTTGTTATAACTAGACATTTAAAAGCTCTATATGTGGTATTTAACTCCTATTTTCTCTTTTCCATAGGAAACAGCTTATAACAGAAAAACGAAGCAGATTTAGGACTTCAAGGATAATACACAGCAAACTGCAGAGGATCAGTCGACTGGTTCCCCATCACAGGCGACTGGACAAGAGAAGCTGATTTTCCACAACTCTCGACACAGTCAACTCACTCCCAAAAGACAGTCGACTGGTCTGAACAATTATGAAATCTTCAGGAGTCTCGACTCAGTCGACTGGTTCGAAGATAAGTCGACTGGTCTGCGGCGGAGTAAACAGATAAGATATTCGAAGATTCACCCAAATCTAATTTCAAATCTATTTAAATCCAGATCTTATGCAACGAATCAAATCTAGAGACTGGAAATTGGCAAAAGCACATGGTGAACAGATAAGGAAGGAAAGAAGAAAAGAGAAAGACATAAATCATCAAATCAAGAAGATTTTTCCCTTAAAAAGAGGAAACCCTAATTCTCAGCGGTACTCTATAAATATCAGAAAAGATCATCTGTAGCAAGGGGCATCTATCTCTTGGACGCAACTTAATCTCAGAATTCCCAACGATCAAGTCATCAACCAGTGCTTCATTCCATCATCATCGAAGAAAGGGAAGAGGAGAACCAGTACTCGAAGGCAGTCGACTGTGTGACAGCCAGTTGACTCTATTGCCGGAATCCATTAGTTTATTTCTTCTCTCCTTATTCTGTGATGTTGATCATGTATTTGAACTTGTTAAGCAATAAAAGTATAATTATGTGGAACTAATTTCATAGTTGGGTAGATCGAAGCCGTAGTTATGTAGTGCTATGTTCTTTTGAATCCTTCTATTTTACTTATTGATTGAATCTAATTGAATTGATATAGATTGATAACAGTCAAACTTGTTCAGGAGTTATAAGTACAGTCGACTGAAGGTGAGAGCCAGTCGACTGCCATACAGAATCTGATATTATCAAGTCTGTGAGTTAGAAATCTGAATCTGTTATATGAGCATATTGAGACGATCCGTATCTCGTGCTCGTAATTTGTAACAAGGAAATCTTTAGGATTCTTGGTTCAATCAACTTAAAGGATCTAGATCTGATACCAATTTCTAGAACTTTAAGTGTTTGTTCGTTTCCACTGTGCTTATGCTTTTGTTAAGTATAACTTAGTAGATACCATGCTAAAATACTTAGGGGAAGAAATGAATTAGAGTAGATACCATGCCTAATTCTTGGCTTAGGGAAACAATACTTTAAGGAGTAGATACCATGCCCTTGAAGTGAACAAACATGAGTAATTAGAAGTAAATTCAGAAGGCAACTTAGCATTACTAACTATTGGTGGAGATCAACAACCCAACTATTCAAGAGATATTTGTGATTCAACACCTCTCATCTTAGTTTTAATCTTTTAGTTCTTTTAGAATATTATAAAAACTCTTATTCATTTTTATTATTAGTTTTATTGATTAGTAAGTTGAAGTCTACAATCTCTGTGGGATCGACCCTTGCTATTACTACGATTCTATAAACGATTCGTGCACTTGCGAGGTTTTATAATTTGTGTCTAGTTAGTCTATTTATTTAGGTAGCTAGATTAGCACAACAATTATTGTATTGGGCTTATGATTAGGATATTACTATTTGTTTCCAGATGTTGGATTATTATTATATTTGGTTATTTCATATTATTTTATTCCAAGTATTGTTATTCTTGTGGTTGACGATATTGCCTGCGCAATTGTTTTGTATTGTTATTATTGTTGAGTTGAATGGGTAAACAACTTATGGATGGCGCCCGTCATTCACTGGGCCAATGTCACCTGCTTGTGTTCCGTATTTTTGGGAAGCGGAGCGTGACATATATATATATATATATATATATATATATATATATATATATAAGTTTTGTTTCAAATTAAGTAGTTTAGTTTGAGTAACATGACTTGGAATGTAATTGTAGAATGTATGTATGTAATGAGTGATGGATATTCTACGTGTACACACTTGGTAGTGACGTACCTGGTTTATTTTGAGGTGTGATGTGGATTTTACCGTAGGTTGCTTTAAAAGTTTTGGTTTTGATTTGTTTTTTTTGGATTTGAATGATAATATTTTCCCCTCAGAGCCCATATTTATTATTGTTATGATGAGTATTATTACTTGACCTAGGGAAGTTGATATTTAATTGACTCTGATGTGATCTTTTTTGCATTTATTGCAAAATTTCATAAGTAATTGTGTGAATAGGGCTAATATTTTAGGGGAGACTGCCGAATTTTTTACTAAAATTCCTATTAGTATTCTAGAATAGAAATGAGGATTTAATTGAGTGGGTGTAGTGTATATATATATATATATATATATATATATATATATATATATATATATATATATATATATGCTCCATTGAAAACGGGCCTATTTTCGCAGACCCGTGAAAACAGACCCGATTTGGTTGTATGAAACAACGACATAGGTTATAAAAAATTGAATGAACCTAGGCCGTTGTTTGAAACAACAGTCTAGGTTCATTCAATTTTTTAGAGCGAATGAGGCGAAGAGTTTTTGTGACGAAATTTCCAAATTACCCTTCTGCCACTTAAGTGAGATGGGTGATGGGTGGGCTCGATCTAATCCGTTGATCACAATCACGAGCGATCCAACGACCATAATCGCTGTTTTCACGAGTCTGTGAAAATAGACCCATTTTTAATGTAGCATTTCTCATATATATATATATATATATATATATATATATATATATGGGAAATTCTCAGTTGAAAACGCAAATGTTGTGAAAACCCGTGAAAACAACAACGGCCTAGGTTATAATGCATTATAACCTAGGCCGTTGTTTCCTTTTCAAGTTTTCACAGACATTTGCGTTTTCATTGGAGCATTTCCCTATATAAATATATAACTATATAATAAAATACAAAGAAAGCTATCAAGTGGTTCACCTTCAATTGAAATAAAATCAATGGTTCAGATTCACTCTCCCAAAACATATTTTCCCTCCAAAACTCAAATTCAAATCTCCCACCAAAACAACTCCTTTATTTATTTAATTATTTTTCTCTCTCTCACCCTCTCTCTCTCATTCTCTTTCTATTTACTCAGAAATTTAGAATTTCAGATTTTTTATGTTTTTTTATTACTCATGTTACATTGAAAATATAAAATATTTCCTCAGTAGTTAAATTTCATCATTTTCCACCCTCAAAGTTCTAAGAAGTTGGATTTATACCCCCATTTATAATTATTTTTCATCACATAATAATAGAAACATGGACTTTTATCGACAACTAATTATTAGTATACTATTCAAACTTGAGCTACATAATTGTTGTTTTACTATTTACAAGGCTTTTCATATGTTGTATCGTTTCGAAGACGTGCCGTAGGCACGTGCCCACGGGCAAATCTAGTATATAATAAAACACAAAGAAAGCTATCAAGTGGCTCTCCTTCAATTCCCCCAAAATCAAAGGTCCAGATCTAACCTCACAAAACACATTTTCCCACCCAAAAGTTTCCCCCCAAAACTCAAATTCAAATTCCCCCCAAAACAACTACTTTATTTATTTAATTATTTCTATCTCTCTCTCTTTCTCTCTCTCTCTCTGTGTATATATATACTTATGGAAACATGGATTTTTATTTACAACTAATTATTGTCATACTATTCAAACTTGAGCAACATAATTGTTGATTTACTGTTTACAAGGCTTTTCTATGCTGTATCGTTCTGAAGACGTGTCGTAGGCACGTGCCCACGGGCAAATCTAGTAAACATATATATACTAGATTTGGGTTTTGGGCGCTCTTCAACATTTCAGTATTGGTTTCTCGAATTGGCTTCTTGGAAGGTGAGAAATAATTTTATTGAATTGTATAAAGTTGTATGTTTTCAATTTTAACAAGAGAAATATGATAGTAGGAAGATTAGGAGATTATTTACGAGATTGAAGTGATAAATTCTTTAATTTATACGATAAGAGTAAATTTGAAGAGTTAGGATTTTGGGTTAGAAATTAAAAGAGTTTAGGTTTAGAATTTATTAGAGATTGGCCATAGGAATTGCCGTAAATTATGAAGGAATGATTTAGAATAATTTTGGAGGAATTTATAGGCGTAAAAACCAAGTTAATAAAATTGTGAGTGTGTGCATACATATAATGCACTCTAGGCGTTTGATGAAATGCCAGTAAAAATTCCTACTATGTCCAACTTTAAATTTTGACTGATTTGTAAAAGTTTATCCCTAATTGCTATTAAAATTTGATAATAGGGGGTTGTAGCAACCTCAGACGTGTAGCTGAGGAACTGTATACTGAGCTTCTACATATGGCGAGTGAGTATGATTTCTGTTTATTTGACATATGACCTGTTATAAATTTCTAAATGGTGGATTGATAGATAAAGTAGTTGATGAAATCAGTAGTACGAAAGCGGGTAATATAAAAATGTCCCGATAGGGATAATTTTTTTTATATTTTAATGTGTTTGGTATGAGGGTAATTAATACAATTACGGAGTATAATACAGGGATAAGGTGACATAGCATATATTTATATATCTATGCGTATGTGTATGAAATATGTGTATAAGGCTATATGGAGTTTTATGATAATCGTATAAGGAGCAATGTCATTACAAATATGGGTGAGTGTGTTTGGTGATTAATGTATAGTTAAATAAATGTATGTATGACGATATTTTTATATTATGGAGAGATGACAATATAGATGTATATGCCTTGTGATATACTTATTGTCACGCCCCGCTTTCCAAAAAGAATATGGAATACGGATACGCAACAAAAGTCCAGTAAATGATTTTTATCATCCATAAGCTGTTCAAGAAATCTTTACAACATTCACAAGAATCATCAAATTCAGAAGCAAAAGAATCAACCACATGCACATATGAGCCAAAATACCAACAAGAATACTTGAAACCAAATATATAAATCTTAAATAGTCATGATCTGAATAAAACAAATATCTTGGGTCATATTGCCCAAATACAAGAATAAATCTCCAAGTCTCAAAATACAATATTGTTCACGCAAGTTACAATAAATAATAATAATAAAATGCAGCACTAATACTTCATTTCACCAATATCGTCTGGAACTTGTTCTCCAAAATCTGCAATTCAACGAATGCAGGAAAGAGAAAAAGAGAAAAACAAGTACCTGTCAATTGCAAGTTACGGGCCACTTATAATGTAGGATACAAGCACATGAGGAAAACTATCTAACAACATGGTATAAGTATGATGTCAACATAAACAACTAGCATAGCAAAGTGAACAATTGTAAATGACATGAATCGAGTGTCAAGTAATCAAGTATCATGTAAACATGCATCAAGTGTCAAGTAATCAAATCTCATGTAAACAAGTCTCATGTATCATGTAGTCAAGTATCAAGCAAGCATGTTTCATGTTCAAGTATCATGTTCAAGTATCATGTTCTAGTAGTATGTATCAAGTCTTGTAGTGATTACTATCTAGGTAGCACTTCATGCAGCCCACCTTACATGGTTGCTACAACAAACAATTTCGATTTAGATTTCATAGTGGACCATAGAGGACAGTATACTCAGGGACAAGTCAAGTAATCGAGCTCCAAGCTCCAAATATCATGTATCATGTAATCACGTGTCAAGTTGTGCAAGTGACAAGTATCGTGTCTTGCGTGCAAGTATCAAGTAATCACGTGTCAAGTATCATGTCTCAAGTAATCACGTAGGATCAGTGGATCCCCTTCCGAGTACACGTTTTTGAATTATCCACTATTAGATCTGTCCCTTAAACCCCGGTTTGGTTATTTATTATTAATGTCAAACAAGCATGTATATGTGCAAAATATATCAAGAATAACATAGCATGATCATGTGACAAGTGCAAGGTGCAAGATAAACATGTACGAGTGCAAGATATTTCACAAAAGAATAAAATAGACAAATCTCAACTTCAGGACAACAAGACCATACTGTAGTAAAACAGTTATTTCCAGTGTTACAAATATGCAAACTGAATCCGTCAAAACTTCTAAAAACTAGACTCCTAACCGAATCCATATAGTATAAATAAGTCATATATTAATTCACAAAAACATAGCTCAAAACTGATTTGAATACAGCAAATAGGTTCAGCCAGAAATCCGAAAAATGAATTCAAGAACAGGAAAACAGTATGAAAACTCAATAAATAAATCCACGAAAAATCTGGGGTATTACCCTATATGTCCAGTATTTAAATATAAAGTTTCAAAGTTTTCCAGTAAAATTAGATCCGTCATAAAAAATAAGGAAACAACAATAAACGAGAGTTTGGCAAATCTGGAATTCCCAACACTACTGTACGAAAACTATGATATCTCGCAACCAGTGAAAGAAAATCCAATTCCGCCAAAAGGATATGAAAATAGACAAAATATACTAACTCTCATATTTCACAAACATTTTTCATACATTAAAAGGAATCAGGGCTAAAATACGATTCTTTACAGAATAGCGAGTAAAATACAGCAAGTATAGTTTTCATAAACGAGCATGAAATGACACATAAAACTCACCAATAAAATTCACCAAAATTTTGGGTAATCCCTAAGTAGATATAGAAAAACTGACAAGAGTTTTGGATCAAAATAATATGTGTAGCACAGTTGTTAAAATGATTTAGTCATAAAAAATCATCGAAAAAGGAGTCTGGAAAAGATCTACACCTCTGTAGTAAAACAGTCATAACTCACACATATGAAAACGAAATTGAGCAAGATCAGAGGGGTTTGAAAATAGAATTTTTTTTCCTAAAACTCATGTTTTAACCGAAATTAAGATACTGACTTCAAGACAGTCAAAAATAGAAAACAAAACATATCAGTGACAAAATACAGATTTTTCCCTTTAACAACAACTCAATATATATCATACAAAACTTGTTCAAAACATAACTAAACATGAAATCAAGTCTACCAAGTATCCAAACATCATGAATTATGGTATCTAGCATGTCCACACCAAAATATCATATGAGTCTCAACCAAATCACGAATTCTCACAAAAGTTTCACATACATGATCAAAATCAAGAACGGATAAAACCTAAGTTAATTCATGTCCATATTGTGTCGTGAGTCATCTATGGTCAAGTTTTCACAATAGAGAAAAAACCCATCAAAAATAACGCAAACAAGAGTCGTCTCTAAACCCAACTACACTATAGATGGTATTTTTGGACTTGTATCAAAAAAATGAATTGGAGTACAAGTTATTTGCCTTAACCGAAGATGAAGAACGATGAAAACCAAGAGTAATGAGCAGAACCCACGAACGAAAGTCCACGAATCAACGAATCCAAGCAACTCGTGCAAAAATCACCACACGAGCAAAACTCCACAAAGCAAGAGGGAGAGAGATCAAGAGAGCGAGAGATGACTACAATGGTGGCTTACGGCCACGGACGGAGCACCAAGAGAGAGTCGAGGTGCAAGAGGGGTTGTATGGTGGTGTAAGGAGTGGTCGGCCAAGAAGGGGGGGGTCTCGTGTTTGGAGGTGTGCGGCGTCGGACACAGGCCGGGAGGAGGTGGCTCGGTCTGGAGGGGGTGGCGTTGGGTTTGGGGTGTTCAACACAAGCAGCGGGAGAGGGAGAGAGATAGGGGGGAGGCCGGGATTTAGAGATGGAGGCTTAGGGTTTAGGATGAGGGTTTAGGGAGAGGGATTATATATATATATATATATATATATATATATATATATATATATATATATATATATATATATATATATATATATATATATATATATATATATATATATATAAGGGGATTTGGGTTAATGGGTAATTAGGAGTAGTAATAGGATTTGTTTAATTGGGTTTCAAATAGGATACAAATAGGAATGTGGATTTGAATTTGGCTTTGGTAAATCTTATTAGTGATCAACAATAGGATTGGGAAAAGGATACCACAAATCACCACCACCACAAACACCCCAAAATAAATACAAACATAAAAATAAAAAGAACGAGCCCAAATGAAAGAAAGATCAAATAATAGAAGGACGAAACAAAAGAGACAACCAATCAAACACACGAGCTCAAAATGAAATAAAACGAATATATATTGAAAACAACTCCAATATACGGTTCAGAAAAATACAAGAGAGAAAAATACACCAAAACGAAAAATACACAAAATGAAAAACAGTGGTTACACTTATATTCGGAGATACAAAGCAGATATTTTAATATTGCAGTGCCGCACAATCTCCAGGGATTTGGGATAGACCCCACCTGCACAGGTTTTACCTTGAGACATGATATATATAGAAAATTTTACCTCATTATTTCTCATTCTAAAATTTACTTAAAGTTATGCATAATTTTTTTTAATTTTTTTTTTATCTCATTTAGTTGTCTACTTTGAGGACCCATAGGCCTAATGAAAGTCTCTAAACCCGCTAGAATAAATTAAATATATAACCAAGCCCACAAGAGAAGCCCACTAACTTAATCCCCCAAATTAGTTGTACATATTCTTACACATGTCATGTAACAACTAGTTAATTCACAAATAAAGATAAAAATATGTATAGAAAAAAAAGAGGTCTGCACTTGTGCACTACACGTGCACGTGTATGCACATAGGAGGGGGCGACCACTTGCTATGGAGAGTGGGAGAGTGGGGAGAGTGGGTAGTTATGTGGAGTTGTGAGATCAAATCCTAGCCATTCATTTTCCCGAT
The DNA here is from genome assembly GCA_017893485.1 of Hemerocallis citrina. Taxonomy (NCBI): domain Eukaryota; kingdom Viridiplantae; phylum Streptophyta; class Magnoliopsida; order Asparagales; family Asphodelaceae; genus Hemerocallis; species Hemerocallis citrina. Next base: position 202,658,183 of record CM030368.1, on the reverse strand, counting down.
AAATACCCCCCCTAGTGTTTGTCATTTGAACCAAACTAAGAATCAAAAGAGAGAAGAAAAGAAAGAGAGTTAGAAAGTGTTGTCTTGCAATTCTTGGAGGCTTGGAGTTACTCTTGCTAGGAGGAGAAGGGCTAGGCGATCGTATTAGAGCTAGGAGCGTTCTAGGAATTGTTTTTCTACCGTTCAATCTTCATCGAGGTGGGTGTTTCTTGAAAACTTTCTAAATTATGTAGAATGAAGCATGCTAGTTTGACATGAGTAGTTGTAGAATTGTGATGAATGTAGATGGCATAATGTTGTTTTAATTATGCCATGATTTGTTGAAATGAAGTTGTGGTTAAAATAAATGACTAGAACTCATGTGGATTAGAGAGAACAAGAAAATACATTTAGTGGGTTGTTGGAATAAAATCTCCAAATTGATGCATGTTAGAACGTTCTTATAATAGTCAAATTAATGCAACATGTAGGAAAAAGTTTTAAAATGTTATTATAGTAGAGAAATATGGAAATAGTCTCACAAATGTGTATTTTATTGGTAGAAAGAAGTTTTTATAATGATGTTTTGAAGAGGGACAATAGTTTATTTAAAAGTCGATAATGTGAGTTCTTTAATGCAATTGGAAAGAAAATTTATTACATTGTCAAAAATAAGAGTTTTATAAGGTTTAACTATATGCTGCTATACTGTATTTTTAAAGAAAAAAAATCTTGGAAGAAAGTTTGATTTGAACGATACAAACTAGTTGAGAAATTGAAATTTTGTAAAGGATAGTTATAAACAGACAGGAAGTATAAAGATATTTCAACCCCTCTTCATGACAGAAAGTGAGCTTGGGAGTACTGGTTTTCGGTGTGAGTGTAGAGCACTGTGAGCAGTGTTGTTGGTCTTGGGTTCGAGTCTTGAAGAGGCTCTGTTTTTATTGAATTTTGATTTTATCCCACTCACCGAAACCTGTGCAAAAGGTTGTCAAGTTCACTTCTATCGCCAGCCGCCTTTGGGCTTTCTGGTCTTCGGGTGCACTTTGAGTTGGTCACTATAGCTGGACGGAGGTCTCGGGTTCGAATCCGCCAGCCCACTTTTAATTGTTTTCTTGGTTTTTTGAGTTTTAAGGAGTATTGAATTGGGGGAAAATTTTATTTATTCCTCTAAAATTTTTTAGACTTTATAAAAATATTTACACAATATTTTAGTATATTTTGTGAGAACTGAAAGTGGAATTTACATTGAGTAATGTGTGGAAGAGCTCGAAAATTTAATTAAAAATGTGACTCTTGTATGATTAAAGAAAGAAAAAATTTGAAATGCAATTTGATTCCTCTTGACAAGATTTTTATAGTAAGAGTATTTAAATTGCATACACGCAAACTTGATTTCCAAAAAGCATACGACAACATCAGTTGGGATTTCCTATTCGAGATTCTTATTAATAGAGGTTTCGGTCCCAAATGGATCACTTGGATCAAATCTAGTCTCTTCTCTGGCACTTCTTCCATTATTTTCAATGGATCAGAAGGCCACAAATTCAAAATTAGATGTGGCCTTCGTCAAGGCGACCCGATTTCGTCCCGTCTGTCTTTCCTTGTTGCGGATGTATTTAGTAAATTACTTCGCAATGCTTGGGAAGCGCAGGTCATAGAAGGACTAGGAAACTCGCGCAATTTCCAAGGTGTTCTTAACCTGCAATACACTGATGATACTATCATCTTCGCCAAACCAAATGTTCACTCTCTCCGTAACCTAAAACTTCTTCTCTACTTCTTCGAAAAGGCATCTGGCCTTACGATCAACTTTCAAAAATTGTCTGTTCTCTGGCTCGGCGGTTCTACCAATCGCCAGACTGAGATCTCCTAATTCTTTAACTGTCCTCCTGCATCTTTTCCCATCATGTATCTGGGTATCCTTCTGAGATGGGGCAAGCTGCATAAATCATACTGGTTGCCCATGGTGGAAAAGGTAGATTCCAGAATTAACAATTGGCCGGGGAAACTACTCTCTCGAGGTGGTAGATTAATCCTCCTTAATTCTGTCCTCTCCTCTATTCCCCTTTATATGATGTCTTTCTATTATGTCCCCACTTGGGTGATCAAGAGGTTTGACCAAATCAGAAGTAATTTCTTCTAGTCGGGATCCCACCTTCTCAAACTAGGATTGCACCTTAGCAACTGGAAGTCTATCTGCTCATCCAAAGTAGCAGGGGGCCTAGGGGTTCTGGATCTCAGACATCAGAATATCGCTTTGCTTGGCAAATGGTTGTGGACATTTTTTAAAAAACGATCATTTACCTTGGATCCAAAGTATCAATATTAGTTGCTTTTCTAGACGTCAGATGTAGGATTTTTCTCCCCTTCTTTCTCGCAACGCCTCCCCATTCTGGAAGGGTGTTTGGAAAGCATCCGCATCTTTCCAATGCGGTATCTTCCATGAATGTTTCGATGGATCCAAGACCAAGTTCTGGTCTGATACCTGGATCGGTAACACCAAGCTCGTGTCGGCTTTCCCGGCCCTCTTCCTCTTGGCCTCCAATCCCCACGTCACGGTGGCAGAATCTTTCAACATTATTAATTCCCAGAAGCATTGGCTCATTCCTTTCACTGCCGATCCTCCGGCATCTCTAACTACAGATCTTAATGACCTTCTTTTTTCCCTTAACAACTTTGTTTGGCATCCGAAAGAAAATTTTAGATGACGTTGGAACTCTTCGGGTGTCTTCTCTGTCAAATCCTTCTATAAATTTCTAAACTTTCGAGGTATCAACTTCCCTTTTGCTAACTTTATCTGGAGTAGCTGTGCCCCTCTGAAGGTTAAAATCCTCGTTTGGCTCGCTCTCAACAACAAGCTTCTTACAGTCGAGATCCTTAACAAAAGGAATTTAGCGTGGGGTTAACGGTGCCCCCTATGCTATTAATTTCGAAGATGTTGATCACCTGTTTGTTGGGTGCGAATTCAACCGCCCTCTGTGGAAAATTTGTTCATTAGCCTGGGAAGTCCCTTCCATTCCCTCCAACTTATCCTCATGCTGGTCTCTTCATCCTACGAATAAAAAGTACCACAAATCTTGGAACCTTTCAGTTTTGATTATCATATGGATTACGTGGTCCGAAAGAAATAAGAGAATTTTCAAACATTGCGCTGCCCCTATCTATTCCATCATTGAAGATTTTTATTTCTTTTTAATTTCTGGTCCTCAACTTTAAAGCATGAAGCTATAATTTTTTTATACAGTCGCCGCCTTGATGACTCCATACTTTGCCTACGTAATCTTAATGCTTTATAATTTTCTTCTATTTCTACTGCTTAAATTGTCTTCTCTGACTTTGTTTCGCAGGTTTGAAATGAGCTTAGAGTTCTCTTCCCTTTTTGATGCTGTACCAATGGTACATCTTTTGTGATGTTTCTTTTCAGCATTGGATGAATTCGCTGCTGCTACTTTTCTCTTCTTACCTCTGTTAATAGGGCTCGTTTTGTGGTAATATCATTTTCCTGACTTTATTCTAAGTCTGGGCACAGTTTTTTTGTGCTGTTATAATCTACTTTTGTATAATCCCTTCTCTTAATCTAATGAAGAACGAGATTCTTCCACCTGTGTTTTGATGTATTTGGGTTTACCCTGTGTCGGGTTGACTGTGAGCGATGCGCTCCATGTGTTGTACCTCTCTGTCTGATTGTGTTACTAAGGATTGAGATGCAACGACCTTAGCCCAGCTGTCCTGGGTTGTTTTGGTTTGCTTTCTGGTTGCATTTTGGATGGCTCCTCTGGCCTAGTACTGTGGCTGTACTGGTTTGGTAGCATTTGGTTTTTTTAGTCGCTAGTTTACCTTATTTTCTCTATATGTGGTTATTTCTCCTTTTCTTTTGGCTTATTTTGTGTTGCTTTACTCCCCTAATGTTCGGGTTGTGCTCGGAGGATAGTCGGTTTTGAGCGGTGCTAGTCTCTTGGAATCTATTCAGATCTGTTGCTTATTTTTTTTGACCTTTTTGCGGCTGTTTGTCTTTCGCTGGCGTCTGTGAGCCATTTTTGATTGCGGTTGTTTGTTGTTGCATGGCGTCTATGAGCTATGTTGGCCAGGCTTTTGTTGTTGCCTGGCGTCTGTGTGCCTTTTTGGCTAGGCCTTCTTGCAAATTTTTGGTTTTTGCCTGGCGTCCGAGAACTATTTTGTCCAGGCTTTAGTTTGCGGTGTCCAGGTTTTAAGGATGTTGGATTGCGTGTTTTTGGCTCTGGTTCTCTGCGAACGATAGCCAACGGCCGGTGCTGGGCCCTGCGCCGTCCGGCTGGGTAAGGTCTGGCCTCGGCAGGGGGCGACCTATGCTGTTACTGGTCTCTCTTCTGCGGAGACGGACGTGGGAGTGTGGGCTTCCTTGGTCCTGCATCTGGCCGCACCATCTGCTCGTCAGCCCCCGTTTATTGGCTGTCCTTGCTTCGGTGCTTTCTTGTATTTTTTGGATTTTGCTATAGTTTCTTCTCTTTGTTTATTTATCTGTATTAGCTTCACCCTTTGTAGTTAGGTTGCTTGTTTTACGTCTTGTAAAATTGACTCTTGTACTTTTCTCATTTAATATGATTGTTTGTGTTGGCTGGAGTCTTAAGACTTTATCCGTTTCATCAAAAAAAAATACATGAATATTGAGGGTATGAATACCTATGCACTATAGAACATGAAAAGTTGTGATCTAGAAGTTTAGTGAGACCCGGGTACCGGCAAATGTTGAAATAATTGATTGATTTGAGATATGACTATATGGGCTATCTTGGTGTTTTTGTTTAAGTCTGGTAGGAGGGGAAGCTAACTCTAGGTATTATAGTTTATTCATGTCTTGAACTTAAAATTTATGCACTAAGTGAAGATGTAGTAAAACTTGGGCAAACGTGAGTGGAGGACCTCTATATAGTCGGGAGGTGAATCTCCGAGACTATAGACCCAGTCAGGCGGTGGATTTTGGGACTGTGGTTTCTTGCAATGGAGGCGAGTCTTATTTAAATCCAAGATTATGATTGATCGGGCGGTAGATTTCGGGTTCATGATTAGTCAGGTGGATAGTAGGCCGTACTCCAGTGTATATGCGTATACCGAGGCTAGAGGGACACTTGCGTGGTGTTCGCACGACGGGGATTCTTTATAATCGGGCGGTGGATTTCGGGACTGGAATCCGTACTCGTGGAATGTCTAAAACTTGTTTTATTACTGGGTAGTTATCATGCCGAGGGATTAAACCCTTTAATGTGGAGTACGTAGGTATTTGCCCTCGGACCTATCTAGTATGGAATGCATAGAATCCGAACAAGTATACATTAGTGTCATCTTAGCGTAAAATATCTGCATTAGGCATTAAGGCATCGCATACACTGACATGTTTAGAGTAGTCAGTTTTAACACTTTGTTTACATTCAAGTTTGTGGTTTGTTAAAGTATTAAAGAATCGTTATATTTTTGGCATAGTGAGGATGACCGTGTATAATATTGCGCGGTTGTAAGCAACTGACGTGCTCACAGTTTTATATGCAGGACTTGAAATTTACAAGAAAATATAAAGATTAATTTGATGTTGATGATTACTTAAATGCTAAAGTTGTTACAACTGTATATTTATCATGTTGTACTTTATTTACTTTCCGCTGCGTTGTGATATAAAAAGACTTTGATGTAATAAAAAGTTCAAAATTCCTTGTAAAATTGTACGAAGTGAAGTGTAGATCCTATTAAGCTACTAATTTTGGAATTCGGGGCGTTACAGTATATGGATGAAGTTGTGCATTCATATGCATGATATTAATAGCGTGTATATTTATATGAAATTAATGGAGTTATATACGTTTATGTTGTTGGAATTATATGATTATACTTATAAAACTATATCGGCGAGATGAGTTAATTATGAAGAAAAGAAAAGAAATGAAATTGAGTGTGATATAAGTGTTGCGAAGAGCTTTCGGTAGTGGGCCTTGGAACTACAGCCCCCATTTCGATAGAAAAGAGGGGAACTACATGCCTGGGCACATAACGAAAACATATAACCCGTTCTGGAGTTATATATATATATAAAATGATTTTTTTTTCTTTAATTACTTATCTTTATTTATTTCTTTATATCCCTATTAAAATTACATATATGTTATTTAGTTTGTTAAAGTTTCCCTTATGCTTTAATTTATGTTTTCAGTTTTGAAATTATACTCACACTGTATGGCTGACCCCTTGTTGTTTTGGGAGTTAGTGGAGTCTCACCCTAAGGGTGGACGTTAGTATCCCCATCTTGCAGGTACGTATTCTGAGGTGCTTAGGGAGTAGTTAGTTTGTAATTTTGAAATTATATATATATATATATATATATATATATATATATATATGTATGAAAGTTTTGTTTTAAAGTAGCTTAGTTAAAGTAGCTTAGTTTGAGTAACATGACTTGGGATGTAATTGTAGAATGTATATATGTATGTAATGAGTGATGGATATTCTACCCCTACACACTTGGTAGTGGCGTACCGGGTTTATTTTGAGGTGTGAAGTGGATTTTTCCTTAGGTTGCTTAGAAAATTTTGGTTTTTATTTGGTTTTTGGCTTTGAATGATAATATTTCCCCCCAAAGCCCATATTTAATATTGTTATGATGAGTATTATTACTTGGTCTGGGGAGGTTGATATTTAATTACCTCTGATGTGATCTTTTTTGCATTTATTGCAAAATTTTGTAAGGATCGAATTGTGTGAATAAGGCTAATATTTTAGGGGAGACTGCCAGAATTTTTTCTAAGATTACTATTAGTATTTTAGAATAGAAATGAGGATTTAATTGAGTAGGTAGAAAAAAAAAATCACAAGAGGCTCGGGGCTAGAGTTTTGGATTGGAAAAATGTATGCTTTCGGATTTGGGAAATGAGAGAGAGGGAGAGAGGTCGAGAGACAATGAGAAGAAGGAGGGGGCTGAAGGGGTTATTAAGTAAGTTACTAAAACACTCCCGCTCGAGCGGGGGTATGTTTTCACCTTCAGATGCAGTTCTTGATTGTGAGAAAGATTTGACGGTGTCTAAGAATGTTTCTTATTTTCTCACTTAAGAATGTTTCTTATTGGATATATATATATATATATATATATATATATATATATATATATATATATATATATATATATAGGGATATGCTCAGTTGAAAACGGGTTTGTTTTTACGGGTTTGGAAAATAGCGATCTGAGTCATCGGATCGATCATGATCGTGATCGATGGCTCAGATTTGCCTCCCCATAACCCGTTTCAATGGTTGAGCGGAGGGTTATTTTGGAAATTTCGTCCTAAATAACTCTTCGCTGAACAGATTCTAAAAAAAATAATATAACCTAGGTTATAAAAAATTGAATCATAGGCTATTGTTTGGAACAACGGCCTTGTTTTCAATATTTATAACCTAGGCCGTTGTTTGGAACAACGGCCTACGTTATAAAAATTTATAGAAATTTTATAGCCTAGGCCGTTGTTCCCAACAACGGCCTAGGTTATAAATATTGAATATAAGGCCGTTGTTCCCAACAACGGCCTATGATTCATTTTTTTTATAACCTAGGCCGTTGTTCCCAACAACGGCCTGGGTTATATCATTTTTTTCAAAACGAATCAGGCAAAGAGTTATTTGGGACGAAATTTCCAAAATAACCCTCCGCCACTTAAGTCATATCGGGTGATGGGCGAGCTCGATCTGAGCCGCTGATCGCGATCATAATCGATCCGATGGCTCAGATTCGTGTTTTCCAACCCGTGAAAACAAACCCGTTTTTAACTGAGCATATCCCATATATATATATATATATATATATATATATATATATATATATATATATATATATATATATATATATATATATATATATATATATATATATATATATATATCACACACACACTAGATTTTCCCGTGGGCACGTTCCTACGGCACGTATTCGGAACGATACAAAAAACGAAAAGCCTGTAAATAATAAAACAATAATTATGTAGCTCAAGTTCGAATAGTATGACAATAATTAGTTGTAAATAAAAGTCCATGTTTCCATTAGTATATGTTGAAAAATAATTATAAATGAGGGTATAAAATCTAACTTCTTAGAACTTCAAATGTGGAGTTGAAGAGATATTTACTATTTTCAATATAACATGTGCAAAAAAAACATTAAAATTCTGAAAATCTAAATTTCTAAGTAAATATCGAAAGAATGGGAGAGAGAGAGAGAGAGAAAGAGAGAAATATGAAAAAGTGAAGAGAGAAGAGAGAGAGAGTAATAAATTAATAAGTTTTTTAGTTTTGGGGGGAAAATTTTGGTTTTGGGGTTTGGAATTTTGGAGGGAAAATATGTTTTGTGAGGTTTAATCTAGGCCTTTGATTTTAGGGGGGATTGATTGTGAGCCACTTGATAGCTTTCTTTGTAATTTATTATATAGATATATATATATATATATATATATATATATATATATATATATATATATATATATATCACACACACACTAGATTTTCCCGTGGGCACGTTCCTACGGCACGTATTCGGAACGATACAAAAAACGAAAAGCCTGTAAATAATAAAACAATAATTATGTAGCTCAAGTTCGAATAGTATGACAATAATTAGTTGTAAATAAAAGTCCACGTTTCCATTAGTATATGTTGAAAAATAATTATAAATGAGGGTATAAAATCTAACTTCTTAGAACTTCAAATGTGGAGTTGAAGAGATATTTACTATTTTCAATATAACATGTGCAAAAAAAACATTAAAATTCTGAAAATCTAAATTTCTAAGTAAATATCGAAAGAATGGGAGAGAGAGAGAGAAAGAAAGAGAGAAATATGAAAAAGTGAAGAGAGAAGAGAGAGAGAGTAATAAATTAATAAGTTTTTTAGTTTTGGGGGGAAAATTTTGGTTTTGGGGTTTGGAATTTTGGAGGGAAAATATGTTTTGTGAGGTTTAATCTAGGCCTTTGATTTTAGGGGGGATTGATTGTGAGCCACTTGATAGCTTTCTTTGTAATTTATTATATAGATATAGAAAGAATGGGAGAGAGAGAGAAAGAGAGAAATATGAAAAGTGAAGAGAGAAGAGAGATAGTAATAAAGTAATAAGTTTTTTAGTTTTGGGAGGAAATTTTTGGTTTTGGGGTTTGAAATTTTGGAGGAAAAATATGTTTTGTGAGGTTTAATCTAGGCCTTTGATTTTAGGGGGGATTGATTGTGAGCCACCTGATAGCTTTCTTTGTAATTTATTATATATATATCCAATAAGAAACAATCTTAAGTGAGAAAATAAGAAACATTACATATATATAAATATATATATATATGGGAAATGCTCCATTGAAAACGCAAATGTCTGTGAAAACATGGAAAACCATTAAGGCCGTTGTTGGAAACAACGGCCTAAGTTATAATGCATTATAACCTAGGGTCGTTTTCATGTTTTCACAGACATTTGCATTTTCAACTGATCATTATATATATATATATATATATATATATATATATATATATATATATATATATATATGGTAAAAGGGATATGAGCAACTTGCTCATTTACTAAATGAGCAATTGATTATGTGACATGCATGTGATACATTGGACAACTAACATTTTTAAGAATTTTTCAATCACATGTATGCCACATCATCAATTACTTATTTACTAAATGAGCAATTTGGTCATACCCCTTTTTCCCATAAGCAATTTGGTCATACCCCTTTTCCCCATATATATATATATATATATATATATATATATATATATATAAACGGAAGAACATGTTCTGTTCACTATATTTTGAGAATTTTCAAAATCTTTCTCAAATATGCGAAGCAAAATAGCAAACAAGCGTGGATGCTCTTAAGGAACATATTTAATTTGAGTAAGTTTTACATCATCATATCGTTTGTCTTCATAAGTCAGCTACTTTACAAAGAGCGATATTTTCAATCACATCTACCAAGTTACGGGATTTGTCTTTATAAGTCACCTACTTCACAAAGACTATCGATATTCCCAATCATGTCTACCAAGTTGCGGGATTGAAACACAACTCGGATTTTTCTCTTTTTTCTCTTTACTGGCTTGGTGCTTCATCTTATTCGGTTGTGATAAGTTTTTTTTTTGTTTGAAGGAAAGGTGGAATCTAACCACCCTGCTACATTAATAAGTGATTAATAAAACATGCTCAGAGTATTGAGTCAACTACAAAATACTACAATCAAAAGAAAAGAACATAAACTCCAACCGAACATGGGGGGTGGGACAAAATAAACATAGAGTAGCCGCAAAGAGATACTTCATATCCCCCCAACAAACCCTGGGATGGTGGGTATCAATGAACATAGTAGACCGTGTTGGCTATCAATCGATCGTCGGCCCGATCTCGATCTCCTCATCATCAAACTCCTGTACCTGGAAAATGCTCGCAATCCTTCTCCTGGGACCTGCTGCTGCCACATTAGCCCAAAATAAAATAAGATGTAAATGTGAGTCAAATTGCTAGATAAGTTGTAAATATTTTTTATTTCAACCCGGCTATAATGTCATTGATGTTTTCTTAAAGCTCATAAGCCTTAGAAACTTCAAAATTTTGGTGCAATGATTGGGCTAATTTTGATGGGCAATTGGGCCACATCATGGATCAACCCTAAAAGGCAGCTATGAGCTTTTAGGTTCATTCAGAAAAAAAGGAGTGAGTTGGTACCAAATCATTATTCAATAAAATTTCAGATGGGAGAGTAAGTACACTTATACTACTATTGCAAAATAAGTCATCTCTGATCTCTAATATTATAATAAGAAAATATCTTAGTGTCATTTGTAAATCTATTAACGCGTGTGATGTGTATACATAACTACAATGAAAGAGGTTTCAGGTTCGAGCCCTCACAACGTTAGAATTTCTATTTTTAAAAATTATTAAGACGTGCATTGTACGTGTAAATTACTAGTACAGGTTAGTAACACTTACAACTAACAAAATATCATATAAATGCTTGAAATATGTAGATTCCTGTAGAGAAATATTCTTTAAAGAGAGGCATTATACTTTCTTTATATCCCGGTTGTTCAAAATTAAGTACATGCAATATCAATATCATTCTATAAGTTTTCTAACTCATAGAATTCTTTCGCTCATAACATAACAATCGAAAAATGCTATTGTAGCACGATAATAAAGAAGTATAGTATTTTTTATTTTATTTTTTTGAGAGAAAATGTGGAGTATAACCACCCTGCTTCATTAAAGAGAATCTAACAAAACAAACCAAGAGAATTGGGCACAGATACAAGAACTATTAAGCAGGAAAATAAAACATAATCATCAAACCTCCAACAAATCCCTAGAAGGTGGGAACTATCTAAAACAAGAAACAACAAAACAGCAACATAACGAGTATGAATACAGATCGGAAATCCCTCCAACAAAACTCTGGAGGGTGGGTAACAGAATGTCGATCAATCAAGAGTAGAACCGATCACGACATCCTCCTCGTCGTACTCATCCACCTAGAAAGCTCTAACGATCATTTTCCTTCGATCCGACACCACAACTATAGCTCAAAAGAAAATAAGATGCATGATATGATATGAATAAGTTATCAAAATAATTGGACTAATAACAAATAATTAAAAGAATTAGAAGTGTGCACGTTGGGTGCGCGTGCACGTGTTGTGCACTCAAGTTGGCCGACTGTTGGAATGGAGAGAGTGGAGTTGAGTTGGGGTTTTAGTGGGTAGAATAGTGGGTAATAAATTGTTGTGTGGGTAATTAAATTAACCCATATTAATTAATAAATCTTTCACTTATAAAACTACCCAACCCTCCCATTTCTTCATCAGAAAAAACAAAACAATATAAAAAAAAATGTGTTCTCTGTTGCTGCCGAAAGCTTGATGGAGGGTCTTCCTTTTCTATCCTTTTGGGGCACGGTTTTCAAGGCGGACGGGACATCTCTTGGAGTTCAATTGATAGGGAATACTTCAAAACATCATATGCGTGACTGTCTCTCGAGCGTTCTAATTGTATATAAAAATCATGTTAGAATTGGATGTGTTTTGAATTATTTAATTTCTAATGTCTTTGTGTGATGCATATTGTATTAATATTTAGAAATCTAGTAGTTGATGAATGTGGAAAAAATTGCAAATGAAATTGAGTTGTATTTAATTTGAGTAGACTATAATTTTGGAGAATTTTCCCATCATGTTAAATAACTTTTGAATATATATATATATATATATATATATAGTCTTCTTCATATATATATATATAGTCCCATTCGGTTGCACACTACTTTTGGTGAGCACTCCGTGAGCACTCACGAACTAGAGACCCTATGAAAAATCTGAACCGCTCATATTATTCTATATGCCTTAGATAGCCCAACAATAAAAAATCAAGTAATTTGAAGTTCATTTGCCCATCTATCATGTTGTTAGAATTTTCAGCCATACAATTTTGTGATGATGTAAATCATGGGCAAATGAACTTCAAATTACTTGATTTTTTATTGTTATGCTATCTAAGGCATATAGAACAATATGAGTGGTTCGGATTTTTCATAGGGTCTCTAGTTCGTGAGTGCTCACGGAGTGCTCACCAAAGTAGTGTGCAACCGAAGATCTCTCTCTCTCTCTCTCTCTCTCTCTCTCTCTCTCTCTCTCTATATATATATATATATATATATATATATATATATATATATATATATATATATATATATGCGCGCTTGTAGAGTGGTGTTCATAATTTATAAAAGACATATGGTGTAAGAATGTTCTCAAGATTGCTATCTACATTTCATTTTGTACAAGAATTACTTTGTTATAAGAAAAATCAATAAGAATTCGTTTCTGGAATTTTTGAATTGTGTTATATAAATAAATAAATTTGATACAATTAATAGAAATTGGTTTGAATGTATATATTTAAATAGATGAATGAACCGAGAGTGGGTTCTTAAAGTTTCTAACTCCTATTAAGTCAGAGATGGCGTTGGGCTCTTGTGGCTAGTGCATGCGCCTTTGCGCTAGACGCTGCCACGTGGCGCTCTGGGGTTGTCTTTAGTCGCGGGTTCGAGCCAGGGTTGGCTCTGCCTTGGTTTTCTTTCTTTTTTTAAAAAATGAATTCAGTGGTGTATTTGGGTATTTAATAAACACAAAGAATTTATATGCATACTGTGAGTTGGCACACTAGCTTGGGCGCTAGCGTTGGGTGATGTTGGCTCTGGTTCGAGCCTAGGCATGCACAATGAGTGATAAAATTTTTATTTTATGTTTTTTTAGTTTTACCAAAAGGGAAAACTTATAACTGTCATTTAATATTAATAGAATACTTCGAAATTATTTTTAAATATTCTAAGAGATATTTTGAGAGTTTTGAAGTCATGAATTAAATAAATTATAGATTCAAAGAGAATGTATATGGGTAAAGGTTTTTAAAGAATTAAATCAAGTTTAACAATGAAATAAGAAATTCATAGAGACGAACTGTAAAGAGTTGGTGTTTCAAAAGAACTTTGTATTGGAAAATTATACTTGAAGAATAAATAAATGTGAAAAGAGTTTTATTAATAGGAAGAAATTTGTGAAATATTAAAGTGAATATTTGGTTGTGTGATCAACCAAGAAGGGTTACTTCATGATTGATAAATAAGAATAAATGAAAGAATTGAATAAGTTATGAATAGATGAATTGAGAATATGAATTATAAGGGTATGAGTACCCCAAGATTTTGAACATGAAAAGATGTTGATTCTCTTGGCTTAGTGAGACACGTGTACCGACAAAGTAATGATAATGATTAGTTGAGTTTCGAGAAAAGGCCAGTATGGGCTATCGTTATCTGTGTATGGTTTAAGACCGGTAGGAGGGTAAGCTAGCTCTAGGTGAAAATTTTATTAATGTTTCAAACTTAAGGATAGACACTAAGAGAAGTTGTAATAAAACTTGGGCAAACATAAGTAGGTTGCCTCTATATAATCTGACGGTGGACTCCAGTACTATAGACCCAGTTTGACGGTGGACTCCGGGACTGTGGTTGCTTGCGATGGACACGAGTCTTAATAAAATCTGGGACTATGATTGACTTGACAGTAGACTCCAGGATTATGAATAGTCGAGCAGATGGGAAGCTGTACTCCAGTGTATATGCGTATACTGGCGCTAGAGGGGTACGTGTGAGATATTCACATGACGAGGATTTCCGTATAAGTCGGACAGTGGACTCCAGGGCTGGGGTTCGTACTCATGTAATGTCTAAAACTTGATTTTGTTACCGAGTATTTTTGCATGGCGAGGGATTAAACCCTTTATTGTGGAGTAAGTAGGTACTTGCCCTCGGGCCTATATAGAATGAGATGCATAGAATCCGAACAAGTATGCATTAGTGTCATTATAGTATAACATGTGCATTAGGTATTAAATCATATCATACACTAACATGTTTAGGATAGTCACTCTTTTACACTTTATTTATGCATTCAAGTTTGTGGTTGCTAAATTAAGAGAATCGTTATATTACAGCATAGCGAGAATTGCAGTTTTATATCGATGTGTCAGTTGTAAGCAACTGACGTGCCCACAGATTTTTTAGTGCAGGACTTGGATTGGCAAGGACTTAAAGACGATTGATGCTAAAGATCATTTTCAAAGCTGTTGATGTTAGAGTTGTAAATATTCCATGTTGTATTTTATTGAACTTCCATTGTGTAATTCTGAATCAAACAATGTGTATAATGAAAAGTTTTAATTTCCTTGTAAAATTGTACGAATTGAAGTAAAAGATCATGTTTTACTACGAATTACATGTAAATGGAATTCGGGGTGTTACAGTCCCAACATGTGGTAGTCTCTTCACTAGATTTTATCTAGTAAAAATAGCATCGTTTAGGACTAGCCACAAGAAAACTCTAACTTTCAAATGGGTCTTCGTCTTCCAAAGAATCGACGACCAACTCGGTCTACAACCCCTGAAATGGATGCGGTTATAAAGAGAGTGAACTGTGAAGGCACCTGTCTTTTCTATATTCCACATTTTTCATTATGGGCCTTGTGAGCACTTCACCCCAGATTGTGTAATGTAGTCCTGTAGTGTTACTAATCGTGCTTGGGCTACATGCATCAGGCGAGATCTGAAAAGGTACAAGGGTCTTCAAGACCCCCTTTTTCAAATCTTGGCACAGAGATGTGAGGTTGAGCGGCAATCTCATATAGATCCATGAACAGGTCGCATAAGGCAAGAGTCCCACACCATTTATAAGGAAGTGTAACATTACAAGAGTGATTGACTGAAAGCAAACACTTCTTCATAAAAAAAGATTTATAACTTTTTATTGAAAGGTTAATGCAATCCAACATCAATTGTCACGTCTTGACACTGCACCTAAGTGAACTCACCCTCTTTAATTTAATACATCATGTGAGTCCATAAATGACCTACTTTTTGAAAGTATTTACCAAAATAACCCACTTTCCAAAGTATTGACCAAAACGACCAACTCTTTGATAGCGAGTTTGGTTAAAACCTCATCGCTATCTATGGTAGAGAGTGTATGGATATGTGTTTCTCCACACTTTGGAGAAAAATTGAAAAAAATACCATGTTCAGACTCGCTATCTCCGATAGCGAGTGTGTTTGTACCACACTCACTATCTCAGATAGTGAGTATGTTTGTACCACACTCACTAACTGAGATAGCAAGTATATGGCCTTGAAGAAAAATAGGAAATTCATACTCTCCATCTCAGTTAGCGTGTGGTTTTGTATCAAACTCGCTAACTGAGATAGGGGGTGTAGATTGGGGACAAAGTTAAAATTCCTTGGGCTTAGACTCGCTGCCTCAGTTAGCGAGTGTGTTTATACCACACTCGCTAAATGAGATAGCGAGTGTCGATTGGGGAAGTTTTTATAGACTCGCTATCTCAAATCTCTCTCACTTCATCTCAATACTCTCTCTCTCTTCTCTCCCAAGAGCGAAAGAACCCAAAACCCTAGCCCCCCAATTCGTGAATTTCCCAATAAAATTCGTCCAAAATCTCTCCAAAGTCACTTCATCATTCTTAACCCTCTCTACTCCCACTCTGAAAACCCTAAATCGCACACCGTAGATCACGATTTTGGTTGATTTTGTGAACGGTGAAGTGGATTGTGGGACGAACGGTGAAGAGGATTTCGTGAACCATAGATCCTAAAGTACCCATCTATCGTTTGGTAAGTCTTTATACGTTTGCAATTAGATTTTGGGTTAATTTTGTGAGCAATTAGATTTTGCAATTAGAACATAATGTTGAGAAATGGTGATTTGTGTGATGATTAGTGTAGTCCGAATTGTTGATTGGGGTTGAGAAATTTAGAACGCAATGTTGGTTAATTATGTGTAAGTTGTTCATAAGAACTTTTGTTGGTGTTAAATTGATGATAATAAATTTTGATACATATTGGTATGAATGTGATTATGATTATTAAAAAGTTGTCCATATTATTTGTTGGTAGCATGTTGAATTTGGTGTAGGTTTTGTTGGTTTTAAACAATATTGACCAGAGCATGTCGAATATGAAAGTCTGTGAATGTGAAAGAATATGATTATGTGAAAGAATATGATTATGTAAATGTGAAAGAATATGATTATGTGAAATTATATGTGTAAGTCCGTGAATGTGAATGTGAACGTGAATGTGAAAAAATATTGTTGATAAGAAAATGATCATTAAACATTTGTCCATATTATTTGTGAATTATTCATTTATGGTGTGTGTATATTATTGGTGTTAAATTGTTTTTTTAGAGTATGCAATTTTGTTTTTATAGTATGCAATTCTACTATATGAATATACCGTAATACATTTAAAATTGTAGGATTTTCATCGCTATTAGATATGGTACGAACGCAGAATATTCATGAAGAATGAGAGAGTAGTAGCCCCCCAAGTAACCGAAGCCGCGGGGGCCCACAAACTTGTTATGGATGACCCCCAAGTAGTGGTCGTGGTGGTGGACAAAGGCACCCAAATATAAGATGATTGTATTTGTTCAATTAATTTGATTTTGATTTAATAAAAATAGTATATTGTGATATTGATGTGTCTTGTTATTTGTTGTGTAGGTTGAGCCGGGTTCGTATACTTTGCCAAATCAATCGGGCTCGTCTTCTTCCCCAAATGAGGCGGGGCCTTCTTCATCATTCTATGTTCCACTGGTGGGTCCCGGTCCTGTCGACCCAAGGCTATTGACATTGCAAAGCCAACATCGTTCGAAGGACGTTTGGGATGGACAATCGAAGGAGTGTACTTTTCAGGGGCACGCCACTATGCCAATGCATCCACATATACACGAGCTGTTAAGGGATTGCGGGCTATACGACATTGGCCTCATGAGTTCAATTAAGGGCGACTGTCCTCTTCTAACCGCCATTCTCGAACATTGGCGTTCGGAGACACACTCGTTTCATTTTCCGGTAAGGGAGATTATTGTAACACTACAAGATGTTGCAGTGATCACAAGTTTTCCCGTCAATGGAAAGGTCGTAACAGGAACGATGGACTTCAATCCAGAGTTTTTGATCACAGTATATCTCGGGGTTGAGGCGGATCTTAGGGCTATTGTAGGGAAGTCTCTTCGATTGAGATTGTTGAAGAATACGCTCTCCGATAAGTTGAATGATGATTCGAGCGACGTCGAAGTGGAGTGCTACTGCAGAGCGTATATAATGTCATTTTTCGAAGGTGACATGTTTCCGAACTCCACCGGTATTTTCGTTCCCCTTATGTACTTACTTCTAGTCTCTGATCTAGGAACCATTGGGGCGTATAGTTGGGGTAGTTCTGCGTTGGCAACATTATACTGGAGTTTTTGCAAATGCACTCTTGGTGCTAGCCAGATGAACGGCCCGATGTTGTTGTTACAAGTCTGGAGTTGGGAACACATACATACCGGCAGACCTGTAGTTAGTAGGCAATCATCTAAGTGGGTGCATGTTCCCTAACATGGAAGGCTAACCCAAATCGATGTTTGACATACTATAGGGACAAGCTGATACATTGACAAATGAGTGTGTCAAGTAGGAGCCTTATACAGAGGAACGATTAGGGAGATTGCCACCTGTGTGCATGGCGACTCGTGAGCTGTGGTTGACAAAAGCATCTCTTGTCAACTTCAGCACAGTAGAGTCCAACTACGTTGATAGAGTACTTCGATAGTTTGGCCGCTGTCAAAATATTCTGGTTGCAGAACCTTTTAATCCGGATCTGCATGGTATTACCAGTATGGGTCGACACCCTGGTCACGATTGGGTTGCTTGTTTGCATACCCATGTAGATATATGAAACAATCACCGTTTTAAAAACGTGATTGTTAACATTCCACCATTCAATGCCAATTTTCATGGATCGTATATGATATGGCATCGGAAAATGACTAGGTTGTATATATCTACTTCATCCCAAATGCCTGCGGATGTGCAAGTACCCACTCAACGATGAGCTGCTGATCCAGCTGACGAACACTCGGTTCATTTGCCAATGTTTCAACCGAAGTTAACATTGATTCGAGATCTCGTAAGTTTTAGTTTATGTATATTTGTTTTACATTACACATATACATTGTGCATTAAATTGATTATGCATTTAATACATATTATTTGTTTGAATGTAGATGGCCCAAATATGGATTCAAGCAAAAGAATGCGCGAAGGTGTTAGAAAGCAATGTTGCCGAACCATTGAAGGAGTTTGTATGAAAAATGATAACTTCTTGTCGGGCACAAGCTGACCTTGTTGGTGAAGGAAATAAGCTGGACGTCCTATTGTCGGGTCCGGTGCACCAAACGGGTAGTCGAAAAACAATGACCACAAGACCTCCGTATCGTTAAAGAGTATTAGAAGAACGAAGAGAGGAGGAGCACGCGGTTGAGGAAGAAGAAGATGATGATGATAACATTTCTCTTTCCGGACGTACTCAAGCGACTCCAAGGCATCCCAAACGAATGAGGAGACCCCCAGACTTGTTCACCCCTGATCCGTGATCTGTTCATGATTTGTTGTGTAAGTTTTATTTATTTTTTTATCGTTGTTAAATTTTACAAATTTGGGACTGTAAGATGGACTTTACACTTTATTTTTTGTGTGTCTGTGTTTCTATAACTTGTATAACTACATGTCTGTGTTTGCCACTTTTTTCTCCTATATCTGCATAGTTTGTATAACTTCACATCTGTGATTGGGAACCTGTTTGAGAATGTGTGCTTGTTTGGCAACATGACCTTCAGATGTCTTGATGTAAATTCTGATACTAAGATGTGAAGAAATTTGTAGCAACATGACCTTCAAATGTCTTGATGTGAATTTGGGAATGTGTTTGAGAATGTGTGCATGTTTGAGAATTTTTGAGAATGTCATGTGTGTACAACTTCAATTTTTTTTAGATTGAGATGATATGAGATGTGAATGCTGTAAATTCTGAGATTTGATATTGAAATTGAGATGATATGAGATGTGAAATTCTGCAATATGAGTGTGTGTATACGGGGATGATATTGTAACTAAGATGATATGAGTTGAGTGTGTGTATACAGGGATGATTTTTAGAAGTTTACAAACTGTTTGTGAATATACCTAAGCTCAGATAGCGACCCTAGTTCAAAGAGGGTCGCTAACTGAGTTAGCGATTTGGTTATTAGTATTACTATTATTATTTTTAATATTATTTTTATTATTATTTTATTATTGTTATTACTATTCTATTATTATTGATATTATTATTTTTATTATAAATATTTGTTGTTATTATTATTTTTGTTAAAGCCCATTAGTTTTGATCTATAGCATATCTTTCAATTATTTAAATTGAAGCCAAACTTTATATTCATTTTGCATTATTTATTTATATCTATCTTGAACCCATACTCTCCTTGATCATGGTGTCTCAGTCTTGTCTTCCTGCTCGGTTCGTCGATTGGTGTCATGTGGCCTACAGCGACATGTATGTTTACAGCGACATGTATGTTTACAGCGACATGTGGCCTACGTCGATTGGTGTCATGTGGCGCAGGAAGCGTGGTGGACCCATAACCCACAGGTCCCAGGATCCCCTTGTTGCTTCTAGTTCCTTGTATTGTTTACTTTCCTCTATTCCTTGCATTCGTCCTCATCCGTTGACTCATTGTTTGGTTCAACTCTTCCTTGTCCATCCTTTCTTCGATTCTAGCTCTAACCATTTCTTCATCTCTTTGCTTTGTTATCTTGCGCTGTTCTTTCTTTTTGATACTGTTTATTTTCTTTCATACATTCCATTTGACACCATTGTTACCCACTTCTTTCTTATTCTGTTGTTGCCACCACCTTATTCCTTCCCCTTAAATCCTCTATTTTGTTACCCTCCCCTATAAGTTGCTTTTGCCTTGTCCTATGTACTGCCTAAGCAAATTTCGAGAATGAAATTTTGTTGTAAGGTGGATAGGATTTGTAACCCCTGTTCCCGTATATAGGTATTTTCCGTGTATTATATGGGTTCGGGTCTTTATAAAATTTCCCATTTTCTCAAATTCATGTTGTTTCAAAAAAATTGTATCTCTTGTTAAAATTCATTTCTTTTCATTAATTGTATTTATTGTTATTTTCAAACAATTTTTATATTGTAATATAAAACCAATTAATGTTGTTATATTATTAATGTATCAGTATTATTATTATTATTATTACTGTAATTCATATTATTATTATTATTATTATGATTATTGTTAATATTGTCATTATTGTTATTATTATTATTACCTTTGATTGTTAATTTAAAATTTTATTTTTATTGTTAATCGTATTTGCAGTTATCTTCAAGTAGTTTTCATATAATCATATTTTTACATATGACTTTGGTATTGTTATTGTTCTTCTTCTTCTTCTTCTTATTATTACTATAAAATCCTATTGTATTTGTTAATATTTGAGTATTAACTCAATGTATCTATTTGATTCATTGTACAGTTGTATTACTATTTGTTATAACTAATTTAATTATTTACTTTCAATCTAAATCCTAATTTGTATATTTTCTACTGGATTTTATAACCCAAAAACCCAATACCCATTTCCCTATTTATTCCAAATCCATTACTTGTTGGGTCTTTTAATTAAACACTACCATATTTCTTATTGGATCCATTAACCCATTACACACAACCCTATTATATAAATACCCTACTAAATCTAACCCTAAACCTATTCTACTATGCAAACACTACCCAGCCGTTCATCTTCTTCTCCTCCCTCTCTCTCTCTCGATTCCCCCCTAACCCATCTGCTGCCCCTTCACCCCTTGCACCTCGGTAACCTACCATTCTCCTCTCCCGCAGCTGCCGCTGCACCCGACCCACCTCCGGCATCCTCTCCCCCGGTGCTCCGCCTCCCTGTTCGACGCCAACAGCCCGCAACCCCCCTGCAGCGCCTCCCCGATGCTTCCCCCATCCTCCCTGTCGCAACTCCATAGTGGCGGCAGCTGCCAGTCGCTCAGCCAGGCAGACAGCAACCACAATTCTCCTCTGTCATGAGTTCACCGCGTCGCCGACAGCCCTTCCGCGCCTGCCGTGCCGCCCTCCCGCACCGCCAGCGAAGCCAGAGCCATTGATGGGTTGCAGTTGATCATGGATTTGATGAACTTTGAATTTGGGCCGTCAATCGCCTTGTGATCCTTGATCTTGATCTCTTGGATCTTAGCCATTGGATCTTCATCACCATCATCATCATTAGGATCATCAGAAGCTCCTGGACTGTCCGATCTGTTCAAGGTTCAGATCTCCATTATCATGATCCGATCAAATTCGATCTCAGTCGTCTGATCCGATCGTGATCATCTTCATCAGAGAAAATCTCAACCGTTGATCGTCTTGTTCTTGACCATCTCATCAAGATCCGTGCCGGGATCCGTTCCCATTATTCCTCCGTCGGATTCATCGTTTACACCCCAAGGCAAGTATCTCTCGTACATTTCGTTTTCTAGTATAAGCTCTTCCTTGAAATATTGTAAATAGTTTGTGAATGTGACTCCTCTTTGTTTATCTTTGATGATCTTATATTTCTCCTTATATATTACATGATCTAAGAGTCACAACCCTTCGTTGATACACTTGTTCACTACTAGTAAAATTTTGATTCACTTCATACAAAAAGTGTTTTACTTGGTTTCTGTTTCTGCCTTGCCTTGCTGTTTCGACCCCGATAAAACCAAAATCTGAACTTGAGTACTGAATGAAATGTAGAACTAAGTGTCTAGTTGTCAATAACATCCGGAATTTTCAAATTCCGAGTTACGGTCTAGGAGATATCGCAGTTTTACTACTGCTATGTCTGTAATCACAGATTCACAAAAACTGCTGCATCACTTTGGTTTACAATTTTTTTAACTATGCTACCAGTAAGTAAATGACTTGAAATTTTGTATGATGATACTGGACACCCTAGAGAACATTCCCTAATTTTCTTAGAATTAATTAATGATGTTCCAAACCTGTTTCATATGTATAAACTCAATTTTACAAATTCTGGCTGAATTCAAATGCTGTATAGTTTGCTGTTTTGACACATGTTACCACAACTTTTATGTACCTTATTTATAACGTTGGAACCGAAAAGGAGTCTAGTTTCTAGGACTTCTGACGGATCCACATTTTCTATCTTGTAGCAACGGGAATCGCAATTTTGGTGCAGCAACGTCATGCTGTCCAGATTTGGAATTCTTGTTGTTCTTGATACTTTGATTTGTTTTGACCCTCGAATGTGTATCCTGCCTAGCCTAGACTTATTCCATATTCTTAATTATGTTTACTTAACTTGTTTTGCACACTTTCATGCCTGCTTGATGATAATAATAAATAACAAGCCGGGGTTTGAGGGAAAGACCATAGTAGTGGATAATATAGGTAAGTGTACTTGGAAGGGGGCCCGTGTTTCTTATGATTTTGCGTTAAATGGAACTAAGTGCCACGTCATGGGTGATGGGGGCCACCTCTAGTGCCCATTATATGATTACATGATATGTATTTCCAATCAGATGGAACTAAGTGTCACATAGAACTAAGTGCCACGTCAAGGATTGATGGGGGCCACCTCTAGTACCTGTGGAGGCCACCTCTAGTGCCCATGGTTTGATCACATGCTCGTATTTCCTACATGACCTGAGTATACCGCCCTATAAAGTCCACCACTAGGCCTAAACGAAATTGCATTGACTGTAGCAACCATGTGATAAAAAGATGGCACATGAAGTGCTAACTAGATAGTAATAACTATAAGACTTGATACATGATACTTGAACACGATACATGCTTACTTGATACTTGATTACATGATACAAGAGACTTGATACTTGAACATAATACTTGACACTCGCCACTTGAGAGTTGTTACTTGTTACTCGACACTTGTACGTGATACTTGTTACTTGATACTTGATACCATTATATATTCACTAGCCACTTTTTTTACTACTAGTATTTGTTACCCAATCTTGTCACTCGAGTTGTCTTTCTTGCTAGCTAGTTTCTTTAATCCCCTACTTGTTGCATTCCTATTATATTATGTTATACATTCTTCATTCCAAATCTTGTTCCATATTTCTTGCACTTGTTTTCATACCATTGCTTGTGCTGTTTGCAGCCATAACTTGCACTAAAGGCGTTTATCTTATTTTTTCTATTTTTTTTCTTTTTTATATTTATATATATAAACTTTGGAGACGAATTGCCTGCTGAAATTGGTGAGCAGACATCTAGGCTTCGCTTGGAGAAAGGACTTGCTTAAAATATTTGTTTTCTTTGAGTTATTTATTTCTTTGCTACTTGAACCTTGTAACGGGCTTATAGTCCCGAGTTTTATCTTTTGATCTAGATTTGAAAACTATTTGAGATATTATTATATTGTTTCAATTGTCTTCTATTGATTAATAAATTATTCATGCATGCGTGGTTGTGTACATTTTGTTATATTCTTGTTATGATGCTGAGTCGATCCTACAGCTCAGGAATGATGAAAATCATTCGCTGGGCTTTGTCGTGCGCTCGTATTCCGTGTTTTTGGGAAGCGGGGCGTGACACTGATTTTTTTTTTAATTTCGGGAAGGGTAAAGAGAACTGCAGTGGAAGAGGGTTCATTCATCACTTCCTCATTCTCTACCTCCTAAAGTATCCATCTATCGTACGGTAAGTCTTCATACTTTTGCCATTTGATTTTGGGGTAATTTTGATTGTGCGTTAAATTGAACAAATGTTGAGAGCTCATGATCTGTGGGATGATTAGTTAATAGATAAATTTGAAATTTATTTATGTATATTTAGTTAAAAGTGAAATGCTACTTTGAGATATAATTCAATTTTGATATAAATAGGATTATCGGCATATAATTTAACTTTGAACTTGCATGTTGAGAGCTTTTGATATGAATATGATTATTAGATATTTGTCCATATTATTGTTGAATTCTTCATTTATATGTGTGCAAATTGTTTGTTCTTAGAGTAGTCCAAGATTTTTTTTTAGAACAGAAGCAAGATGATCTTTCGATTTCTATATTTTAAAATTTTCTATATCTTCTCTCAAATATAGACGGCTATTGCTTATTTTTTTCAAAATTTGAAAATATAGAAAACGACTAAAACGCCTCGTTCCGTATAATTTTCAAATTTTGAAAATATAGGGAACGACTACATATGCTCTTAGGGGATAGAAAACATTTATACTTGGAAAAGTTACGAGGCATATTCTTAATTTTTTTGACTGTTTTATCTAGATGTGACATAATCTGAATCCTTTCGGTAATATAAAATTTTCTTATCTCTAAATCTACTGTAGTCTTAATCAAGTACAAGTCAGGGTTAGCAACTTAGCATATTGTTACGGATTTTTTTTTGCCATACTAACCCACTTTTTTAAAATATTGAGCGATCTCACTAATTTTCGAAAATATTTATCCAACTGACCCAATTTTAGATACGTCATCATTAATCGTTATTGATAATAACGGCATAGATTATTTATATGCCGTTGTTTTCAATAGCATCATCTGTTTAAAAAAAAATCACTTGCCGCTATTTGGAGTAACGGTATCAGTTAACTTATTCCTAATAGTGTACTCTCTCTGACTTGAAAAAAAATTACAAGTGTGAAAAACTCTTATAGCTTATGTCTTTGTTTGGAATAGCGTCAACAACACTAAAGCTGTCGTTGTTAGGAAGAACGACATCAGTTATAATATTCATTATTAGGGATAATTGATGTCATTGTTTGGAACAACGACATTTTATAGTAGTATCTTGTAACTACTTTCATAGAAAGAGTTCATTTTATTACTTATTGACTTATCTATTTTTGTGAACTGTTGCCCCTATTTCTAAGAACGGTAACAATTATCTCATGTCGTTGTTTGGAAGAACGATTGTGGAGGAAGAAAGTTTAATGAGTATTATAACTGATGTCGTTCTTCCAAACAAAGACATGAGAAAACTGTTGTCGTTCTTTGAAATAGTGACAACAGTTCATAGAAATAGATTAGCTAGATATAAGTAATAAAATGAACTGTTGACGTTGTTCCAAACAACAATATCAGTTATCCCTAATAATGCATATTATAACTGATGTCGTTATTCCTAACAACGGCATCTGTAATGTTGTTGCTGTTGTTCTAAACAACGACATCAGCTATAGGATTTTTTTTCACACTTGCATTTTTTCAAGTCAGAGAGAATACACGATTGGGAATAAGTTAACTGATGCCGTTACTCCAAATAGCGACATGCGAATTTTTAATAGATGCCGCTATTTGGAAAAACGACATGATATTGACCTATGTCGTTATTTTCAATAATGGTTAATGCTGACGTGTCCAAAACTGAATCAGTTTGGTAAATCTTTTCGAAAGTGGGTCAGTACGGAAAAATTTCATTCTTATGATCCTCGGAAGTCAGAACTAAGAGCATCTGTAGTCGTTTGTCAAATATCGATAAAATGGATATTTGGCAAACGAACGTGCTGCACTCGTTTGCCAAATATTCATTTTATCGATAAATCGCTACAGTCATGTGCTATAAATGAGAATCGATTTGAGAATTATCCATATTTGAGCGACGGCACTTCGAGTGCCGTCGCACAAAAAAAAATTTGTCGCATCGGACGGCACTTCATGTGCCGTCCTTTGATTTTTTTTTTTTTTTCAATTAAAAAAATCCCAGCAGGCCGAAATCCTTGGACGGCAATTGAAGTGCCGTCCGGAGGGTTTTGTAATTTTTAATTTTTTTTTGCAATTTTTGAAAATGTTTTTGCAATTTTTTAATTTTTTTTGCAATTTCTAAAATATTTTTGTAATTTTTTGTAATTTTTTTGTAATTACTGAAATGTTTTTTAATTTCCGGAAAAGTGAAAAATGACAACAAACCTCTTGGACGGCACTTCATGTGCCGTCCGTGCTTTGGTCCTTGTATTTTTTATTTTATTTATTTATTTATTTATTTATTTATTTTTAATTTTTTTTGCGATCGGATGGCACTTCGAGTGTCGTCCCACAAAATTAAGCGTTTTTTTTCCTCTCCGACGGCACTTCATGTGCCGTCGCTTATTATTTTACGATAGATTGCTAAAAAATAGCTTTTTAACGAGCGCAGCAAAAGTTCAATTCTTATTTCCATTTATCCATATATCCATTTTTTCACCCACAACGACTAGACTACATATGCTCTAATCAAATAAAATTATCCAGTTCAGGGATGTAGTCACGTGGGAATTAGAAATAATTCTTCAAAAGTTGTATCTTAAATTAGAGTAATGCTAGAGCCACTACCAATTTCACTACCATTTCCTTTACTACCTTAGGTGGCATATTCCTATTGGAGAGTTCTCCTACCTATTCTATCATTCCCTACCTATTGAAATGTGCCACCTAAGATAGTGAAGAAAATGGTAGTGAAATTGGTAATGACTCTAGCATTACTCCTTAAATTATATGCGAGATCAAGTCGAATATTATCTCAATCTTTTGTCCAAAATTTGGGCAAAGTGTCGCTTTGACTTGTTATTTTGCCTCACGATCGACACCATAAATGTAGCTCTTTCTTGAACCTCGCTATGTCTGGAAAATTTTATTGAGATACTGGTTATGATGACAGTTTAAATTTAAGATTGAATAGGAGGCTATTTTTCAGCTAACTAGATATCACCCATAGGCCAGAAGTATGTACCATCGCCTAGTTAAGACCCTTAATTAATTTTGGGCATCGATCTTTCTAATTAATTAATTTAGTGTTTCATTGTTGTATCTTAACAAAAAATGTTTCTCTATGTCAACTTTGTTTGTTTAGAAAACTCTCTTATGTGAGTTGGTAAATCTACTTCATGAGAACCTTTATTCCAACTACATAGGAGTACATATTGATGATGGTAAAAATCACAGCAGATTAGAACATCAGAGCCGTATAATTCCTGCACAGATCTCAAAGTATCTATAGGCAGATTAGCCATCACATGAGTCTTTTACAGGTTTGGGCCCACTCCAAAACATGAGTTTATTCCAAGCCCATCTGCCGCATCAGTAGCCGTTGGATTCAAATTACGGTGGTTAATCAACGATTCAGATTCATTCTCAGGAGCTCTAATCGTCTTTAACGACCAAGGTCACAGGTCAGCTTCGTAGTAGTTTCCTTCAATTATTAACTCACTCACTGTCTGTGGGATATACTACACAAGTCAGGCTTGTTTCCATATCACCAAGATTAAGAGGTAAAAGGGCGGCCTCCAGCCGTCGCACTACCTCTCTTCGTCAACCAGCTCCTCCTATGGACGATCAGATTCCTCCTCAGAAGTCACCCCGGCGCCTAATCACGATCCTTCCAACGGAGAGGCACCGGGGGGCTCCCAACATGAACAACATACTCAGTATGATCGCATCTTAGTCCGTAATGCCTCAACTGATTCATTGGCCTCGCGAGGCCCACGAGGGTCAAGAGATCTCCGCCAAATCATCAGTAACATGCAACAAGAAATTGACCTACGAATTAGGTTGGACGAGAGGCGCGCCCGATTGGAGGCCTCCCATTCAGGACATCAGACGAATCAGAGAACTCATCTTTCTAGAAAAAGATTAAGAAAATCCTCCTCTCATATGGGGCATCCAACAATGAGGAGCCCAACTCAAGAGAATCAAAAGCTTCCTGTGCAGAATAGAGGGCAAAACGCCCCAGTCACTAGGGCCAAACTGAATAAGTTCAAGCTTGACATCCTCCATGCTCTCCAAGGGAGTCAAGATCTGGGCCTCCCCCCTAACGAAGGATCTGCCGACTCAACTGGATCCCAAAGAAGGACGAACAAGTCCTTCGCCGTATCCAAGAGGTAGAGAAACGTCTAGAACAAATGAAGAGTGGGAGAAACCACTCCAGCAGGGCCTACAGCCCTAGTCGACCTCCTTTCAGCAAAGCTATCCTCGATGCACCCGTTCCAAGGGACTTCAAAGCTCCTTAATTCGAATCTTACAATGAAGAATCAGACCCGACTGACCATATCGAGAGCTTCAAAATACTCATGGTGGTCTATAACGCCACTGATGCGCTCATGTGTCGAACATTTCTCGTAACATTGAAAGGATCAACAAGGGAATGGTATTTGCGCCTGACTCCAGAATCAGTTTTCTCTTTTTTTCAACTCGAGGAACTTTTCATTGCGCACTTCGTTACTAGCCGCATGGCTGAAAAAACAAGTGTCTCCCTATTAGAACTGAAGCAAAGAGATGGAGAACTGCTGAAAGACTTTATCAAATGCTTTACAACTGAAGCAAGGTCGATTTCCTCCTTGAACACTTCAGTAGCGGCTACAGCTTTCCACCACAACGTCACTAATAAAGACTTGAAAGCCTCCATCGCAAAAAAGCCACCCAAAAGTTTCACTGAGCTCCTGGAAAGGAGTGACAAGTATATCGGGGTCGAGGAAGCCCTCTACCATCAAGGCAAGAATGATTCATCTTCCGGCAACAAATGGAAGAATACAAGCGAGGAAGAACTCAGAAAGTTTCAGAAAAACGGTGCAAGTTCATGCCATCCAACTCTAGCGCCACACTTCGACACGTTTACTCCTCTCAATGCAATCGTATCAGCCATCCTCATGGAGTTTGAGAAGGACGGAATAATTCACCCTCCCCCTACGATGTCAACGTCTAGCAGGACAAAAGATAAAAATAAGTGGTGCTTATTTCACAGAGACAATGGACACGCTATTGAAAACTGTCGAGCCCTTAAAGAAGAATTGGAAGCCCTGATTCGCAGGAGCTATCTCTCCAACTTCGTTTAGAAAGACAACGACGCAAAAAACCCTCCACCCCGGGGGGCTAATAAGCGTCAAGAGAGGCCATACGAGCTGCAAGACTCTCAACACATGGCCATCCTCCACTCCATTCATGGAGGCTAGATGGGAGGAGATTCCAACTCCTCCCGCAAAGCCTTCGTCAGGGAAGTCAACTCTATAGATAACACTTTGCTTGCCAAAAATACCGGGGTCCCGATATCATTCTCCGACAAGGACTTAGAAGGCATCCGAATACCTGATTGCAACACATTGGTCATAAACCTTTGCATGGTGAATCATGAGGTACGTCGCATCTTGATGGACAATGGCAGCCCAGTAAACATCATCTTCATGGCCACATTTGAGGCTCTCAAGCTCTCTCGAGACCGAATAAAGCTAGTCGGTTACACATTTCACGGATTCTTCGGTGTCCTCATTCAAGTAGAAAGAGTCTTCACACTGTATGTGACAGTAGGGAAAGCCCCCGCTATTCGAATGGAAGCACTGGACTTTATGGTAGTCGATGTCAAAGACGCATACAATGCTATATTCGGCCGTCCCGGTCTAGCGACCTTCCATGCAGTTCCCTCGGCATTTCACATGAAAATGAAGTTCTCAACAACAGATGGCGCAAGCCAAGCTGTAGGAAGTCAATAGGCAGCAAGAACATGCTACACCGCTACAATGGGGGCTCGGTTCTCTCCCTTGACGCCATAGAGCTACTGCCAGAAAGTAGTCATGATAACTCAAAAATTGTAAACAAGCTTGAAGCCACTACCATAAAAAACTCTACCAAGAACTTCCAAACCTGCACATCATCTCTCAACAGGTCCAAACTAGTTCTCATCATGACACAATAATAAACCTGTATCACTCGCCCGAAGCCACTCCTCTCATTCAACGGAGACAAACAGTCATGCCTAAACACATTGGTGCATCAGAAGATTTTTCTTTTTCTATGAAAAACAATGGGGGGCTCCCTCCAAAATAGGCAAGCCCAGGCAAGGTCTACCAAGTTGTTCGCCTAACGAATCATCAACTTGAAGACCCGAGGGGTAAGGAGATATCAGCAGGGACTTGGAAAGTAGAACACCTTGTGAAGGTGAACGAGGGCGTCTCAAACATCCTCTCTTAATAGTAAGAGAAAATTTTCTCAATTTATAATAACGGCCAACCACTAGAGCAACCGCTTAGTTTTATTTTCCAACAAAAATGTAATATGAGATGTTGCAAAATTCTTTTTACAACTCTACGGATGCATACAATGAGTTGAGTGCCAAACTTGTACACAAAAACGACACCAAAAGCTCGTTAAAAGCTTCTTACAAGACAGGTTTGGAGTCCATACCCATGGCTCGAAGTTACTCCAGCAATTTGCAATGAAGCAAGTTCAGAGCGTGCTTCGCCATTCGATCGCTCATGCAACTTGTTAATTCATCAAAGCAAATAATGAGCTAAAAATGCCCAACTTATACTCAGAGCGATGCTAAACACTCGTTATAAACTTTCCACAACACAAGTTTGGAATCCAGATCCACGACTTGGGGTTACTCTCGCAACATGCAATCCTGCACATTTAGAGCACAACTCAATGATCAATCTTTTCCTGAAACTAGTTAAAGTTCCTTGGAGACTTATACAATGAGTTGAGTGCCAAACTTATACACATAAATGGCACCAAACACTCGTTACAAGTCTTCCCGTAAAACGAATTCGGAGTTCATACCCATGGCTCGAAGAGACTCTAACAATTTGCAATAAAGCAAGTTCACAATGGGCTTCGCCATTCGATCTGCCCATGCAATCCATTAGCACCTTGACGAATGGTTCGGAGTCCATACCCATGGCTCGAAAGAGACTCTCACAATTTGCAAAGAAGCAAGTTTAGAGTGCGCTTCGCCATTCGATCTGTTCCTGCAACATGTTAATACTCACACTATCAAGTTCGGAATCCATACCCATGGCTCAGAGTTACTCTCGCAACCTGCAATCACACACGTTCAGAGTTCAACTCGCCATTCGAGCTGTTCCTACAACTAGTTGAATTTCCTCAACGACAGATTAAGAGGTCCAAAATTGTGGATCGCAGTTACTCAAGCAACACTTGTAAAAAGCAACACTTAGAGTTCAACTCTCCACTCGATGTAACTCTCACAATTTGTTAGATTACCCATAAAGCAAGTTTGGAAAACAACTCTTCTTCAGAGTTGTCCCTACAACTAGCTGAGTTCAAGACGGAGCAATGCCAAACTCCGTCATACACCGTCGACAGTTCGTTAGCTATACGCAACAGACCTAAAGCCCTATTATTTAGCTCACTACAAGGAATTTGACATATAGTGACAGCAAAAATCCGTGGGTAAAAAGCGAAAAACCATAGGTATAGCCCGTAAAACCTATACCAACAGACATATTTTTCCGTCGTTTTTAATTAGCTATACCCACGGCAAAATGCCGTCACTATAGCCTATAGCGACGGTTTTTTTACCCGTTGGACAAAACCTCGGTGTTATACCCACGGTTTCGTATCCATTGGTATAGGTTTTAACGACACCTCTTGCTTTCCTATACCCACGGTTGAAACTCCATTGCTATAGGTTTTAGCAATGGTTTTCGAATCCAAATATTTGAATATATACTCATTGCTCTATACACATTTTTTCTTATTAATTACGCTTATGATAATTTAATATTTTCTTTTATAATATTAATCAAAATTATAAACTAAATACACAATAAAATAAATAAATGTGTTTATGAAACAAAATTAAATAAAATTAAACTTCAATCATATTAAAAATTAATAAAGTATTACAAGCATGTCAAATTACAAAATAAAATTCACTTTGTTTAACACCAGAAATATAGCTCCTTAGCATAGAGCAAAAATCTAGTTACAATAATGATTGGGAACTCGTGTTCCCGTTAGAATTAAGCTTCAGACAACTTTAGAACTTTAGCATAATTTCCATTTTATATAGAAGAGCTCCTCATTAAATAGGTTACGAGGCAACCAAGTATAGCTCCTGCGCAAACCTGCATACAAATGTTGAAAAGATTTAGTAACTCCAATATTGAACGATACAACTATCATTTCCAGAAAGTTACATGCAGTAAGCTATGCCGAAATTGGAAAGAACTTTAACAACAGAGTGAAGAGTAGTGTTTCAACAAATACAAAACAAAAGAATACAACCAACATTCACATTTCAAATCACCTGCTGATCATGTGCAAAAATGAAGAGTAGTGTTCCTAAACAAGATCATGTGCAAAAATGCATAAAGCAAATTCCTTGAACTTCTGCTAACACATAAAATCAATTATCATGGCTTCCAACAAATAATGTAAACGGAAAGATACAATAAATCTAGAATTCTCAAAATCAACCTCTCATTATGTATCCAAAAAGAACAGAGATACAAACTAGTATAAAAAGTCCACAATAGCAGGGGAAAACATAAACATTTTAGGAAATGAAACTTTCAATAGTTACATGAGCTGATAGAATCAAATTACCTGATTTTTCTACATGCATTTCCATGATGTCCGCCTACAGATATTAATGTAAACATAGGGAGGAGAATTAGTCCATGTTTTCATAAACAAAAGCACACATCGCTAGTAAAACAAATCTTAAAGGTTAGGGATAGGCTCAAAATAGAACTTACTGTTTTGAATTATGCAATCAATTATATAATTGATGATATAATGCCAACCTCATCTAGAAACGTTCATAATTATCACCTTATATTGTTCACATTCTTATTTGATCTTAGTTTCTATAAACAAGTACTACGTATGTCACCTTCTTGTATATTTTTGGGATTGTCAAATCTTTTTGTGCATCATGTATGCATGTCTCTGTTAGTATGTAGGTGAATGCAAGCATGAAGTCAGGAAATGTATTACTATTTTAAGGAGCAAGGGAACCAAAAGATAACTGACACAAGAAACACCAGAGTTTGTCACAATCAACAGAGGATCCAAATGAACTAAGAATAAAAGGTATAACTTTTCAGTAAGCAATAGCATTCATCACTATTACATCTTCAACATGTTTAATATTTGACAAGGTTAAAAGCAAATTAAAAATTGAACTTAATTTATCAACAATATCACCCGTCTCAATGAAAACAGTAACCAATCCAAATGCACCATCAGCAAACCATTCTGGTACAGCTGCACATCATCAGAATGAAGGAAATCTTAAATGTGATTTGTCAAACATCACACAGGCAGTGCAAGTGCCAAAAAACACAAATACTCAGAGAGAAAAGAAGTGATTCATTTAAGCCATGGTATGATATATCAGCTGATAAATGTATGCATAGGCATAATCAGGAAGGAATTTTGCTGTGTGTTATCTTACAAAATCAGAAAAACTTTTACTAAATCATTCAGAATCTTTAAAACATGTATAGTGAAAGTTTATATGGTAGAGAATATAACATGGCAAGAGAAAGTTAAAAAATTCAGTAAAGATCTGAAAGACAAAGGAAAAAAGTATTACCAGCTCATTGAGGCTGCAGACTCTGCTTTGGTACAACTACTGCCAATGGCTTATCATCCTCTTATTAAAAAAAAGCATATAAGTTATGTACTTGAAACTAGCCATATACCATTATTGGGTGCGGGTACACCCGAGTATGTTCTGTGTACACACAGAAGAGTGTCCTATTATTTCCTTTCCTTTCAAAATGTGGGTAAACCTGGTATGCCTGGGTAAGCCACTAGGTAAGCTAAGGAAAGATGAACGGTTATTTGCTGAGAATTAGGAAAGTTTTCATCTCTTTGCATAATGCTATCATAGCCATATTTAAACCTAAAGGATGTACTAGCTAACACTGTGACACTTGAAACGGATTGTAGTCATACTCTGCTGTGTGTTGAAGGTATGTGTTGTTTTATGGTATGGAGAGCAGGCATGGTTTCTAAATTCTCCTCCTCTCTTTAGGAAAGAAACCAGGTTATTTTGATAGTTGTTCATTTATAAAACTTAGAAAACCATTTGTGGAATTAAAGTTTTCAGTTTGCAACATCATTTCAAAGAATCATGCACACATAGACTTAAACAGCAATTGTTTATGCAAAATTACATAATTTAAAGGAAATTACAACTTCCATTTCATTAATGTCCGTTGGCACATACAACAGAAAAAACTCTATAATGTGGAACAGGGAGATTGTTGCTAACAGAACATGCTCGGTACACTTATAATCATCAACTAACTGCATGCAACTGTATTTACAAGGATTTAGTAGCTAAAGTTAGTGTATGTGAGTGCCAACTCACAAGCTTGAGGAATCAACATGATAAAGTTATACATGTGTAAATGTGCTGATTGTATGTTAAATATCAAACAGTAACATTGATCTAGCATTTTAAATCATATCAAGTTGAAGTTGTGAGGAAGTTGGAAACAACAAATATACATACATAAGCAACGAAGATATAACCAGTAACTACTTACAATACATGTCAATACTGTAGCGAGAGCAAATAAAGAACCTCCAGCCCCTTCTTGTAGTCCTATCGCCACTGCAAGAGCTGCACAGTAGCTGAATCTGAGGAAGGCATTCCGCCTGATGAACAATTGACGAAGTACTTCCACAATACTGACTCAGCTCACATATCTTATTGGGCAATGCATCTCAAGATCCTCTAAGATATATAAGACTTTCCTACTACTTTTTTCTTCAATGCCAATTAAAGACAACCAATGTTCTGTGTTCACTCATCTATCATAAAAATATATCATGTCCAAAGCAACAATCACTTGGGAATGCATTTTGTTCTCAAGTATTAATTACAAAATCTCCCTCAGTTTTCCGAAATTGGGACAAAACACAACACATTTTAATGAAACAACCTCAAGAAAGATTGCATCTTTAAATTATTTATTTCGTTCAAACCCTAACTATTGAGAGAAAGAAGGCGCGCACCAAGTGGTGAAGAGCTTGAGGAATTGGGCGATGGAGAAGACCAGCAACGTTGACACGAACGACAGATTCGTCGAAAGAGGGAAAGCTCAGCCGCCGCCCCCGTTAGCCACCCCCACCGCCGACAAAGAAGATGACGATACATCCGCCGGTCTGAAAACTCAGTGACAACGTCGACTCCTCGAATTCGCCCCCGATCCGAAAAGATCCGTTCGAAAACCCTAACCCTAACGCTCCCGATCCTAAAGCTTGGGGAGAGACTAGAGAGGGTTTGGGGAGAGAGGAATTCGGGTGTGAGAGATGGAGAGGAGAGAGAGAGAGAGAGAGAGAGAGAGATGGATGTGAGTCTGAGAGATACTCTATAAATTGGGGGTATTTGGGATTTGGGGGGAAATGAAAAAATTGGGGGAAAAATAAAAAAATTGGGGGGAAAATAAATTATAGAATATACCCACCTATACCCACAGTTTACTATACGTCTATGGGTATACAATGTCTGCACCCACAGTTTTAGTGATCCGTCACTATAGGTGTCCGTTGGTATATGGCAAATTTCTTGTAGTGGCTACAAAGAACACAATCGATGAAACCTCAACCATGACAGCAAGGATCAAGCATATGAAACAAATTCTTCAAATCAGAGAACTATCGCAAACTCATATGTTCAGATCTAGTACCACTACAGAAATCTACAATACAAAATGGTTAGTCCAGAGTCTAACTCTCCACAAGAGCAGCTCATACGACTAGCTGACCCCCAAAAGGATGAATCATAGAACAAGACACTGGCACGTAGAGGACTTCTTATTCCACAAACTACAAGTCTCATTACAATAGCAGAATTACAATATATCTACGTTTCACGTCTAGGAATCACCACCAAAAGTCCTACGAACACTGTACGACAAACTATCATGTAAGCTGTTCTTCTAGCTATACCCTGGAGAGATGCTTTAGGTAAGAGAAACAAACATCTTCACCGACCTCCTACCAGCTAACAGCTCCATATGGCCGCTTCAACTCTTGATGATGAAATTCAAGACAAGTCTTCCTTAGGCAGGCAAGCCTCAGATTTATTCGATCACCTTCACTTGAGAAAGCTCCAACTCTGACTCGCTTAAAGTGCCGTGCGAATGGGAGAGTGCCGACTCTGTCAAGCACGTCGTACCACGAAGGAGAGCAAGCTCTATGTCCCAGGGACCTCGTTCAATGTACGCATCTACTCATCAGCATCGAGCAACAGGTCTAATGCTCTGGTCTCTGCTCAAGCTTCACCAAATAGCCCGTTGGCTCCAAACAACAAGTTCTACGCTCTACTTTTCGCATGAGCTGCGTCTACAACTTGTTGTCTCCAAACAACGAGTTCAACGCTCTGCTCTCCGCATAAGCCCTATGCAAACAACTCGTTGATCCCGAACAGAAAGTTCAGCGCTCTGATTGCCACTTGAGCCCCATCAACAGCTCGTTGACTCCGAACAATGAGCTCAACACTCTGCTCACTGCACGTGCTCTATCAATAACTGGTTCACTCCGAACAATGAGTTCAATGCTCTGCACTCTGCATGAGCTCTGCTTACAGCCTGTTGGTTCCAAACAACAAGTTCTACGCTCTGACTGCCTCTTAAGCTCCATCAAAAACTGGTTGGCTCCGAACAACGAGTTCATCGCTTTTCTCTCTGCATGAGCTCTGTCTACAACTCGTTGGCCCCAAACAATGAGTTCAACGCTCTACTCTCCGCATGAGCTCTGTCTACAACTCGTTGGCTCCAAACAACGAGTTCAACACCATGCTCTCCGCACAAGCTTCGCCAATAACTTTTTGGCTTCAAAGCACGAGTCCACCTTTGTCTTCGCTCAAGCCCCGTCAATAGCTCGTTGGCTCCAAACGATGAGTTCTATGCTCTGATTTCCACTTGAACACCGTCAACTACTCGTTGGCTCTACACAACAAGTTCGACACCTTGGTCTTCGCTCAAGTTTCTCCCAAACAACTTATTGGCTCCTAACAACGAGTTCAATGCCTTACTTTTTGCACGCGCTCTATCAACAACTTGTTCACTTCAAACAGCGAGTACAATGCCCCGCTACTTGATCAAGTCTTTCTAAACAAACCCTCATCTTCGTGCAATGGATCTGGCATCCAACAATGTCCGAAAATTGTCCATACAAAAACTGGACGCAACAACAAGTTACAACTCCGTCTTCAAGTTTGTCTCTACAAAACTCGCTGGGTGCAAATAGCGAGTTCAACGATCAAAATGGGGATATTTACGACCAAATTCGCCTCATGATCGTCACTATTAACTTGCCGGGCGCAAACAGAAAGCTCTACACAACTCCGTCACCGAGTTGTCCCTCCAAACTCACTAGGATCAAACAGCGAGCTCTATGTCAACTCAGTCAAAGAGTTGTCTCCCTAAACTTGTCAAGCACAAACAACAAGCTCAGATATCCAACTTCGTCAGAGAGCTGTCTCACAAAGCTTTCTGGGTGCAAACGGCAAGATCAACACACAACTCTATCGCAGAGTTCTCTCCAAAGTCGCCTGGATCAAACGGTAGTTTCTACGTCAACTCTGTCTTAGATTTATCTCTCCAAACTTGTCGGGCGCAAACGACGAGTTTAATGACTAACTCCGTCACGGAGGTTTCTCTCAACAAAACCTGCTGGGCACAAACATCAAGTCCAAAAATCTAATTCCGTCGCAAAGTTCTCTACACGCTTGCTGGGCGCAAA
Organism: Hemerocallis citrina; assembly: GCA_017893485.1. Taxonomy (NCBI): domain Eukaryota; kingdom Viridiplantae; phylum Streptophyta; class Magnoliopsida; order Asparagales; family Asphodelaceae; genus Hemerocallis; species Hemerocallis citrina. The sequence goes on along the minus strand of CM030368.1, from coordinate 202,620,195 downwards.
CAACAAGTTCAAACATCTAACTCTGTCGTAGAGTTCTCTACACGCTTGCTGGGCGCAAACGACAAGCACAAATGTTCAACACCACCATAGAGTCCTCTCTAATCTTGTTGGGAACAAATAATAAGGTCAACGATCAACTCCACTATGAGTTGTTTCTCCAAACTTTCTGGGAACAATCAACAACCTCTATGCCAACTCAGTCAAAGAGTTGCATCTCTAAACTTGCTGGGATAAAATGCAAGCTCCAACTCAGCTCCACCACGAGTTGCCTCCAATAACTCGTCGGGATCAAACGACAGTTTCTTCATCAACTCTATCTCATAGTTGTCTCTAAACTCGCTGGGGTAAAATGGTAGTCTCTACATCAACTCTATCTTTGAGCTGCCTCAAAACTCACCGGGCACAAACGGTAGGCTCAAACATTCAACTCTTTCACGGAGTTTCCTCTACAAACTTGTTGGGGATAAACAACAAGTTTAACGACCAGCTACACTACGAGTTGTCTCTCTAAACTCGCCGGGATCAAACGACAGTTTCTAAATTAACTCGATCAAGGAGTAACCTCTATAAACTTGCGGGGTCCAAACAGCAAGTTCAAGCTCAAGTTTATCTCATAGCTCTCCCTACAAACTTGCCAGGTTTAAACGGCAGTTTCTGAACCAACTCCTCCTACGAGTTGTCTCTGAACTAGTCAGGATCAAATGACAGTCTTTGCATCAAATCTATCTTAGAGTTGTCTCTAAATTTGTCTGGATCAAACGACAGTCTCTACGTCAACTCTATCTCAGAGCTGTCTCTGAACTCGCCGGGGTCAAACAGTAGTTTGTACATCTTCTCCACTACGAGTTGCCTCTCCAAACTCACGTGATCAAATGGCAGTTTCTACATCCAATTCCATCCAAGAATTGCCTCTACAATCTTGCTGGGTTCAAACAGCAAGACTACACAGATCATATAGTTCAGCTATATATGTACGAAATCCACCAATCAAGGGTTATGAAGGAAAAAACCTTGGTGTGTGTGTATATATATATACACAAAAGTATATATATATATAAAAGTATATATAAAAGTCTACGCACACACACACACAAAAGTATATATATATAAAATTATATGCAAACCCAAGTCCAAAAAGCTTTGAAAATCCCTGATAAGTGCTCATGGCTCAATGGAAGGAAAGAAAAAGAAAACGGGTTCGACTGCGGGTCCAAAACCGAAGCCCAATCCACTCAACATAAGAGCAAAAGGATTTCGGGTCGGATCCAAACCCAGTTCCACTACCAAACCTGCTACCACTCCAACTCTCTTTTCTTCCTCCTCCTCAAAATTTTCCCGCCAAATGATCCAAAAAAGGGACTCGACTGAAATCCCCTCTCCTCTTCACTCCAGCTCCAACTTCAAACTCTAGCCTCGTTAAAAGCATCGCCGACTATGAACCCTTACCTCGCCGAGCTCCAAGAGCTGCCTCCACCGCCGAGCTCGAATTTCAGTAGAGCTCCGCTGCCGAGCTCCTTCACACCTGGCCGAGCTATTCTCTCCCACTCTCGCAGAGCTACTCTGGCCAAGCTACAACTTGTCGAATTCCCCCCGTCTCGCTGAGCTCCAAAGATGAAGGAAACTCTAAAGGTGGTCGACGATACAATCCCCTCATTAGGGCCGGCCCTGATATGTAGGCGGGCAAGGCGGCCGCCTCGGGCCCCCGCCGAAATCGCGATTTTAGGGCCCCCAATTTCAAACTTCCCTTGTAAATATAGGCACGCATTTCACGCGTAAAATTTTTTTTGCATATTTTTTTTAAATGTATGGGGCAGGGGGGGCCATTTCGGAAGTTCGCCTAGGGCCCCCCGGAACTCAGGGCCAGCCCTGCCCCTCATGAAGCTTAAATGCGTTGTCGCCGAGCTCCAAGCGACCCTCGTCAACCTCGTTGAGCTCCAGGGCCACTTCGTCGAGCTGCGAAACTCGCTGAGCTCCAATACTTCGTTGTCGAGCTCAAACGAAGTCACCGAGTTGCCTCGCCAGGTTCTAGCATCAGGTCTCGCCGAGCTCCAATAACCTCACCAAACTCCTAGTCGAATCCCTTGCTGCCGAGCTCTTCGTTGCAACCTCGCCGAGTTCCATAGGCACCGAGCTACACCACCAAAGGAGATGAAAGGAGCTCGGCGAGTTCGTTCGCTGAGCTGAGAGGTACGTGAAGACGGGTTACAGCCGTCGGATCTTCCCGAGAATCGCACACACTCTTGATCGACGTCTCAAATGAAGCGACATCACTCATTACCATCACAACCGCTGGATCACACTCAGCGGGTGAGCAGTCACCTGATGAGCGATCCAGATCGCCTAAAAAAGCACACCGATCTCTAATAATTCCGATATTCTTTTTTAAAATCATTTTAAAATAATAAATTAATTAAAATTTTCAAAAATAATTATTAAAATTCGGAAAATTAATTAAAAATTACAAAAATAATTAAAATTGAATTAATTAATTATAAAATTCGAAAAAGTGATTTAAATTTGGGAAAATTTTCAGAAAATTCGAAAAAATCCGAAGAAATATGGAAAAATTCTAGAAAATTCGGAAAAATCCTGAAAAATATGGAGAAACCCAGGAAAATATTCATTACCTTCAGAAGTCAGATCAGTTCCAGGTACATCCGAACACTCCGACTGCTAAGATTATACGCCAGATTCCAAAAGTAAGACGTACTACTCCCCGAAAGTCAAGAAAATTACCTTCCGGGAGTGGGGGCTTATGATGATGGTAAAAATCATAGCTTGTCAGAGCCGTACGATTTCTGCACATATCTCAAAGTATCTACAGGCAGATTAACCATCATAGGCCTCTTTTACAGGTCTGGGCCCACTCCAAGACATGAGCTTTTTTCAAGCTCATAAAAAGTGACAGACTAGGCCCATTAGGAGATATACCCAACTCATGCATGCTAGGAGTCAAATATCTTATCATCTAACAAGGATATCTTATCTCTTAAGGGGAGAGACATGAAAGAGATAAAGTAGTTAAATCGATCAAACAGACACAAATCAATCTCTTGAAATGTCTCTCAGGCCTATGATGCGGTTTGTTTTTGGTCGCAGTGTGGATGCACCAGGTGTGAGTTCGGACTCAATTTGTAACGAGGGAAGAGTGCGGTACGGACGGTGAGCGGGAGGCTCGCCTCGGCTCTTGCGGATCGGCTCGGATGGCCTCGCCTCGAGTACCTACAGACGGTCCTGAAACACTGGGGTTTATCCCGGTGGCGGACCCTCCGACGATCTAGTCAGTCTCTGTGAAAGAGTAGCAGTAACTAGGGGAATTTAGGTGGCAAAGATTGATTACCTGAAAAGGTGGGTGAGGGTCTGGTATTTATAGGGAATTCCAGCCGAGTTTGGATCCGCTTGGGGGCCGGGTCTGAACCCGAAAGCCCATGGGCCTAACATGGCAGGAGGCCCAGGGGGTCTAGGGCGGACGTGGCAGTGCCAAGAGTGGTATAGGGCTGACGTGGCAAAGCCCTAGTTGGTATTTGGAGCTGACATGGCTGATTATGGGGCTCCTGTGCCTCTGGGAGAATCGGATGGCCTAGATTGTGCCAGGTCATCCTCATTCCTTGCCAGGCTGGGCGGACGGCCCGTGGGGCTGTCGCGGATCGGAGGCCGAGGGCCATCGAGGCTCGTCGAATACGAGGAGACCAGTTCTGTGGGGGTGAATTTACGGCTCGGTGCCGAGGCTGTAGTGGTCCGGGGCCGAACCGGATTGTTTTTTTCTTTTCGAGTGAGCCATCCTGGGCCTTGGCTGGGCCCCAGGCCATTTTTACCGTACCACACAAGCCCCCCACTCCTGCAGGGATGCGGGAGTTAGCCGTGGAGGAGTGTTTATGATCGTGGAAATGGGATGGCGAATCGTTGGGCCTTCATGAGAAGGCTACCCTGATGCTAGACCGAACCTCGAGCTGGCGAGGGTTTATGGGTTGGTAAGGGCGATGACGAGCCGCTGAGCCTTCCTGAGAAGACTACCCTGGTGCTAGACCGAACCTCGAGCCGGCGAGGGTTTATGGGTCGGCAAGGGCGATGGCGAGCCGTTGAGCCTTCCTGAGAAGACTACCCTGGTGCTAGACCGAACCTCGAGCTGGCGAGGGATTATGGGTCGGCAAGGGTGATGACGAACTGTTGAGCCTTCATGAGAAGACTATCCTGGTGCTAGACCGAACCTCGAGCTGGCGAGGGATTATGGGTCGGCAAGGGTGATGGCAAACCGTTGAGCCTTCCTGAGAAGACTACCCTGGTGCTAGACCGAACCTCGAGCTGGCGAGGGATTATGGGTCGGCAAGGGTGATGGCGAACCGTTGAGCCTTCCTGAGAAGACTACCCTGGTGCTAGACCGAACCTCGAGCTGGCGAGGGATTATGGGTCGGCAAGGGTGATGGCGAACCGTTGAGCCTTCCTGAGAAGACTACCCTGGTGCTAGACCGAACCTCGAGCTGGCGAGGGATAATGGGTCGGCAAGGGTGATGGCGAACCGCTGAGCCTTCCTGAGAAGACTACCCTGGTGCTAGACCGAACCTCGAGCTGGCGAGGGATTATGGGTCGGCAAGGGTGATGGCGAACCGTTGAGCCTTCCTGAGAAGACTACCCTGGTGCTAGACCGAACCTCGAGCTGGCGAGGGATTATGGGTCGGCAAGGGTGATGGCGAACCGTTGAGCCTTCCTGAGAAGACTATCCTGGTGCTAGACCGAACCTCGAGCTGGTGAGGGATTATGGGTCGGCAAGGGTGATGGTGAACTGTTGAGCCTTCCTGAGAAGACTACCCTGGTGCTAGACCGGACCTCGAGCTAGCGAGGGATTATGGGTCGGCAAGGGTGATGGCGAACCGTTGTGCCTTAGAAGGTTTGAGCGGGGTGGCCTGCTGTCTTCGCGGAGCATTGAAGGCGCTCCGGGATCTGTGTGATGTTTCCACTTCCTAGGGGCATTAAATGGCGCCGCCTAATAAATGCATGGCGCTTAGGCTTCCGTTGTTTGGCTTTCCCAATGTCATAATGGCCGGTCTATGGGGGAGATTATAAATACCCCTCTCCCCACAGCGGGTTTGATCACAGCAAGGGTGGTCCATCGACCATCTGAGGTGTCTGCCTTGGCGGACGTCTGTCTCTTGCAAAATTTTGACCCTGAGAGCATTGGACGGGTGGTCACTCTATTGTCTTGTTCTTCTCCCGTTCCTGACGGCCTCGATGTGAGTGTCAGGGTCGGGGGAGAACAAGGTAGAAGAGATGGCGGCCGTAGTCCGGGCTCGGGGGACAAGGTGCTGAAAGGTTTTAACCCTGGGAACCTCGGACTGGTGGTGATTTTACCGTCCAGATCCTTTTTCGGGTCAGACGGCCTTGACACGGCTGTTTGCCCGAGAGAGATCAGGACGGGAGGGGTATCAACCGAATTCCGGACCTGGGGCTGAGAAGCCTCGGATAGATGGGTCGTCTCCGATCTCTGTCTTCCTTCTGGTGCTGACGGTTTCTGATGGTTGTCAGCCCAAAAGAGTTAGAGATGGGAGGTGGGCCGATCTGCTTTTCGATAGGGTTCTAGGCGATGGTGGCTTTTCTCCCACCCTCGAACAGTTCGGGGTTTCGGCTGCCGAGGCCGTAAGTCCCGAGTTGCTCGCGGGTGAGAGGGGAGCCGACCGAGCCCTGGAGCCCGGGGCGCTCGCCCAAGGTGAGCGCCTTCAAAACTTAAGCAAAATTTTCACTGATGCGGGGTGTCCGGATCCGGACCGACCCCTGTGCCTGGTGTCCAGTCTGATGCTGGATGACGTTAGCCATGTACGCTCCAGGGTGACGTGGCGCGATTCTATAGGTGGCAGTGGCGCGCTATTCGAGGAACAGTTAATGCGGAACTCGAGGCATCGCTTTTCCTCTATAAATACCCCCACTCCTCCCCATTCTGCTCATTTCCCTCCTGCTGCCTTCTTAGAAAAAAGAAATAACACTTCAGCGCTCGGCTTGACTGTTTAGCAGCATCGGCTTGTTAGTCCGAGGAAACCCAAAGGTTAGTTTGTAAGTTTCTTTTGTTAGGTACAGATGTCTAGGGCTCAGTCTGGCTCGTCGGCGTCGACGTCGAGGGGGGAAGGGAACCCTGTCTCAAAATCGACTTCGTGGGAGGAGCTAGTGTGCGAGGAGGAGTTGGTACATGATGTGAAGCCTTCCGATTCGACTTCGTGGGAGGAGCCAGTATGCGAGGAGGAGCCGGTATACAATGTGAGGCCGTTACGCTCCCGGAAACCTTTCGTGGTGGAGAGTAGTGAATCTGAGGAGGCAAGTGACAGCTCTGACGTTGTGGAGATAGTGGGTACGGATTCCGAGGGGGAAGATAGTGAAGGAGAAGGTGAAGCAGCCGAGGCTCGGACTAGAGGCACAGGGAGGGGCCCTAAGGTTCGGGGGGTAGGTTCTTCTTCCACGCGAGCCGGTCTTGGGCGTTTATCCACCCCCTTGCCAGAGAGGGCTAAGAAGAAGAGAGCACCACGCAAGAAAGGGACGACGGCCAGGGGTTTGAGCAAGGGGCCTGTCTTCTGGAATATGGTGACGGGGTCGCCAGTACAGCCGGACAAGTTCCGTTGTTATCCCGATGACCTCTCTGACCAAGTGTTGTATGGGGTCCAGCCGTCTTCGCCGAGCCAAAAGGCAGTGAAGATGGATGTGCTTCCGACAACCATGGAAGCTGGTGATTTGCAGGTGGCAAAGTATACTTTCCACATCAGGCCTGAGTACGAGTTGATGCTGTCGAGCCCAAACCTTCGTCCTACCGACCCACTGCCGGACTGGTATTGCATCTTCCCAGTAGATGCTTTTGGCTCCGGACTGAGGCTGCCGGTGCATCCGTTCATTAAGGAGGTACTAAATTGGGCATCACTGGCCCCGATGCAGTACGGGCCGAACTCGTGGAAGCAGATCATCTGCTTTGTGTTGCTCTGCAAGGAGCAGAAGGTGCCCCTACGGCTAAATGTGTTCCGAGCGATTCTGGGGATCAACTCGTCGGGGGAGTTGGAGGGAGTATACTACATCTCCCCTCGGAGTAAGGGGAAGGTGGTCCACGGCCAGCCGGACTCTATTAAGGAGTGGAAGCGGAAGTACTTCGTGATCCGGAGCGAGGAACTTTGGGACATTCCCACTCGCTGGAATCACTACAAGCCGCAGTTCAAAGTGCCGAAGCCGAGGGACCTGTCTGCGGAAGACTGGGGACTTGTCGAGCGTCTGCGGTTGTCGCATAGCATCAGCGGGCCAAAGGTGACAGAGGGTCACCTGGCCAGCGCCGAATTGAGCCCGGCTGTGTCTTGTATGTAGTTGTTCCTTTCGTGCTTTACTATTCTTTTGAGCTCATTGTTCTTAATGGGTTTTTTTGCAGGCATGGATCCTGAATCGATCAAGGCTCGCAGGCTCGCGCAGAAGCAGAAGAAGGCCGAGGAAGCTGGAGACGCAAAGAGGCCGAGGGGGTCGACCCTATTCGTCTCCGAGGCCCCGCTCGAGCCGAGGACCAAGAGGACACGCTCGGAGACGAGCAAGGAGGCGGCCACTTCGAAGGGCCAGGGTCAACCGAAGGCATCCGATCTCGACAAGGGGAAGGGGCCCTTAGTTGAGGTCGGGGAAGAGGACCCGGTGGTGGCGAAGCTGCGGCAGCCGTGGGTGCCGGATTGGTCGATTCGGGTGGGGGACTGTCTGACCCGAGGGGCCCAGGCCGTCGAGGTGGTGGAGAAGCTGGCGACCCCTCGAGATCGCCAGGAGATGGAGAAAGAGACCTTGGAGGAGGCGTTCACGCATCTGGCGCAGGCCAGCGTGCTGGTAAGTTCGCCGACCCTATCTTTCCTGTTTGATTTCATTGTGCAAGTGGCTTTCTTATCCGCATTTGTTTGTCGCAGGTTTGCATGCAGGGGGCGAACGTAAATAATCTCTACGAAGCGGCCCTAGCACAAGAGCGAGGTCGGGTGGATAAGAGCGAGCGGGAGATGAAGGAGATGCGGATCGAGCTTGAGGGCTCGCACAAAAGGAAGCAGAAGATGAAGACCGAGCTCGATGCCAAGGAGGCAGAGTGGGGGAAGAGGGTGGTCGCTTTGAAGAAGAAGTTCGCGAAGGAGAAGGAGGAGCTGACAGTGGTGTCACAGGACCTGGTGATCAAGGCCCAGGATGAAGTCTACGCAAAGGCCCTCAGCCATGTGAGGCATTATTACCCGACCATCGACCTGACCGGCTTCGACTTCGATATGGAGGTCGAGGGGGTACCGAAGACCCCTAATGAAGAAGGGCCCGTTGATGGCACGGCTGCCGACCCCCCGTGAACCCGGTCGATGCTGAGGTGGGAAAATAAGTTGTCTAGTTTTGTCTTTCTTTTTCCATCTCTCGATTGTATTTGCCGACCGCGGACTGGCCACCGCATTTTTTGTATGAAGTAATTCAATTTATAAAAGAGGATTTTTTTGACTGGCCAAGTGTTTTGACCTCGGATATTTCCGAACCTCCTTGCTTATGTGTTTTGAGTGGGCTGGTTCTCTTGTAGGTTACGGCTCCCCTTCCCGAGGCGGACCCCCGTCGCTCCGACGTGGCGTGGCTCCGGAGCAAGGTTGAGGTCCTGGAGGCCACGTTGGTTCGCTACCGAAAGGGGGCTTGTGACAATGATGCGGCCTTTAACTATTATCGGAACAAGTCTGAAGCCCTAAGCGAGGAGGCGAGCCGGCTGAGGAGAGCGATGGTGGATCGGGACCTCGGAAGTGTCGGTCTTGGATATACCATGTCGAGTGCATCGGTGCAGAGGCCCTCCTCTGAGAGGCTACTTCGTGATGTCATTGTGGAGAATGAGATGGAGATACACCGTTACAAGACGATGCTGGGTGTCTCGGCATCCTCCTCGGGAGGCCGGAGAGCGGAGGGGGTTCCCTCTGCGTTGCTGCTGCTAGAGCGTGTGCGACCAGTTGATGCCCAGAGCTCCATGGCTGGTGTGTCGACGGTGGCTGAGCCTAAGGACCACCATGACGAGGAGAGGACTCCTAGTCATTTGATCGGAGTGGTACCGCCATTCGTCGGACCCGAGGGGCCCTAAGATGGCGGTTTCCTTCAGTTTGAGATGAGTGGAGTGGTCCTGTAACGGTCTTTGTTTGTTTTTTCAGAACTAATAAGGGAGTATGAATAAAGAATTCTTTTCCTTCTTTGCTCGGGTCAATAGTGTAGTGAATGATGGCGGAGGTGAGGCTCGGCCCCGTCGATCCGTGAGGGATCGGCGCAGGGCATTAGGAAGACTCCCTGTCCTGAAGCCGGTTCCTACCTACCGAGACGTTGGGGGACGGCACCGGAGTGAGGACCCGGGTGCCGAAGCTCTTTGAGAAAGCGATCCCGTTGTCCGGTGTTAGGTCGGACCTGCCGAGGCGTTTGAAGTTTGACAAAAAGAAGATACTCTCATACATGATATGGATGGGCGCTAAAATGGCCCTTTACACATGAGAGCTTAAAAAAATATTATTTACACTAGCCGAGCCGGGACCTATGACCGTTCTTCCAGGAACTTCATTAGGTGCTCGGCGTTCCAGGGTCGGCTGATCGGCCGGCCGTCCATATCTGCCAGTCGGTACGTACCAGGGCGTACGGCCTCGACTACCCGGTATGGGCCTTCCCAGTTGGGAGCCAATTTCCTCTTCTTGGTTGGGTCGGAGACGGACAGTTTTCGTAACACGAGGTCCCCCGCCTTGATGTTTGTGGGGCGGACCTTCTTGTTGTAAAACTTCTCGATCCGTTGTTGGTAGATGCTCCTTCGGATTGAAGACTTCTCTCTGACCTCGGCGACGAGGTCCAGGTTGGCCCTCAGGCCGGAAGAATTGTCAGCTTCGTCGAAGGCCATGATACGGGGAGAAGGCAGGCCGACCTCGACGGGGATAACTGCCTCTGTCCCATAGGTCAGACTGAATGGCATCTCCCCCGTGGGGATCCTCTTGGTGGTTCGGTGTGCCCATAGCATGCTAGGCAGTTCTTCGACCCACAGCCCTTTGGGGGAACTGTCGAGGTGCTTTTTGAGGCCGTTGAGGATTTGCCTGTTAGCGTTCTCCACTTGGCCGTTGGACTGAGGGTGGCATATAGCGGAGAAGCATTGCTGGATGCCGATGTCTGCGTAGAAGTTTTGGAAGTTCTGGCCTGCGAATTGGGTTCCGTTGTCCGTGACAAGGACCTGAGGAATTCCGAACCGGCAGATGATGTTCTTCCAAAAGAACTGTTGTACTTGGCGCTCGGTGATGCTCGACAGAGGCTCGGCCTCGAGCCACTTTGTGAAGTAGTCGATGGCGACTATTAAGAATTTCTTTTGCCCTATCGCTATGGGAAAGGGGCCCACAAGGTCCATGCCCCACATGGCGAATGGCATAGGACTAGCCAGGGAACGGAGATTGGCTTGAGGAAGCCTCTTGATAGGGGAGAACCTTTGGCATGGGCTGCACCTCTTGACTAGGTCTTGCGAGTCTTAGAGCATGGTTGGCCAATAGTACCCCTGATTCAGGGCCTTCCGAGCGAGTGTCCTGCTCCCCATGTGGCATCCACCGATCCCCTCATGAAGATCTTTTAGCGCGTAGCTGGCCTCGTCGCTGGTGAGACAGCGGAGGTATGGTTTGCCGTCGGCCAAGGTGTATGAGCGTTTGAAGAGGATGTCATCAATCATGACGAACCTTTCAGCTCGGACCCTGACCCATCTGGCCTCGGCCCGGTCTTCAGGAAGCTCGGCATTAATTAAGAATCTCCGGATGGGGGTGGTCCAGTCGTCTGGACTGGCACCGTCTTGAACACACATTGCCTCCTGGTCTTGATCGTTGATACTTGGCTTCAATAGGATTTCGATGAGTACCGTTTGGTCGAGACCCTCGAAGGAGGAAGAGGCGAGTTTTGACAATGCGTCTGCTTGAGCGTTCTGCTCCCTAGGGACTCGAATGACTGTGGAGTGGCAGAAGGACGCTAGGAGACGTCGGACCACCGCCAAATATCTCATCATGCGATCATCGCGGGCTTCGTATTCTCCGGTGATCTGATTGACCACGAGCTGAGAATCGCTAAAGGCCCGGATTTGCTTGGCTCCGGCTCGGTGTGCTAGGGTCAATCCGGCGATCATGGCCTCGTATTCCGCCTCGTTGTTGGAGGCCAGAAATTTAAGGCGGAGGGAGTATTGAAGTAGGAATTGGTCGGGGCCACGAAGGATGATGCCAGCCCCACTCCCCGTTTCGCAGGATGATCCATCGACAAAGACCTCCCAGGTCGGATCCGAGCCCTCGATGTTGGGCTGCTCGGAAACGGTGCACTCAGTTATGAATTCGGCGAGGGCCTGCCCTTTGATCGCCGTCCTCGGCTGATAGCTGATGTCGAACTGACTCAGCTCAATTGACCACTTGACTAAGCGGCCGGAGTTTTCGGGCTTGTGGAGGACAGTCTTCAACGGCTGGTAGGTCAGCACTTGGACGGAGTGAGCCTGGAAGTAAAGGCGGAGCTTCCGCGCTGCCATGACCAGAGCATAGGCCACCTTTTCTATCTTCGCATACCTCGTCTCGGCGGGGAGCAGGACTTTGCTCACATAATACAATGGTCTCTGAACTCCATCTTCTTCTCGAACGAGGACGGCGCTGAGGGCGCTATCTGAGGCGGACAGGTAGAGCCATAGTGGTTCGCCCGGCTCGGGCTTGCTGAGGAGAGGAGGGTTGGCGAGGTACTGCTTCAGCTGTTCGAAGGCTTCTTGTTGACGGGTACCCCACTCGAAGCCCCTTTTTCCGCGCAGGGCCTTGAAGAAGGGGAGAGACTTCTCCCCTGACTTAGAGAGGAAACGGCCGATTGCAGCCAACCGGCCTGTAAGCCTCTGAACCTCCTTGACATTCCGGGGCGGGGCCATGTCAATAATAGCTTGGATTTTCTCGGGGTTCACCTCGATGCCGTGCTGGCTGACGATAAACCTCAGGAATTTTCCAGTGGAGATGCCGAAGGCGCATTTAGCCGGGTTGAGCCTCATGTTTTCATGCCGGAGGACTCCGAAGGCTTCCTCGAGGTCGGCGACGTGGTCCGGCCCGGCCCGGCTCTTGACGAGCATGTCGTCAACATAGACTTCCACGTTGCGGCCGATCAGGTCTTTGAAGATTCTGTTGACGAGTCGTTGGTATGTGGCTTCGGCATTTTTCAGCCCGAAGGGCATAACGCGGTAACAAAAAAGACCCTGGTCGGTGACGAACGAGGTTTTGGAGATGTCCGGTGGAAACATCCGGATCTGATTGTACCCCGAGAATGCATCCATGAAGGACAGTAGCTCATGCCCTGAGGTTGCGTCGATTAAGGCGTCGATGCGGGGGAGGGGGAAAGGATCTTTCGGACATGCCTTATTTAGATCCTTGAAGTCGATACAGATCCGCCAGCCCCCGGTTGCCTTCTTCACCATGACGACATTAGCCAACCACTCGGGGTAGATGACTTCCTGAATAAATCGAGCGGACAAGAGTTTGTCGACCTCTGTCTTCACAATTTGCTGTCTCTCCGGGGCGAACTTGCGCCTCTTCTGGACGACCGGCTTAGAGTCCGGGATGGCGCTCAGCCGATGCATAATCAAGTCTTTGGAGATCCCGGGCATGTCGGAGGGCTTCCAGGCGAAGATATCAATGTTGCGGCGGATGCAGGCGATTATGCCTGGCTTCAAGTCCTCGAGGAGCGAGCGGCTCACCCGGAACCATTTCGATTCGTCCTCGGCACCGAATGGGACCTCCTCCAGTTCGTCGACAGGCTCGGGAGCGGGGCCGTCCCTCTCGGGTTCGAGCTCAACGGCGTCGAGGGGGAACACACCCCCTCCGACGGCGGTCATGTAGCACGACCGCGCTGCTTCTTGGCTACCTCGGACTATGCCGACCCCTTGCGGGGTGGGAAATTTAAGTTTCAGATGGTAAGCCGAAGGTACCGCTTGAAGGGAGCACAGTGTGGGTCGGCCGAGTATGGCATTGTAAGCCGCCTTGACGTTTACCACCATGAAGTCCATGGAATCGACCCTCTTGACAGGAGCCAATCCTGCGGTAACGTCGAGAGTAACAATCCCTTCTATTACGACAGGAACGCCGGAGAACCCATGCAAAGTGTATCCGGCCGGTTTTAGCTTGCCTCTGGGCAACTTGAGATTCTCGAAGGCTTCGGGGAAAAGAATATTTACCGAGCTGCCGTTGTCGACAAGGATTCGGCAAACTTCACAATTAGCCATGTGGAGGCTAATGACGAGGGCATCGCAATGAGGGAGGCGAATGCCTTCGAGGTCCTCTCCGGAGAAGGAGACAGGCACCGATTGCAACCTGGGCGAGGGGTTGTCTTGGACAGTATTCACCTCTCGGATGAAGGCTCTCCGAGAGGTATTTGACCCTCCCCCCATTGGTCCTCCATGGACGCAGTGCAAGATGGCCGGCGTATCTGCGGCTCCTTCGGGCGAGCGATTCCGATCCTGGATACGGTTCGGAAAGGGGGTCGGAGGCGAAGGCCTCCGGTTCCTCGTATCCCGCCGATCCCGTGGGCCTTCTCTGGTGAATTCTCGGAGGTACCCTCATGAGATGAGGGCCTCAATCTCGTCTTTCAGGGCCCGACATTGGTCGGTTTCGTGCCCATGATCTCTATGAAAACGGCAGTAGAAGCGTTGGTCTCGCTTCTTGTTGTTGTTTGATCGGGGAGGTAGTCGGACAAGACCCTTATCCTCGATTTCTAAGAGGATAGCGGACACGTTATGTGTCAAGGGAGTGTACCTTTCGAAGCGAGGGACCAGAGGTGCCCTCTTCGCACCGACCCCTTCCTTTGCTGTTTTCTTGGCAGGTTCGGCCTCATCGACCCTGTGCTTGCCCTTCCCCACGACTTCCTTGCTGCCCTCTGGGTTAAGAGCTTCTTCAGCTCGTATGTACTTCTCGACCCGGTTGAGAAGGTCAGGGAAGTCCAGAGGTGGCCTCTTTGCCAAGGAGACCTTTAGCTGGTTGTGCCGGACATTGTGTCGGAAAGCTGCTGAGGCGACCCCTGTGTTGAGGGCAGAGACGGATCTGGCCTCGGTTGTGAACCTCTTGACGAAGTTACGGAGCGACTCCCCCTTCCTCTGGGTGAGGTCGAGCAGGGAAGCGCTCGTCTTCTCGGCCTTCCGGCTGGTGATGAAGTGGGCCAGGAAGCTGGCTTCCAGCTGATCGAATGAGAAGATCGAGCCGGGGGAGAGCTTGGGGAACCATTCTCTGGCCGGACCCCGGAGGGTGGCAGGGAATGCTCGGCACAGCAGGGGATCCGAAGCGCTGTGAATCATCATGAGGGTTTTGAAGCCCTCCATGTGATCAGCTGGATCACCCTCGCCGTTGTAAGTTTCGAACTGTGGAGGTCGGAAATTCCGAGGGATTTCTGCCTCCAGAATGTTGACAGAGAATGGCAGCCGGGAAGGCCCGGCGTGGGGATTCCCGTTGCCAATGTGCTCGAGGTGATTCTCCATCTCTAGGAGGCGTCGGAGTACCTCGTCTGCGCGCTCCGGAGGAGGAGTCGGCGCTTGAGTGTAGCTCCTTCCTTCGCTAACTTGAAGGGGTCGGCCGAGCGTCGCGGACCTCGGCGTTCCGTGAAGTGCATTCAAGATTTCGTCCCGGAAACTTCGGAACTCGGCCATAGTGACCGCGCCATGGTCAGAAGGTTCGGGGGGTGGCGTCGGGATTCGGCCGATGCGGCTAAGTACCGACGGCCTCTCCCCGGTTGCATGTCGGGGGTGGTTCGGGGCCGAGTTAGAAGCGGTCCCTCCCCTAACCTGACTAGCCCTTCTGTTCATGATGACCCGACGAAGGTCGGGTTCGACAACATGAGGTGCGCTTTGTTGGGGTCCGGGGTTCGCCCCCGAATTATTGGATGCTTGCCCTCCGTCAAGGGCCCCCTTGGGAGGAGGCCCGTCTGGTCGGGCGGAACGGGCCGATCTTCGGGCTCGGGGAGCCATGGGAGATCGGGTCGAGGGAGAGCGTCGGTGGCGAGGCTCGGACTGTCGTCCGTACCGGATAAATGTTTCCCACAGACGGCGCCAACCTGATGCGGTTTGTTTTTGGTCGCAGTGTGGATGCACCAGGTGTGAGTTCGGACTCAATTTGTAACGAGGGAAGAGTGCGGTATGGACGGTGAGCGGGAGGCTCACCTCGGCGCTTGAGGATCGGCTCGGATGGCCTCTCCTCGAGTACCTGCGAAGGTCCTGAAACACCGGGGTTTATCCCGGTGGCGGACCCTCCGACGATCTAGTCAGTCTCTGTGAAAGAGTAGCAGTAACTAGGGGAATTTAGGTGGCAAAGATTGATTACCTGAAAAGGTGGGTGAAGGTCTGGTATTTATAGGGAATCCTAACCGGGTTTGGATCCGCTTGGGGGCCGGGTCTGAACCCGAAAGCCCATGGGCCTGACGTGGCAGGAGGCCCAGGGGGTTTAGGGCGGACGTGGCAGTGCCAAGAGTGGTATAGGGCTGACGTGGCAAAGCTCTAGGTGGTATTTGGAGCTGACATGGCTGATCATGGGGCTCCTGTGCCTCTGGGAGAATCGGATGGCCTAGGTTGTGCCAGGTCATCCTCATTCCTTGCCAGGCTGGGCGGACGGCCCGTGGGGCTATCGCGGATCGGAGAACGAGGGCCATCGAGGCTCGTCGAATACGAGGAGACCAGTTCTGTGGGGGTGAATTTACGGCTCGGTGCCGAGGCTGTAGTGGTCCGGGGCCGAGCCGGATTGTTTTTTTCTTTTCGAGTGAGCCATCCTGGGCCTTGGCTAGGCCCCAGGCCATTTTTACCTTACCACAGCCTATAAATACCCCTCCCCCTATACAGTCAGAAGGTAATCAACAATTTTCCAGTTTTCACTCACTCACTCACTCTCTCTCTCTCTCTCCCTCTCTCTCTCTCTCTCTTTTTCTGGTTCTAACTTGAGTGTCAGAGGGTCTGTCGCCGGGGCCAACCCCCAATGTTTCAGGCTTTTTGCAGGTCCATCGGCAACATCAGCTATCGTCGAATTCAGATCACGGTGTTCAATCAACGATCCAGATTCATTCTCAGGAGCTCTAACCGTATTTAACGGCTAAGGTCACATGTCAGCTTCGTAGTAGTTTTATTCAATTATTAACTCACTATCTGTTTGCTTCCACACTGAAATAAGCAGCAACACATATAATACTCCATAATTCTCAAATGCTCTTGGTAGAACAGATTGAACTATTTGTATATATGTGATATTTTCAACTTAATTAATTAGACATTTTGGTATTTTGCACACTATTTTTGCTCCATTCCCAATTAAACCCGGCATATATATTCTTTCTTTTGACTAATTAAACCAGAACAATCGACAACTATTATTTTTGTATACAAACCTAGCAAAATAAGATAATCGGTCCCATTTTAATTATTGGTTCCACCTCTCAACTACTAAAAGATCTCAACATCCCTCATTCCTACTCAACCTACCGTCCCTTTTTAAATATGTATTGTACTAACTGATGATGGTAAAAATCGCAACAGATCAGAGCCGTATGATCCCTACACAGATTTCAAAGCATTTATAGGCAAATTAGTCATCACATGCCTATTTTACAGGCCTGGGCCCACTCCGAGACATGGGCTTCCCTCAAGCCCATAAAAAGTGACAGGCTAGGCCCACTAAGAGAGACACCCAACCCATGTTGGCTAGGAGTCAAATCTCTTATCCCCTAACAGGGATATCTTATCTCTTCGGGGCAGGGGGGGGGGGGGGGGGGGGGGAGACATGAAAGATCCAACGTTCACGATTCGATCTCTAGAATGTCTCTCAGGCCTATAAGTACCCCTCCCCCTCTTCAGTCACCAGGTAATCAAAAATTCACCAGTTTTCACTCTCATACTTTCTCTCTTTCTGGTTCTGACTTGAGTGTCGGAGGGTCTGTCACTGGGGGCCACCCCCCGGTGTTTCAGTCATTTTGCAGGTCCATCAGACGCATCATCCACCGTCGAATTCATATCACAGGAGGTCAATCCACCGCACCCAAACAAATAGTTCAGTGCTCCGCACTCTGCCTCGGCTCCATCAATAATTTGTTGACTCCACGTAATGAGTCCAATACCTTGGTCTTCGCTCAAGCTCTTCCGAATAGCTCGTTGGCTCTAAACAACGAGTTCGATGCCTTGCTCTATGCTTGACCTCCGTCCATAACTCATTGGCTCCAAACAATGAGTTCAATTTTCCACTCTACGCTCATTGGCTCCCCACAATGAGTCCAACGCTTTGGTCTTCGCCCAAGCACCATTAATAACTTGCCGGGGCCAAACAAAAAGTTCAAGCTCAAGTGCATCTCATAGCTCTCCCTACAAACTCACCGGGATCAAACGCCAATTTCTACATTAACTCCATCACGGAGTCTTCCCTACAAACTCGCCGAGATCAAACGACAGTTTCTGCATTAGCTCTATCTTAGAGTTGTCTCTAAACTTGCCAGAGTGAAACGAAAGTTTCTGGACCAACTCGATCAAGGAGTTGTCTCAACAAACTCACTGGGATTAAATAGCGAGCTCTGAGCCAACTCAGCCAAAGAGTTGTCTCGAAACTCGCCAGGATTAAACAGCGCTCTTTACATCAACTCTATCTAAGAGTTCTCTCCACAAGTGCTGGGATCAAACAGCAAGCTCTACATTAACTCCATCACGGAGTTTCCCCTACAAACTCGCCGGGATCAAATGGCAGTTTCTGCATCAGCTCTATCTTAGAGTTGTCTCTAAACTCGCCGGAGTCAAACGACAGTTTCTGGACCGAATCAATCAAGGAATTGTCTCTACACGCTTGCTGGGTACAAACAATAGGTACAATATCCAACTCTGCCATAGAGTCTTCTCTAAACTCGCCGAGACCAAACTGCAGTTCCTACATCAGCTCTATCTCAGAGTTGTCTCTAAACTTGTCGGAGTCAAACGACAGTTTCTGGACCAACTTAATCAAGGAGTTGTCTCTACACGCTTGCTAGGTACATACAGCAGGTGCAACATCCAACTCAGTCATAGAGTCCTCTCCAAACTCGCCGGGATCAAAATGGTAGTTTCTACATCAACTCTATCTCAGAGTTGCCTCTACACGCTTGTTGGGCGCAAATAGCAGTTGCAACATCCAACTCCGTCATAGAGCCATCTCTAAGCTTGTTGGGAACAAACAAGAAGTTCAACACACGGCTCCACCACGAGTTGCCTCTACAAACTCGTCGGGATCAAATGATAGTTTCTACGTCAACCCTATCTCAGAGTTGTTTCTACACGCTTGTTGGGCACAAACAGCAGGTGCAACATCCAACTCTGTTATAGAGTCTTCTCTAAACTCGTCGGGATCAAATGACAGTTTCTACGTCAACCCTATCTCAGAGTTGTCTCTCCACGCTTGTTAGGCACAAACAGCAAGCGCAACATCCAACTCCGTCACAAAGTCCTCTACACGCTTGTTGGGCGCAAACAATAAGTTCAGCACTCAATTCTGCCATCGAGTTCTCTCCAAACTTACTGGGAACAAACAGCAGGCTCTACATCAACTCAGTCAAAGAGTTATCGAACCTTTTAAACTTGTCGGACACAAACGACAAGCTTGAACGTTCAACTCTATCTCTGATTCGTCTCTCAACGCTTGCTGGGAACAAACATCAGGCTCTACGTCAACTCGGTCAAAGAGTTGTCCCTCTAAACTTGCGGACGCAAATGACAAGCTTGAACGTTCAACTCTATCTCAGAGTTATCTCCAAACTATCCGGGATCAAATGGTAAGCTATACATCTGCCCTATCTCAGAGTTGTCTCTACACGCTTGCTGGGCGCAAATAGCAGGCGCAACTTCCAACTCCGTCACCGAGTTCTCTACACGCTTGCCGGGTGCAAACGGCAAGCTCAAAACGTTCAACTTTGTCCTGGATATGCCACAACAAACTTGTTAGGATCAAACAGCAAGTCTGTAACAGCTCTCCTAGCACAGCTATTGATATATGTACAAGATCCGCCAATCCACGGTGATGGAGTAAAAAGCTGGGTATACACATATAAGTAATTATACATATATATATGAGTTGTTGCATATACACGACAATAAATATGTGTATAAAAATTTATATGCAAACCTAGCTAAGCTCAAAATAGCTCCAAAAAAGTCCCCAAAAAGAAGCTCACAAAGTCACAGAGAGAGGAAAAGGAGATTTTGGGTCTGGTTCGGGTTCAAATCCACAAACTAAGACCCAAACCCGCAAACTAAAACAAAAAAGTAAAGAAAAAGGTGTTAACGGGTCGGATCCAAACCCAACATCACACCCGCTCCACTCTGCTTCTTCTCTCCTTCTTCTTCTTCGAATTTTCCTGCCAAAAGAAAACTCCCCTGTTCTTCACTTTGTCGTCAAAAAACCAAGCACTGAATTCGACTAAGAGCCCCTCTCCTCCTCGCTCCACGTCCTGACCATGCTCGCCATTCCCCTTAATAACTCCAGGCTTCGCTTCGTCAAGAGCTCCGCCGAAACTCCAGGTCGACAACCTCGCCGCAGCTCGCCCACAACAAAGCTTAAAGCAGTGCACTAGTAGATTCGATCGAACGAGAACTCCTTAGTTCGACGAGCCTTCAATACTTCGTAGCTAGATGACTGCCAATCTCCATAGCTCGAACCCATGAAGTCCAAAAACAGAGCTCGAAAAATTCTAACTCCGTAGCTCGGCGAGATCCCCATAGCTCGGCGAAGATCAAATACTCGGTAGCTCGGCGAACCCATAGCTCGGCGAAGATCACTACTTCGTAGCTCGGCGAGAGATCGAGCTTCATAGTTCGGCAAGATCCCCGTATCTCGGAGAACCCATAGCTCAGCGAGCACTCAAACACCGTAGCTCGACGAAACCCATGGCTCCATAGCTCGACGAAGCTTCGAGAACTCGATAGCTCGGTGAAGTGACTATGCCCATAGCTTGGCGAAGTGACTGTGCCTATAGCTCGGCGAAAGCTCAAGTCCTATAGCTCGGCAAAAGCTCGAACCCCATAGCTCGGCGAGACGAGCTATCGCCATAGCTCGGCAGAATTTCGACGTCTTCGTAGCTCGACGAAAGCTCAAGTGCCATAGCTCAGCGAGAGCTCCATGGCCATAGCTCGGCGAAACTCAATGGTCATAGCTCGGCGAGCGCCCAAACACCATAGCTCGGCGATGGCGAGCTATCGCTATAGCTCGACCGAATCACCCTATAGATCTGCGAGCTCAACTTCGAGGTGAACGCCTAAGGGATTATGTTCGACGCTTCACTGCCGAAGCCCGGTCCATTCCCTCCCTCAACCAACCAGTAGCCTCTGCTGCATTCGAGTGCAACGTCACTAACGCTCGCCTCAAGGCATCCCTTGCCAAGAAGCCTCCTCGGGACTTCTCAGAACTCCTACTTAGGATGGAGAAGTACATACGGGTGGAAGAGGCTCTCAACCCCCCTACTCTTGAAGAATCGTTTTTCGAGAACAAACGGAAGAATACGAGCGAAGAGGGGTCCCAAAAATCCCAGAAGGACGATAATGGCCAGCGCCGCTCGACTCCTCATTTTGAGAAGTTCACCCCCCTCATTGCTAATATATCAGAAGTTCTTATGGAGGTGGACAAGGAACGGCTACTCCGTGCTCCCCCTAGAATGAATACACCTGGCAAGAAGAGGAACAAGGATAAGTGGTGCCGCTTTCACAGGGACCACGACCACGACACGGATGATTGTCGGGCTTTCAAGGAGGAGATCGAAGAACTCATACAGCAGGGATACCTGAACAAGTTCATCCAAAAAGATGGGGTCGAGCTTCCCCCCTGAGGAGCCTACAAACGAACAAAAAGGCCCACCGAGCTTCAAGACTCAGAACCTCCCAGGTCCTCCCAAGAGGTCTTCACCTTATCGTAGAAGTAGGATCTTGATTTTCAATAAGGCCGATGCTTGTAACCCGAGCATGTAATAATGGCTCGCCCTATTGAAGCTGCCACTTAGTTTATCTCAATAAAAATTTACATTTTTTCATTGAAAATTATTGCTCTTGCTTCATCTCTATCTCTTCGAGTCACATCTACGACTCGTTAAATGGTGAGTTCAGAGTCCAGCTTCTCCTACATGGCTGCTCCCACAACTTACTAAGCTCTAACAACGAGTTCGGAGTCCAACACTTGGCTCAATTTCGCTTCAAATTACTCGCTCATAAGCGGGTAAGAAGTGGTTCACCATTCGGAATTGCTCCTACACCTCGTTAACCCCCTCTAACAATGAGTTCGGAGTCCAACACTTAGCTCGATTCCGCTTCAAATTACTCGCTCATAAGCGGGTAAGAAGTGGTTCACCATTCGTAATTGCTCCTACACCTCGTTAACCCCCTCTAACAACGAGTTCAGAGTCCAACACTTGGCTCGCTTCCGCTTCAAATTACTCGCTCATAAGCGGGTAAGAAGTGATTCGCCATTCGGAACTGCTCCCACAACCGTTGAATCCCTCTAATGACGAGTTCGGATTCCAACACTTGGCTCGATTCTGCTTCAAATTACTCGCTCATAAGTGGGTAAGAAGTGGTTTGCCATTCGGAATTGCTCCTACACATCGTTAACCCCCTCTAACAATGAGTTCGGAGTCCAACACTTCGCTTGATTCCACTTCAAATTACTCGCTCATAAGCGGGTAAGAAGTTGTTCGCCATTCGGAACTGCTCCTACAACCGTTGAATCCCTCTAACGATGAGTTCGGAGTCCAACACTTGGCTCGATTCCGCTTCAAATTACTCGCTCATAGGCGGGTAAGAAGTGGTTCACCATTCGGAACTGCTCCCACAACCGTTGAATCTCTCTTAAACGATGAGTTCAGAGCTCACAACTCTCTCCTAGAGTTGCTCCTTAAACTTGTCTCCCAAATGGCTCTCTCCTAGAGCCAAGCTCTTCGCTCCGCTCGCCTACAAAGCGAACCTCTTCCCAACGAGTTCAGGCCTCACAACTCTCTCCTAGAGCTGCTCCTCAAACTCGTCTCCCAAATGGCTCTCTCCTAGAGCCAAGCTCTTCGCTCCGCTTGCCTTCAAAGCAGATATCTTCTCAACGAGTTCGGAGCTCACAACTCTCTCCTAGAGTTGCTCCTCAAACTCGTCTCCCAAATGGCTCTCTCCTAGAGCCAAGCTCTTCACTCCGCTCGCCTCCAAAGTGGACCTCTTCTCAACGAGTTCGGAGCTCACAACTCTCTCCTAGAGTTGCTCCTCAAACTCGTCTTACGAATTTCTCTGTCCTAGAGCCTTGTGATGTTCTTCACTCCGTTCGACCTCACGAGTGCCCTTCCTCTCAATGGGCTCCGAGCTAGAACTCTCCCCAGGAATTGCTCCTTGTACTCACCCCCAAGAATGGATCTTCCCATGGCTCTTACGAGGATCTTCCTAGCCCATCTTCTTCCCTCCTAGGAGTGGAGCTCCTCTTCGAAGATTTTTAAGACCAAAACACTCCTCGACTTCTTGGAGACAAGAATGTTGCGGGGCTATTTTGACCATGAAGAAGGGTAATTCTTCAGTCCACTCCTAAAGAGAAGTTGTAGATCTTCGAGTTAGCTTCGAAACGAGGGGTCGAACGTCTCGATCAGACCTCCTTAGCACCGGGAAAGTGGATCGCAACACAGCTACACCGCCTAGCTACCGAGCTACAACGCTGAGCTACCGGAGTACCGACCTCCGTATTGGGGAAAAAACACCCCGAGCTCCTTGGACCGTCAGATCGTCCAGATATTCGCGCCAATGGCTGATGGATGACTCAGATTTCGCCACGTCTCCACAAAACGACAAGATCACATTTTCTCGTGATCTGGGCCTCTTTCCTTGTGATTCGTGCCATGATCGTGATCAACTGTCCAGATGGAGCCACGTAGCTCGATCTGAAATCCGAGCTACCGATCTACCGAACTGCAAAGTGGAAAAAAATTCGCCTCGAAATTCGTGCTCAAACACAATGTGCGGCTCAGATTCAATCAATCGAAAAATAGAAGCAGATGGGTTAACGGGTCGGATCCGAACCCGTTATAAACTCGATCCCATTCCACACTGCACATCTGTCCTCTTCCTCCTCTTCCTCGAATTGGCGCCAAAACAAAAACCAAACAGAACAAAAGAAAAAAAAACCCAGCTTCTTCTTCAACCTCCGACGCTTTCCAATACACCAAACTCCAACCACCATCAAGCACTGATGTCCCCCTCCATCAGCAAGAGCTTCGCTGAGCTCGCCTCACCCTCCATCGAGCTCCGAAGCTGAGCTCCTCCGTTCGGTTTTATCGAGCTCCAGTGGCGAGCCCTCCGCCATGCCCTCGCCGAGCTCAAGCTACACCATGGAACCCACTGTCGAGCTCATCACCTTCACGAGCTCCCGACATCGCCAAGCTTCTCCTAAGCTTCGAACCCATGGCCATCAACGAGCTCCGAGCTCGAACTCGCGACCAAGCTCCGCCATGGCCGAGCTCCACCTTCGCCGTGCTTCCTCCTCATCGAGTTGCTCCCCACCGAGCTCGAACCCAATTCCAAGCTTGTATCGAGCTCGCGCCATCGTTGAGCTCAGCTTCGTCAAGCTCAAATTTCAAGCACCGAGCTCCTCGACAAGCCACCGACCCTCCTTTGCGAGCTCCCCTCACCGAACCCATCAGGCCGAGCTTCACGGTTGCCTTCGACGAAGCTCCAGCCGACCTCCATCTCCCATGGCTTCGTCGAGCTCTCCATGCTGACCACGGTGCCAAGCTCCGCTGCGAAGCTCCAAACTCCTCTCAACCTCCGAGCTCACCTCAAGCTCGCCTCCTCGTCAAAGCTTTCGCCGAAGCTCCGAGCTCCCCTCGCCATCTCGCCGAGCTCGCCCATAGCCGAGCTCACCTCTCCGCTAAGCTCCTCCAATACCGACGTCGAGCTTCCCTCTTCGTTGAGGTGGCACCGAAGGGAGGAGACGAAGGAGAAGGGAGGAGAGCCGAAGAAGAGTTGAAGACGAAGAAGAAGAGAAGGAAACAGAGCGGGAGAGCGAGCAGAGAAGAAAGAAAGAAAGAAAGAAAGAAAGAAAGAAAAATTGCCACGTGGCATCGCCTCCATTGTTCGCCAGATCCGAGGACGGGTGCCGAGCTACCGGGGCACCGACCTCCACATGTGGAGAAAAATGCTGCCGACCTACACGCGACGTTCGATCGCCTCAAAATTCGCGCCACGACACGATCGACGCTCAGAAATGCGCCACGTGTCCAGAAAATGATCCACTTTGCGATGCGCGTCATCTGATCATGATCGACGTCCAGAAATGCGCCACATGTCCAGAGCATGATCTGCTTTGCGATGCGCGCCATCTGATCTCGATCGACGTCCAGAAATGCACCACGTGTCCAGGTAATATTTAATTAATTAATTTATTTATTTAATTGAATTTATAATTTAAAAAATCCGAAAAAATATTTAAAAATTGAAAAAAATTAATTAAAAATTCTAAAAATAATTATTAATTCAGAAAGTAATTTTAAAAATCTGAAAAATATAATTATTAAATTAGAATAATTAATTAATATTTTTGATAATTAATTATTTAATTCGGAAAATGAATAAAAAATTCAAAAAATAAGGAAAAATTCAGAAAAAACTGGAAAAATCACAAAAAAAATCCAGAAAATTCTGAGGATATTTTGGCATTTTACAAGCCTAGAATAACACCGTTACACCTCGAGCAAGATCCGAACTCCCTTAAGAACACCGATACAATCCCGTAAGCCATTAGAACAACAAAACTACTCATCAAAAACTGTAGAACTCAGTCTCTAAGAGTGGGGGCTCGTGATATGGCTAAAAATGGGGTTAAATCGAAACTGTTCAAATCGGGCACGAATCCTAAAGCTCAGGGGTAAAACGGTAATTTCACCTACAAACGGGTCTGAAATGAGAACTGGGTCTTTCTTCAAATCCCAATAACCCATGAACGGATCTGTCTTACTGGGTACGGGTCCTAACCCATTACAAAACAGTTTAGAAGGATAAAGAAGAATTCAGATTCATAATTATCCGTAAGAAATGATCTTAACTGCTTCTAACCATTCACACCGGGAAGTAGAGATATGTTCTTATCTTGAAACGGATCCCTAAGGTGACTATAAATACCCCTCTTCCCTACTGTTACCATGTAATCAACACTTTTCCAATAAAAGCTCTTTCTTAATCATTCAGATTACTGACAAGAGCGTCGGAGGGTGCGTCGCCGGGATCCATCCCGGTGTCTCGCACTTTTTGCAGGTTCGCGGTGGCGACAAGAGGCCAAGTCAACAAGTCGTTGAAGGTCAACAGGTTTGCCTTATTCGTTTTCTCAAGAATCCACAAATTCTATCTGTTTGCTCCCACACCAAAATCAGCAGCAACACCTATAAATACCCCTCCCCCTCTTCAGTCACCAAGTAATCAATAATTCACTAGTTTTCATTCTCATACTTTCTCTCTTTCTGGTTCTGACTTGAGCTTCGGAGGGTTTGTCACCGGGGGCCACCCCCCGGTGTTTCAGACGTTTTGCAGGTCCATCAGCCACATCATCCACCGTCGAATTCATATCACAGAAGGTCAATCAACGATCCAGATTCAATCTCGGGAACTCTAACCTCTTTTAACGGTCAAGGCACAGGTTTGACTTTTAGTAGTTTCCATTCATTACTAGAATTTTTTCCCAAAATGACCCTTTTTTTGAAAGTTTTTCCCCAACCTGACCTGTTTTTTTTTAATACCTAAACGCCCCACTCGCTTTTTGAAAAAGCGAGTGTGGTATAATCTCGCACGCTTTTTCAAAAAGCGAGTCTTAGGTTTCAGAAAATTAGAAACCTAAGACTCGCTTTTTGAAAAAAGCGTGCGAGATTATACCACACTCGCTTTTTCAAAAAGCGAGTCTTGGCCTTTTTTGCCCAGCAACACTCGCTTTTTGAAAAAGCGGGGGAATTATCCCACACTCGCTTTTTCAAAAAGCGAGTGTCGTTTGGGACTTAAATCCCCCACCCCCAAACAGATCTGACTATCCCTCATTTCTTTCTCTTCCTATTCTAACTCCGAAACCCTAACCCATCTCTCATCTCAAATTCGTCAAAGTACTCTCGTAATTTGTGGATTAACCCATAAAATTGCTTTGGACACCTTAAACCCATCTTCCGATAGAGGTTTAAATTTTGGAATTTGGGTATACTTGAAGAGGAAAGCAACTTCAACTATTTGACCCAAATAATCTTGTGAAGGTATGATGTTTATTGTCCTATTATTTTGTTAATTTCATTAGGTTTTCTTTATGGGTAGATAGTAACTCACTTATTGGTATAAATTAACGTAGGTATGGATTTGGAGATTCCTATTTGGTTTTACTTTGGTGGTGAAATAATTCGTGATCCAAAGATCGGTTGTTGTTATAGTGTGTTGGATCCGGAAATAGTTTGGGTACCCCGTACCATTACATTTGAAGAACTAGTTGAGAAAATATATGAAGTTACTAATTGGGATAGGAATCAATGGAATGTGAAAATTTTAGCTCGATACGCAGAAGGAAGAGGAGATGGTCAGTATTTTATGACAGTGCCCGTATCTACTGATAATACGCTGAAGTCAATGATTGCTAGGACATTTGATCCCAATTGTGCTTGGTCTGCATTAGAGTTATATATTCAGCAAATTCAAATTTTGATTGCTCAGCCCCATAATATTCCCAGTTCAAGCTTCATAAGAGTAGTACCTACATAGCAGATGAGGTCTAATCCCGCTCAATCTTCACAACCAAATCCAGTATCCTCACAAGAGATCACCTTCACAAATACAACAAACCCAGATTCTCTAAATATTGAGCTGCCACGCCAACCTAGTCCGGTTCCTGACTCTGTTCCAAATAACAGTGTATTTGAACTCTTTCAAAATGCAGTATGTAACAATAGCTTATTAGACGATGATGAAGAAGAGGAAGAAACAGACGATGAAGATGATGATAGTGGTGAAAATGATGACGAAGACGAAGATGATGATGTAACAAATATAAATCCTACGAACAACAGTTCTAATGAAGTCAGAGCTACTTATAGCTACGCCAATGTTGATGCTCATGTTACCGAGGAGACGGCTCAAGGTGCTAGAGTACACCTAGTTCCACAAGAGTCGTCTGGTTCGTCCAATGTAGACGAATTATACGTTGGACAGGAGTTTATAAGTAAGCAGTCGATTCAACAGGCGGTGAAGTTGTATTCTATCAAAAAACATCGTGAATTTGTAACTTTGAAATCTACACCGTCACTGTACACTGTTAAATGTAAAATGGCACCTAGAAAGCGTACCATTGAGGAGATCGTGCAAGGTCCCCCCGGAGTTAGTGATGGTGGCTGCCCTTGGAGATTACGAGCAATGGTTCCAAAAGGCGGGACGAATTTAATAGTACTAAAAAACTTACAATCGTATGAATAGCCGATGCTTTTGGTTGAAACATAGGCAAATGCATTGAATGTAGATCTGCTGGTTCTGCCGCCGGTCGACGTATCGGTACCACCACGCCTGCTAGAGTCTGCCCTGTCGGAGAGATGTATCGCCTTGTCATCCTCCCATACCAGCCCATATAGTTCTCGTGCAAGGCTCGATCAAATGAAGGAATGTTCTGGATGATTTCATCAAACCTGTGTAGATTCCATCTCTCCACATATGTCGAGAAGCTAGCGGCCCAATTATGTCCTGTTTGACGACCCATTCCAGTAATTTTATGCATGTCCACATTAAATGGATCGGCAATCGGAATCACCTGCTGTAGACCAAACTGTCGTAGCACTCTGTTCACATAATAGAACTCAACTGTGCTAAAGTTGATCAGTGGTGCTTTTGTTAGCCAAAGATCTCGCCTGTACAGGAAAATGGGCGGTAGTCGAGCTAGACGCGCCTCCGTGTAGGGCATCCACACTACGCAATTATCTGCCAACCTGTCCAACTCATCACGAAAGTAGGTCAGGCACCTGTTGGGGATTGGCAGTCCAAGTAAGGTTATCGGACCAGTACAGACCAAGAGGAGGTAGCATGTGCTGGTCCTCGGGGAGATGGATCCAGTTGGGTGATTGTTTCCTAACTACAAGGACGTCCAACGTGGATACGCTCCCAACTCCACACTTGAAGCAATATCATCGGTCCATTCATCTGCACGGACCCGAGACTACACTTGAAGCAATTAGAGAACAACACAGCCTCCAAAAAGAGTCAGAATGTAAGCCCTGCAGTAGCAATGGACCTCCTCTTCAGTCGAATCA
The DNA here is from genome assembly GCA_017893485.1 of Hemerocallis citrina. Classification (NCBI taxonomy): domain Eukaryota; kingdom Viridiplantae; phylum Streptophyta; class Magnoliopsida; order Asparagales; family Asphodelaceae; genus Hemerocallis; species Hemerocallis citrina. The sequence continues at coordinate 202,591,950 of CM030368.1, read as the reverse complement.
TCTCTCAATCGGTCCTTGAATTTTTCTTTAACCACTTCAACCGAATCGGTTTCCCAATAACTGCCCCAGTCTCCACTTCGACATCAAGATATTGTTCTACTAAATATACAGGGTCGAAGTCCATTGATCCTGTCACCAGCCTGCCTATCTACCGGAAGGCCTGTGAGTACTGAACGTCCTACAACGAAACAGTCATCTCCCTAACTGAAAGGTGGAAGCTGTGTATCTCAGGACGCCATCTCTCGAGGAGTGCTGTAAGCAGTGGCCGATCGCACTTGATGCCGCTCATCAGTACAATACCATAGAGTCCGCAATTCCTTAAGATCTGGTGAATCCGTGGGTGCATAGGGAGTGGATGACCCCCACAGAATGTACACTCCTTCGAATCGCCTTCCCACACATCTCTAGAATGATGGTGCGACTGAAGAGTAGGAAGAGCGGGGTCGAGGGGACCTGGACCTCCAAGGGGAATAGTAGATGAAGAAGGGGCCAGGAAAGAAGTACCAGCCACATTTGGGTTACTTGGGACCTGCAAAACAACATTTACATCAGCAAAGAAATATAACATTTAATTGTATTATAATGAAACAAACCGAATGTAGAAAATTATAAGCTTACATTAGTACGTTCGGTGCCACCACGATGACCACCACGTCCACCACGAGGAGGTGGACCGAAAGATGTACGTGGTCCATCGCCACGATTGGGTCTACTACTAGAACCTACCTCCACATTTTTCCTAGTCCGTGATATTTTTCTAAAAATAGAGTATCCTACAATGTGGAGCAATCATTATTAACAATACCAAAATATAAAACCAAGAAATATAGAACACATACGAACATACAATTATTAATAACTATATCCTAATTTTACTCACAAATTCTACATTTATCCACTTTTTCAAAACTTATAGACCTCCACCTCCACCGACTATCCAAAATTTACACCCTAATTACCCATAAATTTTATACTGAATTTTACACAATTTCAACGACGATGCAAATTGTACCTCCAATAATATCAACCAATTTCTAACTAAATAATTCTAAATATATATACAACATTAGAAAATGTAGAGTTTGAGAAATATACCACAGTCTTCGCGCAAGAATCGAACCACGAGAAACACCTCCAAATCGTTCAACCCCCTTTTTGAAGAACGCCACAGAAATCACCAAAAAAATTGAAAGAACCAGCAAACAAAAAGTGGGCAATTGGACTAGGCCGATGAGATAATGAAGAATTTAGGAGTGATTCGACAACTAATTTGATGGAATAGTGCCTTAAATCGAAGAATTTCGACGATGGGTTAAGGTTTCGCGAGCAAAGAAGGAGAAAGAAAATAGGATTAGTGAGATTTGTTTGGGGGTGGGGGGTTTAAGTCTCAAACGACACTCGCTTTTTGAAAAAGCGAGTGTGGGATAATTCTCCCCGCTTTTTCAAAAAGCGAGTGTTGCTGGGCAAAAAAGGCCAAGACTCGCTTTTTGAAAAAGCGAGTGTTGCATAATCCCCCACGGTTTTTCAAAAAGCGAGTCTTAGGTTTCTAATTTTCTGAACCCTAAGACTCGCTTTTTGAAAAAGCGTGGGGGATTATACCACACTCGTTTTTTCAAAAAGCGAATGGGGCGTTTAGGGAATAAAAAAAAAAGCAGGTCGTTTGGGGAAAAACTTTCAAAAGATCATTTTGGGAAAAAATTCTCATTACTAACTCACTATCTGTTTGCTCCCACACCGAAATAAGCAGCAACACTAACCATGTAAAACCCTAATAAATCAAAAAGTAATTTGTTTAAGCCTCCTCTGGTTTTACCATCATTTTGCATTATAAATTTATAACCCTATGACTGTTCATAAACTCTGACCATTCAGTTTTCAAATCATTTTGATGGGCATATGCGTGTTTTCAAATTTGACTCTTTAATGTATGATTATTCTTCTCAATAACACTAGCATGGAGTATGTTTCAATAATAATAAGAAAACAACATAGTTTCACAAAAGGAACATTACATATAACAAAAATAACAAATGAAAAAACATAACGATCAAAAAAACGAAAAAAAAAAACAAATGAAAAAACATACAAGTACATGTTAAAGGGAAACAATGTTACATATCAATTTTCTTCTAAGATAGTTTCTTTAACAGTTTTTAAAACATAAAGTAAAGGACAAAGAACAATTACATCCAAATGATATATCCTTTTAAAAAATTCCTCGAATTAACTATAAATATGCCTAACTCCCAAATTCAGACACCACAACTTGTTCCGGTATTGAACCATAAACCTAGTCCTAAGTTATCACCAACACAGAAGCATAACCATGCAAGGATCACTAGCTTCCAATTACTTCCTCCATTTCCTCCTCACCTTCCATGCAAACATTAATTCTCATATCCCCCTAACTTTCAGTATCACTCATACAGCTTTATGTCCATCTGAACCCTAAAATACTCGGCTCCAGAAAACTCCGTCTTGAACGTCGCCACCCCCTTCGTCATGAAGAAATCCCCGGTCCCTCCGACCACCGACAAATCCCTTGTATCCAACATCATCAAATCCGCCCCCATTATGCTAATAGTCCCCTTGTACCTCGTCGAGTTGAACACCAACGTGAACGAAAACCACGAACTGTAGTCGGTCTTCAAGTCGTAGAAGTAGAACCCCTGTGCACGCGCCACCGGAGGTGAAGTCAGCTCCTGGTCAGCGGTGACTACGTCGTTGAACACGTACATTTTTCCGAACTTGAAGTCTCCGAGTCCGACAGTCTCATTGTGGACGACGGCTGATGTGGCGTTTGCCCCGTTGGTGCCGTGGAAGATGATCTCGTGGAGGTAGAGGACCATGCGATTGCATGGGGTTTTGTAGGGTTTGGTATGCTGGGAGGAAATGACATGGCTAGGGTTTAGTACAAGGGTGAAGATGAGGAGGAAGTGGAGGAATGATATGGGTCAGGAATAAAGCGTGGCTCACCCTGAGCCACCAGATCTCCTCAGGATACGCGTCCTTCCTGATCCTCCAGATCAGCCACGTCAGCACCGGAAAACCGCCCGGAGATCTGCCACGTCAGCCCGGAAACCACTCCGGCGCCTGCCACGTCAGCCCTATACCGCCCGACTTTCCACCGCTTCAGCCAATCGGGTAACCGGGTCCGGCCCAGCCCCAAACGGGTCTAGACCCGATTGGAAACTCCTATAAATACCAGGCCCTCTCCTTTCTTAAAGGGTAATCAATCTTTTCTCCCCTAAACCCTAGTTACTGTTGCTCTTATCTTAAAGTAACTGACTAGATCGTCGGAGGGTCTGCCACCGGGATCAACCCCGGTGTTTCGAGACCGTCTGCAGGTACACCAGACCTCGGATCCGAGCCCTCTGATCCGAGCCCAGACATCCACCTCACGCCCAACCAGTCGCAGGTATCGCTCGGCAAGCCGAGGGTCGCCTCTGAAGAAGCTTTCTCCTTCAAATACAAATCGAGTAAAGAACTCACACCTGGTGCATCCACACGTCTCCCAGAAACAAACCGCATCAGGTTGGCGCCGTCTGTGGGAACGCTACTTCGGAAGCCGACCGAGTCCTACCGCCGAGGTACCTCGATCGCCGAACTCCCATGGCCTCCAAAGGCAATGGGGCTGCGTCCTCCGTCAACCGACGAGACACACTCCCATCAAATACCAACGCCGGACCGCGCGTATCAAAGCGTAGGGCCTCCCGTCAGGGGTCCCAGCGGGCCCCCAATCCTCCAACCCAACGCGACCTTCGAAGGGTAATCTCCAGTCGGCAGGCCGACCGCAGTAGGGAAAGGGCCGCTTCCAACTCGGCCCCGAACCGTCCTAGGCCACCACCGGAAGAACGAAGGCCAGCACTCAGCCGAGTCGGGAGGCAACCTCCGGTCCAACCAGCCCGAGATGAGGGAGCTCCTGTTACTCAGCAGGAGTTCCAGGATTTCCGAAGAGAGATCCTTGGGGCTCTCCAACGGGCCCCCAGGGAGGAAGCACGCCGTTCCCAAACCAGGTTAGACGCTGAGGCCAGCGTCTCTCGCTCCTCAACAATCCAGCCCGAAGCCGAAGGCATGCTCCTAAGGCGCCTCCAAGAAATGGAGGACCGAATCGATCATATGGGCGACGGTGCCGGAGCCGATCAGGGGTACAAACCTGTCCGACCCCCCTTTTCCGCCCTCATTATCCAAGCAGAAATTCCCCGGAACTTCCGACCCCCACAGTTCGAGACCTATAACGGCGAAGGGGATCCTGCTGATCACATGGAGGGTTTCAAAACCCTCATGATGATTCACAGCGCATCGGATCCTCTACTGTGTCGGGCTTTCCCTGCCACCCTTCGGGGTCCGGCTCGTGAGTGGTTCTCAAAACTCGCCCCCGGCTCCATTTACTCCTTTGATCAACTGGAAGGCAATTTCCTCGCCCATTTTGTAACTAGCCGGAAGGCTGAAAGAACGAGCGCCTCCTTACTGGGGCTCAGGCAGGAAGGGGGGGAATCACTCAGGGCGTTTGTCCGGAGATTCACGACGGAAGCAAGGTCGGTCTCCTCTCTCGATCCGGGCGTCGCCTCCGCGGCATTTCGGCACAACGTCCGTCATGGACAGCTGAAAGCTTCTCTGGCAAAGAAACCCCCGATCGATTTTCCCGACCTCCTCAACCGAGTCGAGAAGTACATCAGGGCAGAGGAAGCCCTAAACCCCGACGAATCCAAAGAAGCACTCGGGAAAGGGAAGTGGAAGGCCGAGGAAGTCGAGCCCCCAAAAAAGGCTCCAAGGGACGGGGGCACCATGAAGAAGGTACCACCGGTTCCTCGCTTCGAAAGATATACCCCACTTACTCAAAATGTGTCCTCCATACTCCTGGCGATCGAGGACAGAGACCTCGTTCAGTACCCCCCTCGACCGTCCAACAACACTAGCAAGAAAAGGGACCAACGGTTCTACTGCCGCTTCCACCGAGACAACGGGCACGACACAGATCACTGCCGTGCCCTGAAAGATGAAATCGAGGCCCTGATTCAGCGAGGATACCTCCGGGAGTATAAGAAGGATGATGCTCGGGCGCAAAGGGACACGAGGAACAGGAGAACCTCACCTCCTCCTCGAGCTCCCCTACAGCTCCCCAGGCAAGAGCAGGAGCTGGGAGAACCGGACGACCAACCCATACTGCACTACGTCCACGGAGGACCCATGGGAGGGGATTCTAACACCTCCCGAAAGGCATTCATCCGGGACGTGAACGCCGTCCAGGGACCTCTCACTCCTCAAATCCAACCACTCCCCGTCTCCTTCTCGAGTGACGACCTGGAGGGGGTTCGGCTCCCACATTGCGACGCCCTCGTGATCAATCTCAGCATGGCAAACTTTGATGCTCGGCGGATCCTGGTAGACAACGGGAGCTCGGTCAACATTCTGTTCCTCGATGCTTTCGAGCACCTAAAGCTCCCCCGAAGCAGACTTAAGCCGGCAGGATACACCCTGCACGGATTTTCTGGAGTTCCGGTGACAATCGAGGGGATCGTCACGCTGGATGTCACGGCGGGCACGGCCCCGAATCGGAGAACCGAGTCGATGGACTTCATGGTTGTCAACATTAAGGCAGCCTATAATGCCATACTCGGTCGACCGGGCCTATGCTCCCTCCAGGCTGTTCCCTCGGCCTACCACCAGAAGATGAAGTTCCCTACCAGTACCGGGGTGGGAGTGGTCCGAGGGAACCAAGAAGCCGCTCGCTCCTGTTATATGACAGCAATAGGAAGCGGAGTGCTTCCCCTCGATGCCGTCGAGATGCAGCCCCAAAGAACCCAGCCAGAGCCGGAGTCGGCAGACGAGCTGGAGGATATCTCCTTCGAGGCAGAGGATTCATCAAAACAATTTCGAATAAGTCGGTCCTTCGCGCCTCACCTCAGGTTCGACCTCATCACCTGCATCCGGCGTAATGTCGATCTGTTTGCCTGGAAGCCCTCTGACATGCCGGAAATTTCCGAGGAACTCATCATGCATAAACTCAGCGTGATCCCCGGCTCGAAACCAGTAATACAGAAGCGACGCAAGTTCGCACCAGAGCGACAACAGGCGGTTAATGTAGAAGTCGATAAACTCCTTGCCGCGCGCTTCATCCAGGAGGTCAGCTATCCTGAGTGGCTGGCAAACGTCGTCATGGTGAAGAAGGCGAGCGGGAGCTGGAGGATCTGCATTGATTTCACGGATCTCAACAAGGCATGCCCAAAGGACCCATTCCCCCTTCCCAGGATCGATGCTCTCGTCGATGCGACATCGGGTCACGAGCTCCTGTCCTTCATGGACGCGTTTTCGGGCTACAACCAGATCCGCATGTTCCCTCCCGACATCGCCAAGACGTCCTTCGTCACGGACCAGGGGCTCTATTTCTACAGAGTCATGCCCTTCGGGCTGAAGAACGCCGGGGCCACATACCAGAGGCTCGTCAACCGGGTCTTCAAGGAACAGATCGGGCGCAATATAGAAGTGTATGTGGATGACACACTCGTCAAGAGCCGGCGGGGAGAGGATCACGTAGCCGATCTGGAGGAGGCCTTTGGGGTACTTCGGACCCATAACATGAGGCTTAATCCGAGCAAATGCGCCTTCGGCGTCTCCGCGGGAAAGTTTCACGGGTTCATTATCAGCCAAAGGGGAATCGAAGCGAACCCCGAAAAGATCCAAGCAATCCTGGACATGGCCCCTCCGAGGAACATCAAAGAAGTCCAACGGCTGACTGGGAGACTGGCGGCCATCGGCCGTTTCCTCTCCAAGTCCGGAGAGAAGTCTCTTCCCTTCTTCAAAGCCCTGCGCGGCACCGACGGGTTCGAGTGGGGAGTACAGCAGCAAGAGGCCTTCGCCCAGTTAAAGGAATACCTCGCGAACCCCCCTCTTCTCAGCAAGCCCGAACCAGGAGAGCCACTCTGGCTCTATCTATCAGCCTCGGAGAAAGTGCTCAGCGCCGTTCTCGTCCGGGAGGAAGAGGGATCACAGAAGCCTGTATACTATGTCAGCAAGGTCTTGCTCGATGCCGAGACCAGGTACTCCCGGATGGAGAAAGTAGCGTAAGCCCTGGTCATGGCCGCGCGGAAGCTCCGTCTATATTTTCAATCTCATTCTGTCCAAGTGCTGATGGACCAACCCCTGAAGGCCGTACTCTACAAACCAGAAAGCTCGGGTCGACTCGTAAAATGGTCGATTGAGCTCAGCCAGTATGACATTGGCTATCAGCCCAGAACAGCAATCAAGGGGCAGGCGCTCGCAGAGTTCATTACGGAGTGCACTATCTCCGAGCACCCTGCAAACATGGAGAGTGACCAGACGTGGGAAGTTTACGTCGATGGTTCCTCCTGCGAGGCAGGCAGCGGAGCAGGCATCATCCTCCGAGGCCCAGACGGCTTTCTTCTGCAGTATTGCCTTCGCCTCAACTTCCCGGCCTCTAACAACGAGGCCGAATACGAGGCAATGATCGCTGGGCTCACCCTGGCTCATCAAGCCGGTGCCAGACAGATCAGGGCTTTCAGCGACTCCCAGCTCGTGGTCAACCAGATCACCGGGGAGTACGAGGCCCGAGACGATCGCATGGTTCGTTACCGAGCTGTAGTCCAACGCCTACTATCGTCCTTCGACGAGTCGGCTGTTTTGAGGATCCCTCGGGAACAGAACGTCCAGGCTGACGCTCTATCAAAATTGGCATCCTCTTCCTTCGAAGGTCTCGACCGCACGGTCTTGATCGAGGTCATGCTAAAACCCAGTATCGACATCCCGGAGGTCCTGTGCCTCGAAGATGGGGCGCCCCCCGAAGACTGGACAACTCCAATTAGGCAATTTCTCGTCAAGGGAGAGCTCCCGAAAGACCGAGCCGAAGCGAGAAGAGTCCTGTCCCGAGCGGAAAGGTTCACAATGATCGACTCAACACTCTTCAAAAGGTCCTACACAACCTCGGATGGACGGCCTTACCTCCGCTGCCTCACTCCCAGTGAAGCCGAATATGCTCTCAAAGAATTACACGAGGGGATTGGCGGGTGTCACATGGGAAGTCGTTCGCTCGCGCGAAAGGCTTTAAACCACGGGTACTACTGGCCCACCATGCTGCAGGACGCTCTAAATCTTGTCAGGAAATGTGGCCCCTGTCAAAGATTCTCCCCCATCAAAAGGGTTCCTCAAGCAAACCTACGATCCATGGCCAGTCCAACCCCCTTTGCTATGTGGGGGATGGATCTGGTAGGCCCTTTTCCCAAGGCAACGGGGCAACGAAAGTTCCTTATAGTTGCCATTGACTACTTCACCAAATGGATCGAGGCGGAGCCACTAGTTACGATCACGGAGCAGCAGACTCAACAATTCTTCTGGAAACACATTATCTGTCGGTTCGGGATCCCCCAAGTGCTCGTTACGGACAACGGGACCCAGTTCGGTGGCAAGCATTTCCGCAAGTTCTGCGAAGACCTCGGTATCCAGCAACGCTTCTCCTCGGTATGCCATCCCCAATCCAACGGACAGGCAGAAAACGCGAACCGTCAGATCCTCGATGGACTCAAGAAGCGACTCGATAATTCCTCCAAGGGGCTATGGGTCGACGAGCTCCCGAGCGTTCTCTGGGCCCATCGAACAACAAAAAGAATCCCGACAGGGGAGTCACCCTTCAACTTAACGTACGGTACTGAGGCCGTCATTCCCTTGGAAATAGGTATCCCCTCTCCCCGAATTATGGCTTATGACGAAGCAAGCAACTCCATGCAACTGCGAGCAGACCTGGACCTCATTGACGAGGTCAGGGAGAAGTCGTCCATCAGAAGGAACATCTACCAGCAAAGGATCGAGAGGTTCTATAACAAGAAGGTGCGCCCAACAAACATTGCTCTCGGAGATCTTGTCCTCCGGAAACTGGCGGTTTCCAATCCCGGCCAGAAAAGGAAGTTGGCACCAAACTGGGAGGGCCCTTATAAGGTTTCAGAGGTCGTACGACCGGGTACCTATCGCCTGACCGACACCGATGGCAAGCCTGTCAAGAGGCCCTGGAATGCGGAACACTTGATCAAGTTCTTAGGAGAATAGCCTCCATGTAAAACGTAACTCTAAAAACGGCACGTTGGGCCTTGTCTTTTGTAAAGTCCTGTAAACGGCACGTCGTGCCTAGACTTGTCTGTAACAAGCGTATATTGTAAACACCAGCTTTCCTAGAAACAAGCTTATGACTCCAATTCTTGTAAACAGATGAAGGACCCCTCACAAAACTCGTCGCTCGGATGAAATCGCGAGCCCAAACACGCTTCTCTTACAAGCGTGGGGCACGTCGCTCGGATGAAATCGCGAGCCCAAACACGCTTCTCTTACAAGCGTGGGGCACGTCGCTCGGATGAAATCGCGAGCCCAAACACGCTTTCTCTTACAAGCGTGGGGCTCGTCGCTCGGATGAAATCGCGAGCCCAAACACGCTTCTCTTACAAGCGTGGGGCTCGTCGCTCGGATGAAATCGCGAGCCCAAACACGCTTCTCTTACAAGCGTGGGGCTCGTCGCTCGGATGAAATCGCGAGCCCAAACACGCTTCTCTTACAAGCGTGGGGCTCGTCGCTCGGATGAAATCGCGAGCCCAAACACGCTTCTCTTACAAGCGTGGGGCTCGTCGCTCGGATGAAATCGCGAGCCCAAACACGCTTCTCTTACAAGCGTGGGGCTCGTCGCTCGGATGAAATCGCGAGCCCAAACACGCTTCTCTCACAAGCATCGGACTCGGCTCGAATCGCTTTTCCAAGAGAACATGTGCAGGAGCTCGGCTCCGACCCCGGGCAGGGCGGGAGTCCCCTCCGGGGGCTCCACGACCTAAGCGCTCGGCGGCGGGGCTATGCTACGCCTGCAATTGTCTTTCTCACCGTTGTGGGGGCTCGGCACCCGTCCCTCGCTCGGATGACCTCCTCGGAGGCCACCAACCGAGACTCGAGGCGACATTCGCCAGCCACTCCCGCACCGTCTCTCCACGAGAACATGTGCAGGAGCTCGGCTCCGACCCCGAGCAGGGCGGGGGTCCCCTCCGGGGGCTCCACGATCTTAGCGCTCGGCGGCGGGGCTACGCTACGCCTGTAATTGTCTTTCTCACCGTTGTGGGGGCTCGGCACCCGTCCCTCGCTCGGATGACCTCCTCGGAGGCCACCAACCGAGACTCGAGGCGACATTCGCCAGCCACTCCCGCACCGTCTCTCCACGAGAACATGTGCAGCATCTCGGCTCCGACCCCGAGCAGGGCGGGTGTCCCCTCCGGGGGCACCTCGACCTAAAATGCTCGGCGGCAGGGCTACTACGCCTGCAGTTGTCTTTCTCACCGTTATGAGGGTTCGGCACCCGTCCCCGGGGCCTCATTTATCACGCCCGCGAATGTGAAACGGAGGAAGACGAAACGTCACCATTAATGATGCCTAAGAAGGCGAAACGTCGCCATTATTGACATAGTCACACCAACCACACTCGGCACCCAAGGCAATCGAGGCTCCGAAGAACAAATGATCTTATTCATTACTCATCGCTTACAACTCAATGAATAAAAACGCAAATACAATGAAGGCTCTCAACTCACTCACTCAGCCGGGAACTCGAATTCAGGGCTCCTGTGACGCTCGGCTATCCCAAACAAGGAAGACGTACCCGCCACCAAGCTCTCCGCATCATCCGGCTGTGTCACAACCGGCGAAGGAGGCGGCAACCTCCCCGGAGTAGAGTTACTTGCCTCTTCAACAAGACCGGCACCGAGTATGAGCTTCAACTGGCGAATCTCCAATTCTTTCTCTATAACGGCCTCGCGAAGAGAAGACTCGGAGGCCGACCGTCCGCTAGACGTATCCGAGACCGCCCAGTCATTCTCAATGACCCACCAGTCCCGGTCGGCTACAATCTTTCTCAAACGAGCCACCTCTAGACCGAGCTCTCTAGACTTGTCCAAAAAGTAATTCTTGGCAGCCTCTCGGTCCCGAGCCAACTTTCGTTGGCGAGCTAGCCTCTATCAAAAAGAAAATACAAGAATCACAAAAATGCAAGTGTTGTAGAGTCGGCCCAAAAAATTCTATATTTCATTTCATCTCAAAAAGATACAAAATTTGCGGTGGCCAGTCCGCCGAGGACATTTACAACAGGGAGAGAAATAAAAACAAAAACATCTAGTCTTGAGGGTCGAGGTGCACCTCTTCTTCGTGGTGGCCGCCGTCGTCACCATCACCCCCCGGGGTCGGAGGCAAGTCTGGCTTCCACCCGAAGCCGAGGTGGTCAACATTGCACTCCGGATAGATGTACTTGAAATGAGACTTGGCTTGCTCGTAAGCCTCGTCCTGCACCGTCATCAGCGTATCCCCCAAGGCCGCCTCCAAGTCCGCCAGGGCCTTCTTCGCCTTCTCCTTCTCCGCCGTCTCGGCCGCGATCTTCTTCAGCAGGTCCTCTCGGTCCTGCTTGTGGATCTTGTCCAGAGACTCTATCTGGGCCTCGTGCACCACCACCATGTCCCGAGCCTCCTTAAAATCCTCCTTCGCCTTGGTCAATTCCCGAAGGAACTTCTCCTTCTGCTTCCGCTCGTATGTAATCTCCTTCTCCAGACACTTGTGAAAGTGCTGACCGTGGAGCATCGACTGTCAAGAAAAATCAAACTTAGCAACAATTACAACAATTACAAGTTTACAAGCCTATTTACCGGGTGGGCTTCGGACGACTTACCGAGAGGTTGGCTTGGGCCCAGCGCATGTAGGCCTGATCGGCCGTTTGCGCTGCCAAGGCCATTCCGTCCCGATCGGTGATGGCCTTCGAGACGAACTCCATCGATACGGGTCCGTCGAGGATGGAGTCGCCCTTCACGATCGACCAATCAGGTGCGAAGGGCATCGTCGCCATCCGTCCCACCAACTCCGCCGCACTCGGACGTACGGGGGGAAGCTGTTGTGCCGGGGCTTCAACTGTTTTCCCCGACCCTCCCGCTGGGTCTCTAGCCGACCGCGAAGAATGGTGGTGCTTCTTTTGCTTCTTCGGTAAAGGCTGTTCCTCGGGCACCGGGGGAGGCACGGTGGAGGGCCCTCCAGCTTGCGAAGGCTGGCCAGGAGTCTTCCGCTTCTCGGCGGCGAGGCGTTCCTGCTCTTCTTTCTTCTTCTTCTCTTGTCTCGCCTTCTCTGCGGCGGCGAGTAGGATCTGCTTGGCGTGTGCCTGTTGTGTCGTCATCCCTACAACAAGACAGAAAAGGAAGGCTAAACGTTAACACGAAGGCAGAAAGACAAAAAAATGAGGAAAGAAACATATTAGGGTCGGCGGGACTCAGTCCGGCCCTCGCTAGGTGAACCTTGGTCACCCGGCGCCATGCGATGCTGTCTCCCCGGAGTAAATGATCAACCCTCCCCCACTCTTGGGCGGTTAACTCATTCCTCTTTGGGGGCTTGCGCTTCGGCTTCACGAAATTCCATTGGGTCGGGATGTCCCATTCCCCTTCGGTCTTCACAACGAAATACTTATCTCTCCAATTCTTGATCGAGTCCGGGTGGCCGTGCACCACTTTCTTGTTCGGTCTCGGCGTAAAGAAGAACACGCCCTCGATATCCCCAAGCGAACCAATGCTGAAGATTGCGCGGAAGTATGAAAGCTTCGGCCTCACCCCTTTCTCTTGGCACTTCAGGATGAAGCAGATGAGATGCTTCCAAGAGTTGGGGCCATACTGCATGGGGGACAGCTCGGCCCAGTTCAAGACCGTCTTCACGAAGGGGTGCAGGGGGAACCTCAGCCTCGAGATGAAAGCTTGCTCCGGAAATAAGCAGTAACCCGGAGCCAACACCGTCGTAGGTCGAATACCCGGGCTCGGCAGCAGAAGCTCGTACTCCCTCGGAATATAGTAAGCAGCCCTTATGATATTCAGATACTCCGGTCTCAAGACGCTGGGAGTACTGTCCGCACGAATCTTCGTCCTTGTATTTTCTCCAGGCACTGGAGGGATCGGCTGGATGTCCTTCACATCATCGGGATACATCCGTATAGACACGGGATTTCGGAAGGTGACGGGCGGAACATCAAGACCCGTCCTCGGCGCACCCTCGTCAGACGAAGAAGGACTTTGAGGCATGGTGAGGACTACCTTCTTCCGACGTGGCCGGGGCTTGCGCTCGGGCGACGGCGTCGACAAGGGGGGCAACGGAGGCAGATCTTCTACGTGGCCGGCATCCGGCGCACCAACGCCCTCCCCTTCCTCACTCTCCGTGTCGCCCTGCTCTCCTTCATCCTCTTCATCACCAGCACCCGACTCCTCGTCCGACTCCTCGTCCGACTCCTCGTCCTCATCATCACTATCCTCGTCCGCACCTCCCTCTACCATCGGCTCCTTTCCTGGCCTCCGAACACTCAACGGTTGCACGATTAGAGCCACGTCACTGTCGCCCTCGGAGCCATGTTCGGAGAAAACCTCCTCTTTAACCTGGTACTTGCCCAGAGACGACGACGTCTCCAAATCTGACTCCATCTCCGAGTGACCAGACGTTGTAGCCTCGGAACCAGACTGAGTACGCGACATTCAGAAAAAAGGAGAATTACTAACCTGATTCTTTGAAAGTTACGCTTTTCTGCGAAGGATCCGCCAACAGCGATCGAAATGCCTGCGCTAAAAACTGAAAAATTGGGAATTATGAAACGATAAAGTGAAAAGAAATGAGGGGGGTGGGGGTTTTTAAAATAGACAGCGACTCCTCGATTTCCGCAAATAAGCATCTAGCCGTTAGATCTTATCTGACAAGATCAAGCGGCTAAAACAAACGTTGAAAGTTACGCCATTACGTCAGCAGAAAGGGTAAAATTCCAATACTGCCCCTCCCTATTTGCCAGACAGGAATCACCTCCTAACATAAAGTGTAAAGTGGCGGCCAGTCAGAGGTCTCGGAAGGAGTCTCGTGCAATAGCGCCTTCTCCTCTCACAGGTGGGGATGGAAGCTCGAGACAAGCTACCTTCCCCTCTCCCAGGTTGGGCTCGACGGTCGGATAAAAACTCGAGCCAAGCCACCTTCTCCTTCAACAGATGGGGCTCGACGCTCGGATGCGAAGTCGAGCCAAGCCGCCTTCTCCTTCAGAGGTGGGGCTCGACGGTCGGATGAGAACTCGAGCCAAGCATCCTTCTCTTCTCACAGGTTGGGCTCGACGTTCGGATGAGAACTCGAGCCAGGCAACCTTCTCCTCACAGTTTGGACTCGACGTTCGGATGGGAACCCGAGCCACGCAACCTTCTCCTCTCACAGGTTGGGCTCGACGTTCGGATGGGAACTCGAGCCAAGCCACCTTCTCCTTCAACAGGTGGGGCTCGACGCTCGGATCGAAATTCGAGCCAAGAAACCTCCTTCAACAAGTGGGGCTCTTGGTCTCGTCCGCCGACCCTCTTGGTCTCGTCCGTCGACCCTTTTTGCCTCGTCCGCCGACCCCCCGAACTCAAGCCAAGCAACCTTCTCCTCTCGAAGGTTGGGCTCGACGCTCGGATGGAAACTCGAGCCAAGCTACTTTCCCTCTCACAGGGTGGGCTCGACGTTCGGATGGAATCTCGAGCCAAGCCACCTTCTCCTTCAAGGGGGTGGGGCTCGACGCTCGGATGAAAGCTCGAGCCAAGCTACCTTCCCTCTCACAGGGCGGGCTCGACATTCGGATGGAATCTTGAGCCAAGCCACCTTCTCCTTCAAGGGGGTGGGGCTCGACGCTCGGATGAAAGCTCGAGCCAAGCTACCTTCCCTCTCACAGGGCGGGCTCGACGTTCGGATGGAAACTCGAACCAAGCCACCTTCTCCTTCAACAGGTGGGGCTCGACGCTCGGATCGAAATTCGAGCCAAGAAACCTCCTTCAACAAGTGGGGCTCTTGGTCTCGTCCGCCGACCCTCTTGGTCTCGTCCGTCGACCCCACTGGTCTCGTCCGCCGACCCTTTTTGCCTCGTCCGCCGACCCCCCGAACTCAAGCCAAGCAACCTTCTCCTCTCGAAGGTTGGGCTCGACGCTCGGATGGAAACTCGAGCCAAGCTACTTTCCCTCTCACAGGGTGGGCTCGACGTTCGGATGGAATCTCGAGCCAAGCCACCTTCTCCTTCAAGGGGGTGGGGCTCGACGCTCGGATGAAAGCTCGAGCCAAGCTACCTTCCCTCTCACAGGGCGGGCTCGACGTTCGGATGGAAACTCGAACCAAGCTACCTTCTCCTTCAAGAGGTGGGGCTCGACGCTCGGATGAAAGCTCGAGTCAAGCTACCTTCTCCTCTCCCAGGTTGGGCTCGACGGTCGGATAAAAACTCGAGCCAAGCCACCTTCTCCTTCAACAGATGGGGCTCGACGCTCGGATGCGAAGTCGAGCCAAGCCGCCTTCTCCTTCAGAGGTGGGGCTCGACGGTCGGATGAGAACTCGAGCCAAGCATCCTTCTCTTCTCACAGGTTGGGCTCGACGTTCGGATGAGAACTCGAGCCAGGCAACCTTCTCTTCACAGTTTGGACTCGACGTTCGGATGGGAACCCGAGCCACGCAACCTTCTCCTCTCACAGGTTGGGCTCGACGTTCGGATGGGAACTCGAGCCAAGCCACCTTCTCCTTCAACAGGTGGGGCTCGACGCTCGGATAGAAATTCGAGCCAAGAAACCTCCTTCAACAGGTGGGGCTCTTGGTCTCGTCCGCCGACCCTCTTGGTCTCGTCCGTCGACCCCACTGGTCTCGTCCACCGACCCTGTTTGCCTCGTCCGCCGACCCCCTGAACTCGAGCCAGGTTACCTCGGCTCTCAACACGGGTTCGACGTTCGGATGAGAATTCGAGCCAAGCCACATCTCCTTCAACATGTGGGGCTCGACGCTCGGATGGGAACTCGAGCCAAGCCACCTCTTTCAACAAGTGGGGCTCTTGGTCTCCTCCGCCGACCCTCTTGGCCTCGTCCACCGACCCTATGGGTCTCGTCCGTCGACCCCATTGGGCTCGTCCACCGACCCTCTTGGTCTCGTCCACCGACCCTGTTTGCCTCGTCCGCCGACCCCCTGAACTCGAGCCAGGCTACCTCGGCTCTCAACACGGGTTCGACGTTCGGATGAGAATTCGAGCCAAGCCACATCTCCTTCAACATGTGGGGCTCGACGCTCGGATGGGAACTCGAGCCAAGCCACCTCTTTCAACAAATGGGGTTCTTGGTCTCGTCCGCCGACCATCTTGGTCTCGTCCGCCGACCATCTTGGCCTCGTCCACCGACCCTATGGGCCTCATCCACCGACCCTATGGGTCTCGTCCGTCGACCCTATGGGCTCGTCCACCGACCCTCTTGGTCTCGTCCACCGACCCTGTTTGCCTCGTCCGCCGACCCCCTGAACTCGAGCCAGGCTACCTCAGCTCTCAAAACGGGTTCGACGTTCGGGTGAGAATTCGAGCCAAGCCACATCTCCTTCAACATGTGGGGCTCGACGCTCGGATGGGAACTCGAGCCAAGCCACCTCTTTTTACAGGTGGGGCTCTTGGTCTCGTCCGTCGACCCTCTTGGTCTCGTCCACCGACCCTATTTGCCTCGTCCGCCGACCCCCTGAACTCGAGCCAGACTACCCCAGCTCTCAATACGGATTCGGCGTTCGGATGAAAATTCGAGCCGCACCACTGCCTCCTTTCGCAGGTCAAGCTCGACGCTCGGATAGGGATTCGAGCCATACTACCTCCTCCTTTCCCAGTACGAGCTCGGCGTTCGGATCAGAGTTCGAGTCTCATCCGTCCACTCTCCGAACTGGCCAGACGCTCGGATGACCGACTACAAGACCTCGGACGCCGTCCCAACAAAATGGCCTGGACGACCCCCCGCTCTTCCAACCAGCGAGGCAGCCGTCCGCCGAGCCTTCCGGTCTCGTCCGCCGACCCCCATGAGCTCAAGCCTGGCTACCTCACCTCTCAATGCGGGCTCGGCGCTCGGATCGAAATCCGAATCAAACCCCTCTCCTCACCCTCTTAAAACTAGCCAAGACACTCGTCCAGCCGACCTCGCGACCTCATACAAAGACGAACCCCATCGAGCGGCCCGGACGACCTCTCGCTCTTCCAACTAGCGAGTCGGTCATCCGACCCCTGGAGGGTTCGTCCACCGACCCGTATGGGTTCGTCCGCCGACCCGAAGGATCGTCTGCCGACCCAAACTCGGCCACCGACCTAGTGAGCTCGGCATTCATACTACCGACTATCCCCTCCTAAGAACTTCACCCCACGCACATCCAAACGAGGAGTCCATTCCTCCTGCCCCTGGCCCTCTTCGGGGAACAACAGACCCTACTTCTTACCCTGACGTCTGCCCTTCCCCCGAGGACCAGGAATCACCCCCGCACTGCTGGATCACCCAACCCTGCGGGAGTGAGGGGCTTGTGATATGGGTCAGGAATAAAGCGTGGCTCACCCTGAGCCACCAGATCTCCTCAGGATACGCGTCCTTCCTGATCCTCCAGATCAGCCACGTCAGCACCGGAAAACCGCCCGGAGATCTGCCACGTCAGCCCGGAAACCACTCCGGCGCCTGCCACGTCAGCCCTATACCGCCCGACTTTCCACCGCTTCAGCCAATCGGGTAACCGGGTCCGGCCCAGCCCCAAACGGGTCTAGACCCGATTGGAAACTCCTATAAATACCAGGCCCTCTCCTTTCTTAAAGGGTAATCAATCTTTTCTCCACTAAACCCTAGTTACTGTTGCTCTTATCTTAAAGTAACTGACTAGATCGTCGGAGGGTCTGCCACCGGGATCAACCCCGGTGTTTCGAGACCGTCTGCAGGTACACCAGACCTCGGATCCGAGCCCTCTGATCCGAGCCCAGACATCCACCTCACTCCCAACCAGTCGCAGGTATCGCTCGGCAAGCCGAGGGTCGCCTCTGAAGAAGCTTTCTCCTTCAAATACAAATCGAGTAAAGAACTCACACCTGGTGCATCCACACGTCTCCCAGAAACAAACCGCATCAAGGAAGTAATTGGAAGCTAGTGATCTTTGCATGGTTAATTATGCAGGAGGAGATTTATGGTTCAATACCGGAACAAGTTGTGGTGTCTGAATGTGGGAGTTAGGGATATTTATAGTTAATTTGAGGAATTTTTTTAGAGGATATATATATATCATTTAGATGTAATTGTTCTTGGTCCTTTACTTTATGTTCTAAAAAATGTTAAAGAAATTATCTTAGAAGAAAATTGATATGTATTATTGTTTCTCTTTAATATGAACTAGTATGTCTTTTCATTTGTTATTTTGGTTATATGTAATGTACCTTTTGTGAAAGTATGTTGCTTTTTTATTATTATTGAAACATACTCCATGCTAGTGTTATTGAGAATAATCATACATTAGAGCATCTGTAGTGGTTACCTATATTTCTAGAATTTGGAAAATATAAGAAACGAGTACATTTTTCCGAACTTGAAGTCTCCGAGTCCGACAGTCTCGTTGTGGACGACGGCTGACGTGGCGTTTGCCCCGTTGGTGCCGTGGAAGATGACCTCGTGGAGGTAGAGGACCATGCGATTGCATGGGGTTTTGTAGGGTTTGGTATGCTGGGAGGAAATGACATGGCTAGGGTTTAGTACTAGGGTGAAGGTGAGGAGGAAATGGAGGACGTAATTGGAAGCTAGCGATCTTTGCATGGTTAAGCTTTTGTGTTGGTGATAACTTAGGAGTAGGTTTATGGTTCAATACCGGAACAACTTGTGGTGTCTGAATGTGGGAGGTTCAATACCGGAACAACTTGTGGTGTCTGAATGTGGGAGTTAGTCATATTTATAGTTAATTTGAGGAAACTTTTTAAACGATATATATATCATTCGGATGTAATTGTTCTTGGTCCTTTACTTAATGTTCTAAAAATTGTTAAAGAAGTTATCTTAGAAGAAAATTGATATGTAATATTGTTTCTCTTTAATATGTACTAGTATGTGTTTTCTTTTGTTATTTTTGTTAAATGTAATGTACCTTTTGTGAAACTATGTTGCTTTATTATTGTTATTGAAACATACTCCATGCTAGTGTTACTGAGAATAATCATACATTAGAGCATCTGTAGTTGTTTTCTATATTTTCAAAATTGGGAAAGTATAGGGAACGAGACGTTGTAATCGTTCCCTATATTTCAAATTTGGGAAAGAAAAGATCAGTAACCGTAAATATTTGAGAAAAGATATAGAAAATTCTCAAATATAAGAATCGAAAGATCATCCTGCGTCCGTTCTAAAAAATTTGTCTCGAATGCAAGATGATCTTGTATTTAAAGAATAAAAAGTTTTTAAAAAAACAGGTCGGACTCATCAATTTTTTTTAAAAAAATTGTCGGACGCAAAATTATTTTGCACCTGACTAAAAAAAAATTCGCTGAATCAAGGACGCAATTAAGATCATCTTGCGTCCGTTCGAAATTTTAAAAAATGGGACGGAGGCAAGATTAAAAAAATGTTGCGTCCCAAAAACTTTTCCCCCATTTTGAAATTTTAATTTCTATGGAATAGAGCCTATATAATTATTTAAGCATATAAATTTAATTTGAGATTGGTTTGATTATATGATCAAGGGATGAGATGGAATAAGCATATAAGAATTATTATGTGTCCTATGCGTACATTTTTTAATAATTTTTTTATAATGATTTTTTTTATTACAACCAACAGCTGAGATTCAAAATTAAAACGATCATCCACTGTTGGGCCAAATTTTGAATTTTAACAACTGCAAGTCCAACTCAAAATTTCTATTTCAAAAAATCAAATATAATTTTTTTTTTGAGTATAAGGACTACAGATGATTTAAAGAGTCAAGTTTAAGTAAACATGCATATGCCCATCAAAATGATTTGAAAACTGAATGGTTAGAGTTGATAAACAGTCATAGGGTTATAAATTTATAATGCAAAATGATGGTAAAACTAAAAGGAGGCTTTAAAAATTACTATTTGATTTATTAGGGTTTTACATGGTTAGTACAGAACATATTTAAAAAGAAAAGGTGGGCAGAGTGGGAATGTGGGATGTTGAGATCTTTTAGTAGTTGAGAGGTGGAACCAATAATTAAAATGGGATCGATTAGCTTATTTTACTAGGTTTGCATACAAAAATAATAGTTGTCGATTGTTCTGGTTTAATTAGTCAAAAGAAAGAATATATATGCAGGGTTTAATTGGGAATGGAGCATATATAGTGTGCAAAATACCAAAATGTTTAATTAATTATGTTGAAAATATCACATATATACATATAGTTCAATCTGTTCTACCAAGAGCATTTGAGAAAATTATGGAGTATTATATGTAGTCCTATATAGTTGGAATAAAGGTTCTCATGAAGTAGATTTACCAACTCACATAAGAGAGTTTTCTAAACTAACAAAGTTGCGTAGAGAAACATTTTTTGTTAAGAGTCAATAATGAAACACTAAATTAATTAGTTTGAAAGATCGATGCCCAAAATTAAATAAGGATCTTAACTAGGCGATGATACATAATTCTGGCCTAAGTGCATCTGTAGTCATTCAATACCAAATTTTGGATATTTGGCATATAGGAATATAAATTTTGGGTTTGTGCTGCAGTCATTCAAACCCAAATTTTGAATTTTCAAACATTAAAATCGACAGACGATAAATAATTTCTCGTAAAAAGAAATTGAAATTAGAAATTGAACGGACTGCATATGATTTCTCGTTTGTTGATTTAAATTTTTTTTTATCAAAACCACGAAAAAACATTTTTAAAAAATTTCGAACGGACGGGAAATCATTTCCCGTCCAAGATTTGTTTTCCAAACTAACTAACTCCTAATTTAATTCTTATTAACTCTTAATTTAATCCTAATTAAATCTTAAATAAATCTTAAATCATAATTAAATTTTAATAAAAATCTAAAATATATCAATAATAATTTCTATAGACCTAGTTTTACCTAAATATTTTTTTGAATGGGGTTGGGACGGGAGATGATCTCCTGTCCCACCAATTTTATTTTTTTTAATCGACGGATGGGAAATGTATTCCCGTCTGATTTTTTTATTTTTAATATTATCAGACGGGGAATTATTTCTCGTCTGATGTATTTAAATATAAAAAAATTCAGTGACGAAAGATGATCTTTCGTCTGATTGAACGGACGAAATATCATCTTCTGTCGGCTATTTTTTTTTTCAAATTCCTATATTTTCTTCCAAATATAGCAGACCACTATTCACCCAAAACCCAAATTTTGGGTATATGCAATGACTACAGCTCACTCTTTTCTGTTTTTTGAAAATTTTGGGTATATAACCAACGACTATAGATGCTCAGAGTGATATCTAGTTAGCTGAAAATTAGCCTCCTACTCAATCTTAAATTTAAACTGTCATCATAGTACCAGTATCTCAATAAATTTTTCCAGGTGTAGCAAGGTTCAAGAAAGAGCTACCTTTATGATGTCGATCGTGAGGCAAAATAACAAGTCAAAGTGACACTTTGCCCAAATTTTGGACAGAAGATTGAGATAATATTCGACTTGATCTCACATACAATTCAAGATATGATGATGGCAAAAATCGCAGCAGATCAGAGCCGTACGATCCCTGCACGGATCTCAAAGCATCTACAGGAAGATTAGCCATCACAGGCATATTTTACAGGCCTGGGCCCACTCCGAAACATGGGCTTCTCTCAAGCCCATAAAAAATGACACACTGTGCCCACTAAGAGAGACACCCAACCCATGTTGGCTAGGAGTCAATTCTCTTATCCCCTAACAGGAATATCTTATCTCTTCAGGGGGGAAGATATGAAAGATCTAACAGTCACGATTTGATCTCTTCAGATGTCTCTCAGGCCTATAAATACCCCTCCCCCTCTTCAGTCGCCAGGTAATGAATTATTTTGCCAATTTTTATTCTCTTACTCTCTCTTTCTCTCTTTCTCTCTCTTTATGGTTCTGACTTGAGCGTCGGAGGATCTGTCGCCGCGGCCATTCCCCGGTGTTTCAGGCATTTTGCAGGTCCGTCGGCCGCATCGTCCACCATCGAATTCAGATCACAGGAGGTCAATCAACGATCTAGATTCATTCTCAGGAGCCCTAACAGTTTATAACGGCCAGGTCACATGTTTAATTTTTAGTAGTGTCCATTTATTAACTCACTATCTATTTGCTCCCACACCGAAATAAACAGCAACAGATTGGCGCCGTCTAAGGAAGACTTGTCCTCAATATTATCATTAAGAGTTGAGGCGGCCCTATGGAGCTGTTAGCTTGTAGGAGGCCGGCGAGGAGTTTGGTTTCTCTTAGGTAGAGCATCTCTCCAGTGTGTATAGCTGGAAGAATAACTTTCATGACAGTTTGCTGTACAGTGTTCGCAGGACTTTCGGTAGCGATTGTTAGACGTGAATCGTTGATTCATTGTAACTTTGCTGTTGTAATGAGACTTGTAGTTTTTGGAATGAGAATTCTTCTACATGCTGGTGTCTTATCCTGTGATACATCGTCTTGGGGGCTGGCTAGTCGTATGAGCTGCTCTTGGAAGAGTTAGACTTTGGACAAGCCGTTTTGTATTTGCAGACGTGTATAGCGCTACTGGATCTGAACATATGAGTTGGTGATAGTTTTGTGATTTGTGGGATTCATTTCACATGTTTGACCCTTGCTTTCATGGTTGAGGTGTCATCGACGGGTTCTCTGTCACTAAATTACATGGTCTTATGTCTGTTACGTATAGCTTAGAGAGCTGTCGATGATGTATGACGGAGTTTAGCATTGCTCCGTCTTGAACCCAGCTAGTTGTAGGGATAACTCTGAAGAAGAGTTGTTTTTAAAACTTACTGTATGAGGCCTCTGACAGATTGTGAGAGTCACATCGAATGGAGAGTTAAAATACAAGTGTTGCTTTTTACAAGTGTTTCTAGAGCAACTATAATCCATGATTTTGGACCTTTTAATTTGTTGTTGAGGAAATTTAACTACTTGCAGGAACAGATCGAATGGCGAGTTGAACTCTGAACGTGTGTAATTACATATTGCGAGAGTAACTCTGAACCATGAACATGGATTCCGAACTTTTTAGTTTAAGTATTAACTGGTTGCGGGAGTAGATCGAATGGCAAAGCGCACTCTGAACTTGCTTCTTTGCAAATTGACAGAGTCTCTTTTGAACCATGAACATGGACTCTGAACCGGTCGTCGATGCGCTAACGAATTGCAGGAGCAGATCGAATAGCAAAGTGCACTGTGAACTTGCGTTATTGCAAGTTGTTAGAGTCTCTGTTGAGCCATGGGTATGGACTCCGAATCCGTCTTACAGGGAGACTCGTAACGAGTGTTTGGTGCTGCTTAAGTGTATAAGTGTGACACTCAACTCGTTATACCAGAGCCTCCAAGTATGTTCAACTAGTTGTAGGAACAGATCGATCGGTGAGTTGAGTTCTAAGCATGCGTGATTGCACGCTGCATACTCCTGAGTTCTGGATTCCGAACTTGCATTGAGGAAAGCTTGTAACGAGTGCTTAGAGCCACATTAAATGTAAGTTGGGCGTGTAGCTCGTTGTTTGCTTTGATGAATTAACAGGATGCAGGAGCAGATCGAATGGCGAAGCACTCTGAACTTGTTTCATTGTAAATTGCTGTAGTAACTTCGCACTATGGATGTGGGCTCCGAACCCGTCTCGTAGCCAAAAAACTTTATGTGAATATTTGCAAGAGTACAAAATCTCAACAAGTGGTATAGTTAAGTGAATAGAGTTTCGAACCCACATGGACTAATTATTTTATTGAGTACCGAATTTACTAGATTATCTACTATTTGGAAGATCGAAATTAATAAAGAAAGCTACTAAATTAAATTAATCTAAATAAAAACTAACTAAATTAATTAAGAGGAGCGGAGTCTGAAAATTGGGATTTGTTAATGGAAAAATTAATTTTAGGACTTTTGACTTCACATAGTTTATCCCACACAATTTATAATTCCATATGAATAAAAAGATTATTTTTCCAAGTTGTAGACCAAAATCCTCAAATTATTCAATGCTTTCTCTCCAACAACACCAAAAATATCTCCAACTAACAGTTTGTCACATGTCTATGCAAATTTAATTAATCGAAGACTCATTAAGTTCTGTGGATTTCTTAACGGTCACATCAATCGTGGTAAATTATCTCTAATTTTGCTCAATTAATAGTGTTTAATTTATAGTTCTAAATCACAAATTACCTCTCGGTCTCTCCATGATCCGATAAATCATACAAATGTCTATCCACCAATTGTAAGCATTAAACACAAAAATTAAACACACAACCATGAAAAAATAGAAAAATATGGAATTAAAATTGTGTTATCAAAACTAGGCTACATCGAAGCCCTAGAAAATTAAATTAGTTCATAATAAAATTGCACTTAACAAATACAATCTTAGATTGCATTATAAAAATTAGAGAGAGAAGAGATACAAAAAAACTTCTTTTTAAAAGAAATTGCAAACTGAACACCCTCGAAAAGCGAGTCAGCAAATACAATCAATTCCTCTCTTTCTCTTTCTGCGTCTTGAAGTCCGAGCCAGATCCGCCACGTCAGCACACTCCTGCTGTCCTCCTCATCTCGATCAGCACGCCAGCAGAAGTGAAGGAGCTGGTTTCGTCTGGGAGTGTGCCAGGTCAGCAGAAGACCACGTCACGCCTAGTCCCCCTGCTTCTTTTTTCGTACTTCACGCCGAGAGAGAGAGAGAGAAATAGAGCATTGTCTCCCTCTTTCTGTTATGATTTTTTTTTAAAAACGGTAGCCGTCCTATGTGGCTTCGTTAAGCGCTCCTCCTTTCTCTTCATCTGCTGTTGTATTTATAGGAGTAGAAGAGGTAGGTATTAGGGTTTTCTTTTGCAGAAAGAACCCTTCATCTTTGAAACACGTCCTGCAAATACAAATAAAATAAGGATTTAGTATTTTAAAATAAAATTTTAAATTTAAATTAATTAGTTCAAATTAAACTAACTAATTTTCACATTAGCTCTATCAAAATCCTTTTAAATTTGTTTATTTTTTTTACACTCTATTGACAATTAAAATTGTGCTTTCCTTCTCATATTGCTAAATTGTAAAAATTAAAATTCAACAAATTAATAAAAATAATAAATCAATAATTTTTCTTTGTTTGTTGATTTTTGCCAAAAATATTCACATTTTTCATCAAAAATCTTATTTCTTCAAGAATAATCAATTACTTGAAATCTTATGGAAATAAGACGAATTAAACACAATATAGACAAAAACAAGCGATTTTAATAGGTAAATGAGTAAAAATATTTGTATAAAATTTAGACACACCAAATACCCCCAAACTTAAGATTTTGCTTGTCCTCGAGCAAAAAGTAAAATCAATAATTGGGGAATAATAATCAATAATAGGCTCAACCCATCACACTAAGAGATCTTATCATGCAAGCATCAAAATTTCAATTAAAAATATAAACAATAATAAATAAAGTAAAATCAAGCATACTCACTTTCTCCAGGGCAATTATTCTATTCATAATTCCCCACAAAATCATATTTGTCATGCAGTTAATGTAATTATAGTATGTAACAACTTCATCTGTGATTTTCCCCTTCTCACTACTACAAATCGAGTAGTAAACTAGTTTTTTTTTGTTTTTCTGTTTTGTCTCTTCTCTAAGTTGTCACTTGCATTTTGACGCGCATGCAAACATTTGTGATGAATTCGCCTCAGTTACTCAACAAGTCACAAACTTAAAGTGCTTTGCATATTCATATTTCAAGTTGTCGTTTGACGCAAAAGTAAACATTTGTGATGAATACCCCTAGTTACTAAGCAACTCAAAATATTAGAGTAGATAGAATTTATTCATAATTCTTTTTTTTCTTCTCATTATTACTCTATTTACTTAAACCCTGTTTAGGACTAGATCAAAGGGATAATCACAAGAAAAAGCATCACATATTTCTTTCTTTTATGTATAATCGCATGATTCATACAATTTTGTAAGGAATTTTGAAACTCAATAATCCTAAAGTAAATAAGTATGCTTACTCTTGCTTTATAAGAAATTGTCTATCTAAAAAAATTATTTCAATGCTTATCACAATAAAGAACTCAACAGTGTAAAGGTGAGCCAAATTGCAATCCCTTTTTGTTTAGTTTTGTTTTTTTTCTTCTTTTCAAAAATATATAAAATTAAAATAAATTTGTAACCCTTCCCCCAAACTTGAATATCACATTGTCCTCAATGGGAAAGGAAAAGAAAAACAAAAAGAATGCAAAAAGTTTAGAATTTCTCCCCCTGATTCGTCTTAAAAATTCTGCACACGCGGCGTTCAGTATTTTTGCGATATCTGGAGCTGTAGATGTCGAAATTGGCTGATTTTTTTTTACTGGAAAGCTAAGACAATTGTCTACAATTTCTCTTTGAATCAGGTTTTCTAGATTCTGACACCATACAGCACAACAGCCATCAATGTAGGTGTATAAAACAGCTCCGCGCGGCGACTTTCAAACTCGTGCAATCCTACAAAATAAAATCAAAAATTAAAATTATAATAAACTAAAAGAAAAATCAAATCTAAATGCAGGAAAATAAAACATGGGTTGCCTCCCAAGAAGCGCTAAGTTTTAAGTCTTCAGCCAGACATGGAGGTGAGATGGTTATATGACGCCTAAGATCCAACAACATCAAAACATCTTTTCTAATACTTCTCTTCTGGTGTGGATCAGGTTCAAGCTCTAGTTTGAGTCGTTTCTTGCTTGATGATGATGTCTTTGATTCCCCCACCTCTTTGAACTTTTGCTGAAAAAATTAATAAATAGAGGGTGCAGCATCCAAATACATGACATGTTCAAAAATATTTTCTTTTTCAGTTTCAAAAGTTGCTGAATTTGTTGGGTGATTTTTCAAATTTAGTCTTATGTTTCCCGCCCACAATTAAATCAGTTTTACTTACTTGAATACATGACTGTTCTTCAGGAGGAAACTTTATGGAATTAAAAACATCATATATTACTTGCTCATGCTGAATTTGTTCCTCCACAATTTGTTCAATCTCACTTTGCTTTTCAACCACATTTTGTTTGTCATTTTCTTCTTGTGGTTGCTCATTTTTCCTCCCGCTACTTAGTGTTATTGCTTTGACATCTTCCGTAGGGGTTGACAACTGTGTCGCTTGGTAATGTTCCTGCATTTCTTTCGGTTAGAATATTTGAAATTTGACCAATTTGTACCTCAAGATTGTGAATGGAAGCCAAAGTTGAATTTGCAACATTTTGGATTGCTAAATCTGTCTTTTGGTATGTATTGTTCTGTCTTTTGCGTGTAGTGCATAAACATATCTTCGAGTGTCAGCTTCTTTTCTTATTGTGGAAGATCTTGAGGTGGTCTAAATGCTCCCTGATTGTTGTTCCATGAACAATTGGAGTGGTTTCTCCATCCTGGATTGTATGTGTTTGCATAAAGATTGTGTTGCATTTGAAAGTTTGACACAAAATTTTCTTTTTCGACATTTGATGGAGCAAAAGAGTCCTCCACTTGACAATCTGTACGTGAGTGATTTCCTGCACAAAGATCACAAATCATATTAGATTGAATTGTATTAAAATTCATATTTCCTACTTGTTTAGATAAAATATCAATTTTTGCATTTAAAGTAGAAAAATGATCAAGTTCAAAAACTCCAGCCACTTTTCTTGGCATTGTGAACTCTAAAGACCACTGGTAATTATTTGATGTCATCTCCTCTAACAGATCATAGGCTGCTTTGTAAGTTTTGCTCATAAGTGCACCACCAGCTGCTGCGTCAACCATAGATCGATGTGGAACTCCCAAACCATTATATAATATTTGAATTTGCAGCCATTTCGGTAGTTCATGATTAGGACACTTTCTTAATAACTCTTTGTACCTTTTCCATGCATCATACAAAGACTCGGTCTGAAATTGAGTAACTGTGGAAATATCATTTCTTAGCTTTGCAGTCTTAGCCGGCGGAAAATACTTGGCTAGAAATTTTTGTGTAAGTCCCTCACAAGTAGTAATACTACCGGGTGGTAGATAATGTAGCCAAGCATTCTCCTTATCTCGTAGTGAAAAAGGAAAGAGTCTCAATCTGATTGCATCATCTGATACTTCGTTGTGCTTGAAAGTATCACAAATTTCCAGAAAGTTTGCAATGTGAGCATAAGGATCCTCGTGCGGTAGTCCTCAAAATTGAACAATCTTATGAATCAATAGAATAATCGCCGGTTTAATCTTAAAATCGTTAGCTTCAATAACCAGCCTCTTTATGCTTGATATTGTTCCATGAATTGAAAACATAGCATAGTCTCTCAATGTCCTGTTTTCATTGTTTTCCATGATAATGTATTTGTATGTCCTGAAATTTAAGTATTGAAAAAAGGAAAACAAAAAAAATAAAATAAGAAAAATAAATAAAAGTAAAAGTAAGTCAAAAGAAAATAAAGATGTAAAATAATAATAAAACAAAAATAAAAATAAAAATCCAAACTAGTAATAATCTAGCAATTTTCAATATCAATAAAAGAATAACTAGTCCCCGGTAGTGGCACCAAAAACTTGATGTGAATATTTGTAAATGTACAAAATCGCAACAAGTAGTATAGTTAAGTGAATAGAGTGTCGAACCCACATGGACTAATTATTTTATTGAGTACCGAATTTACTAGATTAACTACTATTTGGAAGATCGAAATTAATAAAGAAATCTACTAAATTAAATTAATCTAAATAAAAACTAACTAAATTAATTAGGAGGAGCAGAGTCTGAAAATTGTGATTGGTTAATGGCAAAATTAATTCTAGGAATTTTGACTTCACATAGTTTATCCCACACAATTTATAATTCCATATGAATAAAAAGATTATTTTTCCAAGTTGTAGACCAAAATCTCCAAATTATTCAATACTTTCTCTCGAACAACACAAAAAATATCTCCAACTAACAGTTTATCACATCTCTATGCAAATTTAATTAATCGAAGACTCATTAAGTTCTGTGGATTTCTTAACGGTCACATCAATCGCGGTAAAGCATCTCTAATTTTGCTCAATCAATGGTGTTTAATTTATAGTTCTAAATCAAAAGTTACCTCTCGGTCTCTCCATGATCCAATAAATCATACAAATATCTATCCACCAATTGTAAGCATTAAACACAAAAATTAAACACACAACCATGGAAAAATAGAAAAATATGGAATTAAAATTGTGTTATCAAAACTAGGCTACATCGAAGTCCTAGAAAAATAAAATTAGTTCATAATGAAATTACACTTAACAAATACAGTCTTAGATTGCATTATAAAAATTAGAGAGAGAAAAGAGATACAAAAAAAGTAGCTTTTTAAAAGAAATTACAAACCAACACCCTCGAAAAGCGAGTCAGCAAATACAATCAATTCCTCTCT
Source organism: Hemerocallis citrina (assembly GCA_017893485.1). Taxonomy (NCBI): domain Eukaryota; kingdom Viridiplantae; phylum Streptophyta; class Magnoliopsida; order Asparagales; family Asphodelaceae; genus Hemerocallis; species Hemerocallis citrina. The sequence goes on along the minus strand of CM030368.1, from coordinate 202,562,570 downwards.
TTCTCTTTCTGTCGTCTTGAAGTCCGAGCCAGACCCACCACGTCAGCACACTCCTGCTGTCCTCCTCGTCTCGATCAGCACGCCAGCAGAAGAGAAGGAGCTGATTTCGTTTGGGAGTGCGCCAGGTCAGCAGAAGCCCACGTCACGCCTAGTCCCCCTGCTTCTTTTTTCGTACTTCACGCAGAGAGAGAGAGAGGGCAATGTCTCTCTCTTTCTGTTATGATTTTTTTTATAAACGGTAGCCGTCCTGTGTGGCTTCGTTAAGCGCTCCTCCTTTCTCTCCATCTGCTGTTGTATTTATAGGAGTAGAAGAGGTAGGAATTAGGGTTTTCTTTTGCAGAAAGAACCCTTCATCTTCGAAACACGTCCTGCAAATACAAATAAAATAAGGATTTAGAATTTAAAAATAAAAATTTAAATTTAAATTAATTAGTTCAAATTAAACTAACTAATTTTCACATTAGCTCTATCAAAATCCTTTTAAATTTGTTTATTTTTTTTACACTCTATTGACAATTAAAATTGTGCTTTCCTTCTCATATTGCCAAATTGTAAAAATTAAAATTCAACAAATCAATAAAAATAATAAATCAATAGTTTTGCTTTGTTTGTTTATTTTTACCAAAAATATTCAAATTTTGCATCAAAAATCTTATTTCTTCAAAAATAATCAATTACTTGAAATTTTAAGGAAATAAGACGAATTAAACACAAGATAGACGAAAACAAGTGATTTTAATGGGTAAATGAGTACAAATATTTGTATAAAATTTAGACACATCAGAAGCTTTTAACGATTTTGGTGCCGTTTTTGTATACAAGTTTGGCACCCAACTCATTGTACTTCACAAGGTGTTCTACTTTCCAAGTCCCTGCTGATATCTCCTTGCCCCCCGGGTCTTCAAGTTGATGAGCCGTCAGGCAAACAACTTGGTAGACCTTGTCTGGACTTGCCTGTTTTGGAGGGAGCCCCCCTTTGTTTTGCATAATGAAAGAGAAATCTTCTGATGCACCAATGTGTTTAGGCATGACTATTTGTCTTCGTTGAATAAGTGGAGTGGCTTTGGGCGAGGGATTCAGGTTTATTATTATGTCATGATGAGAACTAGTTTGGACCTGGTGAAAGATGAGGTGTGAGGTTTGGAAGTTCTTGGTAGAGTTGGTTATGGCAGAGGCTTCAAGCTCGTTTATAGTTTTTGAATTATTGTGACTGCTTTTTTGCGGTGACTCTATGACATCGAGGGGGAGAATGGAGCCCCCATTGTAGTGGTGTAGCATGCTCGTGCCGCCTGTTGGCTTCCTACAGCTTGGCATACATAAGCTTTTGTTTGGAACTTTTTTTTCATGTGAAATGCAGAGGCAACTGCATGGAATGCCACTATGCTAGGACAGCCGAATATAGCATTGTATGCAGCTTTGACATCGATTACCATAAAGTCCAGTGCTTCATTTTGAATAGCGGGGGCTTTCCCTACTGTTACGTCAAGTGCAAAAATTCCCTTGACTTGGACAGGTGCACCAGAGGAGTCATGAAGTGTATAACCGGCTGGCTTGAGTCGGTCTTGAGAGAGCTTGAGAGCCTGAAATGTGGCCATGAAGAGGATGTTTACTAAGTTGCCATTGTCCACCAGGATGCGGCGTACCTCATGATTTAGCATGCAAAGATTTATGACCAGTGCATCACAATGAGGTTTTTGGACGCCTTCTAAGTCCTTGTCGGAGAAAGATATCGGGATCCCGGTGCGTTTGGCAGGCGGAATGTTATCTATGGAGTTGACTTTGCTGACGACAGCTTTGCGGGAGGAGTTGTGTTGTGCAATCCAGCTACCTAAATAAATAGATAAACTAGATACAAATTAAAACCTCGCAAGTGTACGAATCGTTTATAGAAGCGTAGTGAAAAGTAAGGGTCGATCCCATAGAGATTGTAGTACTTAACTTACTAATCAATAAAACAAAAGAAAATGCAAATCATAAAGTTTTCTTCTAAAAGTCTGATTGAAAGGAAATGAAAAGATAAAAATCTAAATTAAGTAGAATCACAATTTGAGTCACGAATATCTATTAAAGTAGTTGGGCTTTGATTTCCACCTGTAGTCAAAAATGCTAAGTCACCTTCTACACTACTCTAATCACTCATGTTCGTTCCTTTAAGGGCATGGTATCTACTTCTTAAAGTTAATGTTTTCCTAGGCCAAGAATTAGGCATGGTATCTACTCTAATTCGTTTCTTTCCTTAAGTATTTAGCATGGTATCTACTAAGTTGCACTTAAAGGAAGCATAGGAACAATGGAAACGAACAAACACTTAAAGTTCTAGAAATTGGTATCAGATCTAGATCCTTTAAGTTGATTAAACCAAGAACCCCTAGAGATTCCTGTGTTACAAGTTATGGGCACGAGATACGGGTCGTCTCTATGCTCATATAACAGATTCAGTTTTATAATACGCAAACTTGATAATCTCAGGTTCTGTATGGCAGTCGACTTGCTGTCACTCTCAGTCGACTGCTCTTAGAACTTCTGAACAAGTTTGATTCATATTATAAATCTATACCAATACAATCAGGTTTAATCAATAAGTAATAGATTAGTGTTGAGAAGAATATAAGCATTACATGACTACGGTTTCAATCTACCCAACTATGAAATTAGTTGCACATAATACAACCTTTATTGATTAATAAAATAGAATTCATAAATCTACAATAAAAATAAAAAGTAAAAGGAAGAACAGAAGAACACTGATTTGTATGATGTTGAAATTGAGCCCAATCAGCAATCGCCTTGTTCTCCTCCATCTTTGATGCTGGTCTCTTGATGCTTGCTAGTCGATGGATCGTCCTTATGGTAGATGATTCTCTTTTTTTTTTATAGTTTCTCTTGTCCCTGTCTGCAGCTATCAAGTTCCTGATTTCTTATCTCTTCACACATAGGACTAAGTCCATCTTCTTACTTGCCAATCCCGGTTCTTTGACTTTGATTGTTGGTGAGTTGTTATTTGCAGATAACCCGGGTTTGGATAACTTAATTTTGATTCTGAATTGGTTGAGGATGGATCTTAAACCATCTTTATCTTTCAACGCCGCTGAATACCAGTCGACTGGTTTTGAGATCAGTCGACTGTGTCGAGACATCTGTAGATTCACAATCACTCCGTCAAGTCGACTGTCTTTGGAGTAAGTCGACTGTTCCGAGCAGCTTCAACCTCTCTGTCCAGTCGCCTATTTGAAGAACCAGTCGACTTATGCTCTGCAGTTTCTGTGTATCATCCTCTCAGTCTGTATTAGTCTTGAATCTGCTTCGTTTAGCTGCTTTAGGCTGTTTCCTATGGAAAAGAGAAAATAAGAGTAAATTACCACATATAGAGCATTTAAATGTCTAATTGCATTAAGATTATTGCTCCTAAATGTGAATATTACTGGGTTCATCACTTTTTTGTTGTTAACTTCTTGCCTTGTAAATTTATCAAGTTGTTTTAATGAAATCGAAGTTCGTCCGCCCAATGCTGTGCCGTAGTTGTCTTACTTTCGAAACGAACTATAAGGACCAATAGTTAGCTTGTTCGAGTGTTTTAGCCGTAGAATTCTTGCCTTAGCTGTAGATCTTCGGCTTTTACTTGGAGTATACCGGGGTGACTTCATACTTCGGTAGTACGCATTCCTCAGCCGCCCGGTTCGGGAAACTAAGGGGGTGAAGTCGAACTGAGCATCGGACTCCGAACACACCGTTGACATGTCGCTCAATCTGGATGGTCGATCACGATCATGGCATGTACACGAGGTGCGAGGCACGAGTCTCAAGAAAACACTATCTTGTCATTTTGTGGATACGTGGCACGACCTGATCCGTTCACCACGTTCTAGTACGCATTTTGAGATGATCTAACGGTGAAATCGGTTCGGCAGAATTTTTCTCCATATGTGGAGGTCGGTTCCTCGTCCGCTCGGCTCGGGGCACTTAGTTAGCACAGTCGAGCCGAGCATTTAGACTCCGAACCATTGTTAGAGTGGTTCGACGGTCGCGGGAGCAATTCCGAATGGCGAACTACTTCTAGCTCGCTAAAGAGCGAGCTTGCGAAGCAGAATCGAGCCAAGTGTTGGACTCCGAACCATCGGTAGGTTTGTTCAACGGTTGTGGGAGCAGTTCCGAATGGCGAACTACTTCTAGCTCGCTGAAGAGCGAGCTTGTGAAGTAGAATCAAGCCAATTGTTGGACTCCGAACCATCGGTAGGTTTGTTCAACGGTTGTGGGAGCAGTTCCGAATGGCGAACTACTTCTAGCTCGCTGAAGAGCGAGCTTGCGAAGTAGAATCGAGCCAAGTGTTGGACTCCGAACCATCGGTATATTTGTTCAACGATTGTGGGAGCAGTTCCGAATGGCGAACTACTTCTAGCTCGTTGAAGAGCGAGCTTGCGAAGTAGAATCGAGCCAAGTGTTGGACTCCGAACCATCGGTAGATTTGTTCAACGGTTGTGGGAGCAGTTCCGAATGGCGAATCACTTCTAGCTCGCTGAAGAACGAGCTTGCGAAGCAGAATCGAGCCAAGTGTTGGACTCCAAACCATCGGTAGATTTAAAAGCAAAGAGCAGAGATATATTTGCACAAGTATAAAAAATTCTTTATTGAAGATTACTAGTCGGTCGCTTCTGAGTTGCGAGCCGTTATTACATATGAGAAATAAATAGAAAAAATACAGGGGATAGGAGAGGAACGGTTCGATATCCCAAAATACTTAGAGGGGTGCCGGGGCACTTTCTTGGTATTTCAAAAGATGGTCGGCATTCCAGGTCCTAGGGATTTCTCTGCCTTCGTGGTCTTCGAGACGATAAGCTCCGGGCCGAACCACTTTCGTGATCCTATAGGGTCCCTCCCAATTCGGAGCTAGCTTACTCTTCTGACTAGGGAATGAGATAGCTAGCTTTCTAAGGACTAGGTCCCCTTCCTTGAGATCGGTAGGTCGGACCTTTTTGTTATACGCCAACTCGACCCTCCTTCGATAGCTCTGTTGGCGGATTGATGCTCTTTCCCTTAGCTCGTCAATCAGGTCTAAGTTTGCCCGAAGGTCTCTGGCGTTCTGTTCTTCATTATAGGCTACAAGGCGAGGAGAAGGTATTCCGACCTCGAGAGGGATCACAGCCTCGGACCCATAGGTGAGGTTAAACAGGGACTTTCCTGTGGGAGTCCGTTTAGTGGTGCGGTAGTTCCACAGCACGTTGGGGAGCTGATCGACCCATAAACCTTTGGAGCACTTGTCCAACCTCTTAATGCCGGCGAGAATCTGTCGGTTAGCATTTTCGGCTTGGCCATTCGACTGTGGATGGGAGACAGAGGAGAAACGTTGCTGGATGGCGAGGTCCTCACACAGAGCTCGGATTGCAGCCCCAGTAAACTGGGTTCCGTTGTCTGTTACGAGGACTCGGGGGACACCAAATCGGCAGATGACGTTCTTCCAGAAGAACTGAAGTACCTTGTTCTCTGTGATTGTTGCCAGAGGCTCAGCCTCTATCCACTTCGAGAAATAGTCGATCGCCACAACTAGAAACTTGAACTGGCCCGGAGCTGGAAGGAATGGCCCCAGTAAATCCATTCCCCACATGGCAAAGGGGATAGGACTTGATATGGAGGCGAGCTGGGCTTGTGGGAGGCGATGAATGTTTGAATGCTTCTGACATGAGTCGCATTGCCGAACGTGTCGCTCGGCGTCTTGGAGGATAGTAGGCCAGAAGTAACCGTAATTCAACACCTTCCGAGCTAGGGATCTGGACCCTGAATGTGCCCCGCCGATGCCTTCGTGGAGCTCCCGCAAGGCATAGTCGGCTTGTTCTGGGGAGAGACATCTCAAGTACGGCCTGCCATCCACTTGCGAGAAGGAGCGTTTGTATAAGATTCCCCCTACTAGGGTGTACCGCTCCGCTCTGGTCCTTACTTGGCGAGCTTCCTTAGGGTCTTCAGGGAGGAGCCCATCCTTAGGAATTCCACCAATGGTTTCATCTAGTTATCTTGCAGTAGGACCGGCAGCAACTCCACTGAGTTGAGGGTCTCGTCTTCTATACTTGGTTTCAAGAGAACCTCGATCAAGATGGTCTGCTCAAGACCTTGGAGGGAGGATGAGGCTAACTTGGAGGGGGCATCGGCCTGTGAATTCTCATCTCGGGGGATCCGCTGGATGAGCGCTTCTTCGAACCGGGTCATGAGAGTTCGGACTTTAGCGAGGTACTTCACCATCCGATCGTCCCGTGCCTCGTACTCCCCCAAGACTTGATTCACCACCAGTTGAGAGTCACTATAGATTCGGAGGCGCTGCACCCCTGCACTTCGGGCAAGTCCGAGGCCGGCGATTAGTGCCTCATACTCTGCTTCGTTGTTTGAAGCCTTGAAGTTCATGCGGAGGGCATACTGGAGGACGAAGTCATCTGGGCCTGCCAGAATGATCTCGGCACCGCTTCCCTCGTTGCAAGAGGAACCGTCCACAAAAACCGTCCAGATAGGGGGTCCGTTCGGCACCTGGCTGACCTCGGGAATGGTGGTCTCGACGATGAACTCTGCCAAGGCTTGAGCCTTGATAGCAGTCCGAGGCTGGTATGAGACGTCGTGCTGGCTTAGCTCGATGGACCATTTCATGAGGCGGCCAGAGGTCTCAGGTCTGTGGAGGACTTGTTTCAGCGGTTGGTCGGTAAGGAAGACCACCGAATGGGACTGGAAGTAGGGGCGGAGCTTTCTCGCCGCCATGATCAGAGCGTACGCTATCTTTTCTTTCTTCGGGTAGCAGAGCTCGGCTTCACAGAGCACCTTGCTCACATAGTAGATGGGCCTTTGAGTCCGGTCTTCTTCCCTTACTAAAACGGCGCTAAGAGTCTGCTCGGAAGCAGCCAAGTAGAGGTATAGGGTTTCTCCCGGAACGAGCTTGCTGAGTAGAGGAGGGTTGACGAGGTAAGCTTTTAGCTGGTCGAACGACTCCTGTTGCTGCTGACCCCATTCGAAACCCTTAGCCCCCTGAGGGCTTTGAAGAAGGGGAGGCATTTCTTCCCAGACTTGGAGAGGAAACGACATATAGCGGCTAGGCGGCCTGTCAGCCTCTGAACTTCCTTAACATTCTTGGGCGGGGCCATGTCTAATATGGCCTTGATTTTCTCTGGATTAGCATCGATTCCTCGTTGGCTGACCATGAAGCCGAGGAACTTTCCCGATGAGACTCCGAACGCACATTTGTTCGGATTGAGCCTCATGTTGTGCTTTCTCAGTACACCGAATGCCTCCTTCAGGCCGGCGACATGGTCGGTACCTCGGATGCTTTTTACGAGCATGTCGTCGACATACACTTCCATATTGCGATATGTCTGGCTCTGAAAGACTTTGTTAACAAGGCATTGGTAAGTAGCACCAGCGTTCTTCAGTCCGAACGGCATCACCCTATAACAGTAGAGGACCTGGTCGGTCACAAACGAGGTCTTTGGGATGTCCGGGTCAAACATCCGGATCTGATTGTAGCCAGAGAAAGCGTCCATGAAGCTGAGGAGCTCGTGGCCCGAGGTGGCATCGATGAGAGTGTCAATGCTTGGAAGAGGGAACGGGTCTTTAGGACATGCCTTATTCAGATCGGTAAAGTCGATACATATCCTCCAGGTCCCATTCGACTTCTTTACCATGACCACATTGGAGAGCCACTTCGGGTAGTTAACCTCCTGTATGAACCGAGCCTTTAGAAGCTTATCAACCTCTTCTTTGATGGCCAGCTGTCACTCGGGGGCGAACTTGCGTCGCTTCTGTCGGACCGGCTTAGACCCCGGTTCAACACTGAGGTGGTGGACCAAAAGCTCCTTGGAGATTCCCGACATGTCAGCGGCGGACCAGGCAAAAAGGTCGCGGTTTTTCCGAATGCAGTGCACTATGTCGGAGCATAGGGCAGACGGGAGGGTCTTGCTAATGAAGAACTTTCGGCTCGGATCATCCTCCGAGAAGAGCACCTCTTTCAATTCGTCCACTGGCTCGGACATTGGTCGAGCGGCCTCTTGAGGGATTTCCAAAGTTTCGAGGGAGAGGACCGGACCCCTGATGGAAGTCATGTAGCACTTCCGGGCCATTTCTTGGTTGCCCTTGACCTCCCCTACTCCTGCCCGAGTAGGAAATTTCATCTTGAGGTGGTACGCCGAAGGCACGGCTTCTAGGGCGGCTAGACCGGGTTGGCCCAGGATGACATTGTAAGCCGCGGGGACGTCAACGACCATAAAGTCCATCGGCTCGGTCCGGGTGGTAGGAGTTTTGCCAGCAGTTACGTCGAGGGTGATGACCCCTTCGATAGTTACTGGCACTCCCGTGAACCCATGGAGAGTGCAGCCGGCCAGTTTAAGATGGTCCCGGGATAGTTGAAGACCTCGGAAGGCTGAGAGAAAGAGGATGTTCACGGAGCTTCCGTTGTCTACCAGGATCCTCTGCACTTTGAAGTTCGCCATACGGAGATCAATAACAAGTGCATCGCAGTGGGGAGTCCTAACCCCCTCGAGATCTTCATCTGAGAATGTGACCAGGACACCGAGGCCTTTGGGGGGAGGGGCGCTGTGAACAGAATTAACCTTTCGGACGAACGCCTTTCGAGAGGAGTTGGAAGAGCCTCCCATGGGGCCTCCATGAATAAGATGCAGGATGCGATCATCCTCAAACTCGGGGGTTTCGTCGCATCACTCGAAACGCTTGTTAGCCCCCCAAGGCGGAGGAGTGGTGCGATCGGTCCGGTCATTTGTTCTCACAAACTTGGCCAACTGCCCTCTCTGGATGAGGGCCTCTATCTCGTTCTTCAGCGCCCGGCAGTCGTTGGTGTCGTGGCCATGATCCCGGTGGTAGCGGCATCATTTCTATTTGTTCATCCTCAGAGCAGGAGGTATGACCCCTTCCTTCTCAACTTCCATCAGAATGGTGGAGACATTGGTAGTGAGAGGAGTAAACTTCTCGAACCTGGGGGGAGGGCAGTGCTGACCGCCATTGTCCCTCTGAAGCTTCTTTGCCCCTTCCTCATCAGTTGTCTTTCTTTTCGTCCCGGAGACAGATCCTCCGAAGCTCGGGAGATGTTCGGCCTCCTCAGCCCAAATATACTTCTCGCATCTAAGCAGAAGGTCGGCAAAGTTATGCGGGGACTTTTTAGCGAGGGACGAGCGAAGGTTAGAATTGAGGACGTTGGATTGGAATGTGACGGTTGCAACTGATTGATCGAGGGAGGCGATCGACCTGACCTCCGCAGTGAACCTCCTCACATAATCCCTCAATTTTTCTCCCCTCTCTTGGCGGAGGTGGAGCAACGAGATGCTGGTCTTCTCCGTGCGTCTGCTACTCACGAAGTGGGTTATAAAGAGTGTTTCGAAATGCTCGAAAGAGAAAATGGAAGAGGGGGCGAGGCGAGAGTACCACTCCCGAGCCGAACCCTTAAGAGTGGCGGGGAAGGTTTTGCAAAGCAAGGCGTCGGAAGCCTGGTGGATTAGCATCAAGGTCTTGAAGCTTTCGACGTGGTCAACGGGGTCCGACTCCCCCAAGTAAGTTTCAAACTGCGGAGGCTTGAAACCCCTGGGGATGGGAGCCTCCATGATGGTCTGGGAGAAGAAAGGTCTGTCGGGGCGGACGGTTCTCCCTCTCGACTCTTCCTCCTTGTCCATTCGGCCGATGCGCCTCTCCATTTCGTGGAGACGGCGGTAGAGAGCATCGTCCCTCCGATGATAGTCAAACGAGCCTCTGGACTCGTCCTCATAGGAAGGGGAGCAGGGACTACGGTGACGATAGTCCTGGGATCGGCGAGGACTATGATTGTGTTGTTGGTGACCAGGATCCGGAGGAGGAGTTATGGATTGGTGGCGAGGACTTGGGACCCGTGGGGGTGTTGGAACCCTTTGGGCATTATTGTTGTTGGGGAGAAGATTGAGAGCCTGCAACACCATTGCCTGAAATTGCTGGAACTCGGCACGAGTAATGGGTGCCTCATCGTTCCTCGGATGTCGCCGACCAGCAGGGGAGTAGGGTCTTCTCCTGTGATGCTCGGGGGATTCTCTCCGTCCCCTTCGGTTGGGGGACTTTCTACCATCTCAGTGATGAGGAGATCGCTCACCTGGATGTTGTTGGCGGGAGACTCCCTCTCGGGTCCGCTTCTCATCCAGGTGGCGGCGAAGATCCTCATGCTTCTGCCAATTGAGCACGGTGTTGCGAAGGTCGGAAACTCGAGGATTGTGGGAGGCCATAGAATCCGAAGAGGCGTTGTGGATAGAGATGTGGTCCGGAAGGAGAGGTTGTTTCTGCGGGTTGGGACGCGAGACCCCTGCACCGCCATTTGGAGGATCGGGGGGGCCATTAGGAGGTTGCTGATTTGGAAGAGGAGGCAGATCCTCGGCTTGAGGCGGAAGTTGTCCCTGCTGATGAACGGGTTGGAAGGGGACTTCTTGTTGCTGATTGGGATTGGGTCCACGATTGGACCCCCTGGATCTCACCTTTCTAGGAGGCATGGCCGGAGAAGATCTGGCCAACTGGAAGAGAAGAGGCTGCTATTCGTTTGATTTTCCTACAGATGGCGCCAATCTGTTACCGTTGAATCTGGTGTGGGGGTAAACAGATAGTATTTGTGAGTTCTTGAAAAACCAGAATAGCAAACCTGAACCTGATCCACCGAAGATTTGACCGCTGACTCCTGCCGCTCACCTGCAAAACGTGCAAAACACCGGGGTTGATCCCGGCGACGCACCCTCCGACACTCAAGTTAGTAACCAGAAGTGACTATGAAAGAGCATTAATTGGAGAAAGATTGATTACCTCATAACGGAGATGAATGGGGGGTATTTATAGGCACCTTTGGGGATCAGATTAGGAATGTAAACCCTGTGAATCTGTTAAGGAATAAAATCCTCATAACCAGATAAGGAATGTGATCCCTGATTTCCTGGTGACATGATAGATATGAATCAGGGCCGTTGATTTGGCTGAATCAGGGACCCTAATTTTATCCTGCTGATCTGGGTTCCTTCCGGGTCGGGACCCGTACCTAGCTGAGGTAGATCCGTTCGCGGGTCATTGGATTTTTTGGGGAGGAGATCCAGCATCCGTCTCAGATCCGGCTGTAAGTGAAATTACCGTTTTACCCCTAGGCTTCAAGATTCGTGCCCGATTTGGACGGTTCCGATTTAACCCCATTTTTAGCCATATCAACTGCTTTTTATGATGTTCAGCCTTGAAGTCGACTTGAACTGCTTCTCAGTCAACTTGATCTTGTCCTTCAGTGCACTTGATATCCTTCCTTATTCGATGCTGATAGATTAATGCTTGATTGATAGATGTCGATGATCGATGATCGATGATGTCTGGTGTATGGTTCCCCTCTTCTTCTTATAGTTTCTCTTGCTCTTATCTGCAGATTTTAAACTCCAGATTCTTATCTCTTCACGCATCGGATATGGATTGAGTCGATCTTCTTACTTGTCAAACCCGGGTTTTAACTTGATTTGTTGGGAAGTTGTTATTTGCAGTTATCCCATATCTGTTTCCTGGATTTTGGCAGCCCACTTTGATTCGGATTTGGATGAGGATGAGTCTTAACTGTTCTTATCTTTTAACTCCCGCTGAATGCCAGTCGACTGGTTTTAGAATCAGTCGACTGTATCGTGAATTCTGTAGATTCAAATCCAGTCAGTCAAGTCGACTGTCTTTTGGAGTAAGTCGACTGTACTGCGCATCTTCGGAATCTCACCCTCCTCTGTTCAGTCGACTGTCGTTAAAGGATCAGTCGACTTGTGTTCTGCAGCTTCCTGTGTATCATCCTCACAGTCTGGAGTAAATCTTGAATCTGCTTCTTTAGTTGCTTTCAGGCTGTTTCCTATGGAAAAGAGAAAAGAAGAGTAAATTACCATATATAGAGAATTTAAATGTCTAATTGCATTCATATTTTTGCTCCTAAATGTGGATATTATTGGATTCATCATGTGTCAGCATGTCAAGGGTCTCGCAAACCTATTCATGGGGTACACGTCAGGGAGGTGATTCTTCCTGGGGGTCAGAGCTATTCTTACATGATGCTTGCGCATCAAGGGTTGTGATGCCTATTCGCAGAGTATGCTGGATCTTGTTTCTATCACAGTAATAGGATTAGTTTCATAACTATGGATTGAACCCTATAAAGTGGAGAACGATAAGGACTTGCACTGGACCTATGTAGTATGGAATGCATAGAATCCGACAAGTATCCATTAGAGAGTCACCATACTGCATTTGTGTTTTCTTGACTTGGTTTTATGAATGTTTGTTTTCTGTTTTCCTACACTTGACACTTAGTCTAATTTCACTTGATTTTTTTCATGTTTTATTTATTGTTATTTCATATTCCATTCGTTATTACTATTGGTATGTGATGATCATGATTTTATTCCTTATGTTTATTCATGTTGTATTTCTTTTGATGCACTCACACCATTATGGATGACCCCTATAATTTTGGGGGTTATGGTTATCTCTAGTCTCATGTTTTACAGTTAGGTTCCTATATCTTGGGATTTGGATGTTTGTGGTAGAATGATAATAGGGCTTATGTAAATTGTAAAAGAAAAGTGTTATAAGAGAAAGAAATTGTAATTCAAGGTGTAATTTTCCGCTGTGCTTTGTAAACAATTGATGTAATAAAAAATTTTAATTTTTCCTGTATTTGGTTTCTATGTTTATGATTACATTGAAGTTGATTCTGAAAATTGTTCCACGTATTTCTAATTTTATTTATTGAAAATTCGGGGCGCTACAAGAGTAGAACAGAAATGATGACTTCTGCAGGTCTTCTACAACCTCTCCCTATACCTGATAAAGTGTGGGAAGACATCTCTATGGACTTCAATGAAGGTCTACCAGGGAGTTTTGGGGAAACTGTTATTATGGTTGTAGTGGATCGGTTGACGAAGTATGCGCATTTCATCATTCTTGCTCATCCATTCACAGCTCAGTCAATTGCGCATGTATTTGTTGATCACATCAGTAAATTGCATGGCATGCCTAGAAGTATAGTTAGTGATCATGACCCCATTTTTGTCAGTCATTTTGGAAGAAAATTTTTTAACAAGGGAGTAAATGTAGCACCCTAGAATATTAAATATTTTTTTGAGATTAATAAATAGATTAAAGTGATTTTTGGTGATTTAATAAACATTTTTTTTTGAAATTTATCTTTTTACACGTGTAAAACACGTGCAAATATTTTTGGAGAAGCTCAAAGTCGGAAAATATTTTGGGGAAACCTAATACTTATTAGTAGGTATTATTTATGAATTTTTTGGATTTTCCTGATATTTATTTGGTATAATTGCAAATATTACTAAAAGATGTGCTTTTGTGCAAAATTACCACTTGGAGTAAAAACTCCATATTTTTGGTTTTATGGGCTGAGCATGTTGGCCAGCTAACTCAGAGGTAAAGAGTTTAATTTTTTTTCTAATAGATTTGGTTTATTTCACAAATTTGTTGAAGGAGAGTCTTTTAGCAAAATTGCCACTTAGAGACAAAAAGTTACAAAATTTATTTTGCTGATTAGATATGGAGAGTGATTTTGGTTTTAAACCCCAATCAAATTGATTAATATAATTTCCTAGTATAAAGATTTATATATGTAAAGATATATTCTAAAGAAATAATATGCAAAATCTTCTCAAAACCAATAATCAGATTTTGGCTTATATTATGGCAACTACAGTCGTCCCCCTCCTCTGCAAAACAAAAAAATATTTTATTATTGATTTTCTTGGAGTTTTGAAGCGAGGATCTTGGATTTTTTGTGAAATGAAGGATTTTTCTTATTCTTTATTTTCTTCGGTTGATTCTTCAATAAGGTAAGTGACATATGTTTGATTTCTTGTTGTGGTATGCATATTATATATGATGATTTATCTAGTAGAATGCATGATAGATGATGTTATAATGGTATAATAAGTTTATTGATGGATGAATGAATAAAAATAGAATTTTTTTTTACGAAAACTATGCAATTGATGAATAAAAAATTTACATAAATGACTTGAGATTGTTAAGATCTTAGTAGGAATCATGGGTATGTTGTTTAATTTCATATTCTTACTGATTTGATTGTGTATAAGGAGTTTCTATGATGTGTAAGGCATATAGATGAGAAAAGATCAATACTTTTACTGTTGATTTTAAATATATGATCTGTTGAGATTTTTTATGAATAAAGCTTGATCAAAATTTGTTGTTGATGCTTATAATCATGGAAAAACTAATATAACTAGTTGTAGTTTTGTTTAATCAAGTTGCAAGAAGGAATTTCAAATCAAAAGATCAGGCTTTGATGAATTGAAGTGGGGTTTTATTTCGGGTCTGACCTTGTGCAAGCCGAGGTTGATTTTCTTGAAGTTTTTATGAAGTTTTTGGTTGAATCTTGATTTGTATTGATACTGAGATTAAATTGAACTGTATACTACTTATAATCAGTGATTTCATGATGTTTTAACTACTACTACTACTAATACTACTACTATTACTACTACTACTACACACACACACACACACACACACACACAGGTGTGTGTGTGTGTGTGTGTGTGTGTGTGTGTGTTCTACTTTTTTGAAGAAATTTTGATGAAGAATTGATATTTTGTGAATTTGATGAGATTTTGATGAGATTTATGAACTCCAGTATATTAGACAAGTTGTATTTGATCATCTCAGGGTTTAAATATTTCAGATTCAAGATTTTAGAAATTATAATCATGTATCAGTCGAAAAAGTGCACAAAACTTTGAAACTAGCTGAGTAGCAGCTAACAGTCAATTGGCCCCATTTTGAACTAAAAGTGGCAGTCAACCGTCATTTGAAAAATTGGATTTTCGGGGCTTGTGCGGTCAATCGTTGTTCTTTTGAACTGTTTTCAACAGTCGACCGACACCTGCTGTTCTGATGATTTGTTGAATTTTCTTCCTGATTTCTTGAACGATTATTTTTTCGTACTTATGGATTATTGATCTACTGTTTTAGATGAAGTTTTGGCTGCAGATTGTTATATTTTACATAAAGTTATATTTTAACTACAATAGAGTTTAACTTGTATTCTATAACCTTAGGAAGCAAAATATATATGAATTTCAAGATATTGGGTTTTTGTGACTTTTCTATAACTTCAATTTATGAACTCAGTTATTTAGTGGATTTAATGTCTTATTTTAATTCTGGAAATTTGTGGGTTTTCGGATGGATTTGAATTTGTTGTTTTTTAAGAAGTTTTCTTAATATGAGTGAATTGATTATGAAATTAAGAGTTTCAATGAAAGATTTGTGTTGATAGTTGAGTTGTGAGTCTCTAGAAGGTGAGTGGGACCCTAGTTACCGGTAGTTGAGATTTCTGTGGTTTGGCCAGATGGGGTCTTGATTGTTGATCAGTTTAGTTAAGTCCGGTAGGGTACACCAACTCAAGGAGATTTGCAATTAATTAATTAACTTAATAAGATAAGGACATGCACTAGATAGTGATATGATGAAATGAGTGCAAACAAGAGTTATGGACCTCAGTATGATCTGCGGTGTGAGATAATCCCCAGAATTATCGAGGTGTGAGTGAAATAGTCTCCGGAATTACCTGCGGTGTGGGATTGATCTTCGAAATTATCGAGGTCGAGGCAATGCTCATGGGGTATTCGTGTGATGAGGCGTCATGGCTTGCGGTGTGAAGTATTCTCGAAAATTCTCTGGTGTGAATGAAATAGTCTCTGGAATTATCTGTGGATAAAGATTGACCTCCGGAATTATCGGGGCATGAGCTAGATACTCACAATTTATCTAAATCTCGTAGTAGTCATCATAGTAGGATTGGTTGCATAACGAGGGATTAAACACTATAAAGTGGAGAATGATAAGGGTTTGCACCGGACCTATGTATTGTGGGATACATAGAATCCGACAAGTATGCATTAGAGAGTCGTCATACTGTATTTGTGTTTTCTTGACTTATATTATATATGATGTTTTCTATTTTTCCTACAGTTGACACTTAGTCTAGTTTCACTTAATGTTTTACGCTTTATATATCATTTTTTCATATTTCATTTGTTACTACTATGGAAATATGTTGATTATGAATTTATCCTTTATGTTTTATTTAAATAGTATTTTATTTTATTGTCACTCACACCGTTATGGCTGACCCCGTAGTTTAGGGGTTAGGGTTATCTCTAACCTCATGTTTTACAGGTAAGTACTGTTAGCTTGGGATTTGGATGGATGTGGTAGAATAATAATATGGCTTATGCAAATTGTAAAAGAATGTGTTGTAAAGAAAGAAATTGTAATTCAATGTGTTTAGTTTTCCGCTGTGCTATGTAAAGAATTGATATAATAAAAGTTGAAAAAAATTATTATGTGTTTTGGCTATGTTTACTATTACATTGAGGTAGAAGCTGAGAATTGTGCCACATATTTCTGAGATATTATATTAGAAATTCGGGACGCTACATTAAACTCTTGCATTCCACTGCGTATCATCCCCAAACTGATGGGCAATCAGAGATTGTGAATAAGGCAGTGGAAATGTACTTGCGCTGCATGTGCGGATTGAAACAAACTGATTAGGTTTGATGGTTGAGTTGGATAGAAATATTGTACAATACAAACTGGCACTCAAGTACGTGTATCACTCCCTTTAAGCCTTGTATGGCAGATCTCCTCCAACCCCACAACATTATGTACAAGGTACTACCTCTTCTTCGACAGTGGGAGATGTATTACTGAGTAGAGATGAGGTGTTGAAGTTGCTTCGAGACAATATCAAGGCAGCCCAAGAGCGCATGAAACACTTTGCAGACAAACATCGCACTGAAAGAGTGTTCGCAGTAGGGGATTTGGTTTTGCTTCGTCTGCAGCCTTATAGGCTATCTTCAATCAAAGGTGTGCTACCTCAGAAGTTGTCTATGAGGTACTTTGGTCCTTATCAAGTTCTGGAGAGGATTGGTTCAGTTGCTTATCGTCTAGAACTACCTCCTTCGGCTACAATTCATCATGTTTTTTATATTTCAAAGTTAAAAAATGTCATGGCCAACATTTTCGTGCACTTTCTGAGATCCTGCCGCAGTGGTGGATTGAAGAAGAGTCTGAATTACTTCTTGAGCCAATATTGGAGCGCAAATATTTTAAGAAGGGGAATAGGATGTGAATTGAGTTGCTAGTTAAATGGCAAGGGTTGGATGATAGTCAAGCCACTTGGGTGGATATAGATTTGTTTCGTCAGAAGTTTCAAGCTTTTGAGCTTGGGGCAAGCTCATTCTCAAGGGTAAGGGAGTGGTCAGGGTTGTGCATGGGATTATGCAGCTAAATCTTGGATTAGAGCTGAAATTTCTGAGTTTGTATTTTTTTTGTTGAATTGTAACTGTGCACGTTCTATGCACATTTCCTTGTTTTTATATGCGCACCTTTATTTGTTTTGAATGGTTGTGGCGGGAGGAGCAGTGACCAGGTGGCCTGTCACGTGCATCTCAACTGTCTCCTCTTATTCTTGTAACCACCTATAAATAGGCTAATTTCGATGGAATAAAATTAAGTAATTGCTGGCTGGTTCTTCTCCAAAATCGTAATTCCTCTTCTAAGTCCTAGATTCTTATCACCATGGTCAAACCCAAAGCTCCGCGACCTCCTGGTTCTGTCACCCTCTGCATCCATAAATACATCTAAAAATTCTTTCAATTAAAAAATTAGTTAAATAATGTTTTCGCTGAGCAAAACAGCGAAATATAGTTTGTTTCTTTTAATTTTTTATGGTTGTTTTGTCCTTTTTTCTTTAAAAGTGAAAGGTCATCATGCAATTGTAATGACCTTTCAAAGATGCATTGTCATTTTTTTTATAGGAAAAGGTGGAGTATGGCCACCCTGTTTCATTAATAAGGGGTTAATAAAACAAACTTAGAGTACTGATCCAAATACAAGGTCCTACATACAAAACGAAAGTACATAACCTCCACCCCAAATATGGGGGGTGGGACAAAACAGTGCCAGAAAGTCCGCAACATACAAGCAACTTACACAAAACAAGATACATCATATCCCCCCAACAAACCCTGGGGAGGTGGCACTACAACACACGATGGATTTACCGGAGTATATTCCCCGGCATTTTGCCAGAAATGCCGGGGTAGGAAGAGACCAGGAATGGGGCATCAAATTGGATGGTTATACGCCAGCGGCCTCTATAAAACGTCGGGGAATTATGGTATTCACCGGTGTTTTATATTAAAACGCCGGTGAAGGCTATATTCACCGGTGTTTAACTACAAACGCCGGTATAGGGTTTGGAATAAATTTCCCCCAAACCCTATACCATTCAAAAAAAAACCCAAATTTTTTTCCCATCTCCCTCGCGCTCTCCCGCCTCTACCGTGGCCGCCATCGCTGTGCCCTCCGTCGTCGTCCCCGTGCTTCGTCGTCCTCCGTCGTCCACTCTCTCACTCCCGTCGTCACTGCAAGCCTCCCCAACCATCTCTCTCTCACTCGCATCGTCACCACCCTTCCACCATCGTCGCCCCCTCCCCCACCGTCGCCCTTTCCCCCCTCGTCGCCCCCCTCCCCTGCCGTCGCTCCTTCAATTGACACAAACCCTAGGTTTGTTCTTGAAATTTCTGAATCGTTTTATTTTTAAAATTTTTGTTTCTGAAATTTCTACACAAACCCTAGGATGATGTAGTTGGTATGTTCTTGAGATTGGTTCTACAATTTTTCCCAACTCTCTAATTTAGCTTGCTACTTGAGATTGATTCTTGAGATTCTTGAGATTGGTTCTTGAGATTGGTATTACTAGGTATGACCATAGAACAATTTGGGTTTGAAAGAGAAGAATGCGATAATTTCTGAGCTGGGTTGTTAATAGGGATAATTTGGAGCCAAGTTGCCTGAGTACAAAATTTCACTTGTGCTACATTTCATATATAGTTGTAGCACAAAAATTAAATTGCCTTCATGTATTGTATATTTGGATTTTGGTATACAGCATCCTTAGATGACAGTTAACCCATTTTGGTAAAAAAGCATGCTAAGAAGACAATCGGATGGCTAATATCCAACATCTTTAACAGTAAAAGAAAATGAAAAATTCCAGTATCAAAGCATGTTTGTCTATTAATTCTTCATCCCAACTTTGCCAATGATGTTTCTGGCTCCAAAAGAAACCTGCACAAGGTTTGTTCTGACCAATTCTTGTACAGATTTGGGAATTCTGAAGTTTTTTGATCCAGGATCACAAATTTTGATTGGGCTGTGATTGGATTGTTTAGTGACTGTCGTCTATGTTCTTAATTGGGCAGTGATTAGAAAGAGAGGAGTTGGAATGGAGATCTGGAAACCCATATATAATTTATTATTATTGTTGTTCTTGCCGCTCTTGCTGTTGTTGCTGATGTCTCTTTGTGTGCGTTTGCTGAAGAGAAAGAAGGGATGAGAGAGAGATGAGGAAAATGCCGCTATGTTAGCCTGGTGTATCCTTATTCTCTATCATTCCTCTTTCTGGCTTCTATATTTGGTTTCCTTCCACGATGACACTTCCTTAAAACTACACTTGATATGAGCCCTATTCTTATTTTTCTTCAATAAAAATGGGAGTTTTGGTGATCCAACAAACATGTACCTGCATACTTCCAAATGGCATTTTCTTTAGAAAGTCGGTCTCCAAAGAATCGATCTATGACTAGAATCTCCAATCAAAGCCCAATCAAAATTTGTCATCCTGGATCTAAAATTTTAAGAATTCCCAAATCTGTACAAGAATTGGGCTGAACAAACCTGTGTACAGGTTTCTCTTTGAGCCGGAAACATCATGATTTAGTTGGGATGAAGAATTAATAGATAAACAAACGTAGATACTGGAAATTTTCATTTTCTTTTACTGTTAAAGATGCTGGATATTAGCCATCTGATTGTCATCTTAGCATGCTTTTTTTTACCAAAATAGGTTAACTGTCATCTAAGGATGCTGTATACCAAAATCCAAATCTGTACAAGAATTGTGCTGAACAGACCTGTGTGCAGGTTTCTCTTTGAGCTGGAAACATCATGATTTAGTTGGGATGAAGAATTAATAGACAAACATGCTTAGATACTAGAAATTTTCATTTTCTTTTACTGTTAAAGATGCTGGATATTAGCCATCTGATTGTCATCTTAGCATGCTTTTTTACCAAAATGGGTTAACTGTCATCTAAGGATGCTGTATACCAAAATCCAAATCTGTACAAGAATTGGGTTGAACAAACCTGTGTGCAGGTTTCTCTTTGAACCAGAAATATCATGATTTAGTTGGGATGAAGAATTAATAGACAAACATGCTTAGATACTGGAAATTTTCATTTTCTTTTACTGTTAAAGATGCTGGATATTAGCCATCTGATTGTCATCTTAGCATGCTTTTTTTACCAAAATGGGTTAACTGTCATCTAAGGATGCTGTATACCAAAATCCAAATCTGTACAATAATTGGGCTGAACAAACCTGTGTGCAGGTTTCTCTTTGAGCCGGATACATCATGATTTAGTTGGGATGAAGAATTAATAGACAAACATGCTTAGATACTGAAAATTTTCATTTTCTTTTACTGTTAAAGATGCTGGATTTAGTTGGGATGAATATTTTTTTTTAAAATATAGCTACACCGGCATTTTTACAAGCACCGGTGTAGCTTTCAGCAAAAAAATGACAGCCTTTACCGGCGGTATAAGAACGCCGGTGTAGGTAATGGCCAAAAACAGCACTACCAAATGAAAACACACATTCCCCGGCATTTTTGCGACCGCCGGTGTAGTTTTAACCTACACCGGCAGTCGTAAAAAACACCGGTGAATGTCCCTAACCTACAGCGACGCGCGATTCAGCGACACTTGCACCGGCGATTTATAAAACACCGGTGGTATCTACAGCGGCGTTTATAAACGCCGGTAAATGTACAAAAAAATGCCGGTAAAGCCTGTGCGTTTTGTAGTGTGGGTGTCTATCAGCAGTAACGGCTACGCTGGTTGTTAGTCGATCGTCGGACCGATCTCGACTTCCTCATCATCAAAATCCTCAACCTGGAAGATATTCAATATCCTCCCCTGGGACTTGCTGCTACCACATTAGCCATAAATGAGATAAAATGCATAATGTGAGTCAATTTACCAAAAATATTATTACATGTTGTATGGAAATAAAAATTATTCCTGTCTAGCCAAAGTACCTAGGAAGTTGCGGCAATAGCGATGTACCAAGCTTCTTTTATAGTTCTTCTCTCAAAAGCAAATTTGGACCCTATCCATAGGTCCTCGTACACACTAGGGTACTGACTCGTCCCCAGGGCACTGAGTACCTCAACAAGTATCGCTTTACTCCTAGGACACTATAGGAAGAGGTGGTTTCTAGTTTCTAGGGTAGCGTGGCAGAACCCGCACCGAGAGTCCACATTCAGTTGGCATTTAGCGAGATTTTCTCTGGTCAAAATCGCATCATTCAGCACCAGCCATAAGAAAACATTGATTTTGAGAGGAGCTTTCGTCCTCCAGACGACGCATGCCCACTTAGGAACACATCCCCTAAAGTGAATGCGGTTATACATGGAGCGCACAGTGAACATACCGTTCTTTTCCAGTCCCCAAGATTTCTTATCTGGACCTTGAGAGAAGCTAATACCAGCATTGGTGATGTAAGTCTGGAGTTCTATGAGTCTGGTTTGGGAGCCCAAATCGAGTGATTGTTTAAAGGATGGTTTCCAGATGCCTCTTTTCCAGACTGCGGCCACCGTGCAGTGTGGTTGTGACGCTCGATCATATAGGTTGGGGAACATGGCTCTGAGTGTGTGATCACCACACCAGTTATCCAACCAGAATTTGGTAAGTCTGCCATTAACGATAACTGATTTAATGCAGGTAATGAAGGGTTCGTATGCCTTAGCGATGCCTTTCGAAAACCAGGAGACACGTGGGCCTACCCTGAAGCCCAAATTTCTCATTCCATTCCCATGCAGATATTCTTGAACAAAATCTTGCCACCCTTCTCCATTATGGTGAAAAACCTTCCACCACCATTTACCCAATAAAGCAAGATTCATATCTCGAAAATCAATTATACCTAGAACTCTATGTATCTTTTTCATGCATTGCATTGTCATTTATTAATAGTACTGTTTCTTATAGAACAGTTGCTACTTTCAATTGAGATGTTGTCTTTTATTTTTCCCCCCTTTCTCTAAATTCATGCCTTTATATCATATCAAAATTACAAAGATAATCATGTTAGTGTTGTAATATTTTTTATCTATAGTATCCTGTATTATTTTTATCCGTGTCTTTTTATAGGGTGTGCAAAATTTTAACCAAGTAAAATTTTTTAAATTAATACAACTAAACTTGTGTGAAATTGGACGTTTGATATTTAGGCTAGGGTGCGTATAAGGGCATCTGTAGCTGTTAAGATTCAAAATTTTTATATTTGGGTTTTAGAAATAAAAATTTTGAGTGCGGCTTGTAGTCATTAAAATCCAAAATTTGATCGAACGGTGGATGATCTTTTTTTCTTCAATCTCAACTATTGCTAAAAATAAAAATAAAAATTTGGATCCAACACATTTGTAAAATAAAACTAAATTGTACGGATAAGAACACATAACAATTCCTATAGAACGGTTCCATCTCAGCCCTTGATAAAAAAAAACTAAACAAATCTCAAATTTGATTTATATGCATAAAGAATTCTATAGACCTTATTCCATAGAAAAGAAATCAAAATATTGGGGCTTGCATCCGTTCTGGGAAATTTTTTACAAAATTTCTTCCAACACAAAATCATATTGCGTCTGTTCCCTTCAGCAATTTTTTTAAAAAAAATTTAGTCAAACGCATGATGATCTTGCGTCCGGCGACTTCAAAAAAAAAAATCGATCGAACGCAAGATCATTTTTCGTCCAACACCCTCTTATTTATTTATTTATTTGATCAAACGCAAAATAATCTTGCGTCCGAGAAAAAAAAACTATAACAAAATCAATATGATCTTTCGATTTCTATATTTGAGAATTTTCTATATCGTCTTTGAAATATAGACGGCTAGTGTTGCTATTTTTCCAAATTTTGATTCCTTATATTTTTCAAATTTAAAAAAATATAGGGAACATGCTCTAAGAGCATCCACAGTCGTTGAAGGTGAAAATATGCATAAATGGATAAATGAATATAGCAAACTTACGTTTTGCTGCAGTCGTTGATTTGCTATTTTTATAAAAGGTGCGACGACACTTGAAGTGCCGTCCGAGGGAGCAAATTCGTGCAAATAAAAAATTACAAAAAATAATAAAAATTACAAAAACATTTCAAAAAATACGGAAAAAATTCCAAAATTACAAAAAACATTTCAGAAATTACGAAAAAAATACAAAATATTATAAAAACATTTCAGAAATTGCAAAAAAATTAATTATTGCAAATAGCCCCTACAGGGGTGGGACGGCACATGAAGTGTCGTCCGACGAAATGGGAATGGAAGAGACGGCACTCGAAGTGCCATCTGAGAAATTGATGATTTTTGGGTTTTTTTTAATTGAAAAAATTAATTTCTTTCTGGGCGACGGCACTTTAAGTGCCGTTTGACAAAAAAATTTAAAATTTTTTGTTGGGACGGCACTTCCGTCCGACAAAAAAAAATTAAAATTTTTTTGTTGGGACGGCACTTCAAGTACTGTCTCTTCTATATGGATATTTCTCAAATTTTCTCTCATTTTTGACAATCTACTGTAGTCAAATATGCATAATATACATATTTGGCAAACGACTGCAGCTCTGTTTTCGGCCAAATATACATATTATGCATATTTGGCAAATGACTATAGATACTCTGAGTCTTATGCATATTTGGCAAACGACTCCACATACTCTGAGCCTCGTTAAAGTACCTTACATTTATTCTACCCGGCCGCTGCCGCTGAAAAGTAGAAATAAAAAAATGAGGCTGCACCTTTCATCATGAGTAATGCTTTAGCCACTACCAATTTCACTACCATTTCCTTCACTACCTTAGGTGGCATACTCCTATTGGAGAGTTCTCCCACCTACTCTATCATCTTCTACCTATTGGAGTGTGCCACCTAAGGTAGTGAAAAAAAATATAGTGAAATTGGTAGCGGCTCTAGCATTATTCAATGATCATTGATCCCAGTACCACATTAATTAGGTATATCAAATTGTACCATGAATATCGTTTAATATTATTTCTGCCTTTTTAAATAGCATATGCAGATGGAGTAGTTTGGGCTGGTGGGAAAAGCAGAGGTGTGCGGTTTGGTGATACAACCAAAGATTATTTGCCTAGCCCTAGTTTTTTTAAAACAATATTGCGTACAATACTAGCCGGAAAGTCAGTGCTGGTTGGTGGGCTTTTGACTTACAGACAATTTGAGGGTTTTTCATATTTTTGGCATCTGTATCTACTGGCAAAATTTTGAATTGATTTGAATGGGGAAAAAAAAAAAAACTTTGATTTGTATTTTAATAATAGCTGATCTTTCCAAAATGCTAGTAGTAGAGAAAAAGGAAACAGAGGAATTCTAAGGCCTTGTTAAAAAAAATAAATTAAATTAAAATCCTAAGGGGCTAGTAAATATTTATACTTGGAAAAATTACGACGTATATTATTAATTTTTATGACTGTTTTATCTAGATATGACAAAATCTGAACCCGGAAATATGGTATAAGAGCATCTATAGTCGTTTGCCATTTATCCATATTTTGAAAAAAAAATACAAAAAAAAATGCTATGGTCGTTGGCCATTTACCCAAAATTTGAGTCGCGCGTGAACAGTTGCTGGCCAAATATAGCAGACGATTTAGTTTTTGCCAAATTATAGCTAACGAAAGATAATCTTTCGTCCGTCAAATAAAATGAAAGATTATCTTTTGTCTGAAACGTCGGACGAGAAACGATACAGCGTCCCTCCAAATTTGCATACGGCGAAGTTATTGGACGAATGATAATCTTTCGTCCCATTAATTAATTTTTTTTAAAAAAAAGTGAAGGACGGTAGATTATCTACCGTCCAACACACAATTTTAGCTAAAGACAAAAATATTACTATCATCATTCAGGTGGACTTTTGTGACTTTTTAAATTGTTTTTTTGTTTTTTTTTAAATGTCACTATCATCATGGTATGTAAAATGATATTTTATTTAAAAAAAGTGTAAACATCAGATGTAAGATAATCAGTCGTCCGGCCAAATTTTAACTACCAACAACTACAACGAAACATATTTTTCCTATATGCTATAAGCCAATGCCAAAACTTGGCAATAACGACTACAGATGCTCTAAAGCTTTCTTTTCTCTAAATTTATTGTAGTCTTAATCAAGTATAAGGTAGGGTTAGCATATTTTTATGATCAGGGCTGGACCTGAGTTCCCGGGGGTCCGAGACGAACTTCCGAAATAGGGTCCTTAATAACAGTTTTTTTTAACGCACAAAATACGTGCCTATATTTACAAGAAAATTACATATTTGGGAACCCCTAAAATTGCAAAAAATCCGGGGGCCTGCCCTGGTTATGATCCTCAGAAGTAAGAACTAATCAAATATAATTATCCAATTCAAGGATGTAGTCCTGTAGGAATTAGAAATAATTCTTCAAAAGTTGTATCTTGTTGCTGCTTATTTCTGTGTGGGAACAAACATATAGTGAGTTAATAAATGGAGGACACTACTGAAAGTCAAACCTGAGACCTGGCCGTTATAAACTGTTAGGGCTCCTGAGAATGAATCTGGATCGTTGATTGACCTCATGTGATCTGAATTCGACGGTAGATGATGCGGCCGACGGACCTATAAAATGCCTGAAACACCGGGGGGTGGCCCTGGCGACAGACCCTCCGATGCTCAAGTCAGAACCAGAAAGAGAGAGAGAGTAAGAGAGTGAAAACTGGTGAATTGTTGATTACCTGGTGACTGAAGTTGGGGGGGGGGGTTTATAGGCCTGTAAAGACATCTGAAGAGATCGAATCGAGACCATTGGATCTTTCATGTCTCCCCCCTGAAGAGATAAGATATCCCTGTTAAGGGATAAGAGATTTAACTCCTAGCCAATATGGGCTGGGTGTCTCTCTTAGTGGTCCTAGTATGTCACTTTGTACGGGCTTGAGAGAAGCTCATGTTTCGGAGTGGGCCCAGACCTGTAAAATAGGTCTGTGATGGCTAATCTGCCTGTAAACGCTTTGAGATCCATGCAGGGATCGTACGAATCTGATCTGCTATGATTTTTACCATCATCATAAGCCTCCCACTCCCGAAAGGCAATTTTCATGGCTTTCGAAAAGTAGTACGTCTTATTTTTAGAATCTGGCGAATTATCTTAGCAGTCGGAGTGTTCGGAGATACCTGGAACTGATCTGTGGCTACTGAAGGCAGTGAATATTTTCCTGGATTTTTCCATATTTCTTCGGAATTTTCCAAATTTTCGGTATTTTTTCTGGAAGTTTTCCATAGTTCTT
This sequence comes from Hemerocallis citrina, assembly GCA_017893485.1. NCBI lineage: Eukaryota > Viridiplantae > Streptophyta > Magnoliopsida > Asparagales > Asphodelaceae > Hemerocallis > Hemerocallis citrina. Next base: position 202,536,083 of record CM030368.1, on the reverse strand, counting down.
CGGATTTCTCCGAATTTTCTGGAATTTTTCACAATTTCAAAATCACTTTTTTGAATTTTATAATTAGTAAATTAAATTTTAATTATTTTTTCTGATTTTTTAATCATTTTTCCAAATTAAAATAATTACTTTTGAATTTTTTAATTAATATTTCGAATTAAAATGAATTTTCGGGGTCTTTTTTGTAAAATTTTGATCGTGCACTGATCTTGGAGTAATCTGGGACGCTTATCAAGTGGATGCTCGCATGTCGAGGAGATCAAGCAGCTGTGATCTCAACGCTGTGTTTTGGTGATCTGGCGCGAGCTTTGAAGCGATCTGGATCACTCATCAAGTGGTGGCTCGCGAGACGAGGAGATCGAATGGCTCTAATTCGGACGTTTGTGATGGAAGGCGACGTGGATGAATCTAGAGCATTGATCATGGTCGGACTCGCCCGCTGAGTGGGATCGACCGGTCGAGAAGCTTGATCAAAGTCAAAAAATTATCAAGCGTTGATCGAGGTTGAGCGCTAATTTCGCTGAGTTCGAATGGATGTCCGCTGTCTTCATCAACCCCTCAGCTTGGCGAACCAGATCGCCTAGCTATTTTTTGCCTCCTTCGTTGCATAGCTCGGCGAACGCTTCAGTAGGTGATTAAGGAGTCATGGGGGCAAACTTTGGCCGAGCTAAGGGAGTTGTTCGTCTTGTTCGAGCTACGGTGATATCGACCCTGTGATACGAATTCGTCGAGCTAAGGTCTCTGACTTTTGATCGAGCTTTCGATGGTATTGTCGAGGTGGAGCTGCGTCGAGCTCTCGCCGAACTTTGGAGATGTTGAGGCTTCAACAAGGTGGATCTATGTCGAGCTCTCGCCGAACCATGGAGTCGTCGAAACTCCGCCGAGCTATGGAGCTTCGAGCTCTCGCCGAGCTATGGTGTTAGGCCGTTCCGCCGAGCTATGGGTTTGAGCTTTGTCTCTCCGAGCTATGGGTTTGTGCTCTGTCAAAGCTTCGCCGAGCTATGGACCTTCTCGCCGAGCTATGGATGTCTTTCTCGCTGAGCTAGGGGAGTTAGAATTTTTCAATTCGAGCTTTGTTTTGGGTTTTGGCGAAGTTAACGCTTGGAGAGGGAGATCAACTAAGGAAGCTCGATGGTGGAGCGGAGGTGCAACGCATTCGGTGAGGCGGGAGCTCAAAGTTGAAGTCGGAGCGAGGAGGAGAAAACGAGTGGGAACGTTTTAGTCAGCTCTGCTCTTTGAGTTTTCAAAGATGAGGTGAAGAGTTTTGGTGCCATTTTCTAAAGGAGAAGAAGGAGAAGAGGTAAGCAGAGCGGTGGATATGGGTTTCGGGTGTTCGGGTTTGGATTCGACCCGTTAAACCCCTTCTCTTTAACTCTTTGTTGCCTTTAGCAGATTTGGGTCGCGGATCCGACCCGATCCGTTGCCTCTTTACTCTATTTCCTCTTACGAAATATTGAGACAGTTTTTCAGGGATTTTTTGTGGAGATTTTTGAAGTTTTTTGGGCTTGGGTGTGCATATAAATTTTTATACATATATTTATTGTCGTGTATATGCAACAACTCATATATATGTATAATTACTTATATGTGTATACCCAGCTTTTTACTCCATCACCGTGGATTGGTGGATCTTGTACATATATCAATAGCTGTACTAGGTGAGCTATTACAAACTTGTTGTTTGATCTCAACAAGTTGTTGTGGCATATCCGGGACAGAGTTAACGCTTGAGCTTGCCATTTGCGCCCGATAAGCGTGTTGAGAACTCGGTGATGGATTTGGATGTTGCGCCTGCTGTTTGTGCCCAACAAGCATGTAGAGACAACTCTGAGATAAGGTTGACGTAGAAACTGTCGTTTCACCCCGGCGAGTTTCGAGACAACTCTGAGATAGAGCGGATGTATAGCTTGCCGTTTGATCCCGACGAGTTTGGAGATAAGCCAGAGATAGAGTTGAACGTTCAAGCTTGTCGTTTGCGCCTGACAAGTGTAGAGGGATAACTCTTTGACCGAGTTGACGTAGAGCTTGTTGTTTGTTCCCAGCAAGTGTTGAGAGACAACTCAGAGATAAAGTTGAACGTTCAAGCTAGCCATTTGTGCCCGGCAAGTTTAGAGGGACAACTCTTTGACTGAATTGACGTAGAGCCTGCTGTTTGTTCCAGCAAGTTTGGAGAGAACTTGATGGTAGAATTGAGTGCCAAACTTGTTGTTTGCGCCCAGCAAGCATGCAGAGGACTCTGTGATGGGGTTGGACATTCTACCAGCTGTTTACTCCCAGCAAGCGTGTAGAGATAACTCTTTGATTGAGTTGGTCCAGAAACTTCTGTTTGACTCCGGCGAGTTTAGAGACAACTCTGAGATAGAGCTGATATAGAAACTGTCCCGGCGAGTTTGTAGAGGCAACTCGTGGTGGAGCTGTGTGTTGAACTTGTTTTTTGTTCCCAACAAGCTTAGAGATGGCTCTATGACGGAGTTGAATGTTGCACCTGCTGTTTGCGCCTAGCAAGCGTGCAGAGACAACTCCTTGATTGAGTTGGTCCAGAAACTGCCGTTTGACTCCGGCGAGTTTAGAGACAACTCTAAGATAAGGTTGATGCAGAAATTGTCGTTTGATCCCAACGAGTTTGTAGGGGAGACTCCGTGGTGGTTTTTATGTAGAAACTGTCATTTGATCCCGACGAGTTTGTAGGGAGAGCTATGAGATGCACTTGAGCTTGAACTTTTTGGTTGGCCACGACAAGTTGCTAGTGGTGTTTGGGCGAAGACCAAGGCATTGGACTCATTGTGAGGAGCCGATGAGCATAGAGTGGAGCATTGAACTCATTGTTTGGAGCCAATGAGTTATTGATGGAGCTCAAGCGGCGAGCAGAGCGCTGAACTCATTGTTTGGGACAAACGAGTTGTTGATGGATCTCAAGCGGCCAGCAGAGTGTTGAACTCGTTGTTTGGGACCAATGAGTTGTTGATAGAGCTCAAGCGGCGAGCAGATTGGGACAAATGAGTTATTGATGGAGCTCAAGCGGTGAGCAGAGCGCTGAACTCGTTGCTCGGGACAAACGAGTTGTTGATGGAGCTCAAGCGGATGAGTTGTGCGTATTCTGAATCTTCTTAGTGTGGAAGTGGCGTGCGGAGCACCAAAATCAAGTGGCACGGTGCTTCAAGCGAGACAGAGTTGGAGCTTGCTCAAGTGAAGGTGGTCAGACACATCTGGAGTTTGCTCGTCTAAGGAAGACTTCTCTTGAATATTATCATTAAGAGTTGAGGCAGCCCTATGGAGCTGTTAGGAGGCCGGTAAGGAGTTTGGTTTCTCTTAGGTAGAGCATCTCTCCAGTGTGTATAGCTAGAAGGACAGCTTTCATGACAGTTTGTTGTACAATGTTTGCAGGACTTTCAGTAGCGGTTCTTAGACGTGAATCGTGGAGTCATTGTAACATTGCTGTTGTAATAAGACTTGTAGTTTTTAGAATGAGAATTCTTCTACATGCCGGTGTCTTGTCCTGTGATACATCGTCTGTCGCCGGGGCCACCCCCCGATGTTTCAGGCATTTTGCATGTCCGTCGGCCGCATCACCCACCATCGAATTCAGATCACAGGAGGTCAATCAACGATCCAGATTCATTCTCTGGAGCCCTAACAGTTTATAACGACCAGGTCACAGGTTTGACTTTTAGTAGTGTCCTTCATTTATTAACTCACTATCTGTTTGCTTCCACAGCGAAATAAGCAGCAACATATTGGCGCCGTCTGTGGGAAACTACACAAGTAAGATTTATCGCCATGCCACAATGACTAAAAGGTAAAAGGACGGCCTCCAGCTGTTGCACTACCACTCTTCGTCAACCAACTCCTCCTATGGAAGATCAGATTCCTCCTCAACAGTCACCCCGACAGCCTAATCACGCTCCTTCCAACGGAGAGGCACCGGGGGGCTCCTGACAAAACCATCATGAACAAAATCCTCAGTACGACCGCATCTCAGTCCATAATGCTTCAACTGGATACCAAAAGAAGGACGACCAAGTCCTTCGCCATATCCAAGAAGTAGAAGATCACCTAGAACAGATGAAGAATGAGAGAAACTGGTTCAATAGGACCTACCGCCCTAATGAATGTCCCTTCAGCCAAACCATCCTCGATACACCCGCTCCACGGAACTTCAAAGCTCCTCAACTCAAATCTTACAACGGGGAATCAGACCCGACGGACCACATCGAGAGCTTTAAAATAATTATGATGTTCTATAACACCACTGATGCACTCATGTGTCGGACATTTCCCGCTACTTTGAAATGATCAGCGAGGGAATGGTATTCACGTCTGACACCCGAATCCACATTTTCTTTCGATCAGCCCAAGGAACTCTCCATTGCACACTTCGTTACTAGCTAGAGAGCTGAAAAAACCAGCGTCTCCCTACTAGAAATGAAGCAAAAGATGAATAACTACTAAAGGACTTCGTCAAGCGCTTTACAAGTGAAGCAAGGTCAATTTCGGCATTAAACACTTCAGTCGCAACTGCAGCTTTTTACCACAACTTCACTGACAAATACCTGAAAGCCTCCCTCGCCAAAAGGCCTTACAAAGGTGTTACTAAGCTCCTGGAAAGGTGTGACAGATACACCAGGGTCGAGGAAGCTCTCTATCCTCAAGGCGAGAATGATTCACCTTCCGGGAACAAACGGGAGAACATAAGCGCGGAAGAACTCAGGAAGTTTCAGAAAAATGGTGCAAGTTCATGCCGTCCAACTCTAGTATCATGCTTCGAAAAGTCCACTCCTCTCAATGCAAGCATATCAGCCATCCTCATGGAAGTGGAGAAGGACGGAATAATCTGCCTCCCCCCACGATGTCAACGTCTAGCAGAAGAAGAGACAAAAATAAGTTGTGCACATTTTACAGAGATCATGGACACACTACTGACAATTGTCGAACCCTTAAAGAAGAACCGGAAGCCCTGATTCGTAGGGGCTATCTCTCCAACTTCATTCCGAAAGACAACGACGCCGAAAATCCTCTGTCCCGGAAGGCTAATAAGCATCGGAAGAGGTCATGCGAGTCGCAAGACTCTGAACACATGACCGTCTCCACTCCATTCATGAAGACCCGATGGGGGGGAGATTCCAACTTGATGAATCCAATAATATCCACATTTAGGAGCAGTAATCTTACTGCAATTGGACATTTAAAAGCTCTATATGTGGTATTTTACTCTTATTTTCTCTTTTCCATAGGAAACAGCCTAAAACAGCAAAACGAAGCAGATTCAAGACTAATACAGACTGAGAGGATGATACACAGAAACTGCAGAGCATAAGTCGACTGGTTCTTCAAACAGGCGACTGGACAGAGAGGTTGAAGCTGCTCGGAACAGTCGACTTACTCCAAAGACAGTCGACTTGACGGAGTGATTGTGAATCTACAGATGTCTCGACACAGTCGACTGATCTCAAAACCAGTCGACTGGTATTCAGCGGCGTTGAAAGATAAAGATGGTTTAAGATCCATCCTCAACCAATTCAGAATCAAAATTAAGTTATCCAAACCCGGGTTATCTGCAAATAACAACTCACCAACAATCAAAGTCAAAGAACCGGGATTGGCAAGTAAGAAGATGGACTTAGTCCTATGTGTGAAGAGATAAGAAATCAGGAACTTGATAGCTGCAGACAGGGACAAGAGAAACTATAAAAAAAAAAGAGAATCATCTACCATAAGGACGATCCATCGACCAGCAAGCATCAAGAGACCAGCATCAAAGATGGAGGAGAACAAGGCGATTGCTGATTGGGCTCAATTTCAACATCATACAAATCAGTGTTCTTCTGTTCTTCCTTTTACTTTTTATTTTTATTGTAGATTTATGAATTCTATTTTATTAATCAATAAAGGTTGTATTATGTGCAACTAATTTCATAGTTGGGTAGATTGAAACCGTAGTCATGTAATGCTTATATTCTTCTCAACACTAATCTATTACTTATTGATTAAACCTGATTGTATTGGTATAGATTTATAATATGAATCAAACTTGTTCAGAAGTTCTAAGAGCAGTCGACTGAGAGTGACAGCAAGTCGACTGCCATACAGAACCTGAGATTATCAAGTTTGCGTATTATAAAACTGAATCTGTTATATGAGCATAGAGACGACCCGTATCTCGTGCCCATAACTTGTAACACAGGAATCTCTAGGGGTTCTTGGTTTAATCAACTTAAAGGATCTAGATCTGATACCAATTTCTAGAACTTTAAGTGTTTGTTCGTTTCCATTGTTCCTATGCTTCCTTTAAGTGCAACTTAGTAGATACCATGCTAAATACTTAAGGAAAGAAACGAATTAGAGTAGATACCATGCCTAATTCTTGGCCTAGGAAAACATTAACTTTAAGGAGTAGATACCATGCCCTTAAAGGAACGAACATGAGTGATTAGAGTAGTGTAGAAGGTGACTTAGCATTTTTGACTACAGGTGGAAATCAAAGCCCAACTACTTTAATAGATATTCGTGACTCAAATTGTGATTCTACTTAATTTAGATTTTTATCTTTTCATTTCCTTTCAATCAGACTTTTAGAAGAAAACTTTATGATTTGCATTTTCTTTTGTTTTATTGATTAGTAAGTTAAGTACTACAATCTCTGTGGGATCGACCCTTGCTTTTCACTACGCTTCTATAAACGATTCGTACACTTGCGAGGTTTTAATTTGTATCTAGTTTATCTATTTATTTAGGTAGCTGGATTGCACAACACAACTCCTCCCGCAAAGCTGTCGTCAGCAAAGTAAATTTGTGCATAAAAAACCAACCAAAAGAAATTTGTGCAATTTGTTCTCATTCTGATCATACAACTAATACATGTCCCATGTCTTCTTTCACAGATCAGGAGCACGCAAACTACATAGGACAAGGAATGTACCCACCCCAGAACAACCCTTTGTCAAACACGTATAACTCATGGTGGCGAAACCATCCAAATTTCTCATGGAGCAATAATCAAAACCATCAAGGCAATCAATTCGCACAAGGGCATGCACAGCAATTTCAGAGTGGGAATGGTTTTGATCGGCCAGTACAAGAACAGAAGAAGTTGGATTTCGAATCCACCATCCTTCAATTACTCCAACAGCAACAACAAACAAGCAACCAACAAGGGCAGGCCATTCAAAAATTGGAAACTCAAATCGGTTAAATTGCTAAGGAATTAAGTGAAAGAAAGGCAGGAGAACTCCCATCACAAACCATACCAAACCCTAGAGGGCAAGAACAGCTCCAATCGGTGACAACACTAGAGGACGAGATTGAGTTTAAAATGTTTGATGCACCAAAATTACCACACGATGATCATGAATGTTATAATGTTGATGTGGTTCAGGAAATTTGTGAACAAACATTTCAGGAACATAGTGTCGATCCATTACAAGCCACAATTACACACTCTCTATCACTATCTCAAGTTGAACAGGAATATGATGATTGGAGGATTGCAGAGACAATACATACCGTTGGAAATCAAAAATCATATTCAGGTAAGTTTGCACCTGTGTTTGAAAATCTTGTGTCTAATAATACTTTTGTTTCTTCTTTTACCAGGACACCAGATGTGGAGCTGAAGCCACTACATGAACACTTGAAGTATGAATATTTGGGGGAAACCAGACATTACCTGTGACAGTTGCTGCAAACTTAAGGATGCAGGAAGAAGAGAAGCTGCAGGGAGTCGTGCAAGAACACAAGGGTGCATTAAGGTGGACCATTGCAGATAGGCTTATGTCAAGATGGTACGGTCCATACATTGTTGCAAAGGTTTCCCCACATGGAGCGTTGAAGAAAAATCAAACGTTCAAGGCGAATGGGCATAGTGGGAAACCTTATAATAAGATGAGTTTTGAGCCGCGAGCCATTCAATACATTGCATAAACTCATCAAGTCTAGTTGAAGATAAGAAACACAGTGCTTATTGGGAGGCAACCCAATTTTTCAGGGGAGTACTTACACTCTCTATTTATTTATTTCTTTAATCATTTCTTTATTTCTTTACTTTATTTTCTTTCCTTCAAACTGGGTGGTAACATATGCCTATTTTAAATTTTTATTTCAAACATTGAGGACAATGTTCCATCTAAGTTTGGGGGTAGTTATTTATATTTGGAGTCTTTTGATTTTAACTGATTTTAACCATTCCAACATTGAATGATTTGAGCTCAGCTACATTTTTTTTGGGATAAACAATTTCTTATAAAGCAAGAGTAAGCATACTTATTTACTTTAGGATTGTTGAGTTTCACAATTCCTTACAAAATTGTATGAGTTATGCGATTATACATAAAAGACAAATGTGATGTTTTTTCTTGTGATTATTCCCTTTGATCTGGTCCTAAACAGAGTTTAAGTAAATAGAGTAATAACGAAAATTAAAAATAAAAAAAATAAAAAAAATAAAAAATAATAATAATTTTGAATAAGTCAATCTACTCTAATGTTTTGAGTTGCTTAGTAACTAGGGGTATTCATCACCAATGTTTACTTTTACGTCAAACGACAACTGGAAATATGAGTATGCAAAGCACTTTAAAGTTTGTGACTTGTTGAGTAACCAGGTGGATTCATCACAAATGTTTTGCATTCGCGTCAAAAGGCAAGTGACAACTTAGAGAAGAGACTAATAAAAAAAACTCTAGTTTGCTACTCGGTTTGTAGTAGAGAAAAGGGATAATCACAGATGGAGTGGTTACATACTATAATTAAATTAATTGCATGACAAATATGATTGAGTTTGGAGCTATGGATAAATAATTGCACTGGAGAAAGTGGGTATGCTTAGTTTTACTTTATCTGCAATTGTTTATATTTTCAATTTTGATGCTTGCATAATGAGAATTTTTGGTGTGGTGGTTGAGTCTATTATTATTATTCCCTTGTGCATAATTTTACTTTTTGCTTGAGGACAAGCAAAAGCTAAGTTTGGGGGTATTTGATGAACCCAGTAATATTCACATTTAGGAGCAATAATCTTAATGCAATTAGACATTTAAATGCTCTATATGTGGTAATTTACTCTTATTTTCTCTTTTCCATAGGAAACAGCCTAAAGCAGCTAAACGAAGCAGATTCAAGACTAATACAGACTGAGAGGATGATACACAGAAACTGCAGAGCCTAAGTTGACTGGTTCTTCAAACAGGCGACTGGACAGAGAGGTTGAAGCTACTCAGTACAGTCGACTTACTCCAAAGACGGTCGACTTGACGGAGTGATTGTGAATCTACAGATGTCTCGACACAGTCGACTGATCTAAAAACCAGTCGACTGGTATTCAGCGGAGTTAAAAGATAAAGATAGTTTAAGATTCATCCTCATCCAAATCCGAAGCAAGATTAAGTTATCCAAACCCAGGTCGTCTGCAAATAACAACTCTTCATTAATAAAGTTAAAGAACCGGGATTGGCAAGTAATAAGATGAACTCAGTCCTATGCGTGAAGAGATAAGAAATCAGGAACTTGATATCTGCAGACAAGGACAAGAGAAACTATAAAGAAGAGAGAATCACCTACCATCAGGGATGATCGATCGACCAGCAAGCATCAAGATACCAGCATCAAAGAAGGAGGAGAACAAGTCGACTGCTGATTGGGCTCAATTTCAACATCATACAAATCAGTGTTCTTCTGTTCTTCCTTTTACTTTGTATTTTTATTGTAGAGTCATGAATTCTATTTTATTAATCAATAAAGGTTGTATTATGTGCAACTAATTTCATAGTTGGGTAGATCGAAACCATAGTCATGTAATCTTATAATCTTCTAAACGCTACTCTATTACTTGTTGATTAAACCTGATTGTATTGGTATCGATTTATAATATGAATCAAACTTGTTCAGATGTTCTAAGAGAAGTCGACTGAGAGTGACAGCAAGTCGACTGCCATGCAGAACCTGAGATTATCAAGTTTGCGTATTATAAAACTGAATCTGTTATATGAGCATAGAGACGACCCGTATCTCGTGCTCATAACTTGTAACACAGGAATCTCTAGGGGTTCTTGGTTTAATCAACTTGAGGGATCTAGATCTGATACCAATTTCTAGAACTTTGAGTGTTTGTTCGTTTCCATTGTTCCTATGCTTTCTTTAAGTGCAACTTAGTAGATACCATGCTAAATACTTAAGGAAAGAAACGAATTAGAGTAGATACCATGCCTAATTCTTGGCCTAGGAAAACATTAACTTTAAGGAGTAGATACCATGCCCTTAAAGGAACAAACATGAGTGATCAGAGTAGTGTAGAAGGTGACTTAGCATTCTTGACTACAGGTGGAAATCAAAGCCCAACTACTTTAATAGATATTCGTGACACAAATTGTGATTCTACTTAATTTAGATTTTTATCTTTTCATTTCCTTTCAATCAGACTTTTAGGACAAAACTTTATGATTTGCTTTTTCTTTTGTTTTATTGATTAGTAAGTTAAGTACTACAATCTTTGTGGGATCGACCCTTGCTCTTCACTACGCTTCTATAAACGATTCGTATACTTGCGAGGTTTTAATTTGTGTCTAGTTTATCTAATTATTTAGATCATCTAGATTGCACAACAAAAAGCAACTTGATAAATTTACAAAGCATGTTGTTACAACGAAGAAGACGATGCAAGAAATCAAAAGCTCGATATGACTCGTTCAATGCCTCCTCGGAATAGGGACGTTCCGATTCAGAGACATTCGGGGTTTTCGTCTTTTCGCCCCCGAGCTCGTTTCTAGGCCGATGAACTGGGACGCCGCTTCGCCGCTAACCCGAACAGTGGCTCCGACCGAGGCTCCGCTCGAGCTAACAGCAACTCCGCTTTGTGCATCGGCCGCGGTCCGACCTGCAACGGGAGGACGAGTCGCGAGCTCGTAAAATGTGATTCCTCGCTCTCTCTCCTCGCGAGTGCACGAGGTGCTGCGGATGTTGGTCCTCACGGGCTGATGCTTCAGACGAGCCACCTCCTCCTCGAGCTCAACGATCCTGTCTTTCAAAGTGTCGTCTGTCGTCTTTGACCAGAATCTTGAATTGAGGGAGCTTCGCCGAACCTGGGTACTCGACACTATCAGATATAATACGACGCAAGTTGGTCACCTCGATGCTCTTATCGACCGTGACCCTCTGCAGTTGCTCGACCTTCTTCGTGAGCTCATCTCGCTCGGCCAGCACCGAGGTTAGCTCTTCTTCCTTCGCCGAGAACTTCTCCTCGACTATCCGGAGGTGGTGCACCTCGGCCAGCAGCTCGCTGTACTTCTTCTCCACGTTGAATGACACTCTCCTGATCAGCTCGATCTCACCCTCGAGGCGAGCCTCGCGAGATTGCTTAAATAGCTCAGCACGACGCCGAGCTACTGTGGTATCTAGAGCATGTTCGAGGATCTGAAATACGAGAACGTCACAATTGGAAGTCTACAGACCGACTAAAACACTTAGATAAATTTGAAATAAAGTTTTTCCATTCATAAAAGAAGAGGCGGTGGCCAGTTCGCAAAAAGGCGTTACATTTTTTGAAGAAAAAAAAAGAACAAAATCACAAAAAGACGAGGAGATCAGGGGTCCACCTGCGTCGTCGGCTCGACCACAGGTGCCTCGTCAGATGGCCCCTCATTCCTCGCCCCGGCCTGGGGGTCGGTCACCGCAACCTCAGGGACCACCTCCTCATCATCGCCGCCTTCCTCCTCTTCCCCTTCCTCCTCTTCGCCATCTGACGCAGAGCCGGGCCAAAGCCTGTAGCCGACCCACTGAAAGCTAGGGACGCGGTCCTGGACGTGGTCGAGCGCCCTCTGGTAGGAATTCTCCATGTTTGAGGCCATATGCGCCTTCGCCTCGGCCTCGACCTCGGCCCTAATCTTCGCCGCCAAGGTGTCCTTCTCCGCCTTCGTTTCCGCCAAAGCCTTAGCCGATGCCGCCAACTCCTCGACAACCTTAGTGACCTTGGCGACCTCTTCGGCGAGCCGCCCCTTGGTTCGCTCTAGGTCCACCTCAAGGTCGGCGACCCGGACCTCCAAGCCATCCGCGCGCTTCTGCTCTACCTCGAGCTGCCGAACCACCCTCACCCTATCCGCCCTGTCCTTAGCGCTCGCAGCCTTCAACTCCTTCTCCTGTTCGGCGAAAGCTTGAAGGAGATGGCCAAAGTGACAAGTGGCCTGCCGAAGGAAAAAGAGAATAAGAACAAGGCAAAAGCCGGACATCAGACTTAAGAAATTCACAAGAAAGAGTGTGCGAAACTTACTGACACGAGTGACTGAGCGACTTCATAGGTATCATCGCCGACCGTCCCCGCCTTCAGAGCGGCTCGATCCTTTGGGGTCGCCAGGTGCTTGACAGCTTGCATGCACATTTGCGAGTCCCCGAGAAAGCCGTCGTGGTTCTTGACTCGCCAGTCCGGGATGAACAGCTTCTTGTACTGCTCGGTTAAGATCTCCTCGGCCTGAGAGGTGAGGGGCGGAGCCTGGAGCGACAGTGCCGCCGAAATGTCGAAGGCCCCCCCTGGCCATGGCAGATGCGGCAGGAGCCGAGGGGTCGGCAACAAGGACCACCGTTGGCGAAGAGACCTCAACGACAAGGGGAGGCAGAGCAACCGTCGAAGCAACCTTAGGGAGCTGATCGGATGAAGCCTTCGTGCTCGGCCTCTTCCTCTTCCTTCCTTCGGCGACCTTGCCACGGTCGTTCATCATTCCCAAAAAGTCCATCTACGGCGCTTCTGTTCCAAACAACGAGCAAAAGGCGAGTCAGCAAAATGAGCTAAAAACTTGGAAAAAATAATAATATGTTACGAGATGTCAGGAGCGTACTCGGGTCGATCGGACTAAGGCCTGACCCGTGTAGCACCTCCTCGGTCATTTCCCTCCAGCTCAACATCGGGAGGGCCATGATCTTCCCCACCACTTTCTCCTCGGCTGCAGTTAGTACCGGGTCGGCCCTCGCAAACTTTGGTGCCTCTACTTTCCACTGAGTCGGAATCTTCAGCATCGAGGGCCCCCTTAGAAAAAAATACTTCTCCTTCCAAACTTTGATCGAGTCAGGGTTCTCTATAATCCGAACATCTCTCCTCGGCACCAGGTAGTAGCGATGCTCGGTCTTGTGCATCCGGTGAACCCAATACATGCTTCGGAAGATTGTCAAGTCAGGCTCGACCTTGGCGTTGCGGCACTGCAGCAGGAAGGCGTTCACATGGCGCCAGGTGTTTGGCATGAATTGGGTCGGCGCAAGGCAGTACCACCCGAGGATCTGTAGCACGAAGGGGTGCAGAGAAAAGCACAATCCAGCATTCAGCGAGTCATAGTCGAACATGCACATATCCGACGACGACAACTTGGAGTTCGCACGCATCCCAGGGCCGGGGAGGATCAGCTTGTACTTTGGCGGGATGGCGAACCCTTTTCTGATCCAGAGCAGGTCCCTCTCGGATAGCACCGATGCGATCTCATCCGCCTCGGTGGCCAGAACCGGGTTGTTCTCCTCATAGACTTCCGACCGACCTACGATCGCCTTCTTCATGAGATCGCCCTCATATTGCCTAACCCCGGCGTGGCCGGACAGCACACTTGGGTACCAATCCATCTCGGGGGCTCGCCTTTCGGTCTCCACGATCTCCTCGACTATGGGAGATCGACCCACTGCCTTCTTCTTCTTCCTTCTCACCTCGGCCACGGATGGCTCGGCCACCTGTTTCCCTTTCCTTCGGATCTCCATTCGTCTCCTCTCCTCGGCGCCACTATCGTCCGAGGACGAAGCCTCACTCCCCGAGTCTACCCTTGACATCTCTAAAAAAGCTAAGGCAAGTAAAACTGACCTTGATGTGACGCGGCCTTGAAGTGACGTTCACGGTCGGAGTTAGTTCGCCAGAAATCGCCTGGCCCACGCGACAGCTAACACAACCGCCTTGGAGCTAAAACCACCGCTAGCGGAGCACACAGAGAGTAAAAGTAAACTTGGGGTGAAAAAGTAAGAAATGAGCTCTGGAGTGGGGGAGTGAGGATTTATAAAGGCAAAGGCGACGTTTGGGCTTCCTTGGGCATTTAATGGCCCACTAAGGGAAGGCAAAGTGCCAAAACGAAGAGTCGCGACGTTTCAAAACAAAAACTCCACAATCGCTTAAGTCATTGACTCGGCCACCGGTGTGCCCAGCCGAGCTACCGAACAGCTTGGCCGAGCAACCGAGCTACTGGGTCGAAGTGTAGCGACGGTTCAAAGTCTGAACTCCTCATAACTTCTAACTCCATCCCTCGGCTAACGACACCGAGCTGCCGAGCTGAGGGGACGAGGAACCGACCCTCACATATGGAGGAAAATTCTACCGAGGCTGAGTCACCGTTGGATTGTTCCAAGATTCGTGTCAAAACTCGATGGACGGTTCAAATGTCACCACGCCCACAAAACGACAAAATAACATTTTCTCGTGATCTAAACCCTATCCTCGTGACTCACGCCATGATGGAAGCTCCAGATTTGGCCACGTGTACCTTCCGAGCTACCGAACAGCTTGACCGAGCAACCGAGCTACTGGGTCGAAGTGTAGCGCGGTTCAAAGTCTGGACTCTTCACAACGTCTAACTCCATTCCTCGGCTAACAACACCGAGATGCCGAGCCGAGGGGACGAGGAACCGACCCTCACATATGGAGAAAAATTCCACCGAGGCTGAGTCACCGTTGGATCATTCCAAGATTCGTGTCAAAACTCGATGGACGGTTCAGATATCGCCACGCCCACAAAACGAAAAAAATAACGTTTTCTCGTGATCTGAACCCTATCCTCATGATTCACGCCATGATGGACGCTCCAGATTTGGCCACGTGTACCTTTCGAGCTCCCGGCCACCGGTGTGCCCAGCCGAGCTACCGAATAGCTTGGCCGAGCAACCGAGCTACTGGGTCGAAGTGTAGCGCGGTTCAAAGTCTGGACTCTTCACAACTTCTAACTCCATTCCTCGGCTAACAACACCGAGCTACCGAGCCGAGGGGACGAGGAACCGACCCTCACATATGGAGAAAAATTCCACCGAGGTTGAGTCACCGTTGGATCTTTCCAAGATTCGTGTCAAAACTCGATGGACGGTTCAGATATCGCCACGCCCACAAAACGACAAAATAACATTTTCTCGTGATCTGAACCCTATCCTCGTGATTCACGCCATGATGGACGCTCCAGATTTGGCCACGTGTACCTTCCAAACTCCCGGCCACCGGTGTGCCTAGCCGAGCTATCGAACAGCTTAGCCGAGCAACCGAGCTACTGGGTCGAAGTGTAGCGCGGTTCAAAGCCTGGACTCTTCACAACTTCTAACTCCATTCCTTAGCTAACAACACCGAGCTGCCGAGCCGAGGGGATGAGGAACCGACCCTCACATATGGAGAAAAAATCCTGCCGACCCTCATCAGCCGTTGGATCTTGTCAAAAAACGTGCTTGACATGATGGACGGCTCAGATCTAGCCACGTTCACTAAACGAAAAGATAGCATTTTTGGGGATCCGCACTGAGATGGACGCTTAGGATCTCGCCACGTAGTTCGGCAGATTCCGAGCTGAGTTCCGAGCTGCCGAGCCGAGGGGACGAGGAACCGACCCTCACATACAAAGAAACTATTTGCCGAGGAACTTGGATCGTCCGATCGCCTAGAAATTTGCTCTCAGCGCTGATGGAGGGTCCAGATCGCGCCACGCCATAAATCGGTATTAAAAATTAGTTTTTATTTATTTTAATCGTTTTATTTGTTTAAAATTTGCGAAAAATTATTGAAAATTCGGGAAAATTAACTAAAAATTCTAGAAAATAATTATAAGTTTGGGGGTATATTTTTGAGTTCCTGAATGAACAATTGTTGCCTAGAACGTTCTGTTAAGATCCCCGAACGACGAATTAACGCTTCGCAAAATTAAATAAATAATCCAAAAAAATAAATAGAAACCCCCAAACATCCGAGAAGCTCAAGAACAGCTCAGAGTACAAACAACTTGAAAAATCACCACACTACCCCCTTTAGAAATTCAAAACATTCCATTTGGACCCCGATACAACTCTACTAGCCATTAAAACAGTAAGACTACTCCTCAAAGGCTGATCAAACTCAGTCTTCGGGAGTGGGGGGCTTGTGATATGGCTAAAAATGGGGTTAAATCGGAACCGTCCAAATCGGACACGAATCTTGAAGCCTAGGGGTAAAACGGTAATTTCACTTACAGCCGAATCTGAGACGGATGCTGGATCTCCTCCCCAAAAAATCCAATGACCCGCGAACGGATCCACCTCAGCTGGGTACGGGTCCCGACCCGGAAGGAACCCAGATCAGCAGGATAAAATTAAGGTCCCTGATTCAGCCAAATCAACGGCCCAGACATATCTTCCTGTCACCGGGAAATCAGGGATCACATTCCTTATCTGGTTACGAGGATTTTATTCCTTAATAGATTCACAGGGATTACATTCCTAATCTGATCCCCAAAGGAGCCTATACATACTCCCCATTCATCTCCGTTATGAGGTAGTCAATCTTTCTCCAATTAACGCTCTTTCATAGTCACTTCTGGTTACTGACTTGAGCGTCGGAGGGTGCGTCGCCGGGATCAACCCCGGTGTCTCGCACATTTTGCAGGTGAGCGGCAGGAGTCAGCGGTCAAATCTTCGGCGGATCAGGTTCAGGTTTGCTATTCTGGTTTTCCAAGAACTCACAAATACTATCTGTTTACCCCCACACCAGATTCAGCGGTAACAGTAGTGTTACTTCTTCTCTTTCTAGTTTTTTTGTTTTTATTGTAGGGTCATGAATTCTAAATATTTAATCAATAAAAGTTGTATTATGTGCAACTAATTTTATTGTTGGGCTGATTGAAACCGTAGTCATGTTATAATTTTCTAATACACTACTTTTATCACTTATTGATTAAACCTGGTTGTCTGGATCAAAATTATAATATGAATCAACATTTGTTAGAAAGTTCGTCAAATCAGTCGACTGAGAGCTAGCAACAGTCGACTGATCTGAAGAACCTGATATTATCAAGTTAGCTTATTATAAAATTGACTCTGTTATATGAGTATAGAGATGACCCATATCTTGTGCTCGTACTTGTAACATAGGAATCTTTTAGGTTCTTGATTTAATCAACTTGAAGGATCTAGATTTGATACCAACTTCTAGAACTGTGAGTGTTTGTTATTTCCATCGTTCCTATGCTTTCTTCAAGTGCAACTTAGTAGATACCATGCTAAATACTTAAGGAAAGAAACGAATTAGAGTAGATACCATGCCTAATTCTTAGCCTAGGAAAATCTTAACTTTAAAGAGTAGATACCATGCCCTTAAATGAACAAACATGAGTGATCAGAGTAGTGTAGAAGTTAATTTAGCATTCGTGACTATAGGTGGAGATCAAGTCCAACTACTTTAATAGATATTTGTGATTCAAATTGAGAACTACTTGATCTAGATTTTAATCTTTTCATTTCCATAGACTTTTAGAACAAAACTTTATGATTTTTATTTCTGTTTTATTGATTAGTAAGTTATTTACTACAGTCTCTGTGGGACCGACCCTTGCTTTTCACTACGCTTCTATAAACGATTCATACACTTGCGAGGTTTTAATTTGTGTCTAGTTTATCTGTTTATTTAGATATCTGAGACTTACAACAAGTTTTTGGCGCCGCTGCTGGGGATTGTTTAGTATTTTAACTTGCAAATCAATAATAAAAAATAAAAAAAAATTCTTTTTTTTTCTTTTCTTTTATTATATTTTCTTTTAGGTTACACTCTACACAGACAGATTCAGATCAATCGACTGTCTCCAAGGATCAGTCGACTGTACAGTGAATTATTCCAAAAGCAACAATGGGTGAGAAAGTACCAAATCGAGTACCAATGCAAGACAAATTCACTCCTAAGAATACTGAGCAACCTTCTTGCATAGCTTATCAACCTAATGTCACAAGGAATATGCATCTATCACCTCAATTACTCAGCATGGTTCCCCATTTCAGTGGAAGACTAGACGAGGATCCGCACCTCCATTTGCAAGATTTTTTTGATCTTTGCAGAACACAAAGCATCCAAGGGCTTACCCCTGGACAAATCAGGTTAATCTTATTTCCATTTTCATTAAAACTTAATGCTAAATTGTGGTATAATTCTTTGGAACCAGGATCAATTCAATCATGGGAGCAATTGGCAACAAAGTTCTTGAAAGAATTCTTTCCAGCTCAGAAAACCAAACAACTAAAAGAGAAATTCAACTCTTCCAACAAAAAGATGGCAATTTGTTCTTCGAGGTATGGAAGGAATTTAAGAACAAGCTTCTCAAGTGTTCTACGCACAACATGCCTAAGGATGATCAGGTACAAGCATTTTATGAGGGTTTAAATGACACTAACAAAGCAATTGTAGATTCAGCTTGCAATGGAATCTTGATGAGGAAAAGTGGTGAGGAGGCCATCGAGCTATTTGAAGAACTCATCGAGAACTCACAACAATTTTCAACAAGGGGAAGGGGCCTTTCGAAAAAACAGGGAGTTTACGAAATTTCTAGTAATAATAACATGCAATTAGAAATGGTAACCATGAACAAAAAAATTGATATGCTCGTTAATGCAATTTCGACGTTGGGTGGTGTAAAAAACCAAACAAAAGAAATTTGTGCAATTTGTTCTCATTCTAATCATACAACTGATACATGTCCAATGTCTTCTTTCATAGATCAGGAGCACGCAAACTATGTCGGACAGGGAGTGTTTCCACCAAAGAACAACCCCTTCTCGAACACATACAACCCAGGGTGGAGAAACCATCCAAATTTCTCATGGAACAAAAATCAAAACAATCAAGGCACTCAATTCGCTCAAGGGCATGCGCAGCAATTCCCGATTGGGAATGGGTTTGATCGGCCAGTACAAGAACAAAAGAAGTTGGATTTTGAATCCATCGTTCTTCAATTACTCCAACAACAACAGCAAACAAGCAACCAACAAGGGCAGACCATTCAGAAATTGGAGACTTAAATTGGTCAAATTGCTAAGGAGTTAAGTGAAAGAAAGGCAGGAAAACTCCCATCACAAACCATACCAAATCCTAGAAGACAATAACAGATCAAATCGGTGACAACCCTGAGAAGTGGTAAGATAATCGACAGCAGAGTTGGAACAAATGCAGATGAATCAGACACACAACCATCAAAATTTTTGGGTTCCAACAAGGTAAGTGACAAAGAATGGGCAGTTTTGCCACCATTCCCTCAAAGGTTAGTCAAGCAAAAGAAAGAACAACATTTATTTGATATTTTTGAAACTCTCAGGAAGCTAAAAATCAATATTCCCTTACTTGATGCTATTAAACAGATTCCTTCTTATGTCAAATTTTTAAAAGAATGTTGTACTCACAAGAAAACTTTTCAGGCTCAGGAGGATGTGGCTCTAACAGAAGAAGTGAGTGCGGTGTTATTGAGGAAATTGCCTCCTAAGTTGAAGGATCCAGGTAGTTTTACCATTCCTTGCAGGGTTGGTAAGCATTTTTTTGAAAAGGCACTGTTAGATTTGGGGGCAAGCATCAATCTTCTTCCATACACTGTTTACGAAGAACTAGGATTGGGAGAACTCAAACCAACATCAATCACTTTGCAATTGGCTGATCGTAGCATCAAAAGACCTAGAGGTATTTTGGAAGAAGTCTTAGTTTAGGTAAATGATTTCATTTTTCCTGCAGATTTTGTTGTTTTGGATATGGAAGACTCTTCAATGCCATCTTCTTTACCGATCATCTTATGTAGGCCCTTTATGAGTACTGCTGATATAAAAATTTGTGTTAAAAAGGGTACTATAAGTATGAGAATAAATGGCGAAAAGGTTGAGTTTAAAATATTTGATGCACTAAAATTACCACATGAGGATCATGAATGTTATAATGTTGATGTGGTTCAGGAGATTGTTGACCAAACATTTCAGGTGCATAGTGTCGATCCATTACAGATCACAATTACACACCCTCTAACACTGTCTCAAGTTGAACAGGAATATAATGATTGGAGGATTGCAGAGACAGTACATTACCTTGCAAATCCAAAATCATATGCAGGTAAGTTTTCACCTGTGTTTAAAAATCTTGTGTCTAATAACACTTTTGTTTCTACTATTACCAGGACACCAGACGTGAAACTAATGCCGCTACCTGAACACTTGAAGTATGCATATTTGGGGGGAAACTAGACGTTACCTGTGATAGTCGCTGCAAAATTAAGCATGCAGGAAGAAGAGAAGCTGCAGAGAGTCTTGCAAGAACACAAGGGTGCATTAAGATGGACCATTGCAGATCGGCTTATGTCAAGATGGTACAGTCTGTACGTTGTTACAAAGGTTTCCCTACATGGAGCGTTGGAGGTTCATAGCAAAGAGAAAAATCAAACGTTCAAGGTGAATGGGCATAGGGAAAACCTTATAATAAGATGAGTTTTGAGCCGCGAGCTATTCGATACATTGCATAAACTCGTCCAGTCTAGCTGAAGACAAGAAACGCAGCGCTTATTGGGAGGCAACCCAATTTTCAGGGGAGTACTTACACTCTGTCTTTATTCAATCATTTCTTTATTTCTTTATTTCATTTTCTTTCCTTCAAACTGGATGGTGACACATGCCTATTTTAAGTTTTTGTGCAAACATTGAGAACAATGTTCCATCTAAGTTTGGAGGTATTTATTCACATTTGGAGTCTTTTGATTTTGACCATTCCAACATTTAATGATTTGAGCTTAGTTACTATAGGTAAAGAGTGGAGAACAAGTATTAATTGTGGTCTTTATCTTTAAAAATGTTCATAACTTATCATATGGATCATACTTGAAACTTTTATTCATGTGGTCATGTCAATTCGATGAATTTTGAAAGAGAATAGAATGTTCAACAGTGAGTAAACTTAAATACACAAATTGTGAGTTTTGAGCCTTATTTATTTTTTGAGAGAGTCATACACTTGAAGATCTCAGTTGACTGCATTCTTCAGATGAACAAGAACTTGCTTTTGCTACTTTTCGAAACTTATTTTGGTTTTTGCATAAAAACTTGGAAATGATTAAGGCACCTAAGATTCTATCACCAAAGACAAATAGCCTATCCAACATCAATTATTCGCTAGTTGTCCCTTTGAAGCCTACAAAAGCCTTCTTTTTGTAAGACACATCATCCTTAACCATGCCTAGATGAATAGGTTACCATACCTATATCTATTGAGTTAGTAGAGCAAGAATTGTAAAAGAGATGTGGCATGTCAAGGTGAGGGGATTGAAATATAAAGTAAAGTTGGAGGATTTTTCATAAGAAAAAAATGAAAAGTTGTAAATTGCTGAGTTGTGGATGGGTAAAAGGTGTTGGTAGAAATAAAGTATAGGCCTGTAATATATGGCCGTATACTATCACTAAAAAAAAAAAAAAAAAATCTCTCTTAGAACAATACAAGTTGCTCTACTAATTCTTTAGAAATTTTGTATTCCTTTTTTCCCTTCAATTGTTTAAACCCTCACCCATGGCCCCATTACAACCTATATAAGACCTTTTGATCCAAGTAGTGTGCAAAATCAATGGTGTGAAGATGTAGTATCAAGATCAAGCATATGGTTTCATCCAAGTAATGAATATTTGTCAAGAGATCTAATTTGAAATTCCTATCATTAATGAGAGCTATATATTTTTTTTGGGAGTGTATGCCATGGTGAGATTTTGGAGTTGAAATATAGTCGAGCTTGCTAACCTTAATCATGATTATGTTGCATAGGTATTGGCCACACTACTATTTGATATTCAAGTTGAGTATTCTTGTGAATAAGTGATTGACATTTGAATTAAAACTTTTTAGACCTATCTTAATGATTTTTCTAACCTTGACACTAAAGTAGCAAGTTCTCTGAGGTAAATATTGGAAGGGTCAAGATATTCAAGCGATGCTTGTAGTTTTATTTTGGTTGAGGACAAGCAAAAGCTAAGTTTGGGGGTATTTGATGAATCCAATAATATCCACATTTAGGAGCAAAAATCTGAATGCAATTAGACATTTAAATTCTCTATATATGGTAATTTACTCTTATTTTCTCTTTTCCATAGGAAACAACCTGAAAGCAACTAAAGAAGCAGATTCAAGATTTACTCCAGACTGTGAGGATGATACACAGGAAGTTGCAGTACACAAGTCGACTGATCCTTCAACGACAGTCGACTGAACAGAGGAGGGTGAGATTCTGAAGCTGCGCAGTACAGTCGACTTACTCCAAAAGACAGTCGACTTGACTGACTGGATTTGAATCTACAGAATTCACGATACAGTCGACTGATTCTAAAACAAGTCAACTGGCATTCAGTGGGAGTTAAAAGATAAGAACAGTTAAGAATCATCCTCATCCAAATCTGAATCAAAGTGAGCTGCCAAATTCTAGGAAACGGATATGGGATAACTGCAAATAACAACTTCCCAACAAATCAAGTTAAAACCCGGGTTTGACAAGTAAGAAGATCAACTCAATCCATATCCGATGCGTGAAGAGATAAGAATCTGGAGTTTAAAATCTGCAGATAAGAGCAAGAGAAACTATAAGAAGAAGAGGGGAACCATACACCAGACATCATCGATCATCGATCATCGACATCTATCAATCAAGCATTAATCTATCAGCATCGAATAAGGAAGGAGATTAAGTGCACTGAAGGACAAGATCAAGTTGATTGAGAAGCAGTTCAAGTCGACTTCAAGGTTGAACATCATAAAAAGCAGTGTTACTTCTTCTCTTTCTAGTTTTTTTGTTTTTATTGTAGTCATGAATTCTAAATATTTAATCAATAAAAGTTTTATTATGTGCAACTAATTTCATTGTTGGGCTGATTGAAACCGTAGTCATGTTATAATTTTCTAATACACTACTTTTATCACTTATTGATTAAACCTGGTTGTCTGGATCAAAATTATAATATGAATCAACATTTGTTAGAAAGTTCGTCAAATCAGTCGACTGAGAGCTAGCAACAGTCGACTGATCTGAAGAACCTGATATTATCAAGTTAGCTTATTATAAAATTGACTCTGATATATGAGTATAGAGATGACCCATATCTTGTTCTAGTACTTGTAACACAAGAATCTTTTAGGTTCTTGGTTTAATCAACTTGAAGGATCTAGATTTGATACCAACTCCTAGAACTTTGAGTGTTTGTTATTTCCATCGTTCCTATGCTTTCTTCAAGTGCAACTTATTAGATACCATGCTAAATACTTAAGGAAAGAAACGAATTAGAGTAGATACCATGCCTAATTCTTGGCCTAGGGAAATCTTAACTTTAAGGAGTAGATACCATGCCCTTAAATGAACAAACATGAGTGACCAGAGTAGTGTAGAAGTTAATTTAGCATTCGTGACTATAGGTGGAGATCTAGTCCAACTACTTTATTAGATATTTGTGATTCAAATTGAGAACTACTTGATCTAGATTTTAATCTTTTTATTTCCTTAGACTTTGAAAACAAAACTTTATGATTTTTATTTCTGTTTTATTGATTAGTAAGTTATTTACTACAGTCTCTGTGGGATCGACTCTTGCTTTTCACTACGCTTCTATAAACGATTCGTACACTTGCGAGGTTTTAATTTGTGTCTAGTTTATCTAGTTTATTTAGATATCTGATACATCAACAACACACTAGTACATCCCGTGAATAGGCCCGCCGAACCTCGACACGCGAATGCACCTGTATGCTCCGTGAATAGGCCTGCAGACCCATGACACGCGAACATACCAAATGTCCTCTCGAGACAGAACAACACACAGTCCTGGAACGTATCCGTTGGACTAGACCTCTAGAGCATATACTTATGTTTCCCAAGTTCTATCACATCTCCATTAGTGCCTGTCCTTAAGTTGATTATTATTAAAACACAAATTTCCTCTCTCTAGAGTTAGTGTATCCTGCCGGACTTAATTCCACAACAAATAACCCAAAACCCAACTGGTCATAATCCACAATATCTCATCTGCCGGTTCACAGGACTCCCACTCAACTCCTAGAGATTCACAAAACGAATATCAACACCAAAACATTCAATAAAACTCTCAATTCCGTTATCAAAATTTTGATGTCAGGAAAACTTCTTAAATCTACAAAAATCCGAACTCAATTAATACACTCGTAAATTCCAAAATTGAAATAAAATATTAAATTCATTAAATAACTCAAAATCATATTTTGAAGTCATAGAAAGTCACAAAACATTAATTCTTCAAAAATCATATATATATATTACTTTATAAAATTATAGAAATACAATTTAAATTATATCATAATAAAAATATAACTCTCTGTAAAATACTGTAATATGTAGCCAAAATATCATCTAAAATAGTGGATCAACAATCCGTAATATCGAAGAAACAATCGTTCAAGAAAAACTATGGAAGAACTCACAAAACAGCCAAAAACAATGATTTCGGTCGACCTTCAAAAGTCACAGTCAACCGACATGACAGTCGAACTTCATTTTAGTTCAAAAAATGTACAGTCGACCTTTATGTCAAAAACAGCCCATACAGCAGCTTTAAATTTCGTGTACTTCTCAACTGATACTTAATTTAAACTTTTTAAAAGCATGAATTTAAAAGATTAAAATCCTGAGATGATTAAATACAACTTTTCTAACATACTAGAGTTCATAAATCAAATCAAAATCTCATCAAGTTCATAAAAGAGCAATTTTTCATAAAATCTTCAAAACAGTAAAACATAGATATATAGGTGTGTATGTGTGTGGATTTTCATCAGTAAAAGCGTCAAGAAAACATTGTATATAGGTAATATATTATTAAAATCAATCTCGGTATCAAAACATCAAGATCCAATTGAAAACTTCGCAAAAACTCACAAAAACACAATTTCGGCTGAAAGCATTAGACCTGAAAACTTCAACCCCTCTTTGCACTTTAAGAATTGATCTTTTTGATCCAAAATTTCTTCCGCAACTTGTTATACACATACCCCATTGATTACAATAGTTTACTCATGAATATATGTGAATACAACATGTATTTAATCAAGTTATAGTTCATCAATTATCAAAACAGAGCATATATATTGTCACGCCCTGCTGCCCAAAAGAGAATACAGATTACGGATACGTGACTAAGCCCAGCGAATGATTTTTATCATCCATAAGCTGTCCAAGAATCTTTACAATATTTTACAAGAATAATCAAGTCAGAAGCAAAAGAATCAACCAAGTATGCACATATCAACCAAAATCCCAACAAGACTACTTGAAACCAAAATATATTAATCTCAAATAATTCAGATCTGAATAAGTCAAATATCCTGGGTCATATTGCCCAAATACAAATAAATCGAATTACAAGATACAATTGTTCAAAACAAGCAACAAGAATAATAATAGCAAAATCCAGCACTAATACTTCATATCACCAATACTATCTGGTACCTGTTCTCCAAAATATGTAATTTAACAATTACAGGAATAGGGAAAAGAAAAAAAACTCCCATCAATGCAAGTTACGGGCCGCTTGTAATGTAAGATACAAGTACATGGGAAAAACTAGCTAAGAACATAGAATAAGCATGATAATAATGAATAACAACTAGCATGGTAAGGTGAATAAGTACAAGTAGCATGTATCGAGTATCAAGTAAACAAGTATCATGTAAACAAGCATCAAGTGTCAAGTATCATGTAACAAATGTCATGTATCACGTCTCATGTATCATGTAGTCAAGTATCAAGTAAGCATGTATCATGCACACGTATCAAGTATCAAGTCTTGTAGTTATTACTATCTAGGTAACACTTCATGCAGCCCACACTACATGGTTGCTACAACAAACAATTTTACTTTAGATTTCATAGTGGACCATATATGGCAGTGTACTCAGGGACAAGTATCAAGTATCGAGCTCCAAGCTCCAAGTATCATGCATCATGTATCATGTGTCAAGTTGTGCAAGTGGCAAGTACGTGTCTTGCGTGCAAGTATCAAGTAATCACGTGTCAAGTATCATGTATCAAGTAATCACGTAGGATCAGTGGATCCCCTTCCGAGTACACGTTTCTGAATTATCCACTACTAGATCTTTTCCATAAACCCCGGCTTGATTATTTATTATTATTATCAAATAAGCATGTAGGTGTGCAAAACATATCAAGAATAACATGGAATGATCATGTAACAAGTTCAAGTTGCATGATAAATAAGTACGGGTGCAATATAACTCATAAAATGATAAAATAACCAAATTTCTAGTTCAGGACAGCAAGACCATAATGTAGTAAAACTGAGATTTCTGGTGTTGCAAACATGCAAATCTGAATTCGTTGAAAGTTTTAGAAAATAGACTACCGGCCGAACCTAGCATATATAAGTCATTAAGTATTTCACAAAAACATAACTGAAAACTGAATTTAAACCAGAAAATGTGTTCAGCCAGAAATCAGAAGATCGGATCCAAAGTCAGGAAAACAGCATGAAAACTCTTTAATTAAATCCACAAAAAATCTGGGGTATTCTCATATATGTATAGTAACAGAAAATCAATTTTAATAATTTTTCAATAAAAATAGAGTAGTCAAGTAAAATCAGAAAACATTAAGATACGACCATAAATCGAAATCCAAATACGCCAAAAGGGTAATAAAATAGATACAGTATGCTAACTTTCATATTCAGAAATATTTTAGAAAAAGCAAGTAGAAATAGGTCGAAAATCAAGTTCTTTACTAAACAGTAGTAAAATTCTGCATGTAAAATCTTTATTTGCAAGCATGAAAAGGTTTGTAAAACATCTCAAATAAATCCACCAAAATTTTGGGTAAACCCCAACCAAGTATAGAAGTAGTGTGTAAAATTTCAGGTCAAAATAATAATTTAAATACTATATTAAAAATAGATTACTCTTCAGAAATTATAGAAAACAAAATCTGGAAATCTTTCGACACAACTGTAGTAAAATCGACATAACTCACAAACTGTAAATTGAAACTGAGATCCGTCAAAAAGGTTAGAAAATAGACAGAATTCTCTACAAATCATGTTCACAAAATATTTTCAAATACTGACCTTAATATGGTCTAAAATACCGATCAAAACTGAAAAGTCAACAAAACTGAAAATATCGTATCTGCACAAAATCCACTAGTTCACATAGAACTCATCCAAAACACAACCAAATATGAAATAGAGTATACTAGATTTCCAAGCAACATGATATAGGATATTTCACAAGTCCACAATAAGTCTACCACGAATAACACGAATGGACACAAGATAACATATGAATAACACGCATATATGCAATAAGATGTGGTCAGTCCTAAGTTATATCATGTCATGTATTGTAACACTCCGCAAAATTGGAATTACAATTTTGCCCTCGTGTGTTACGCACGTGTATTTTGTAACGTGTTTTCATCCCGTATTTTGATTACCGACTATTTATTTATTTTCAATATTGATTTTTTCCTATTTTGAATCAACAAAAATATAATATTTCGATATTCGTATTCTACGTGCTTTGTACGTGTTTTCAATACACATATTAATTACATATTTTCTGCCGCTACGGGTGATAATTTCTAGGTTCCAATTATTTATTTTATGTTTACAAATCTATTTTTATAAAACGAAAATTCATTTTCCCCTTATTTTGATTAAAATGCATTTTTCAATTTTTCTGCACGTATGGTGCACGTGCAAATTTTTATTCTCATTTTGCCACTCTCATTTTACTATTTTTAGCATGTATTAGTTTTATTTAGCCTTTCTTTTGATTCATGGACCTATAAACTAAAATGTGGCCCATTAGGAGAGGAGCCCACTAGATAATTAACTAAATTAATTAGTAATGAGCCCATGTAGCAAGCCCACTATTAAAATCACATTTTTTTTGTTAAACATGTACTAATACATGACAAGTTACAAATATTAGTACACATTTAGAGTTATAGAAATGTGTTCATATTTGTTTGTGCATGTGTGCATGCACACACAAATGTATTTGGACCATTTTGTGGGCTAGGGGGATGACCGGTTTGGAGAGGGGAGGAGAATGGTGGAGAGGTTAAGTTAGTGGAGAGTGGGGAGATGAAGAGATGGGGGTTTTAGGAGTTAGGAAAGTGGAGAGTTGTAGAATAAATTTGAAGAGTTATTGGGGAGGAATTTTTGCACTTTAAACCCTTCCAAAATCCTATAAATAGAGTCCCATTTCCTACATTTCTCTTGCACCAAAAACAATATCAAAATAAATGTAAGAAAAAGAAAGAGAGTATGAAAGTTATTGTGCTTGGATGATCTCTTGCTAGGAGGAGAAGCCTTACTAGGAGCTAGGAATCTTTGGAGCTAGAAGTGGCGTTCTCTTTTCTTTTCAAGCTTCACAAAAGGTGGGTGTTCTCCTACTTTCTAATTTTGTTTGAATGTACATGCTAATGAAAGTGAATGAGTAGTTTATAAAATAGAATAACTATACTATGAATGTGGTGAATCATGCTATGTTGACAAATGGACTAATATTATGTTTGTGGGTGATCTCATTATTTTCTAGTGTAGAACATTGTATGCTAAAAATAAGTAATATGAGAAGAATCTTGTTATGAATAGATAAAATTCATGTTAGTTTAAAGTGATGTTGTGGGTGATGTGATTAAATAGAAAAAGGAAGTATACCATGCTAACTAAAGAAAAAGAATTACTTGATTGTTATGAACCATGCTAATATGCTTGCTTAGTCTTGTGTTTACAATAGTGTTAACATATGAGAATAACTTTGATGTGAAATCCACAAATGAGAATCATGCTAGTATGATAGATGTGAAAGTAGTCTTATTGTGACAAATACCATGTTAATGAAAGAAAATAAATTCTTGTATAAACCATGTTGTTAAGTTGTAAAATTTTGTGCTTATGATATTTTTGACCACATTAGATTTTATAAGAAAGAAGAAAGAATGAAATTTCGTTAGTTTTTAATGTGTCGACATTTGTAGGTTCTATATTTTTTTTTAAAGAATGGGAACTATTGCATGAAAAATCTTCTTTTATTTTCATGATAAAATATGATTTATGTCAAAATGAGATTATAACCAAATAGGCATGGATACTAGTTTTCATTTCTTTTGTAGGATTTAGTTCTAAAAGAAAGATCTAAGTTTTGCAAAAGATGAGAAAAAAAGGAATTTCTTTAAATAAGTGAAAAATAGTATTTTTAATGAATTGGAAATTTTATTAGTTACTATCTTTTATCTAATATCAAGGAAAGGATTATTCTAAAATTTTGGAAAGAATTGATCTTTTGAATAAACACATTTTATGGAAAAAGACACACTTTGTGGATAGTTGAACAAAAGAACATTTATGCTTTTTCTAAACAGAAAATACATATAGACTTACTGTTTAGCCACTGCAAAATAAAATACTATTGTGATAGGTCTTGGGTTCGAAACTTGATAGTCACATTTCTCTTTTATTCTTTTTTATAATTTCCAAAAAGAGAACCAATACATTAAGCTTTCGGCTTAGGACTATAACATCAAAGTCCAATGGACTTATTGGTTAGGTGGTTCGGCTTGGACTTTGACCGGGTTGACCAGGAATGATGGGTTCGAAACCTGGGCACTCCTTCATTTTTTTAAAAACTCCTTTTTTGCATATATTAAGATTTTGAATAAAAGAAATACTATTATTCCTATAAAATGATTAAGAACTTACTAAAATTAGTTCTAAGATTTTCATGTATAATTCATACTTTAAAAAGAAAGATTGAGATAGAAAGTAAGTAAAGATTTATGATTTATTATTAAAAAGGTATGATACTATTTTAGAAGAATAAAAGAAATATGCTATGTGAAATTAATTGTTCTTGTACTTGATTATTGGAATTATTTCATGAGTTTTAAATTACAAATGAAAGTGTGAGTGAAGAATTATTGTTGTTGATTTGTGAATGATTTATTGAAATTGCTTAAAGAGACATTGAGATATAATGAGATATTGTATTTAAAATAAATTAGTGAATAGCATGATTTAAATCCTTAGAAGAAAAATAAAGTGTTGATAAGAGAATTATTTCTCTTAGAAAGATATTTTACTTTTACTTGATTTAAGAAATATTTTGTGATGGTTGAGACATATCATATGAGTTCAAATTGTTAATGAGTTTTTGACACAAATAAATTATTAAAGGATGCGAGCTTTATATATTTTTGAATACTAATTCATTCATGTGATTTTGATGTGATTATAGACTCACTTGATTTAAGACATACTTGGTTTGGGATATATGCTTAAGTTGTTAAAAAGATTGTTAATGGATGAAAATTCTGTTCATGAAAAAGGATTATTTTCTATGGGAAATTATGAATGAATGAATGAATCATGGGTGATGCAAAAAATGAGACATTGATTAAATTATGGATAAGTTAGAGACATGAATATAATAAGTTAAGACATGATTATTAAAGGGTATGTGTACCCATGTTTCTTGTACATGAAAGTTTATGATTTAGAGTTAGTAAGACCTCGGTACCGGCATTATTGAAAGAAAGGATTTGAGAAATGATTTGGAGATATGACCGTGGAGCTATCTCGTATTTGTTGATTAAAGTCTGGTAGGAGGTAAGACTAATTCTTTGAATGGAAATTATTCATGTCTTGAACTTAGGAAAATTTAGGCACATAAGTGAAGATGTAGTAAACTTAGTGAAACGTAAGTGGGGTGCTCTATATAGTCGGCGGTGGACTCCAAGACTATAGACCCAGTTGGTGGACTGAGGTTGCCCTGTGGGAGACGGATTATTATATTTTAATCCGGGACTATGAGGACGGGTCGGCGGTGGACTCCAAGATCTTGAGTAGTCGGACGGATGGATTTTTGTGTTTACCGTCTCCAATGTATATATATATATACTGGGCTAGAGGGTCACATACGGGACGGTTCGCACGATGTGGAATCTGTTATAACAGCCGGCAGTGGACTCCAAGGCTGGGATTCACATTCGTGGAATAGTCTGAACTTTATTTTGCTACCAGGTAGTTTTCATGGCGAGGGATCGAGCCCTGTATTGTGAAGAACGTAGGCGCTTGCCCTCGGACCTATGTAGTATAGGATGCATAGAATCCGAACAGGTGTGCATTAGTGTCATCCTAGTGTAGAATGGTATGCATTAAGCATTAAGACATGACATACACTTATGTTTAGGATAATCACTTTTGACACTTGTTCATTCAATCTTTTTTTTGTGATTTGTTAAAGTATGAGATCGTTATACTATTCCCGGCATAGAGAGGATAGCCGTGTATAACATTTCGTCAGTTGTAAGTAACTGGCGTGCCCACAGATTGATATGCAGGTAATGGACTATTCATGGAGTTATAAAGTGGATATGCTATTGCTGTTTAGAAGTTAAAGATGTTGCAAATGATGTTAAAGTTATACAAGTTGTATTTCATTGTTGTAAATTTCATTCTTCCGCTGTGTAAACCCAAGTTGTAATTGAACTCTGATGTATTGTGAATGAAAAGTTTTAAATTCCTTGTAAAATTGTACGAAGTGAAGTAAAGATCCTGTGAAATCTCGAATTTATCCTTATTTGAAATTCGGGGCGTTACAGATGGTATCAGAGCATGCTTCACAAGTAGTACAAGTTTATAAGGAATGATAAAAAGGGACGATAAATTTGGGAACAAGCTAAAGGAGTCGTTCTGTCAACCGGGTGTAAACAGCCCTAAGCGACACGGTATTTAAGCGTCTTCGGATCACCGCTAGCTGGGAACCGACTCCTACGGCTAACCCAAGTAAATCAGAACTTGATAGACTAAAGATTTGTTTAGGAAGAGTAGTAAGATCATTAACTATAGTCTAGAACCCGTGACACCTTATTGAGTAGTTACAATATTATTCCTGCAGACACTAGAGTGTGAGTTTCAGCTGATAGAGATTTAAATGTAAATGATTTACATTTGTGTTGCTCTATGCACTGATGTTTTCTCTTTCTTTTGGATGGCTGGAGTCGTGAATGAAGTTGTTATTGAACTTGCATTCAATTTCATTCATGATGTTCTCCTCGTATACATTAATATGAGAGTGTATGCGAGCACATTTTCCCCTGGGTATCAGAGTGGCGCAGTGAAAGCGTGGTTGGCTTGGACCGTCATTCATGATACCTTACACACTTCCCTCTCAAATTATTTTTGTAGATCATTATCATGGTACTTTCTCCATATTCAATATATAAACTTTTAATAAATATTTTCTTATATTATTAAATCATTTGAATATTTATTATTTATCTATCTTCCTTAGTCTTGATATTTTAAACTTGTTTTCCAAACTTAAAATTTCGTCTTTCATGTATTTATGTCACTTTATGTTTACCCGTTTATATCTACTCTTACTTTACGTATTTTGTCAAGTTGCCGTTTATTAAATTAATATTTCAACAATTATTTTCTTCATTTATTATTTTGGATTTTTCTTATGAAATTTTCTTATGTGCACTCATTTCATACGATTTGATTTCTGTGATACTATATTATCTTATCCTATATGTTTTTAACAAGATTGAAATTTTTCTACCTATATAAATATGACCTAACATTTGTTTTATTGTCTACACTAGGTACTATTATTATTGCATACTTGTTTTGATTTTTACTATTAATCGCTACTCATTACTTTTTATAGTTTTACACATCTTTAATATAATGTATATACTCACTATTTATACATTATCTTTTCTCAAATTTTAACTGTCTTTACACTCTTAGTATTACTTATATTTTCCAATGATTTCTATATATATCATATATTTCAATATTCAATTTATACATATCATTTTACCCTCATCTAATTACTACATTAATATTTTTGCATATACTTGTTTATGTCTATTGTCCTAATTTACTATACTATATAATTATTGTTTTCAATTGTGTTTTCATCTCGTGTATGTGCTTTACACTATTTTGTCTTAATGTTATAAATTAATTTCATCACAACAAAATTTTGTATATTCAAAAGTATTTCGACGTATGCCTTCTATTTTTTCAAATCGTGTGTATAATTGTTATAGTTACCTTACAAACTATTTTATTAATTGGTATACAAAGTCATTTTATGTTATCTATACTTTCAGCCATGTCTCATTCCCATTTATTTTTTTTCCAAACTCTTATTCAATGGTCTTGTTCTAAATTGCTAATTCAATTTCGTTTTACAGTTTGCGAACTTTCTACCGTTTATTACATCGATAAATTTTTCTAAATTACCTATTGACTATGTCTCTTCGCCACATTGTTTTCCGAACTATTTCGAAAATAACGACATAATTGACTTTTCCCTTCTTATCTAATAGCTTACCTAATATTATTTTTGTACGAAAAATTTCTCTCAAAATATTCTATCTCTTGCCACAGTTCATTTCTTATGACATTTTCTAATTTTTGTAAAATCTGGATATCCATAGTTCTCCTATATAGAGTTTATCTTATTTTTCTCGTTGCATATTTTAAAGTTTGCAGTTTCCTAAATACAAGAATAATATTTTCTTTGGCATGTACAAAATACAATCTTTACCCTAACGAGTTCCGGGGACGGAACTACTCTAAGGGGGGAGAGTGTAACACCCCGCAAAATTGGAATTACAATTTTGTTCTCGTGTGTTACGCACGTGTATTTTGTAACGTGTTTTCATCCCGTATTTTGATTACCGACTATTTATTTATTTTCAATATTGATTTTTTCCTATTTTGAATCAACAAAAATATAATATTTCGATATTCGTATTCTACGTGCTTTGTACGTGTTTTCAATACACATATTAATTACATATTTTCTGCTGCTACGGGTGATAATTTCTAGGTTCCAATTATTTATTTTATGTTTACAAATCTATTTTTATAAAACGAAAATTCATTTTTCCCTTATTTTGATTAAAATGCATTTTTCAATTTTTTCTGCACGTATGGTGCACGTGCAAATTTTTATTCTCATTTTGCCACTCTCATTTTACTATTTTTAGCATGCATTAGTTTTATTTAGCCTTTCTTTTGATCCATGGACCTATAAACTAAAATGTGGCCCATTAGGAGAGGAGCCCACTAGATAATTAACTAAATTAATTAGTAATGAGCCCATGTAGCAAGCCCACTATTAAAATCACATTTTTTTTTGTTAAACATGTACTAATACATGACAAGTTACAAATATTAGTACACATTTAGAGTTATAGAAATGTGTTCATATTTGTTTGTGCATGTGTGCATGCACACACAAATGTATTTGGACCATTTTGTGGGCTAGGGGGGTGACCGGTTTGGAGAGGGGAGGAGAATCGTGGAGAGGTTAAGTTAGTGGAGAGTGGGGAGATGAAGAGATGGGGGTTTTAGGAGTTAGGAAAGTGGAGAGTTGTAGAATAAATTTGAAGAGTTATTAGGGAGGGATTTTTGCACTTTAAACCCTTCCAAAATCCTATAAATAGAGTCCCATTTCCTACATTTCTCTTGCACCAAAAACAATATCAAAATAAATGTAAGAAAAAGAAAGAGAGTAAGAAAGTTATTGTGCTTGGAGGATCTCTTGCTAGGAGGAGAAGCCTTACTAGGAGCTAGGAATCTTTGGAGCTAGAAGTGGTGTTCTCTTTTCTTTTCAAGCTTCACAAAAGGTGGGTGTTCTCCTACTTTCTATTTTTTTTTGAATGTACATGCTAATGAAAGTGAATGAGTAGTTTATAAAATAGAATAACTATACTATGAATGTGGTGAATCATGCTATGTTGACAAATGGACTAATATTATGTTTGTGGGTGATCTCATTATTTTCTAATGTAGAACATTGTATGCTAAAAATAAGTAATATGAGAAGAATCTTGTTATGAATAGATAAAATTCATGTTAGTTTAAAGTGATGTTGTGGGTGATGTGATTAAATAGAAAAAGGAAGTATACCATGCTAACTAAAGAAAAAGAATTACTTGATTGTTATGAACCATGCTAATATGCTTGCTTAGTCTTGTGTTTACAATAGTGTTAACATATGAGAATAACTTTGATGTGAAATCCACAAATGAGAATCATGCTAGTATGATAGATGCGAAAGTAGTCTTATTGTGACAAATACCATGTTAATGAAAGAAAATAAATTCTTGTATAAACCATGTTGGTAAGTTGTAAAATTTTGTGCTTATGATATTTTTGACCACATTAGATTTTATAAGAAAGAAGAAAGAATGAAATTTCGTTAGTTTTTAATGTGTCGACATTTGTAGGTTCTATATTTTTTTTTAAAGAATGGGAACTATTGCATGAAAAAGCTTCTTTTATTTTCATTATAAAATATGATTTATGTCAAAATGAGACTATAACCAAATAGGCATGGATACTAGTTTTCATTTCTTTTGTAGGATTTAGTTCTAAAAGAAAGATCTAAGTTTTGCAAAAGATGAGAAAAAAAAAGGAATTTCTTTAAATAAGTGAAAAATAGTATTTTTAATGAATTGGAAATTTTATTAGTTACTATCTTTTATCTAATATCAAGGAAAGGATTATTCTAAAATTTTGGAAAGAATTGATCTTTTGAATAAACACATTTTATGGAAAAAGACACACCTTGTGGATAGTTGAACAAAAGAACATTTATGCTTTTTCTAAACAGAAAATACATATAGACTTACTGGTTAGCCACTGCAAAATAAAATACTATTGTGATAGGTCTTGGGTTCGAAACTTGATAGTCACATTTCTCTTTTATTCTTTTTTATAATTTCCAAAAAGAGAACCAATACATTAAGCTTTCGGCTTAGGACTATGACATCAAAGTACAATGGACTTATTGGTTAGGTGGTTCGGCTTGGACTTTGATCGGGTTGACCAGGAATGATGGGTTCGAAACCTGGGCACTCCTTCATTTTTTTTAAAAACTCCTTTTTTGCATATATTAAGATTTTGAATAAAAGAAATACTATTATTCCTATAAAATGATTAAGAACTTACTAAAATTAGTTCTATGATTTTCATGTATAATTCATACTTTAAAAAGAAAGATTGAGATAGAAAGTAAGTAAAGATTTATGATTTATTATTAAAAAGGTATGATACTATTTTAGAAGAATAAAAGAAATATGCTATGTGAAATTAATTGTTCTTGTACTTGATTATTGGAATTATTTCATGCGTTTTAAATTACAAATGAAAGTGTGCGTGAAGAATTATTGTTGTTGATTTGTGAATGATTTATTGGAATTGCTTAAAGAGACATTGAGATATAATGAGATATTGTAGTGAATAGCATGATTTAAATCCTTAGAAGAAAAATAAAGTGTTGATAAGAGAATTATTTCTCTTAGAAAGATATTTTACTTTTACTTGATTTAAGAAATATTTTGTGATGGTTGAGACATATCATATGAGTTCAAATTGTTAATGAGTTTTTGACACAAATAAATTATTAAAGGATGCGAGCTTTATATATTTTTGAATACTAATTCATTCATGTGATTTTGATGTGATTATAGACTCACTTGATTTAAGACATACTTGGTTTGGGATATATGCTTAAGTTGTTAAAAAGATTGTTAATGGATGAAAATTCTGTTCATGAAAAAGGATTATTTTCTATGGGAAATTATGAATGAATGAATGAATCATGGGTGATGCAAAGAATGAGACATTGATTAAATTATGGATAAGTTAGAGACATGAATATAATAAGTTAAGACATGATTATTAAAGGGTATGTGTACCCATGTTTCTTGTACATGAAAGTTTATGATTTAGAGTTAGTAAGACCTCGGTACCGGCATTATTGAAAGAAAGGATTTGAGAAATGATTTGGAGATATGGCCGTGGAGCTATCTCGTATTTGTTGATTAAAGTCCGGTAGGAGGTAAGACTAATTCTTTGAATGGATATTATTCATGTCTTGATCTTAGGAAAATTTAGGCACATAAGTGAAGATGTAGTAAACTTAGTGAAACGTAAGTGGGGTGCTCTATATAGTCGGCGGTGGACTCCAAGACTATAGACCCAGTTGGTGGACTGAGGTTGCCCTGTGGGAGACGGATTATTATATTTTAATCCGGGACTATGAGGACGGGTCGGCGGTGGACTCCAAGATCTTGAGTAGTCGGACGGATGGATTTTTGTGTTTACCGTCTCCAATGTATATATATATATACTGGGCTAGAGGGTCACATACGGGACGGTTTGCACGATGTGGAATCTGTTATAACAGCCGGCGGTGGACTCCAAAGCTGGGATTCACATTCGTGGAATAGTCTGAACTTTGTTTTGCTACCGGGTAGTTTTCATGGCGAGGGATCGAGCCCTGTATTGTGAAGAACGTAGGCGCTTGCCCTCGGACCTATGTAGTATGGGATTCATAGAATCCGAACAAGTGTGCATTAGTGTCATCCTAGTGTAGAATGGTATGTATTAGGCATTAAGACATGACATACATTTATGTTTAGGATAATCACTTTTGACACTTTACTTGTTCATTCAATCTTTTTTTTGTGATTTGTTAAAGTATGAGATCGTTATACTATTCTCGGCATAGAGAGGATAGCCGTGTATAACATTTCGTCAGTTGTAAGTAACTGACGTGCCCACAGATTGACATGCAGGTAATGGACTATTCATGGAGTTATAAAGTGGATATGCTATTGCTGTTTAGAAGTTAAAGATGTTGCAAATGATGTTAAAGTTATACAAGTTGTATTTTATTGTTGTAAATTTCATTCTTCCGCTGTGTAAAACCAAGTTGTAATTGAACTCTGATGTATTGTGAATGAAAAATTTTAAATTCCATGTAAAATTGTACGAAGTGAAGTAAAGATCCTGTGAAATCTCGAATTTATCTTTATTTGAAATTCGGGGCGTTACATGTATGTCGTGAGGCAACTATGGTAAAATCATCACTATAGAGACAATATCAACAGGGAGATTCACACACAAATTGTCTCTAGAACCCAACTACGCTACAAGTGGTATTTAGTACTTGTATATACAAAGGAATTTTTTACAAGTTACTTGCCTGAACCGACGACGAAAATGACTCCAAGCAAGAATAACGGGAACGGATTCCCGGCCAACGAACTCAATGAACCACGAACGAAAACCACAAACGAAACCCACGAACCACGACGAAGCACGAACCAAAGACACAAAGCGAGCACACACAACCTCGACGAACACAAAGCGCACGCGAGAGAGAATGAGGAACGACGGCGGTCGGAAAGGATGTCGCTGCCATTGCTTCACTGCCTGGCACCGACAGAGACAGAGACAGAACGAGAGGGGGCTGCCTGCCTGCAGCTGGCACGCGACAGAAACAAAAACAGGGCGGGAGGCAGGTGAAGAGAGACAGGGTGAGGGAGATGGAGATGATGAGAGGGAAGCTCGGGATGACCAGGGAAACGAGGAAACAGGGCGCTAGGGTTTTCTGGGATGCACAGGCAGCTAGGTGACAGGATGAACAGGGTAGAGGTGATGGGTTTTATAGGGGAGAGAGGGTGACGGGAATTAGGGTTAGGGGTTTGCTTAACGGGTCGGGTAGGCTCATAGGGTGTGGGTTAAACGGGTTGTATTATAGGGTTTCGGGTATTAGATATTCAAGCAAAAATATAGATAGGGAAAAAATAAATAGAACAATAGGAAAATATAATTTAAGGTATGAACAAATAAAATAGAGAGGATAACAACAGCTCGATCAAAAGGAACGAAACAAGAGACGAACAAGAATCAAGAATTCAAATAAAAGAGGCCAAAAATAATAAAAGAAATATATATTGAAAATAAAATCCAATATATGGTCCCAAAAGAGATACAACGGAAACAAATACAAGGAAAAATAAAATACACCCAAAAATACACAAAAATAAAAAAACACGGGTTACATATATTATACACACATTAAAGAACCCTACTCTACAAACTTTTGTGCAATTTATATCATACAACTTGTTATAACAATTCAAAACAACAAGCACATGATACAAAACAACATACCCATGATTATTGTTAAGTTCTTTAACAATCTAAAGTCATCTATATAGAGTTTTAATTATCAATAGCATAATTTTAATGAAAAGATTCAATTTTTATTCATCCATCCATCAATATTCATCATATCATCACACAATCCCCTAACATGCTTTCTAATAGACAAATTGTCGTATACAACAGCAAGAAATCAAATATATGTCACTCACCTTATTGAAGAATCAACCGAAATAATAAAGAGAATAAGAAAAGTCATTCCATTTGTAAGAAATCCAAGATCCTTGTTTCGAAACTCCAAAAAAACCAATAGTAAAATAATATTTTGTTTTTGTAGAGGAGGGGGACGGCAGTAGTGGCTCTTTAATAGGCCAAAATCTGGGATTTTAGGGTTTTACAAGTTATATGGAAATATCCCTAAACAAATTATTCCTTTATATATATATAGACATTTCTTTAATAAAGTAGTTAAATAAGTTAAATAAATTAAAATAAAACCAAATCTCTTTACTAATGAGTTATCCAGCCATCAAACATAGCCCATAAATTAAAGAAAATTCGGATTTGTACCACCAAGTGGTAATTTTGCATAAAAATCCCCCTCTTTGTAATATTTGTAAATATGTCAAATAAATATCAGAAAAATACAGAAAATTCATAAATAATACCTACTAATAAATATTAGGCTTTCCAAATAAAATTTCTGACTTTTAGTTTCCAAGAAAAATATTTGCACAAGGTCCAACTTAAATTTCATATATTGCAAAAATACCACATTTGTTTAAATTTTTACCAAATCAACTCTAAATAAATTTTAAATATATCTAAGCTTTAATACTGATCTTGGACAGCCAAAAAAGCAACAAAAACAAATTTTCATTATTTATTTGAGATCCAATCGGTTTTTTTTACATAAAGCCCATCTCTATCGAAGTCTTTACAAAAATAGTTTCTTTATTCAAAAAAATCCAAAAATTTAGGATATAATTAATTATAAATAGGAGGATTTATTCAAAAATTTAAAATTGGAGATTTGCACCCAAAAAATATGTGCACTTGTTTTGCACGTGTAAAATTGACAAAGGCATAAAATAGTCAAATTAATTAAATAAATCTGAAAAATTAAAATATCATAAATAAATGAGGAAAATCAATCATTAACCATAAAATTTTAAGAACTCAAAATTTTCTAACTTTGCACGTGTGTTGCACGTGCAAAATTGCAATTTCAAGAAAATAGTCAAAATAGTCAACTTTACCAATTTAATATTATTTAATAATGAAAAATAAATCATTTTATTTAGCGGTGTGTTACAACTCTTTTGGAAGACTAAACAATGTTTAACCATCAATTTGATATCTCCACTAATGTCATGCCAAATGAAGGATCTCTTTGTACGATGCAGGGTCTTTTGAAACCCAGAATGGCCCTGTACTACTGAAGCATGATTCTCTAGGAAGATCAAATTTCTGATAGATGAAGTAGGGCTCAGTAAAATCTTCCCTCTATAATACTAGACACCATTCACCACTCTGTACAAAATCACCTGATAATTCATGATTTTCTAACTGTAATTGAAGCTTAGTAAAATACTCATCTTGTTGCTGTAATACCCTGATTTTTCAATAAGTGAGAAATTATTTATTTTGCACGTGTTGTGCACGTGCAACATTTTATTTGGATTATTTTATCATGATGTGTATATTTAAATATAATTTTCTCAAATTATTTTAGTCCAAAAAGCCTTCTCTAAAAGCCTTATTTGATTTAATTAAAAAGCCTTTTCTTAAAAAGCCCAAAAGCATTTTTATTTTAATTATTTTTATAAAATTATTTTGGCCCAAAAAGAAAGCCCATGAATTAATTTATTTTAATTAAACTTGTCATGTAGAAGACTTTTTTCTACTAAATTATTTTTGTACAAATTAAGAATGTACAAATTTGGCCTAGTTGCATGTACGTGCACTACACGTACACGTGCATTGCACACTTTATTTTTGAGGCCGGTAGCATTCTTTTTGGAGGGAATTTTTGATTTTGGGTGTGGAGAACATGGGAGTAGTTTCAAGGAGGTGGGTAGTTCTTCTAACTCCTACTTTGATCTAAACCCTTCATCCAACAACCACCAAGACAATCTTGGCCCTCCATTCCCCTCATTTTTTAGTATAAATACCCCCCCTTCTCATGGCTAATTTTTCATATGCAAAGTATAATCTCTAAGTTATAGTATTATCATTGTGTGAGTTATAAAAGATAAGAGATTGTGTGGGTGTTGTTACTTGGAGTGGCCGGCATCACCAAGGAGGGAAGTATTCGGTTTGGAGCTTGAGGAAGCATTCGGCATTGGTTGGAGGCTTGGAGCTTGAGCACTTTTGGCTAGGAGGTGGTGCTTTCATCTACAAGGACTTGATTGCTTTTGTTTGTGTTTCTCTCCAATTGAGGTGGGTAAAACATTTTGTATTTCTAAAGTAGATCCATGCTAATTTTACACCATTAAAGATGCATGAAAAATATTATAAAGAGCCCACTTAAATTGAGTAGTTAGCATGTGAATTGATTGAAATGTATTGATTAACTTATATGGATCTAGTGTTAAGATTAAATTGTGTGTAGATTGCCCCATGTTTATTAGTGTGAAGTTGTGATAGTGATTAAATTAAATTAAGAGTGTTGTTATTATGATTAGAGACATAATGTACACTTGTTAATTGTGATAGATGGACCTTCATGTTGATATGAATGTGGACTATGGAAATCATATGTGATGGGTGAATTAAGAACTAATATCAGTAAATTATCTCCATGAAGTTATTTAATAAAAAGACTAGTAGATTGATTATATGGCAATGTCGAAAATACAATAATGTATTTTAATAAATAATTTTTGGGTCTTTGTATGTGAAATTACATTTCATTAGTACCAAAAAAATTATATTATTTTACTGGTATGAACTTATATGACTGAGGATCTAATCTGGAAGTTTTTAGAAAATTTTATCAAAGCAATAAGCAACTATGGCTATTTGAATGTCGAATTATTTTCAAAACAGTACGAGTATAACATATAAGAATTTTTATTGGGTTTGTGACAACCCGAGCCAGTGGCTCAGGTGGTCTTGGACGCCGGTTGGCTTCTCTGTGTTGCACAGTTCGAATCCCCAGCAGAACACTTCTTTTGTTAAATTCCCTAAAAACAGTAAACAGCGAACTCAGGGTATAAATAGACCCCAGCCGCTCTTATGACGTGTTCGGCGAACGGCCTAGTGGTCGGAGCTCTGTGCTGT
Source organism: Hemerocallis citrina (assembly GCA_017893485.1). Lineage (NCBI taxonomy): Eukaryota > Viridiplantae > Streptophyta > Magnoliopsida > Asparagales > Asphodelaceae > Hemerocallis > Hemerocallis citrina. Next base: position 202,493,771 of record CM030368.1, on the reverse strand, counting down.
CTTGGTGCGGCGCCTGGTTCGATTCTTGCCTTCGGCATATAGGGAAAATTAATTTTTTTGGGTGTTTTTGAAGTCCAAAAATCATGAAATAAATATGGCAATTCTCATAAAAATACAAGGAATTTTATAAGAGTAATTTGGGTATTTATTGAATAAAAGACAATATGGTTTGTGAATAAAAGGTATAATTCGAGCTTTGGATATAAGATATATACTTATGGAATTTATAACTCATAAAGATTAAGTGAAATAGGCTATTATAAAGTGATGGGAAAAAGTATTTGTGGTGTGACATGATTTTATTATTATTCTCACTCATGAATATTGTGCAAAATGTGGAGTATGGATGTTATTAGTAATATTATGAAGTTGTTGAATTCATGTATGTTTATGAAATTAAAATCATGATTTTTTATGAAAGGGAAAAAGAAATTGTTGGCTAATTATGAACTTTGTGAGTTAAAAGTACTCATTGTGGACTTGTGAATGAAGTGAAATCATGAAATGAAAAAGAACATACAAGTGAGTTTGAGAACTCGACATGGAAATTGTTATGAGTTGAAGATTGTGAAATGAAATTTGAAATAGAGTAGCTAAGTCTCCCCGGCATTGAGAAAATGAATTGAGATGAAATTAGACCAAGGTTGGTCATGATGAAACAAATGAATAAGTCCGGTTGATGGAGAGGCTAACTCTAGTGATTATTTTGTTCATGATTTTTAATAAAACTAAGGACTAGTGCATAGTGAAGACGTGATGAAAGTAAGAGAAAAACACTGAGTATGAGGGCCCTGGGTAGCGGCGAGAGCGTATCCCAGGAATTCCCATGACGAGTCTGGGTGAGGATACTGTTCCAGAGTACCGTCCCAGTGGCGACGCTCTTGGGATGTTTGAAGACTACGGGTGGTGTCATGTTTATGGTGAGAGCGTATCCCAGGAATTCCCATGATGCGTCTGGGTGAGGATACTACTCCAGAGTGCCTAAACATGAGTTCGTAGGTCAGATAACATCTAGGATACTTACCGTAATTACAGTAGTAGATTAAATCATAACGGGGGATTGAACCCTATAAAGATGAAGAACGAATAAGGGCTTGCCCTCGGACCTATGTAGTATGGGATGCATAGACTCCGAACAAGTGCGCATTAGTGTCATATAACATAATTAACTGCATTAAGGACTAAGTGCACAATCACAACACGACATCAATAGGGTAGTCCCTTTAGTTTGAAATATGACAAGTTTGTGTTTGCTAAATATGAAATGTTAAGTTATACTATTTCCGGCATAGAGAGGATGGCCGTGTATAATGTTCGTCGGTTGAATAAACTGACGTACCCACAGTCTTACATGCAGGTAAATGACTTGTTAAAGATTAAAAGAGGATGGATGTTTAAAGATTACATTATGCTGTTGTACTTGTATCAAATTGTTGTATTTTTACTTCCGCTGTGCAAAAGAAAGATGTAATTATGATGTAATCTCTGATGTATGATGAAAAGTTTTAATTTCCCTGTAAAAGTGTACTAAGAAAGTGAAAAGATCCTGTAGAACATCTCGAATTCAGTGTATTTGGGATTCGGGGCGTTACAGTTGCACTATGGCTTTAACACCATCCGACCATTCGGGAATGACAAAGGAAATATCCTTTAATTCATCATCAAGTGTCATACTTCGAGATTAAGCATCACCTTCGATATTATCTTTGCCCTCTTTGTACTCCACAATGAAGTTAAACCCAAGTGGCTTCCATAACCATTTTTCCTACATCTGAGTGTTAACACGTTGCTATAGTATAAAGTTGATACTCTTTTGATTTGTTTTGATAATACAAGTCCTGCCAAAGAAGATATTCACGCCATAGTTAAACTGCAACAAAAATTGCCCATACTTCCTTCTCATAAGTAGATAGACTAAGAGTTTTGCCTTTAAGCCATTTACTCATATAAGCTAAAGGATGACACTCTTGCATCAGAATAGCTCCAATGCCAAGCTGAGACGCATCAACTTTCACAACAAAATCTTTAGAAAAATCAGGCAATTTGAGAACTGGAGTTGTTGTCAAATCTAATTTGAGATGATTGAAAGCATATCTTGTTGCCTCAGTCCAACAAAATGCATTTTTCTTTAAAAGTTGAGTGAGGGGCACTCCTATTCCTCAATAATTTCTCACAAACTTATGGTAATACCCAGTTAACCCCCAAAACCCACTCATCTCCTTGAGTGTAGTTGGCTCTGGCCAATTTTGTACTGCATCAACCTTAGAAGGATCTACTGCTATACCCTTATCACTTATAATATGACCAAGGTACCCAACAGAGCTCTGCCCAAAGCTACATTTGCTCACTTTAGCCACTAACTGATGTTTGCTTAATACCCGCAAGGCTATAGAAAGATGTCGCAAATGGTTATCCCATGACTTGCTGTATGTAAGATTATCATCAAAAAAGTAGAATAAATTTTCTAAGGAACTCTTGAAAATCTCATTCATCCAACATAGGAAGGTTGCGAGAGCATTCGTTAATCCAAACGACATCACAACAAACTCATAATGACCATGGTGAGTACGAAATGCAGTTTTATGAATATTAGCCTCTTTGACCCTAATATGATGATAACCAGACTTGAGGTCTATTTTAGAGAAGAATTTTGCACCATTTAACTCATCCAAAAGCTCATCGATGACAGAAATTGGGAATTTAGCTTTTATGGTCTGTGAATTGAGCTTACGATAGTCTACACATAAGCGCCAACTTCCATCTTCCTTCTTAACAAGGATACCAGGTGAAGAAAATGGGCTATATGCTAGATCTGATCAGACATGCATTCAACATATCTTTTATTTGATTCTCAATCTCATTTTTGTGCAAAAATGAATGCTTGTAGGATCGTCTTATACACATTGTCTTTTTCACTTCCACCAATGGAATTTGATGATCAACTTTTCTTCTTGGGGGTAAGCCTACATGATTTGAAAATACCTCCGGGTATTGTTGCAATATCAGTTGCACATCACTATTACCCTGCACTTCACCATTCAATTGCCAAAGCTCATTTCCTGCTGTTGTAGAACAAGTTTCCTGTTCATGAACTTGTATCATAAAGGCTTGACAAACATACTCTGAAGCTTTGTATAACTCAACAGCTTCCATCATATCAATTTGTGGATTGACCATAGCTTGTAGTTTCTTGTTGACTCCTACCACCTTAAAATTAATTGTCAGTTTGCTAAAATCCAAAGTCACTGGACCTAAAGATCGCAACCAATGTGCCCCCAAGACCATCCGGGCAGGACCAAGGGGTAATAACAGTAAATCAGTTATTAATTCAACTCCTTGCTCAACTAATTTCACCATATCCACTTTCTCTTCACTATACATGTTTGGCCATTAGATACTGTCACCTGAAACCTTTGTTCACTCTTGATCAGGAGTCTAGCTTTGACTGCCGTTTGAGGATCCATATAATTGTGAGTGGAGACAGTGTCAATCAATATATACACCTCCTTACCATTAATTCTTCCTTTAACTCTCATTGTTTGAGGGTAGACTTGAGAACCAGTCAAGGCATGAAAGGAGATTGCAGGTTGTACAATGGGTTTGTCATTAGGAGTAGCTGGTTCCTCTACTTCCTCTACACCCTCATCTTCAGAATCATCTTTAAACATCTCTGGAAAATAAAATTTATGTGTTTTACAACGATGTTTTCTAGTATACTTCTCATCACAATTAAAACATAGCTTTTTTCTTTTGTTTCTCTCAACACATTGGGATGCAATAACCTGGCCAAGTTAGTTGGGGGTAATTTTCTTTCTATGTTCCTGGGGGATGAAGTGGTGTTTGCAGGATTTGTAGTGGCAGGTCGGGGTGTGTAAGTGGGTTTAACAAATTCCCAATGTTTCTTTATGGAGTTTAGCTTCACTGCATGCCGGATCAATTCTTTACTTTGAAACTCCTGCTCAATGTACAATTCGTCTACGTTTGATGAACCAGACGACTCTTGTGGAACTTGATTTACTCTCACACTTTGCCACATTGCCTCGGTAACATGAACATGAACATTATTGAAGGCATCATTAACGTTCACGTCATTATTGTTTCTCTCATTTATATTAACATTTACATATTCATCATCTTCCACTTCTTCATCATTTTCGACACTCTCATCAACTTCATCGTCGGTTTCTTCATCTTCTTTATTATCATATAATAATTCGTTGTTAACGGTAGCATTTTGAAACATTCCAAAGACATTGTCATTTTGAACATAATCATGAACCAAACTAGCTAGGTTAACGTGACAACTCATATTCTGTAGGATCCGAGCTTGTTGTATTTGTGAACGTACTTTTTTTGGGAATAGTGGGATTGCATGTGATGTTTGAACTGGGTTAGAACTCATTCCATGTGTCGATACTTCTCGTACGAAACTTGAACTAGGATTAGCATGTGGTTGGACATTAATAATTTGGATTTGCTAAATATATAATTCCAATGTGGACCAATTATAATTTGGATCAAGTGTCCTAACAATCATGGACTTTAGAGCGTTGTCATTTGCTACGGGCACAGTCATAAATTATTGACCTTCACATTTTTTCGCTGCATAACGAGCTACAATTTTAACATTTTATTAATCTCTAGCCTAATTAGTAACTTCATAATTTTTTCCGACTAGTTCTGACATTGTGATTGTATGGGGTGTCGAAATTATTTCAGGATCAACGACACTATAACAATAGCATAGCTTTGCGTCACAAATAATTTCACCACCAAAATACCAAATAGCAATATCGTAATCCATACATATACATATTCATATAAAAAATGAAAGTCATTATCTAATATACCTAAGTGTACACGATAGAAAGTTATACAAATCATACCTTCATATGAGGTGATAACCAATCCTCTTTAGCCCTTCCTCAATTCAAGAAAATTGAGAATCGATGATGATGGGTTTAGGATTTTAAGAGTGGGAGGAAAGAAAGTTGTGAGGGATGAAGTGGATCCCTTGAGATTTTGGAGAATATTTGTGGGTAAGAGTACGAATTTGGAAGCTAGGGTTTTGGAGTTGGGTTTCAGAGTGGGAGAGTTGATGGAAAGAGAGATAAGTGAAGAAGAGAGAGACAACGTTCGAGTCTTTAAAAAACTGCTGAATCGACACTCGCTATTTTAGTTAGCGAGTGTGGTACAAACACACTCGCTATCTAAGATAGTGAGTCTAAACTTGGTAATTTTACAACAGTGATTGATTGAAAGCAACAGTGATTGATCGAAAGCAATTCATTAAAAGAATTATAACTTTTAATTAAAAGGATAATGCATTTCAACACAGATTGTCATGTCGTGACACTGCACCAAAGTGGAAAATTTTGCCGTACTGACCAACTTTTTGAAAATATATGGCGCTCTGACCCACTTTCGAAAATAATTAGCGAACTGACCCAGTTTTGGACACGCCAGCAACAAACGTTCTTGGGAAAAATGGCATAGGTTATTTTGATGCCGTTTTTCCAAATAACGGCATCTATTTTAAAAAAACGTTCACGCCATTATTTGGAATAATGACATCTGTTACTTTTAGTCGAAGGAGCAAACAGTCTCAATTGTGAGCTGAGAGACAAGTATGAAAATAAAGTAACCTACGTCGTTCTCTGAGAGAACGACGTGATTTATGAGTTACTTTTTATTTTGCACACTTACCTATATTCAGTGCCCCCCCCCCCCCCCACTCTTCTCCTAACCCTTTCTACTTCGATTTTATCTCTCTCTCTCTCTTCACTCCCGTAACCCACAAACCCTAGATCCCTAAATCAATAAATCCCAACTATTGGAGTATTGGAGTGAACTCAAACTTTCCAGACAACAATTAAACATAAACCCTACTTGTGATTCGTTCATTTCCTTTAGAAATCTTCCGAAATCCGAAATTGTGGTAAGTATTCAAAATCCCTAAATTTTTTTACAATGTTTATTTTGATGAATGAGAGCTATATATATTGGTAGCATAGTACAAGAGGTGTAGATTAGATTTATCTAAGTAGTAGATATGCGAAATGTACTTAAGGATTGTTGTTGATGATGTGTGAAATGTTGATTTTGATTAATAAGAGTTATATTGGTAGTATAGTAAAATGGATGTAGATTAGATCCATGTAAGTATTAGATATGTGAAGTGAGATTCATCTATGTGAGATGTGGATGACCTATATTACTATCTAAGAATTCCCGTCATTGATGTAGTCTAAAAATGACAATGTAGTATATTAGACATTGATGGATAAATGGTCATACATTAGAATTGTTATATTTGTAATCATTATATTCATAGTTCGGTTTGTATGAATGGATATTGCTATGAGATTGTTTATATAGATTTTTAGTGTGTGGAGATGTTGTGGTGGTGATTGTTATGAGTAATATTTCGATACGAGTATTGAGAAGTTGTTATCTTCAAACATCGATTATTAATTCTGTTGGAGAAACATGGCTTACAAATTTTAGTATCTCCATACATAATGTTTATTAATATTGTACTTGACACATTATTTTTAATGTTCACAAGTAAATGGATCCTACACAACCATCTTCTTCCTATGATGTGGGTGCTTCATCTTCATCTTCGCATACACTACATGGACATCCGGGTCTTTTAGATCCTACCGTACTTTATTTGCAAGAAGATCATAGGTCGCAGGCGGTGTTGACTGGAGATGTTGAGAAAATGAGTTTTCGAATGCATACCATATTGCCGACACACCATCAAGTACAAAATTATTTGGTAAATAGCAGATTTTATGGAATGTCAAAGTTGGCGAAAGTGAAATATGACCATGCATTACTTACCGCTCTTGTGGAGCGATAGAGGCCGGAGACACACACGTTTCACCTACCCATTGGGGAGATGGCGGTCACCCTACAAGATATAGCCATCATATCGGGTCTTCCAATCAATGGAGTGGCCGTGACCGGCAACCTGATGTTCAATAAGGTTATGTTGTTAAGAGATTACCTTGGGTAGGTGGTTGATGAGGATGATAGGGGTGTATTCATCGGGGAATCAGTCCGACGTTCTTGGCACTTTACAGAGTTCAATAATAGTTTGGCAGACGAACCGACTGACTTCCAACTCCAATGTTATACGCAGGCATATCTTTTGTCGATGATCGGAGGTATTCTCTTACCTAATTCTTCTGGTGATCATGGAGTGCATTTGAAGTACCTTCCATTGATCACCGACATACATAGAGCCGAGCGATATAGTTGGAGAAGTACGACTTTGGCCTCTCTTTATAGTGGGCTGTGCAATTGTTCAATTGGGTCATTACAAAAGACTGGGCCGATAGGGTTATTGCAAATATGGTGTTGGAAACGAATACACCTCGGCCAGCCCCGGATAACGGTTCTTTCAAATAATTGAAGTGTGCAACATGATAATCCAGTGTTGAGGGCTCCTTTAGGTGTGTACTGGACGGAAAAACTCACATGGAGAGAACCCACATGGTGTGCTGACATATTATAGGGATGAACTCGATCAGCTTAGGGAAGAGTACATCAAATGGACATCGTATACAGACGAAAGGCTACATCGTCTACCCTAAATATGCACCGCTAATAATTAACTTTGGTTGACACGAGCTCCACTTATAAATTTCTCAATTGTGGAGTTATATTACCCCGACTGCGTCCTCCGCCAATTCAATGCACAACAGCCCATCCCCGAAAAGACAATGTACGACCGTAGACTTCACAATATTACTGGTCAAGGTCGATTACCAAATATGGATTGGGCCGATCACCACCGTGCTCATGTATCATGTTAGAATGAGAGGAAGTATGATTTGGTGGTAGAAGCGATTGTACCGTATGACGGGTTGTTGCAAACTGCCTACATGACATGGTACCATCGTATTACGCAGTTGTACATAGCCCCAAGAACGGATATCCCCGCGGGTATTCAACAACCGATACCTAGGCACCAAGTGGAACCACCACCGGCACATTCCACATCGCAACCCATGTATCAACAGAAAGTGTCCTCGTATCGATTAATGGTATCCAAATCTTATTGTTGATAAACATGAATATAAATTATTTTTTCCACATTTTGCTTATGTTTGTTAAAATAAAGTTTGGTTTACTACTAATTAATTTTGTTCGTAATGTAGATTGACAACACATAGGATATTGCGAGAAAATGTGCTCATGTCTTAAAGAGCAATGCTTTGAAGGCATGCAAGAAATTTGCGAGAGAAATCTTCCATCCATGTTGTACTTCTCTTGAAGATGTTGGTGACGGTTCGCGCTTTGATGCCCTTTTACGCTCAACCGATCTTCCAACTCAAACGCCCCGAACAAGTGTTAGCCGAGGCCCACCTCCACCACCACGAACAGCACAAGTAAAACATCCCACACCACCACGAAGACAACCTCAATCTCCACCTAGAAGATCTGCACAATCGGGAGCTTCTCCTTCACAGCCTCCACGACGGAGTAAGAGTGTTCATTTTCCTCCTACGAGAAGTGAATTAGCATCGCAAGAGATTGAAGAAGTACAAGCTGGGTAAGAAAAAGATGTTGGGCCAAGTGTGTAATACCCTAAACTTTCATTTTAATAAAAATACTATTTTTTTTCACGTGTTGTGAATGTGCAAATTTCAAGTGTATTTTTATTTTTATTTTTATATGAAATCTCATTTTTGTATGAACGATTATTTTCCTCTATTTTTCTAAAAGCTTATTTCTAAAGCCTAAAATACTAATTAATTGTTTTAGCCCACTTTAATTAATCTTCAATTTGTTGTTTTGGCCCACAAGCCTAAGCCCACTATTTATAAAGCCCACTAATTTAATAAATTAATTAAATGGCCATAATTGTCATGTAGAGACAAATAGTGAACAAATTGATTTATTAAAATTGTACAAATTTTTAAATATGGGACTAGGTGGCACGTGCGAAGCACATGGTGTGCAATGCACACCATTTTTGGGGCCGGTCATGCTTGGAAGGAATGGGAGTGTGGGTGAGTGTGCATGGGTGGTTACTATAACTCCTACTCGTATCCTAGCCCTCCATTTTATAACCATCTATTGAATCCTAGCCCTCCAATCTACTTCAAAACTAGTATAAATACCCCTCCCATCTATTTGTATTTTTACACTAGTAATCTATTGAAAGAAGAGATATTATATAGGAGATATATATTAGTGTGAGTTGAGTGTGAGTGTTCCCATTTGGAGGCCGGCCACCACATCTTGACGTTCTCGGGTTTTGGCAAGAAGGCAAGGAGGAGAAGTTCGGGCACTGCAACCTAGGAGGAGAAGGATCTTTCGTGCATTCTAAAGGATTTTTCTAAGAACTTTCTTTTCGAATCTTCAAAAAGGTGGGTGTTTCTCATGACTTCTAGAGTAGAAATCATGCTAGGATTGAAATTGAATTGTTATTATGTGTGTGTTAAAGTTAGATTGATTGAATGATTGTTAATATATGTAATGAAATCTTCCATGCTATATACATCATGTGAAAACTTGAATGAATGGAAAAGAACTAAAGACATTTTTGAGCAATTGAAAAACTAGCTGTACAGTCGACCGATCATGTCGAAACAGTCGACTGGACTAAGAAAATGAAATTTATACAGTTCGAAACTTAATGAAATGATATGATTAAGGTTATGTTATTTTGATTTTTATCTAGTATGCTGAATTGGAATAAATGTTTATCTCTGTAGAAAAATGATGATTATGGAAGAATCCCATTTTTCTTTGAAGTCGTGGTTGTGTGGAAAACACTAGTCGTAAGAATCTCTACATTATTCAGTATACTAGACATGTTGCCAGGATTATTAAATAAAATTGTATGTTAGTTTCAGAAAATGAACGTATGGTAATTTTAAACTAAGGTTCTGTGTGAATCGAAAGGAAAGAAGAAATGGTTCCTTATTTCAAATTTTAATACTGATCATTCGATCGAATAGATGCAGTAGTCGACTGACCTAATTATTAAAATCCTTCGAGTTAAACCCGGCAGAACAGCCGACTGGACTGAGTAACAGTCGACTGCCCCGCATTTGTATTTTCGAGTTTTAAACTCTACAGAACAGCCGACTGGTCTGAGTAACAGTCGACTACTCCTGATTCTTTTTGAGTTTTAAATCTTTTCAGGATAGCTGACTCATCATGTTTAACAGTCGACTATCCCGACCATTTTGAGTACTTTTATCTTTTGCTGAATAGTCGACCGGCTATATTCGAGAGTCGACTGTCCAGACTCTTTTTCAACGTCTCATATTTCTAAATTTTCTTTGCGATAAAAATAAACGTATATACTGTTGAAAGAGATGAATGAAGATTTGATGTGACATTTAGAAAAGTAAATTTTATTGTCTTTGCATGAAATTTGTACATGAAGTGAAGTGAATTATTCTGCTGAATTTATGAAAAGTCTTACGATTATGAACGCTATGAACATGACAAGGAAAATCTGATGTAATCATGAAAAATGAACTTATGAGCTTGAAAGGCTCAATTCTTGGTAATTGTGAATTGAAATTGAGAACTAGAGTGTAGCTAAGTCTCATACCTGCATTGGAATGAAATGAATTGAAATGGAATTTGAAATGAAAAGACCAGGATTTGGTTCATGTTGAATAAAGAATTAAGATCGGTATAGTGGAAAGGCTAACTCTAGAGAATTGATTTTGTTCATGATTCTAATAAATTAAGGATTAGATACATAGTGAAGATGTGATGAAAGTAAGAGAAAAATACGAGTATGAGGGCCATCGGATTGGCGGTGTGAGAGTGATTCACAGACTGCCTGCTTGATGTGTCATGACATGGCGTGAGCACTACTCCAGAATTATCGTCCCGGTTGCGACGCTTGTGGGGTGTTTTGGTGGCTACGGGTGGTGCCATTGTTCCATGGCGGAGGCTGAATTATCCATAGTCTGCCTGCTCGATGCGTCGTGTCAGTGTGTGGGATTCCCCTCCAGACTGCCTGGACATGGGCTCGTAGATCATAGAACATCTAGGATACTTATCGTAGTTACCGTAGTAGTTTAAATCATGGCGAGGGATTGAACCCTATAAGATGAAGTACGATTAAGGGCTTGCCCTCGGACCTATGTAGTATGGGATGTATAGAATCCGAATAAGTGCGCATTAGTGTCATATAACTTAATAACTGCATTAAGGACTAAGTGCACAATTACGACACGATATCAACAGGATAGTCCCTTTAGCTTTGTTGTGTGAACAAGTTTGTGATTTTGTTAAGAAATGAGAATCGTTATACTGTTTCCAGCATAGAGAGGATGGCCGTGTATAATTTTCGTCGGTTGAATAAACTGACGTACCCACAGTTTGTATGCAGGATAAATGGCCTGATAAAGATTCAAGGAGAATTGATGCTTAGAGATTGTTCATTGTTGTACCTTTGTATAAATTTTGTAAATTGCTTCTGCTGTCATTTCATGTAAATTATTGTGATATTTGCTTCCGCTGTAAAATGTAAAGTGTAAAGATTCCATGTAACTCTGATGTAAAGTGAAAAGTTTTAAATTCCTTGTAAAATTGTACGAAAGAAGCGTAAAGATCCTGTGGAATCTCGAATTCAGTTGTACTTTGGAATTCGGGGTGTTACAAAGTGTTCCTGCGACACAAGAAATTGGGGAACATAGGAGGAAATTCCTAGCTCGAAAGAGGAGACAACCGCAACACTATACTCCTAGTTAGTGTTGCCTATTCAATTGTGTAATGTTGGTTTATGAAAAAACTTGATGAGTCGGTTGTTGTATTGTTAATGTTGGTTTATGAAAAAACTTTATTCGAGTGTTTGGGGTATATATACTGAATTGAAGTGTATGAAGTATGCATACATATATATTTTATGTAGAATTCCCTTAGCTGATATGAGTTATGTGCATGAAAGTGATTTTGTATAAATTCTGTGCATGTTTGTGCATGTTTTATTTGAAATACACTAATAACAGATGTCATTATTGCAAATAACGATATCTGTTACCTGTAACGTTTTTTACGATAACGGCATTTGTACAAAACATGCTGGTTTTACTTTGTTCATTAATTTAAGTTGATGCTGTTTTTTTTGGAAAACGACATCAGTCTAAATGATGCCATTTTCAGAATAACGACATCAGTTCAGTAATATGTTTAAGGGAAATGGCCACATTCCAATAGCTTCTGTCTTTACAGTCGTTTCTTTGAATAACGGCATCTCCTGAAGATGTCGTTATTCTGAACAACGGCATATGTTATAACTACAGCAGTGCATGTTTCTGTGCATGTTTTGTGGAGAGAAACTACTAAATTCATATTCATTCAAATTCAATAAACTTTCATTCCTTTTCATTCAAATTCATTCAAATTAAACAAAGGTTCATCAAAAACATATATCTCATACTTAACTATTGAAAATTACAGTACATTGCATAAGAGGTTCATCAAACTCAAGCTCTCTAATTCGTAATAACTTACGGATAGATTTTACAACATTAATCCAATAACGGGATACAACTTCAAGTGCCGGTAGATTGGGATGTGCCCACATTCTGTACGTTCTTACATCTCCGCCTATTGTGTCTACTCAATCCACATTTGAACAAACTTTTCCGGTGCTCCCACCCTCTCGAGCATCCATGTCATTGCGAATACGAGTACTCTTAGGTCGTCCTTTCACCCGATGAAGACTTGCATCGGCTATGTATCGGTCTACTTTGTGTCGGCCAATAAGATTCGTCTGGAATAGGATTGAAGGTTGGTGCCCACGTTAGTTCTAATGAACTGGTAGAGTAAAAGGCATCAATGTATGGTTGATAATCAATCGAACGGGAAGCACAGGCCGCTAACACATGAGAGCATGGAATGTGATATAGTTGGAATTTTTCACAAGTACAAGTATGTCTCCCGAGGTCTACCGTGTGCCAATGTCCACTCTTTTGATATCCACTATCCATTCTAATACTCGTTTTTACCCCAAAAATACCAGGCTGATTATTAAACATTATTGCCTCATGTAAATTAGATTTTTTACGGTGTAAACCAATAATCTCCTGAATGCGTGGTGCCCATAATTTACTTTACTGATAAGGGTTTGTGCGGCTTGACGGCGATCAGTGAAATACATGTTCAGACAAAAAAACATCATTTCAACAATTGCGGTGACAGGCAAGCTACGCACACCTTTTAGGACCAAAATAAAAACATCCGATAGATTTGTTGTCATTATACCATATCTACGACTTCCATCGACAGAAAGTGCCCACTTCTCAATCGGTTTTTCCTTCAACCAATTAGCCCCATCAATATTGGTCGCTTCAAGTTGTGCCATCTATTCCTCAAACTTCTTCAACTGATTTTGACACGCGATCACCTTCAGCTTACTCATCATAAACTTGCAACCAAATTTTTTTATGGAAATTACAAGCAAAATACCGCATACAATAGCGATGATAAGCAAATGGTTCCTTCCATGTTCCGAACTCATTTTCCATTGCTGATAAAATACCTGCATGGCAATCAGAAATGACACATAGACCTGCACGACCTGTGACGAAGCACCAAATACAGTTCATGAACCATGTCCACGTCTCTATGCTCTCACCATCAACTAGTGCAAATGCAAATGGAAACAGCTTACCGCTTGAGTCCGGTGAAACAGCAATCAACAAACAACATTTGCATTTCCGGTACAAATGAGTTCCGTTTACACTTATAACTGGTCTGCATGCCTTAAATCCCTCGATGGAAGGCCCGAATGCCCAAAAAACACCCTTAAAGGTTTCTTCACCCGGACCGGACACAATCTTGGCCCAATGTACAACCGTACCCAGATTTGAAGCTTGAATTACATTGTAAAGGTACGACAATTTAGTGTAAGCTTTTTTAAAAGAACCATATAATCGCTCAATTTCTTTATATTTTTCCTTCCAAGCTTTCCAGTATGAAATTGTGTAACTGAACTCAACCTTGACTATTTCAATTATGGTTCTTGGTATTATTCCGAGTTGTGCCTTCACAACATTCAATATGACCGTCGATACAACCATGGAATCAATTTTCTTGTGATCCTTACTCAATGTAGGATTCACACATGTATGCGGACCTTCAAGCTTCTTTACCACAGAATACGGCCTTTTGGAATAATTGCACGCAATTTCCAAGGACATCCAACTACATTTAGAAGTGTCGGATTTTCTGCAGTGTCCTCGGCTGAATGGTTGATGGGTGCGTATTTACATTTGACATAGTATAGACCGGGGGTTGAATTTACCATCACGAATTCTCGGTGGTTCTTCACGGAGTACATCTTCACTTGATGTTGTATAGAATCTTTAGTTGGAAATCTTTGACCTATGAAGAGTTCATTCGTGTTGGAAGAATCGACGGAGGACTGTCCATGTTCATGTATGGTGGCATGAGACATCCATTCACTCGATTGATATCCATGTATAGCTGCACTTATGGACTGACTTGGCAACACGCGGGCATTGTTAACCGGCACATCAACGTTGACAACATCAACCGGAGCTTCATCGGCATCCTCCTCCTCATCAACTTGAAGACCGCGATCCTCATCATCTTCTTCTTCTTCCAAACCGTTATTTACAACGGCATTGTCAAAGTCTTGCATTGCCATGTCGGCTCTGATAATATTTTGTGACAATATTAGTGGATGTACATGCTCGTATTCGGTGGTAATAGGTTCTGTTGGAGTTTTGCTAGTATCTTCTTCTGTACTTAACATTCTTGCATGTGACTCGGCAGATGGTTTCAAAGTCGGTACGGGCCTTGGACTTTTAATAACAATTCGTCTAGTATTTGGAAGCCTCATTTGGTCAATATATAACTCCGATGCATTCCAACTGCAATTTGGATCAGTCCTACCAATCATGTACCTCGGAGAATTGTCATTGTCTACAGGAACCACCATGAAATATTTCCCATCTCCTTTACCGGCAGCATAACGGGCTTTGATTTTGACACTCATTTCACTTCTATCCCAATTAGTGACTTCAAATATCTTATTTATTAATTGTGAGTATATATAGTTGTGGGGAGCCCAAATAATGACCGGTTCAACATCACTATAACAATATCCAATCTTCGGATCTTTAATTACTTCACCCCCAAAATATAACCAAATAAGGATATCATATTCCATACCTAAGTATAAAAATTCAAACATATTCAAATCATTCACTACTCATAAGCATAACATGGGAATACATATCAAACATACAGTTATAATAATAATACCTTCAAATTAGACCGTAGTGTCGATAGCTTGAAAATTCGTTGTGGATGAGGAATGAAATGAGAGTGGAAGTAAGGAGGTAGGATATATGAAATTTGAGAGCACTCCAATAGTTGGAATTTTTTGATTTAGAGATCTAGGGTTTGTGGGTTACGGGAGTGGAGAGAGAGAGAGATAAAATCGAAGTAGAAAGGGGTAGGAGAAGAGTGGGTGGGCACTGAATATAGGTAAGTGTGCAAAATAAAAAGTAACTGATGTCGTTATTCAAAATAACGGCACCAATATAAATCATGTCGTTCTATCAGAGAACGACATAAGTTACATTATTTTCATACTTGTCTCTCAGCTCACAATTGAGACTGTTTGCTTCTTCGACTAAAAGTAACACATGTCGTTATTCCAAATAACGGCATGAAAGTTTTTTTAAAACAGATGCCGTTATTGGAAGAAAAAAAACGGCATCAGAATAACCTATGCCATTTTTTCCAAGAACGTTTGTTGCTGACGTATCCAAAACTGAATCAGTTCGCTAATTATTTTTGGAAGTGGGTTAGCCCGCCAAATATTTTCAAAAAGTGGGTCAGTACGGCAAAATTTTCACCAAAGTGCAACCACCTTCTTTAATTTTTAAGATCATCATCTATTCTTTCGGTGTATAAAATTCCATATTTATTTCAATTTTATAAAAATATAAAGTAGACAAATACATGTGAGCCCACACACCAGTTCCTACTCGAATTTTTTCCCAAACTGCCACACTTTTTGAAAGTTTTTCCCAAACTGCCCTACTTTTTTTTTAATTCTCAAACCATCCCACTCGGTTTTTGAAAGACCGAGTTTAGTTAAAACTAACTCGGTTTTTCAAAGACCGAGTGTTAGTCTTGGATTTTTTGAATTCTAACACTCGGTCTTTGAAAAAACGAGTTATTTTTAGCTGCACTAGGTCTTTCAAAGACCGAGTGGGTCATTTTAGTAAATAATTTCAAAAGTAGTTTAGTTTAGTAAATAGTTTTAAAAAGTTGGTCATTTTGGTAACAAGCTCCTCTCCCATCCTATTCTTCAATCATGCTCTTACAACCCCACCTTCGCATCTCTCTCACTCTCATCTTCATCTTCCTCACTCGACAATCATGACAACCGATTGGAATCGAAATCAAAATCAAGACCAAAACCAAAATTTAATCCTAATAATATTTAGATCAAGCTGAATGCAACAAAAAATTCTAAATTAAATTTCTAACTAATAATTAAGCCTGTGATTTTGGTAGTGTGTAGCATTACTTAAAAAATAATTAAAACCGTTTCTTTTTCTTTCTATTTCTAACTAAGTTTTTGGGGGTGGTTGTTGCACTATAAAGCATGTGCAAGTGATGTGAGGAAGCACATCCTTCCATTTGGATGGTATTATTATTTTGTTATCTTTCTTCCTCAGCAAAAATTTCTACTAATTAATTTTTGCATTGTATACATATATTTGTATATTCAAAATTTTCAGGGGTGATCTCAGTCAACGTTGATCGCAAGGCGAAGAAGGTGACTACTATGGGCTACGTATCTGCCGTTGAGATGGTGGAGCACATCTCGAAGGTTAAGCGAGCTGTAGTGTGGTTTGAGTCATGGGTTTTTCCATACTGCTATCATGACCTGAATTGTATAAATGTCGTAAAAATTATTTGATTGGAAAAATCTCAAGGGCTAAGAAGTTCCCTGTGAAATATATACATGTTTGTACAACCTGATTAGAGATTCTAATGTTAGAGAATTTAATTTACCCCAGTTTTTATAATCCTTGATTTACCGTAGTTGCAGCTACTTTGTTCTTTAAGAATGGTTTTAGTATTTGTTGTACTTCAAACTATCTTCAAACCAAATAATAAACTAAGTCTTAATGGTATCTTCAAACTAACAGAAGCTTACCACGAAATGGTGCCCATACCACAATATTTTACAAAGAGTGAATTTTTTTGTATGGTGCAAACCACCAACTAACATAACTCTTTGTAATTTATGTTAAATTAGCATACATTTAATTTAAATCATAAGATATATCTCTAACTAATCTCTAATATTATAATGGGAGAAGGTCTTAGTGTCATTTGTAAATCTACCAATACATGCATTGCATGTGCATAACTAATATGAAGGAGGTCTCAGGTTTGAGTCCTCACTACGTCAGATTTTTTACTTTAATTTTTTTGATATATTAAATGTTCATCACATGTGTAAATTATCATTCTATTTATCCATCTATATATAATATAATATATAATAACTATAATAATAGAAGAGTTGGAGTTGTAAATCTACCTACTTACGTGCATCTCCAACTCTCATCATAATCTTTACATTTACTTTTAAAAATATATAATTCTATTTATCATGACATGCATCACATGTGTTAATCAGAATTTTTTACTTTGAATTTTTTAAAAATTAATATGTGCATCACACGTGTATATTACTAGTAATCTTTAATTTAAGATTATTTATTCCAATATGGTATTTTGGTCACCTTTACTACTCATCTTAATTTTTCGCTAGGGTTCTTTGAATTAAATTTAGGATTTAAATTTTTTCTTAAGGTTCGCTTAGTTAAATTTAGGGTATATTTTTTTCTCGATTTTTTTCCTCACTTCCTTATTGTTAGCGAAAATTGAATTTGTAATCTGACGAACTCTTTCTATGTTCAATTCTTACTGTCATCCTCTCTATCATTAAATTTAGGTTTCCAATTGAATTTAATTTAGATTTTTCTACAATTTTCTTTTCTATAGGTTCATCCAATTTAATTTAGAATTTTTTGTTACATTCAGCTTGATCTAAATAATATTAGGATTAAATTTTGGTTTAGTCTTGATTTTGATTTTGATTCCAATCGGTTGTCATGAGTGTCGAGTGAGGAAGATGAAGATGAGAGAGAGAGAGATGAGAAGGCGGGGTTGTAAGAGCGTGATTGAAGAATAGAATGGGAGAGGAACTTGTTACCAAAATGACCTACCTTTTTAAAGTAATTACCAAACTAACCCACTTTCGAAAGTATTTATCAGAATGATTCCCTCGGTATTTGAAAGACCGAGTTTAGTTAAAAATAACTTGGTTTTACAAAGATCGAGTGTTAGAATTCGAAAAATCCAAGACTAACACTCGGTCTTTGAAAAACCGAGTTAGTTTTAACTAAACTAGGTCTTTCAAAGATCGAGTAGGATGGTTTGGAAATTTAAAAAAAAGTATGGCAGTTTGGAAAAAACTTTCAAAAAGTGGGGCAGTTTGGGAAAAAATTCCTCCTACTCCCTACTTATAAAAGTAGTAATAAATAAATATACTTCAAATAATCAAATAGATGAAAGTAGTATAACAGTTACAGCCACAGAGATATCACAACTTGTTTTAGTTGTAGAATTAATACAACTTGATGAGTCTTTGCATAAACCACCCTCAACAATACACAACTTTTTTCACTATATATGTAAAAAAAAACATTATTCTTCAATCCAATCAAATACCGAGAAATAAATTATGCATGCATGAATCAAACATTAATTCTCATATCCCCCTAACTTTCAGTAACACTCATACAGCTTTATATCCATCTGAACCCTAAAATACTCGGCGCCTGAAAACTCCGTCTTGAACGTCGCCACCCCCTTCGTCATAAAGAAATCCCCGGTCCCTCCGACCACCGACAAGTCCCTAGTATCCAACATCATCAAATCCGCCCCCATTATGCTAATAGTCCCCTTGTACCTCGTCGAGTTGAACACCAACGTGAACGAAAACCACGAACTGTAGTCGGTCTTCAAGTCGTAGAAGTAGAACCCCTGTGCACGCGCCACCGGAGGTGAAGTCAGCTCCTGGTCAGCGGTGACTACGTCGTTGAACACGTACATTTTTCCGAACTTGAAGTCTCCGAGTCCGACAGTCTCGTTGTGGACGACGGCTGATGTGGCGTTTGCCCCGTTGGTGCCATGGAAGATGACCTCGTGGAGGTAGAGGACCATGCGATTGCATGGGGTTTTGTAGGGTTTGGTATGCTGGGAGGAAATGACATGGCTAGGGTTTAGTACAAGGGTGAAGATGAGGAGGAAGTGGAGGAAGTAATTGGAAGCTAGTGATCTTTGCATGGTTAATTATGCAGGAGGAGATTTATGGTTCAATACCGGAACAAGTTGTGGTGTCTGAATGTGGGAGTTAGGGATATTTATAGTTAATTTGAGGAATTTTTTTAGAGGATATATATATATCATTTAGATGTAATTGTTCTTGGTCCTTTACTTTATGTTCTAAAAAATGTTAAAGAAATTATCTTAGAAGAAAATTGATATGTATTATTGTTTCTCTTTAATATGAACTAGTATGTCTTTTCATTTGTTATTTTGGTTATATGTAATGTACCTTTTGTGAAAGTATGTTGCTTTTTTATTATTATTGAAACATACTCCATGCTAGTGTTATTGAGAATAATCATACATTAGAGCATCTGTAGTGGTTACCTATATTTCTAGAATTTGGAAAATATAAGAAACGAGATACTGTAGTCGTTTCCTATATTTTCAAATTTTGGAATAAAAGGAACAAACCCTCTATAATTGAGAGAAGACAGAGAAAATTCTCAAACCTAAGAATCGAAAGATCATCTTGCGTCCGTTATAAAAAAATTGTATCGGACGCAAGATGATCTTGCGTTTAAAAAATAATATTAAAAAAACAGGTCGAATGCAAGATCAGATATTGGATCCGATCAATTTTTTAAAAAAAATGTGTCGGACGGAAAATAATTTTGCGTCTGACTAAAAAAAAGAAGAAATTTCGCTGAATCAATCGAACACAAGAGGATCTTACGTTCAATCGGACACAAGAATATCTATATAATAAAACACAAAGAAAGCTATCAAGTGGCTCTCATTCAATCCCCCCAAAATCAAAGGCCCAGATCTAACCTCGCAAAACACATCAACCCTCCCCCCCCCCCCCCCCCCCCCCCCCCCCCCCAAAAGTTTTCCCCCCAAAATGACTCCTTTATTTATTTAATTATTTATTTAATTATCTCTTGCTCTCTCCCTATATATATATATATATATATATATATATATATATATATATATATATATATATTTATTTATTTATTTATTTATTTATTTATTTATTTATTTATTTATTTATTTATTTATTTATTTATTTATTTATATGGAAACATGGACTTTTTTACCCCAATTTATAATTTTTTTTATTCACAACTAATTATAGTCATATTCTTCAAACTTGAGCTATATAATTGTTGATTCACTGTTTACAAATTTTTTTATATTTATATGGAAACATGGACTTTTTTACCCCAATTTATAATTTTTTTTATTCACAACTAATTATAGTCATATTCTTCAAACTTGAGCTACATAATTGTTGATTCACTGTTTACAAAATTTTTCATATGCTGTATCGTTCTGAAGACCACATGCCCACGGGCAAATCTTATATATATATATATATATATATATATATATATATATATATATATATATATATATATATATATATATATATATATATATATTCCTGAAAAAAACTCCCCATTTTGAAATTTTAATTTCTATGGAATAGAGCGTATAAGAATATTTATGCATGTAAAGTTAATTTGAGATAGGTTTGATTATATGATCAAGGGATGAGATGGAATAGGCGTATAGGAATTATTATGTGTTCGTATGGGTACAATTTTTTTAATAAATGTTTTGAACTAATTTTTTTTAACCAACAGTCGAGATTTAAAATTAAGACGATCATCCACCGTAAACTATACGCCCAAGTCAAAATTTCTATTTCTAAAAGTCAAATATACTTTTATCCAAAAAAAAAAAAGAGCCAAATATAGACAATTTTGAGTCTAACGAACTACACAGATGCTCTTAAAGAGTCACAGTTTATGTAAACATGCATATGCCCATCAAAATGATTTGAAAACTGAATGGTCAGAGTTTATGAATAGTCATAGGGTTATAAATTTATACTGCAAAATAATGGTAAAACTAAGAGGAGGCTTAAACAAATTACTATTTGATTTATTAGGGTTTTACATGGTTAGCACAGTACATATTTAAAACGAAAAGGTAGGTAGAGTGGGAACGTGGGATGTTGAGATCTTTTAGTAGCTGAGAGGTGGAACCAATAATTAAAATGGGAGTCATGTTGTCTGTTTTTAGGGTGCAGGGGGCAACATACATGAGTTCTTGTAATTTATGTAGCAGAAGATATGGTACTGATGCTGATCCGATCTTAATTCGTAGGGTCGGCTCGGAAGTAGCGGGAGAGAGGTGGAGGCCGAGTGTTCGGCTCGAATGTTCGAGGCTCGGCTCGGACTATTATGTACCTGTACACTGCCTAGAAATACCGGGAGAAGTTCCGACGACAGGCCCTTCGACGATCTAATCAGTAATTGAGAAAGTAACAGTAGCTAGGGTTCAGGTGGGGAAAACTTTATTACTTCTAGAAGTGAGGAGGAGTTCTGGTATTTATAGGCAGGAGTAAACGAGTCTGAGACCCCAACGGACCGGGTCAGACCTGTTCCCCTGTGGGCCTGAATGGGCTGAAGCCTGTTTGACTCGTTTGACTTGATAATCACAGGAAAGGGGAGTCTGAGAAGATCTGGTAGTCCAGATGGGGCCATGTTACTTACCCCATATCAGGAGCCCCTTACTCCGGGAGCGCGGCATAAGTCAGTCGTGTAGGAGTAGTCTGTCCCCGTCGAAAGAGTGGAGCGGTGTGTTTGGAGAGTATGATTCGTAGCTTCTTAGAGTGGTAAGTGGGATAGGACGAAGGAGATCCTCTGAAGGAAAAGGCATTTAGGGTCGGGGACTGATGGTCGGGAGCTGAACGTCGAGCGCTGAACCGAGCCTGTGGGGGCCAGGAATTTGGCTCGAAGTTTATGAACGGTGCTTCGAAGGCCGAGCGCCGAGCCCCCATGCGCTCAGATGCCGAGGCTTACTGCCGAGCGTCGAGCCCCGAAGCTTGTAGTGAAAGCTGGAGGGTGGCTCGAGGTCACTGCCGAACGTCGAGCCCCCCGGTTTGAGAAAGCTTGGGGGCGGCTCGGAATCGCTACCAAGCGTCAAGCTCCAAGCTTGTTGTAAAAGCTAGGAGGTGGCTCGGAATCACTGCCGAGCATCGAGCCCCTAAGCTTGTTGTAAAAACTAGGGTGTGGCTCGGAATCTTTGCCGAGCGTCGAGCTCCCAATCTTGTTGTAAAAGCTTGGGGGTGGCTCGAGGTCAATGCCGAGCATCGAGCCCCCCAACTTGCTGTAAAAGCTAGGGGGTGGCTTGGAATCACTGCTGAGCGTCGAGCCCCCAAGCTTGTTGTGAAAGCTAGTGTGTGGCTCGGAATTTCTGCCGAGCGTCGAGCCCCCAAACTTGCTGTAAAAGTTAGGGGGTGGCTCGAGGTCAATGCCGATCGTCGAGCCCCCCAGCTTACTGTAAAACCTAGGGTATGGCTCGGGATCACCACCGACCGTCGTTCTCCCAAGCTTGTTGTAAAATTTAGGAGATGGCTCGAGGTCACTGCCGAGTGTCGAGCCCCCCAAATTGCTGTAAAAGCTAGGGGGTGGCTCGGAATAGCTGCCGAGCATCGAGCTCCCGGGGTTTTTGTAAAATCTAAGTGTGGCTCGGTATCGCTGACGAGCATCGAGCCCCCAAGCTGCTGTAAAAGCTAGGGGGTGGCTCAAGGTCAATGCCAAGTGTCGAGCCCTCGAGCTTACTGTAAAAGCTAGGGGATGACTCGGGATCGCTACTGACCGTTGAACCCTCCAAGCTTGATGCAAACGCTAGGGAGATGGCTCGAGGTCACTGGCGAGAGTCGAGCCCCCCAGCTTGCTGTAAAGGCCTAGGGGATGGCTTGGGATCGCTACCGAACCGTTGAGCCCCCAAGCTTGCTGTAAAAGCTAGGGGATGGCTCGAAGGTCACTGCCGAGCGTCGAGACCCCCAGCTTGCTGTAAAAGCTAGGGGATGGCTCGGAATTGCTACTGACCGTCGAGCCCCCAAGCTTGCTGTAAAAGCTAGGGGATGGCTCGGGGTCGCTACCCGACCGTCGAGCTCCCAAGCTTGTTGTGAAAGCTAGGGGATGGCACGAGGTCACTGCTGAGCGTCGAGCCCCCCAGCTTGCTGTAAAAGCTAGGAATTTGTATGTGATGCTGACATCATGGTGGTGGAATTTGAGGCATTTGAAATCCTAGTGGCCGTTAGATCTTGATGATCAAGATTGGATGGTGAGGATTTTGATGCTGAATTCGAGGAGTCGTTTCCACTCTATAAATCCCCCACCCCCCAGTCTATTTCTTCACTTTGCCTTCTCTCTCTAAAAAGCAGAAGCTTCTCTATCTGACCAGCCGGCGATGACTTTTACGGTGATCTATCCATTTATGGTATTCAGGTTAGTATTTTCTTTTGTAATGTCGCGTTCTCAGTCTGGCTCCGAAGCGAGTTCTTCCGGTCGGGGTGAGGGAGATCGCGAGTCAGACTCCACGTCCTGGGATACGGATGATCAGGTTTTTGACATGGTCCCCCTCCAAAGTCGTAAGTCGGAGTTGGTAGAGGCTTTGGGCGAGGAGGATGAGGAAAGGGAGGTGGAGCAGGGAGGAGCCGAGGGAGTGGAAGAGGAGGTGGAGCAGGGAGGAGCCGAGGGAGAGGAAGAGGAGGTGGAGGAGGGAGGAGCCGAGGGAGAGGAAGAGGAAGATAAGGAAGGATACGAGGAAGGAAAGGTTCTTCCCCCTCTCCCCTTTTTATCGACACCGTCCACTGAAGGCGCTTCGTATCCGTAAGAAGAGGAGGAAGTGGCATCTGCCTGGATAGTCCAAGGACACCAGATGAGTTCGAACCAAAGCATGGGCTCGATGTCCCCTACTATAAGAAGCCAGGGTCGATCAAGATGTATCCTAACGACGTAGAAGACTTGGTCCAATTCAACATGGAGGTGCCTTCGTCTGGCCGGCCCCAGATACGGATGGACAACGTCCAGTGTGCACTGAAGGCCGATTATCTGCCCATAATAAGGGCCAGTTACTTCATTCAGTCGGGAGTACGAGCTGATGGTTCCGAGCCTTGGTCTCCGTCCCACCACTGAGTTGGCTCCCGACTTCTGCATGTTTTCTGAGGATGCCTTCATCTCGGGACTAAGGTTGCCACTGCACCCGTTCATTAAGAGGGTGCTGAGGTGGGGGGAGCTATGCCCAATGCAATACGACCCCAATTCGTGAAGCAACTGGTCTGCTTCATTCTGAAATGCGAGGAGAAGAAGGTCCCACTGAAGTTGAAGTGCTTCTGAGCTGTCCTAGGGGTGAGCTCGCTCGGAGATATGGAGGGCATATTCTATATATCCCCCCGTCCTCACAAGAAGGTGGTGCATGGTCATCCAGATTCCATAAAGGGATGGAAGGAGAAGTACTTTGTAGTCGGGAGCAAGTTGCCTTGGGAAATTCCTACGGTCTGGAATTTTCACAAGCTGAACAATAAACCCCCGAGGCGGACGGAATTGACGGAGGCGGAGTGGTCTGATGTGGACAAAATTGTCTAGGGTTACAACATCGGTTGGCCATGCGTGACAGAGTTACACCTAGTCCGAGCCGGACTGAGCCCAGCCGACCCTTGTATGTTTTTGTTTCAGTCTTGTCTAATTTTCTGTTTTTGTGTTAACATTCTCTTTTTTCCTACAGCGATGGACCCATCGAAGCTCGAGGCAAGGAAGGCCCTGCTGGTGCTGGCCCAAAAAAAGAGGGCCGAGAAGGCAGCGTCGGCGGCAGGGTCAATTCAGGGGGCGGTGTAGGTCTCTTCGGAGCTGCCCTCTAAGAAGTAGAAGAAAAGCCGCTCGTCCCGAGAGGCGAAAGAGTCGGAGCCGAGCTCCGGTAGCAGCAATGTTGCCAATGTCCTGAAGGCGGGGACCTCCACTGTCCGTCCCGACGCTCGACAGATGGTAGGCGAGAGGGGCCTAAGGCCGTTCACCCTGGACTGGGCGATCAAGGAGGGAGATTCGCTGGCCGAGGGCCCGATCTCTATCGAGGTGGCAGATAAGCTCACCACGGCCCACGACCAGACCATCCTGGCGATCGAGACTACGGAGATGGCCTACATGAAGTGGGCTCAAGCTCAAGTAGTGGTATGTATTGGTTTGTTGTCTGTTTTCTTTTTGTGTTGGGCATTCTTTTCAGATTCTTTGTCTATCTCGACAAGGCGTTGATGACTGGAACGCAGCTGAAGAGGTGCTTGGAGAAGGAGGTCCATACCAAGAAGCAGAACGCCGATCGGTACCTTTGAGAAGCAAAGGAATTGAGGATCGAGCGGACGACTGCTCAGGGGGTGGCGTAGGCCTTCCAAGCCGACCTCGCCTCTCAACAGGACTAGCATCTCCGTGAATTGGCAGCGAATCGGGGAAAGGCGGCAGCGGATTACGAAGAGCTGGCGATGGTGGCCTCGGAGGAGTTGATGACTGCCCAAGACGAGGCGTACGATAGGGCGAAGGACCACTTTCTGCTCTTTTACTCTGAGGCAAAAATCGACCTTCTCCACTACTGGTGGGAGCCCCCCGTGCATCCGCTAACCCCCGGTGGTGAGGGAGATGAAGCTCTGAAGGACCCCTACCTGGAGAAGGAGGCAGGGGGTGCGACGGCCGACGAAGAGGTGTAGATCCCCCCTCCGCAGTAGTTCAAAAATTTTTCTCTCTTTTTGTATTTGCCGAACGCTGACTGGCCACCTCCTTTTGTAACTAATTTTTGAATTAATACAATCATATTTTTGGCTGACCTTCTATGACTTGTTATTTTTAGCGAGCTTTTTAGTGAATTGTCGTTTCCTCCCCCTTTTGCCAGATGAACGAGACCCTGGGTGCCGACTTCAGTTCTGCCGAGGTCCGGTGACTTCGGAATAGGCTAGAGTTCAAGGAGAGTGTCTTGATACACTATTGCAAGTAGGTCCGCGATCGAGAAGCCATGGTAAGCTATTTTATGAACAAGTCCAAGGAGCTCAGCTTAGAGGCGGCATGCCTGAAGAAGGCTATAGCGGATTAGGACTGGGGAGTGCCGAGACGAACTGATCAATATTTGATGCTTCCACCAGGCGATAGACCTTCGAGTCCGTTCTACGTGAGGTTGTGGTTGAAAAGGAGCTGAAGATTCAGAGGTTGAAAGTTATGCTAGGCACATGTCGGTCTCGGTTCGGCCATCTTGAGGGAGGAGGCCCCTCTATTTTGGGTTCCTCGCCGACCCTCTATCTGGAGATGGCAAGGCCCGCTGATGTGGAGAGCTCTGTTTCCGGGACGTCTGTGCCGGTGGTGCCGGATGAGCACATCAAACGACGTACCCACTCGGTGGGGCTCGATATGGTCCGTGTTGGCCGAAAAAAGCCCCAAGGAAAACACTTAGATTTAACGTTAGCGGAAGCATTGTAATAACTCCTTGTACTGTGGCCATTCAAGGCGTTTGTGATGAATAAAAATTGATTTTTCCATTCCTTCTTATTTTGTAAGAGAGATTAGTACGCTGTGCGCAGTGCAAGCCGAGTGTCGGGCCCCGCCTTATAAGAAAGTTGGTATGGTACGGGGTCATTGCCCAGTTCCTAGCCAAAAGCTTGAGAAAGTTAGGGTATGGCTTGAGGTTAATGCCAAATGTCGAGCTCCTATACTCTGTAAAAGAGTTAGGGTGTGGTTCGGGGTCATTGCCGAGCGCTTAGCCCAAAAAGCTTGAGAAAGCTAGGGTATGGCTCGAGTTCAATGCCAAATGTCGAGTTGGAGGCACCGTGTTTCCTTGCACAAAATTAGAACAAGAAAGGAAAGAAACAGAGTTACACTTTTTAATTATACAAAAAAAAAGCGGGGCACGTGGTGCCGATTACATGAGTTTCTGTTACACATGGAGTTCAGTCATCCCCTTCGAGGGACTTGATGAGGTGTTCTGCATTCCAGGGCCTCTTTATGATCCTGCCCCCCAGGTCTGTGAGTCGGTATGTGCCAGGACTACCACTTTGGAGACCTTATACAAACACTCCCAATTAGGGGCCAATTTTCTCTTTTTATCGGGGTTCGGATACCACTAGCTTCCTGAGCACGAGGTCACCAAGCTTGATGTTGGTGGGGCGGACCTTCTTGTTGTAAAACTTCTCAATCCGTTGTTGGTATATGCTTCTTCTGATGGCAGATTTTTTCCTGACCTCGTCGATTAGATCCGAGTTGGCTCTGAGGCTCGTTGAGTTGTTCTCCTCATCGAAGGCCATGATCCTGGACAAAGTGAGCCCGATCACTAGGGGGATAACCGTCTCTGTGCCGTAGGTTAGGTTGAATGGTAACTCGCCCATGGGGATTCTCTTCGTCGTCCGGTGCGCTCAGAGTAAGCTTGGCAACTCATCGACCCACAACCCCTTTGATGAATTATCCAACCGCTTTTTGAGGCCGTCGAGGATTTGACGGTTTGCGTTCTCGGCCTGGCTGTTTGACTGGGGGTGACATATCGTTGAGAAGAGCTACTGGACACCGATGTCTTCGCAGAACTTCTGAAAGTTCTGGTCCACGAATTGGGTCCCGTTGTGTGTGATAAGTACCTGGGGATCCCGAACCGGCAGATGATGTTCTTTCAGAAGAATTGCTGGGTTTGGTGCTCAGCGATCGTGGCTAGGGGCTCTGCCTTGATCCATTTGGTAAAGCAGTCGATGGCTACCACGAGGAACTTTCTTTGGCCTGTTGCTATTGGAAAGGGGCCGACCAAATCCATCCCCCACATAGCATATGGGGTCAGACTTACCAGGGAGCGGATGTTTGCTTGAGGAAGCCTTTTTACTGAGGAAAATCTTTGGCAAGGGCCGAATCTTTTGACGAGGTCCTGGGCGTCTTGTAGCATGGTCGACCAGCAGCTCCTGTGGTTTAGGGCTTTTCTCGCCAGCGACCTACTCCCCATGTGACACCTCCCGATTCTTCATGTAATTCCTTCAGAGCGTACTTAGCCTCATCGGGGGCCAGACAGCGAAGATAGGGTCTGCCGTCCGTTGTTGTGTACGAGCATTTAAAGAGTGTCTCATTGATTATAATGCACCTATCTGAACGGACTTGGGTCCTTCTAGCCTCGGGCCGATCTTGAGGAAGCTCGCCCTCGGCCAGAAACTTCCTGATGTCATCCAGTTGTCTGGTTGAGGTTCGGTGGTGAGGCAGAGGACTTATGGGAGGTCGATGCTAGGACTGAGGAGAACTTCGATTAGAATGGTGCTTTCTATCCCTTCGAAGGAGGACAAGGCCAGTTTTGATAGGGAGTCAACCTGAGCATTTTGCTCCCTAGGGATTCGTTCCACCGAAGAGAAGTCGAAGGTTGCCAGGAGTTGCTGGACTACAGCCAAATATCGGACCACCCGAGCATCACGAGCCTCGTACTTCCCTGTGATCTGGTTGACAACAAGTTGGGAGTCGCTAAAGGCCTTAATTTGTCTGGCCCTACCTTGTGCACCAAAGTGAGCCCAACGATCATAGTCTCGTACTCTGTCTTGTTGTTTGAGGCCAAAAAGTTTAGGCAGAGGGAATACTGGAGAATGAAGTTGTCTGGACCTTTGAGGATGACGCCCGCGCCGCTTCCCACTTCGCAAGACGAGCCATCGACATAAACTTCCATATTGGATTTTCCTCTTGAGTGTCGGATGGCTCGGAGATAGTGCACTCCGTGATAAATTTGGCGAGGGCCTGCCCTTTTATGGTTTTCCTAGGCTGGTAGCTGATGTCGTACTGGCTTAGTTTGATTGACCACTTGACTAAGTGGCTGGAACATTCGGGCTTGTGGAGGATGGCCTTGAGAGTCTGGTCCGTAAGGATCTGGATAGAGTGGGCCTGGAAGTAAGGGCGGAGCTTTCGGGCGGCCATTACCAGGGCGTATGCCACCTTTTCCATCTTCGCAAATCTTGTCTCGGCCAAGAGCAATACTTTGCTTACATAGTAGAGAGGCTTCTGAACACCCACTTCTTCTCTAACGAGCACGGCACTGAGGGCGCTTTCCGAGGATGAGAGGTACAGAAAGAGGGGTTCGCCCGGTTCAGGTGCTTAGAAGCGAGGGATTAGCGAGGTAGGACTTCAACCGATCGAACACCTCTTACTGGGGGTCACCCCATTTGAAGCCTTTCGCCCCTTACAGGGCCTTGAAGAAGGGGAGAGACTTCTCTCCAGACTTGGAGAGGAAGCGGCTGATAGCCGCCAGTCTTCCCGTGAACCATTGTACCTTCTTAATGTTCCTGGAAGGTTTCATGTCGATTATGGCCTGGATCTTCTCGGGATTGACCTCTATGCCGCGCTGGCTAACGACGAACCCAAGAAATTTTCCAGAGGAGACGCCGAAGGCACACTTGGCAGGATTAAGCCTCATGTTGTGGGACCGAAGGATGCCAAAGGCTTCCTCAAGGTCGGCGACATGATCCTGCCCCCGTCGGCTCTTGACAAGCTTGTCGTCGACGTATACCTCCATATTATGACCGATATGATTTTTGAAGACTCGGTTGACAAGTCTCTTGTAGGTGGCCCCGGTGTTCTTGAGCTCGAAGGGCATGATCCGACATATGCATGTTTACTGTTTATAAGGCTTTTCATATGCTGTGCCCACAGGCAAATCTAGTATATATATATATATATATATATATATATATATAATATTTGCCCGTAGGTACGTGCCAACGACACGTCTTCGGAACGATAGAGCATATGAAAGTCTTGTAAACAGTAAAATAACAATTATGTAGCTCAAGTTTGAATAGTAAAACAATAATTGTTTGTAAATAAATGTCCATATTTCTATTAGTATATGTTGGAAAATAATTATAAATGGGGGTGTAAAATTCAACTTCTTAGAACTTTGAGTATGGAAAACGATGAAATTTTATTGTTGATGAGATATTTGCTATTTTCAATGTAACATGAGCAATAAAAAAATGCATAAAAAATTCGAAAATTTACAAACCTGAAATTTGAAAATATAAATTTCTGAGTAAATAGAGAGAGAGAGAGAGAGAGAGAGAGAGAGAGAGAGGAATAATTAAATAAATAAAGGAGTTGTTTTGAGAGGATTTGAATTTGAGTTTGGGGGAAAACTATTGGACGAAAAAATATGTTTTGTGAGGTTAGATCTGGACCATTGATTTCAACCCTATTGAATGAGAGCCACTTAATAGTTTTCTTTGTGTTTTATTATATAGACTAGATTTACCCATGGGCACGTGCCTACGGCACATCTTCGGAACGATAGAGTATATGAAAAGTCTTGTGAACAGTAAATCAACAATTATATAGCTCAAGTTTGAATAGTATGAAAATAATTAGTTGTAAATAAAAGTTCATATTTTTATTAGTATATGTTGAAAATAATTATGAATTGGGGCATAAAAGTCCATGTATCCATAAGTATATAAAGGAGTTTTTTTGGGAGGGATTTGAATTTGAGTTTTGGGGGGAAACTTTTGGGAAGAAAAATGTGTTTTGTGAGGTTAGATCCGGGTCTTTAATTTTGGGTGGATTGAAGGAGAGCCACTTGATAGCTTTCTTTGTGTTTTATCTTATATATATATATATATATATATATATATATATATATATATATATTCCCAAAAAAATATCCCCGTTTGAAATTTTAATTTCTATGGAATAGAGCATATATGATTATTTATACATATAAAGTTAATTTGAGATTGGTTAGATTATATGATCAAGGGATGAGATGGAATAGGCGTATAGGAATTATTATGTGTTCGTATGGGTACAATTTTGTTTATAAATGTTTTGGACTGAATTTTTTTTTAACCAACAGTTGAGGTTCAAAATTAAAACAATTATCCACTGTTGAATCAAATTTTAGGTTTCAACGACTATATGTCCAACTCAAAATTTCTATTTCTAAAAGCCAAACATAGACAATTTTGAGTCTAACGAACTACACAGATGCTCTTAAAGAGTCAAAATTTATGTAAACATGCACATGCTCATCAAAATGATTTGAAAACTGAATGGTCAGAGTTTATGAACAGTCATAGGGTTATAAATTTATACTGCAAAATAATGGTAAAACTAAGAGGAGGCTTAAACAAATTACTATTTGATTTATTAGGGTTTTACATGGTTAGCACAGTACATAATTAAAAAGGTAGGTAGAGTGGGAACGTGGGCTGTTGAGATCTTTTAGTAGTTGAGATGTGGAACCAATAATTAAAATGGAAGTGATGTTGTTTGTTTTTAGGGTGTTGGAAACATGAATGAGTTCTTTTAATTTGTATAGCAGCAAATATGGTACTGGTGCTGATCCTATTCTAGTCCGTAGGGTCGGTTGGGAGTAGTGGGAGAGAGGTGGAGGCCGGGTGCTCGGCTTGGATCCTGTAGCTCGGCTCGGATGTTCGTGGCTCGGCTCGGACTCTTGTGTACCTGCACACTGCCTAGAAATAACGAGAGAGTCCCGGTGACAGGCCATCCGACGATCTAATCAGTCATTGAGAAAGTAACAGTAGCTAGGGTTCAGGTGAGGAAAAGTTTATTACCTTTAGAAGTGAGGAGGGGGTCTGGTATTTATAGGCAGGGTAAACGGGTCTGACACCCCAACGGACAGGGTCGGACCCGTTCGCCTATGGACCTGAATGGGCTGAAGCCTGTTTGACTCGTTTGACTTGATGATCACAGGGGAGTGAAGTCTGACGAGATCTGGTGGTCCAGATAGGGCCACGTCACTTACCCCATATCAGGGATCGGTTATCTTATTTTGCTAGATTTGTATACAAAAATAATAGTTGTCGATTGTTCTAGTTTAATTAGTCAAAAGAAAGAATATACATGCAGGGTTTAATTGGGAATGGAGCATATATAGTGTGCAAAATACCAAAATGTCTAATTAATTAAGTTGAAATTATCACATATATACATATAGTTCAATCTGTCTACCAAGAGCATTTGAGAAAATTATGGAGTTATTATCTGTAGTCCTATATAGTTGGAATAAAGGTTCTCATGAAGTAGATTTACCAACTCACATAAGAGAGTTTTCTAAACAAACGAAGTTGACGTAGAGAAACTTTTTTTGTTAAGAGACAACAATGAAACAATAAATTCATTAATTAGAAAAATCGATGCCCAAAATTAAATAAGGATCTTAACCAGGCGATGATACATACTTCTGGCCTAAGGGCGACATCTAGTTAGCTGAAAATTAGACTCCTACTCAATCTTAAATTTAAACTGTCATATCTCAATATATTTTTCCAGACGAAGCCAGGTTCAAGAAAGAGCTACATTTATGATGTCGATCTGAGGCTACAATGGGCGAGGAAGAGGCTCTGCTTAGAGGAGGAGGAAGAGAACGAGTAGTCCGATCCGATTGGGATGATAGATGACATAGCTCTTGTTGGAGTTAACTTATCTGTATTTGTGTCTTCCTTTCGCATTTACTTTTAGATTTGAGTTTGTTGCTACTTATTTCGGTGTGGGAGAAACACATAGTGAGTTAATAATGAATGGAAACTAGTAAAAGTCAAACTTGTGCCTTGGCCGTTAAAAGATGTTAGAGCTCCCAACATTGAATCTGGATCGTTGATTAACCTCCTGTGATATGAATTTGACGGTAGATGATGCGGCCGACGGACCTGCAAAATGTCTGAAACACTGGGGAGTGGCCCCCGGCGACAGACCCTCCGACGCTCAAGTCAGAACCAGAAAGAGAGAAAGTATGAGAGTGAAAACTAGTGAATTATTGATTACCTGGTGACTGAAGAGGTGGAGGGGTATTTATAGGCCTGAGAGACATTCTAGAGATCGAATCCTGACTGTTGGATCTTTCATATCTCCCCCCCCCCCCCCCCCCCCCCCCCCCCGAAGAGATAAGATATCCCTATTAGGGGATAAGAGATTTGAGTCCTAGCCAACATGAGCTGGGTGTAACACCCCGAATTTCAAATAAGGATAAATTCGAGATTTACAGGATCTTTACTTCACTTCGTACAATTTTACAAGGAAAATTTTAAAACTTTTTCAATAGTACATCAAAGTTCAATTACATCTTAACTTTACACAGCGGAATAATGAAATTTACAATAAATCATTTACAATATCTTTAAAATAAAAGCAGCATCAGCATATCCACTTCATAGCTTCATGTATGGTCCTTTACCTGCATGTTTATCTGTGGGCTCGTCAGTTACTTACAACTGACGAAATGTTATACACGGCTATCCTCTCTATGCCGGGAATAGTATAACGATCTCATACTTTAACAAATCACACAAAAGATTGAATGAACAAGTAAAGTGTCAAAAGTGATTATTCTAAGCATAAGTGTATGTCATGTCTTAATGCCTAATGCACACAACTCTACACTAGGATGATACTAATGCACACTTGTTCAGATTCTATGCATCCCATACTACATAGGTCTGAGGGCAAGTGCCTACGTACTCCACATTGAAGGGTTCGATCCCTCGCCATGAGATTACCCAGTAATAAAACAAGTTTTAGAGTTATTCCACAGATACGGATCTCAGCCTCCCTGGCTAGCCTCCCTGGCTATAATAACAGATCCCAGCCTCCCTGGCTATTATATCGTGAGAATAATCCCGTAAATGCCCCTCTAGCCCCGGTATATACATATTCTTTGGAGTATGGTAAACATCCGTCGACTACCCTAAGTCCCGGATAAAATACAGTCCATCTCCTATGGGGCAACCACAGTCCACCAACTGGATCTATAGCCACGGAGATCCACCGCCGACTATATAGAAGCACCCATTTACGTTTGCACAAGTCTATTACATCTTCACCTAAGTGCCTAATTATTTTCTAGTTCAAGACATGAATATGTTATCACCCTAGAATCAGTTTTACCTCATACCGGATTTGTTCACAAAAATACGAGATCGCCCGATGGCATTATCTCGAAATCAAGTCTCAAAATCTTTCTTTCAAAATTACCGGTAACAGAGGTCTTACTAATTCTAAATCATAAACCTTTCATGTACATGGGTACACATACCCTTTAATAATCATGTCTTAACTCAAAGTATTCTTTATCTTCAAACTATTCACAACTTGGTGTATGTCTTGTTAGCATCATTCAATTCATTCACTATCTTTCTAAGACATCAATTCTTTTCATGAGTCTATGGCATAAATCCAAATCTCTTTTTTTGGGAAAAATTAATCACATAAAAGTTCGCGACTACAAACAAGCGTATTTACATGATCTCATCAACAATTAACACATTTACATGACCTTGTCAATTCAAACAATTATAAATAATTTATTTTCCAAACTTTATATGAATTCACACAAACTTTTAATCTTATTTAGCATTCTTACTCAACAAAAGGGATTGTTTATAACAAGATAATCGTGTTACATATTTTTCTTTTATTCAAAGAGTTATTTTTTCAAAATAATAATTTTGGAAACAAAGTGCATTTGCCACTTTAAAAAATACAAGATAAGAAATTAAATCATTCTTAGTAAGTTCTTTGTGCAACTTAATAAGGAAGAGTGGATAATACTTGTTTCTTTCCAAAGTCAGTAACTTCCATAAATAAGCAGTTTTTGAGAGAAATAAAATAAAAGAAAATGGTGGCAACAAGTTTCGAACCCAACACCTCTTATAAATAGTATTCACTGGCTAACCAATAAGTCCAATTATATTTTCTATTTAGAAGTTGTATTAATGTATTTTTGTTAATACTATTTTGAATTTGGTTTCTTTTAATAACACTTGTTCACCCAATAATTCAATCATTTTCGACATTGGAATAAATCTCACTTTTGGACTGAGATGAAATCAAGAAATAATAATCAAGTAAATTCAAATTTATTTTTATAATCTATCTTCATTTTCAAAAATAGATTTTTCCTTTCTTTACAAAAATTTGCATTTCTTCCCAAACTCGAAAATTAAGGATCAAGTTTCTTAAAACTAGTTTATATCCATCATTATACTAATTAAAATTTGTGTTAAAATCAAACATGTCTCTTAATCAACCATGGATATCTCAAAGAAATTCTTTCATGCAAAAGTTTGTATTTTCAACATATGTCGACATGTAATAACAAAAATTATTCTTCTCTTTTCTTTTTCTTTCTTAATCATATGTCGAAATATAGCATTCTTTAACAATTTCTCATACATATCGGGTATTCTAACATTGTTCATAGTAATAATTCTTTAGTTAAACTCTTCTTTTCGATTTACACTTAAACTTGCATTTCTCAAAACTTGAATGAAAAGAAAAATTGTTTAATTTCTCTTATACAAATTGGGAATTTATAGCATGCCAACAAGTCTCAAATCATAAGAATTTTACAAAATCTCTTCCATGAACAAATTATTATTTTCCAAATGTAACAATAAAAAAATATACATATGTCAATAATAACAAAATTTTACTTTCTTCTTTCTTAGTCAATAAATCATAAAGCATGTTTATCATATGATATTC
Source organism: Hemerocallis citrina (assembly GCA_017893485.1). Taxonomy (NCBI): domain Eukaryota; kingdom Viridiplantae; phylum Streptophyta; class Magnoliopsida; order Asparagales; family Asphodelaceae; genus Hemerocallis; species Hemerocallis citrina. Next base: position 202,458,051 of record CM030368.1, on the reverse strand, counting down.
ATCACTAAAATTCCCACATACTCAACAAGTACAAAAATTGCAATCACATTAACATGATTCATTGTATAAAGAAATTCTTCTTTTTAATTAGCATGATATCACAACAAAATCATCCTCATTCAAAACATGATATACTAGCATAAATTTTATCTTGTAATTCTCAAACAATATCTTCTTATACTACTCTTTTTTTTTGTATGCATATCCTACACTAGAAAATAATGAAATCACCCACTAACACAATGTTAATCTATTTGTCAACATAGCATGATTCACTATTAATCTCACCACAATCATGGTATAGTTATTCTATTTAATCAAAACTACTCATTCACTTTTATTAGCATGTACATTCTAAAAAAATTGGAAAGTAGGAGAACACCCACCTTATTGAAGCTTGAACAATTGAAGGGAGAGATGTGACACTTCTTTTAGTTCCAAGACAACTCCTAGCAATGGCTTCTCCTCCTAGCAAGCTCCCTTTCCTTAGCAATGGCTTCCTCTAGCAATTTCTCCAAGCAAAAGGACCCTCTCTCTCTTTCTTTTCTTTCTTTCTTTCTTTCTTTCTATAATGTTTTTGGTGCAAGAAAAATGTAGGAAATGAGGCTCTATTTATAGGGTATGGTTAGGGTCTATTGTGCATAATTTTGCACCTAATAACTCTCCTTATTAATTCTTACAACTCTCCACTTTCCTAACTCCTAAAACCCCCATCTCTTCATCTCCCCACTCTCCATGACATAAAGCTCCACTCTTCTCTTTCCTTCATGAAAACCGGTCCCCCCCCTTGCCCATTATTTGGTCCAAGTACATTTGTGTGTGCATGCACACATGCACAAACAAATGTGAACATATTTCTATAACTCAAAAATGTGTACTAATATTGCAACTTGTCATGTATTAGTACATGCTTAACTAAAAATGTGATTTTAATAATGGGCTTGCTACATGGGCTCATTTCTAATTAATTAGTTTGATTATCTAGTGGGCTTGCTACATGGGCTCATTTTATTCAACTAATTTAATTATCCTAGTGGGCTCTCTTTTTAATTAGTCTATTGGGCTAGAATTTAACTTTAAGTCCATGGATCAAAAGAAAGGCTAAATAAAACTAATGCATGCTAAAAATAGTAAAATGAGAGTAGCAAAATGAGAATAAAAATTTGCACGTGCACCATACGTGCAAAAATTGAAAAATGCATTTTAATCAAAACAAGGGGAAAATAAATTTTTGTTTTATAAAATAGATTTAAATACATAAAAATAAATAATTTAAACCTATAAAAAATATTGTACGTAGTGGTGGAAACACGTGCATCAAAAACACGTAAAAAGCACGTAAATCCCAGGGATTGAAATATTATATTTTAGTTGACTGAAATCAATACGGAAAATGTATAAATAGTACGAATCCAAAATATGTAGTGAAACACATTACAAAAATATACGTGCGTAACACCCAAGGGCAAAATTGAAATTTTCAATTTTGCGGGGTGTTACACTCTCCCCCCCTTAGAGTAGTTCCGTCCCCGGAACTAGCTAGGGTGAAGGTTGTATTTTGTACAAGCCAAAGAAAATATTACTCTTGTATTTAGGAAACTGCAAACTTTAAAATATGCAACGAGGAAAACAATATAAACTCTATATAGGAAAATTATGAATATTAAAATTTTATGAAAACAAACGAGAAAACTCACATAAGGAAATAAATATTATAACCATAAAGATATAATGGATTGAAAGAAGTTCCAAAGTGTTTCTAGATAAGCATTAGATAAAAGGAAAAAGTCAATTAAGTTGTTAATTTTGAAATAGTTCGGAAAACAATGTGGTGAAGAAAACATGGTCAGTAGGTAATTTAGAAAAATTTATCAGTGTAATAAACGGTAAAAAAAAAAAATTTTTTTTTTTTTGCAAACTGTATAACGAAATCGAACTAGCAATTTAAAACTTGGCAAAATACGTAAAGTAATAGTAGATATAAACGGGTAAATATAAAGTGACATGAAAGACAAAATTTTAAGTTTGAAAAACAAGTTTAATATATCAAGACTAAGGAAGATAGATAAATAATAAATATTCAAATGATTTAATAACATAAGAAAATATTTATTTGAAAAAAATATGGAGAAAGTAGCATGATAAAAATCTACAAAATAATTTGAGAGGAAAGTGTGTAAGGTATCATGAATGACGGTCCAAGCTACCACGCTTCCCCTGCGCCACTCTGATACCCAGGGGAAAATGTGCTCGCATACACTCTCATATCAATGTATACAAGAAAAACATCATGAATGAAAGTCAATAACTACAGCATTCATGACTCCAGTCATCCAAAAGAAAAGGGAGAGAAAACATCAGTGTATAGAGCAACACAAATGTAAATTACTTACATTTAAATCTCTATAGACTGAAACTCACACTCTAGTGTCCGCAGGAATAATATTGTAACTACTCAATAAGGTGTCACGGGTTCTAGACTATAGTTAATGGTCTTATTACTTTTTCTAAACAGTTCTTTAGTTTATCAAGTTCGGATTCACTTGGGTTAGCCGTAAGAGTCGGTTCCCAGCTAGCGGTGGTCCGAAGACGCTTAAATACCGTGTCGCTTAGGGCTGTTTACACCCGGTTGACAGAAGGACTCCTTTAGCTTGTTCCCAAATTTATCGTCCCTTTTTATCGTTCCTTATAAACTTGTACTACTTGTGAAGCTTGCTCTGATACCATCTGTAACACCCCGAATTTCAAATAAGGATAAATTCGAGATTTACAGGATCTTTACTTCACTTCGTACAATTTTACAAGGAAAATTTTAAAACTTTTTCAATAGTACATCAAAGTTCAATTACATCTTAACTTTACACAGCGGAATAATGAAATTTACAATAAATCATTTACAATATCTTTAAAATAAAAGCAGCATCAGCATATCCACTTCATAGCTTCATGTATGGTCCTTTACCTGCATGTTTATCTGTGGGCTCGTCAGTTACTTACAACTGACGAAATGTTATACACGGCTATCCTCTCTATGCCGGGAATAGTATAACGATCTCATACTTTAACAAATCACACAAAAGATTGAATGAACAAGTAAAGTGTCAAAAGTGATTATTCTAAGCATAAGTGTATGTCATGTCTTAATGCCTAATGCACACAACTCTACACTAGGATGATACTAATGCACACTTGTTCAGATTCTATGCATCCCATACTACATAGGTCTGAGGGCAAGTGCCTACGTACTCCACATTGAAGGGTTCGATCCCTCGCCATGAGATTACCCAGTAATAAAACAAGTTTTAGAGTTATTCCACAGATACGGATCTCAGCCTCCCTGGCTAGCCTCCCTGGCTATAATAACAGATCCCAGCCTCCCTGGCTATTATATCGTGAGAATAATCCCGTAAATGCCCCTCTAGCCCCGGTATATACATATTCTTTGGAGTATGGTAAACATCCGTCGACTACCCTAAGTCCCGGATAAAATACAGTCCATCTCCTATGGGGCAACCACAGTCCACCAACTGGATCTATAGCCACGGAGATCCACCGCCGACTATATAGAAGCACCCATTTACGTTTGCACAAGTCTATTACATCTTCACCTAAGTGCCTAATTATTTTCTAGTTCAAGACATGAATATGTTATCACCCTAGAATCAGTTTTACCTCATACCGGATTTGTTCACAAAAATACGAGATCGCCCGATGGCATTATCTCGAAATCAAGTCTCAAAATCTTTCTTTCAAAATTACCGGTAACAGAGGTCTTACTAATTCTAAATCATAAACCTTTCATGTACATGGGTACACATACCCTTTAATAATCATGTCTTAAACTTATATAATTTCATCTTTCAATTCACTTCACAAAAATAATCAAATCTTGTCTTAACACTTATCCACAAAGCAATCATTTCATAGTCTTGCCACTATTCATGATCTAGTTATTCATAATAAATAATAATTCATTCACAATTTCAAATTCATACGATGTCTCATTTTAACACGATTCAATATCTCATCTTTAGCACTAAACATGATTTACTCATTCACAACAAAATCTTTCATGATCTCAAAAGTCACATAACTCAACCATATTGCATTTCTAGAAATAAAGAGATTTCAATTCACCCTAAATCATTATTTTGTAAATTAAAAGTCATGCTCTTTACTAATACTTTTGTAGTCATTTATTTTTTCTTCCTATCTCAAATCCTCGTTAAAACTTATCAATTACACAAAAACAATCTTTAAGAGTAAATTCTTCATTTATGTTTTATAAATACTAAAATTCACCCAAAATGAAACACTTTTTAAAGTTTTTTCCCAACTGACCCACTCTCGAAACTATTTACCAAATTGACCTACTCACTATCAAAATTACAGATCTAGTTCCCACGGAAGTTTTTACCAAACTGACCCACTTTCGAAACTATTTACCAAATTGACCTACTCATTATCTGCTCAAAAAAATGTTTTGGGCTTCGTAAGAATCAAACCCAGGTCTGCTGGCCACTCACAACGGAGCCCAAAGTCCAATAGGCTAGCCACTAAGTCCATTGAGGACTTGTGTTATGAATTGGGTAGAAATTACTTTATATCAATAATACCGATTTCAGATTTTTTATTGAGTAAAGCAAAATAGAAGTTAACTATCAAGATTCGAACCAGGACCTCTTATAAAATAGTATTCACTGGCTAACCAATAAGTCCAATTATATTTTCTATTTAGAAGTTGTATTAATGTATTTTTGTTAATACTATTTTGAATTTGGTTTCTTTTAATAACACTTGTTCACCCAATAATTCAATCATTTTCGACATTGGAATAAATCTCACTTTTGGACTGAGATGAAATCAAGAAATAATAATCAAGTAAATTCAAATTTATTTTTATAATCTATCTTCATTTTCAAAAATAGATTTTTCCTTTCTTTACAAAAATTTGCATTTCTTCCCAAACTCGAAAATTAAGGATCAAGTTTCTTAAAACTAGTTTATATCCATCATTATACTAATTAAAATTTGTGTTAAAATCAAACATGTCTCTTAATCAACCATGGATATCTCAAAGAAATTCTTTCATGCAAAAGTTTGTATTTTCAACATATGTCGACATGTAATAACAAAAATTATTCTTCTCTTTTCTTTTTCTTTCTTAATCATATGTCGAAATATAGCATTCTTTAACAATTTCTCATACATATCGGGTATTCTAACATTGTTCATAGTAATAATTCTTTAGTTAAACTCTTCTTTTCGATTTACACTTAAACTTGCATTTCTCAAAACTTGAATGAAAAGAAAAATTGTTTAATTTCTCTTATACAAATTGGGAATTTATAGCATGCCAACAAGTCTCAAATCATAAGAATTTTACAAAATCTCTTCCATGAACAAATTATTATTTTCCAAATGTAACAATAAAAAAATATACATATGTCAATAATAACAAAATTTTACTTTCTTCTTTCTTAGTCAATAAATCATAAAGCATGTTTATCATATGATATTCATCACTAAAATTCCCACATACTCAACAAGTACAAAAATTGCAATCACATTAACATGATTCATTGTATAAAGAAATTCTTCTTTTTAATTAGCATGATATCACAACAAAATCATCCTCATTCAAAACATGATATACTAGCATAAATTTTATCTTGTAATTCTCAAACAATATCTTCTTATACTACTCTTTTTTTTTGTATGCATATCCTACACTAGAAAATAATGAAATCACCCACTAACACAATGTTAATCTATTTGTCAACATAGCATGATTCACTATTAATCTCACCACAATCATGGTATAGTTATTCTATTTAATCAAAACTACTCATTCACTTTTATTAGCATGTACATTCTAAAAAAATTGGAAAGTAGGAGAACACCCACCTTATTGAAGCTTGAACAATTGAAGGGAGAGATGTGACACTTCTTTTAGTTCCAAGACAACTCCTAGCAATGGCTTCTCCTCCTAGCAAGCTCCCTTTCCTTAGCAATGGCTTCCTCTAGCAATTCCTCCAAGCAAAAGGACCCTCTCTCTCTTTCTTTTCTTTCTTTCTTTCTTTCTTTCTATAATGTTTTTGGTGCAAGAAAAATGTAGGAAATGAGGCTCTATTTATAGGGTATGGTTAGGGTCTATTGTGCATAATTTTGCACCTAATAACTCTCCTTATTAATTCTTACAACTCTCCACTTTCCTAACTCCTAAAACCCCCATCTCTTCATCTCCCCACTCTCCATGACATAAAGCTCCACTCTTCTCTTTCCTTCATGAAAACCGGTCCCCCCCCCCTTGCCCATTATTTGGTCCAAGTACATTTGTGTGTGCATGCACACATGCACAAACAAATGTGAACATATTTCTATAACTCAAAAATGTGTACTAATATTGCAACTTGTCATGTATTAGTACATGCTTAACTAAAAATGTGATTTTAATAATGGGCTTGCTACATGGGCTCATTTCTAATTAATTAGTTTGATTATCTAGTGGGCTTGCTACATGGGCTCATTTTATTCAACTAATTTAATTATCCTAGTGGGCTCTCTTTTTAATTAGTCTATTGGGCTAGAATTTAACTTTAAGTCCATGGATCAAAAGAAAGGCTAAATAAAACTAATGCATGCTAAAAATAGTAAAATGAGAGTAGCAAAATGAGAATAAAAATTTGCACGTGCACCATACGTGCAAAAATTGAAAAATGCATTTTAATCAAAACAAGGGGAAAATAAATTTTTGTTTTATAAAATAGATTTAAATACATAAAAATAAATAATTTAAACCTATAAAAAATATTGTACGTAGTGGTGGAAACACGTGCATCAAAAACACGTAAAAAGCACGTAAATCCCAGGGATTGAAATATTATATTTTAGTTGACTGAAATCAATACGGAAAATGTATAAATAGTACGAATCCAAAATATGTAGTGAAACACATTACAAAAATATACGTGCGTAACACCCAAGGGCAAAATTAAAATTTTCAATTTTGCGGGGTGTTACACTGGGTATCTCTCTTAGTGGGCCTAGCCTGTCACTTTTTATGGTCTTGAGAGAAGCCAATGTCTCGGAGTGGGCCCAGACCTGTAAAATAGGCCTGTGATGGCTAATCTACCTGTAGACGCTTTGAGATCTGTGCAGGGATCTTACGGCTCTGATCTGCTACAATTTTCACAATCATCATAAGCCCCCCACTCCCAGAAGGTGATTTTCATGGCTTTCGGAAAGTAGTACGTCTTATTGTTAGGATCTGGCGAATAATCTTAGCAGTCGGAGTGTTAGGAGATACCTGGAACTGATCTGTGGCTTCTGAAGAGAGTGAATATTTTCCTGGTTTTTTTCCATATTTTTTCGGATTTTTCTGAATTTTTTGGAATTTTCTAGGAATTTTTCCAAAGGTTTTCGGAATTCTCCGAATTTTATGGAATATTCTGCAATCTCAAAATCACTTTTTCGAATTTTATAATTAACCAATTCAATTTTAATTATTTTTTGGATTCTTTAATTATTTTTCCGAATTTAAATAATTATTTTTGAATTTTTTAAATTAATTTTTCGAATTAAAAATGATTTTTAATAGGATTTTTCTGATTTATCGAGATCTGGCTCGCCGTTTGAAGCGATCTGAGGCGCGGATCAAATCTTGACTCGTGCTTTGAGAATATCTGATGGCTAAAACACGAGATTAAAGGCAGAAAATGGCTGGGTGTTGATTTCGTGGAGATCGGACGGCGGTGGGCTGTCCTCTTCTACCCCTCAGCTTGGCGAACCAATTCGCCGAGCTATGCGTCTGTTGTCGATTCTTGGGGATCTCACCGAGCTGCCACGCCCTCGTCAACCTGTAGGAGTGTCGAGCTAGCTCCGCTTGGTCGAGCTATGGGGATTCAGAGCTCTGTCGAACTATGGAAGCTTCGACTTCGCCGCACTATGGAGTTCGTCAAGCTCTCTCGCCATGCTATGGCGATAGCTCGTTATGGCCGAGCTTTGGTCGTCGTGGCTTTGCCGAGTTATTCGCCGAGTTATGACCATTGAGTTTCGCCGAGCTACGAAGTCGAGCTATGGAGCTATGGTGGTCGAGCTTCGTTCTCCGTCGAGTTAACTCCTTCGCCGAGCTATGGGATATCGAGGCTTCACCGAGCTATGGCCATGGAGCTCTCGCCAAGCTATGGTAGTTCGTTTTCGCCGGGCTATGCGTTCGCTCGTCTCGCCGAGCTATGGCCATGGAGCTCTCGCCGAGCTAATGTAGCTCATTTTGGCCGAGCTATGGAGTAGTGATCTTTGCCGAGCTATGGAGCCCTTCAAGATCTCTCGCCGAACTATGAGAGTTTGCTTCGGCCGAGCTATTGAGCTATGGGTTCGCCGAGCTATGGAGATGTGGGTTTCGCCGAGCTATGGCCATGGAGCTCTCACCGAGCTATGGTAGCTCGTTTTCGCCGAGCTATGCGTTCGCTCGTCTCGCCGAGCTATAGGGATCTCGCCGAGCTATGGAGCTCGAGCTCTCATCGAGCTACGGAGTTAGAATTTTTTTAGCCCTCTTTCTGGACTCCATGGGTTTTGGCGAGGAGGACCATGGCTTGGAGTGATCGTGGGGGCTTGACGGTGAGCGGTGGAGCTCAGCTTGGTCGAGGCGGTAGCTCAAGATGGAGTGACGACAAGTTTGGGCGAGCTCCATTCTTGGGATCTTGACGGAGAGGTGAAAAAGCTTCGGCGGGAAAATTTTGAAGAAGAAGGAGAACAGGGAGAAGAAATGGAGCGGGTTTTGGATATCGGGTTCGGATCCGACCTGTTAATGCCTCTTCTTTGGTTTTAGTTTGCAGGTTTGGGTATTGGTTTGTGGATTTGAACCCGAACCAGATCCGAAATCTTCTTTTCCTCCCTCTTTTGGATTTGTGCACTTCTTTTTGGGGATTTTTTGGAGCTATTTTGAGCTTAGGCTTGCATATAAATTTTAATATATATATGTATATATTGTCGTATATATGCAACAACTCATATATATATATATATATATATATATATATATATATATATATATATATATATATATATATATATATATATATATATAATTACTTATATGTGTATACACAACTTTTTTACTCCATCATCGTCGATTGGTGAATTTTGTACACATATAGCTGTCCTGGGAGAGCTGTTTGCAGACTTGCTGTTTGATCCCAACAAGTTGTTGAGGCATATCCGAGACAGAGTTGAACATTTTGGGCTTGCCATTTGCACCTGGCCAGCGTGTAGTGAACTCTGCAATAGAGTTGAATGTTGAGCTTGCTGTTTGATCCCGAAAAATTTGTAGAGATAACTCTTTGACCGAGTTGACGTAAAGCTTGTTGTTTGTTCCCAGCAAGTTTGGAGAGAAATCTGACATAGAGTTGTTGTAGAAACTGCCGTTTGACCCCGGCGAGTTTAGAGAGAACTCTGAGATAGAGCGGATGTAGAGCTTGCCGTTTGATCCCGACAAGTTTGGAGATAACTCGAATATAGAGTTGTACGTTCAAGCTTGCCCTTTGCGCCCGACATGTTTAGAGGGACAAATCTTTGACCGAGTTGACGTAGAGCTTGTTGTTTTTTCCTAGCAAGTGTTGAGAGACGACTCAGAGATAGAGTTGAACGTTCAAGCTTGCCGTTTGCGCCCGACAAGTTTATAGGGACAACTCTTTGACTGAGTTGACGCAGAGTCTGCTGTTTGTTCCCAGCAAGTTTGAAGATAACTCGATGGCAGAATTGAGTGTTGAACTTGTTGTTTGCGTGCAGCAAGCGTGTAGAGATAACACTTTGATTGAGTTGGTCCAGAAACTGACGTTTGACTCCGACGAGTTTAGAGACAACTCCGAGATAGAGCCGATATAGAGACTGCCGTTTGGTCCCAGCGAGTTTGGAGAGGAATCTAAGACAGAGTTGGATGTTGCACCAGCTGCTTGTGCCCCAACAAGTGTGTAGAAACAACTATAAGATAGAGTTGATGTAGAAACTGCCGTCTAATCCCGGCGAGTTTGACAACTCTGAGATAAAGTTGATGTAGAAAATGTCGTTTGATCCCGACGAGTTTGGTGACAGCTCGGAGATAGAGTTGGTGCAGAAACTGTCGTTTGACCCCGACGAGTTTAGAGAAGACTCTATGATAGAGTTGGATGTTGCGCCTACTGTTTGCACCCAGCAAGCGTGTATGCTAATCTAAGATAGAGTTGTTGCAGAAATCGCCATTTGATCTCGGCGAGTTCGGAGAGAACTCTGAGATAGAGTCGATGTAGAAGCTGCCGTTTGATCCCGACGAAGTTTGTAGGGGCAACTCGTCGCTGAGTTGACGTAAAGCCCGTTGTTTGATCCCAGTGAGTTTGTGGAGACAACTCTGTGGTAGAATCGATCTAAAAACTGCCGTTTTGTCCCGGCGAGTTTGGAGAGGGCTCTAAGACAGAGTTGGATGTTGCACCTGCTGTTTACGCCCAGTAAGCGTGTAGAGACAACTCTGAGATAGAGTTGATGTAGAAACTGCCATTTGATCTCAGCAAGTTTGTAGAGGATTTTATGACCAAGTTGGATGTTGCACCTGCTGTTTGCACCCAGTAAGCGTGTAGAAACAACTCTGAGATAGAGTTGAGGTAGAAACTGTAGTTTGATCCCGGTGAGCTTGTAGAGGACTCTATGACAGAGTTGGATGTTGCACCTGCTGTTTGCGCCCAACAAGCTTGTAGAGACAAATCTTTGATTGAGTTGGTCCAGAAGCTGCCGTTTGACCCCGGCGAGTTTAGAGACAACTCTGAGATAGAGCTGATGTAGAAACTGCCGTTTGGTTCCGGCGAGTTTCTAGAGGAAACTCCGTGATGGAGCTGCGTGTTGATCTTGTTTTTTGTTCCCAATAAGCTTAGAGATGGCTCTATGACGGAGTTGGATGTTGCACCTACTGTTTGCGCCCAGCAAGCGTGTAGAGACAACTCCTTGATTTAGTTGGTCCAAAAACTGTCGTTTGACTCCGGCGAGTTTAGATACAACTCTGAGATAGAGCTGATGCAGAAACTGCCGTTTGATCCCGACGAGTTTGTAGGGGAGACTCGTGATGGAGTTGATGTAGAAACTGTCCATTTATTTCCGGCGAGTTTGTAGGGAGAGCTATGAGATGCACTTGAGCTTGAACTTGTTGTTTGGCCCCGGCAAGTTGTTAGTGGTGCTTGGGTGAAGACCAAGGCGTTGGACTCATTGTGGGGATCCAATGAGCGTAGAGTGGAACATTGAACTCATTGTTTGGAGCCAACGAGTTATGGCACTGAGCTCAAGCACAGAGTAAGGCAGTCGAACTCGTTGTTTGGAGCCAACGAACTATTTGGTAGAGCTTGAGCGAAGACCAAGGCATTGGACTCGTTGCGTGGAGCCAACAAGTTGTTGATGGAGCTCAAGCGGCGAGCAGAGTGCTGAACTTGTTGTTTGAAATAAATTAGTTGTTGATGGAGCTCAAGCAGCGAGCAGAGCACTGAACTCGTTGTTTGGGACCAACGAGTTGTTGATGGAGCTCAAGCGGCGAGCAGAGCGCTGAACTTGTTGTTTAGGACAAATGATTTGTTGATGGAGCTCAAGCGGCGAGCAGAGCGCTGAACTCGTTGTTTGGGACAAACAAGTTGTTGATGGAGCTCAAGCGGCGAGCAAAGCGCTGAACTTGTTGTTTGGGACAAACGAGTTATTGATGGAGCTCAAGCGGCATGCAGAGCGCTGAACTCATTGTTTGGGACAAACGAGTTGTGGATGGAGCTCAAGCGACGGGTAGAGCTCTGTACTCATTGTTTGGGACAAAAGAGTTATGGATGGAGCTCAAGTGGCGAACAGAGTGCTGAACTCGTTGTTTGGGACAAACGAGTTGTCGATGGAGCTCAAGCAGCGAACAGAGTGCTGAACTTGTTGTTTGGGACAAACGAGTTGTCGATGGAGCTCAAGCAGTGAGCAGAGCGCTGAACTCGTTGTTTGGGGACCAACGAGTTGTCGATGGAGCTCAAGCAGCGAGCAGAGCGCTGAACTCGTTGTTTGGAACAAATGAGTTGTTGATGGAGCTCAAGCGGCGAGCAGAGCGCTGAACTCTTTGTTTGGGACGAACGAGTTGTTGATGGAGCTCAAGCGGCGAGCAGAGCACTGAACTCGTTGTTTGGGACCAACGGGTGTTGATGGAGCTCAAGCGGCAAGCAGTGCGCTGAACTCATTGTTTGAGACAAACGAGTTGTTGATGGAGCTCAAGCGGCGAGCAGAGTGCTGAACTCGTTATTTGGGACCAAGAGTTGTTGATGGAGCTCAAGCAGTGAACAGAGCGCTAAACTCGTTGTTTGGGAAAAACGAGTTGTCACTACAAGGAATTTGCCATATACCAACGGACACCTATAGTGACGGATCTCTAAAACTGTGGGTATAAGCATCATATACCTACAGACGTGTAGTAAACTGTGGGTATAGGTATCATATAGCTTTAGAGCTTTTAAACACTGTGGGTATAGTCCATCATTTATTTTCCCCCCAATTTTTTCATTTTCCCTCCCTCCTCCAAAAAGATATATTTCATTTATATACCTCTAAAACTTCTAAATCCCTCTCTCCCTAAATCCAACTAGTATCATACACGTGCACACGTGCACGTGGAAAAAATTGAAGGAATAATAAACAGGGTAAAAAGAAAATAATTTCCAAACTGATCCACTTTCGAAAATATTTACCAAACTGGTCCACTTCCGAAAATATTTACCAAAGTTAGTCCATAATCCAACACGTGCGCTGCACGGGTTGGGTTAAGGACTAAGGGGCTCTCCCATTATAGTAGTAGAGATCTCTAAATCCTCCTGTTCCCGTTGCAGTCACCCCACTCTTCCCGCTGCCATCGCAAACCCCTCTTACCGCTGCCGTCGCCCCACTCTTCCCGCTGCCGTCGCAGACCCCTCTTCCCACTGTCGTCGCCCCCCTCTTACCGCTGCCGTTTTCTGCAATCACAACCGTCCATTCCATCTTTGAGCGAGCGATCAAGAACCATTCTCCTCCCAACTTTGAAACCCCTCAAATCCCCGCCCCAAACCCAAATCCCTTACCCCCTTTTCCCCCAAAATGAACAGCAAAAAATACGAACGCAAAGTGAAGACCCAGAAATCCGACGACGAGGACGACGGCGGCGGTGAATGGCGGTTGGACGACTTCGAGATCGGAAAGTTCATCGGCGAAGGCAAGTTCGGCAAAGTCTACCTCGCCCGCGAAAAAAAGGTACCTCCTTTTCCCCCAATTTCCCCCAATTTTCAAACCCTAACCCTAATTCTCCGAAATTAGAGTGGATACGTGATGGCGCTGAAGGTGATATTCAAGAAGAAGGTGGAGAAGTACCGGTTCCAGCCGCGCGTTGATATTCAATGAAGACGAGGAGGAGGGCGACGCGTTGGTGACGAGGGCGCAGTATATGATCTCGAAGGTTCGCGCTCTAATTCCCAAATAATCCCGCTCGATCGCCGCTCTACTTCCCCTCACCGCTCTCTCACCTCACCACTGACGACCAACCACGACTGTCTCTCCCTTCACCACTCACCGCCTCAACTCCGTTGCGCCGCTCCTCCTTTGCCCTTATCGATCGCCGCCGCCCTTGCCGTTGCAAGCGCTCTTCAACTATTGTTGAGTGGTTTATGGTATGAATTCTTCTAGATGTCCTTAGTTTCATTATTGTTCATGATTTGAACATGGATTGCACTATACATGTTTTTCCTCCTCTCGGCCAAATGAAGTTTTGTGAATTTTGTGATTATTTTCAATTGGGTTTGATGAATACATAAACTAAGATGATAAAATAACATGTTCATGATTTGAACATGGTTGCACTATACATGTTTGAATTTAACAATCACACATAATGAAAGTTGAGAGGAAAATCAAGTTCGAAGAAGAATTCTTCATTATTTTCATGTGCAGGTTGAGTTTTTCAAAATTTATACTGAGTAAAAATTCTTATAAGATTGATTTTTTGGTCGAGGCTTGAACTAGCAAAAACTTTTTAGTGAAGTATCCATATGTGTATCTATCTGATACACATATGTGTATCTATCTGATATGAAATACCCATATGTGTATCTATCTGATATAGATAAACCTTTTTAGTGAAGTATATAGATGTATATATATATGATAGACATATAGAATTCCCTTTATTGATGTGAAGTGAAACATAAGCATATTATAAAGAAGATGCCCTTTGTTGAAAATTAAGCATTATGCAAGTTATATAAAAGATGATCTATATGCAGGTTATAGGAGTTGAAATATATGCAGTTATGGGAAAATACTTTTTGTTGAAGTAAATGCAGGTTGTACAAAAAAATGAATCACATGCAGATATATATAGAAAATGAATATATGCAGAAATATATAGAAAATGAACATATGCAGTTATATGTATAAGTTATATATATAAGGTAGACCTGATTACAGTCATAAAGAGAAATGCAAAAAGCTTAACAGACACTGGCTTCTCCCCTTCAAATATTTAACAGAAAGAGATAGTGTACCCTAAGGAAGATGTCCTTTGCCTCTTATTTATAGCCTTTAGAGATTAAATATCGAAATTTAAGTATGATTTATTAATTATGATTTAATTATTTAACTTACTAGATTGCCCCACATATAAAATGTACATGCCCATACTATTTTTCATTCCTCATTTTTTCTCTCCTATCGTTGATATATATTTCTTCGCTTTTAATTCTAACTAGATAAGATTTTATTTTTTAAACTTAGGTATGGATGAGGTACAAGAATTGGAATGGCTTTAAGCCTAGAAGATTGGGATTGGAAAAGACTTGGTCGGGGACGCAAAGCAGCAATTGGAGTTTCTTGCTGCAGTGGATCGACGGCGAGTTTTATATGAAGAAGGGCCTGTTCTAGAAAGAGCAATTTACAGGTATAAATACTTACTTATATTTGGTAGAGTTTTGGTTGGGTGTTTACATTTTTATGGGTAATTTGGGAAGAGATTAGGGGTGGGAATTGGGGATGAGATCATGATATTTGATGGACAGAGATAGTTTTGGCCTTCCTGTTTTATTATAAAAATATCATATTTGAACTCAGTTTTATACTAGTACTCAAGGGTAAATTATTGACAATTACCATGACTTTTTTAAAATAAATTTACTACTGTGAGTCTGTGAACTTTGCTTTGAGGAACAAAAGAGGTGTTTGATTGTTGATAAAGTGTTCACACGATATAGAAAAGCTTATAGAAATATAGTCGGAGGCTGAAGCTGTATGCATCTCATGAACACACCAAATTAAGTTTCTCTAGCATCAGAACATAAGAATAACCATATGAGAAGAAAAACACAAACACCTACAGAGCAACATATTCACCAATATATGCATATCTCCAAGAGTCCTAGAACTAGAACAAACACAACTAACATTAACTAACAGTACTGATAACTGACATAACTGACATGGATTATAGAGGTTCGGCAACAAAATGAACTCAATCTCCAACAAAAACACCAAACCCCAATTTCAGAACCTTGGAATAGCTTTGCAAACCAGAGGAGTCTTCATCTCAAGTGACATCTTGAGGTACTCCGGAAGATCGACATCGGAATCATCAAGTGGCACCCAGTTGATGTTCTGAAGCAACTGAGCCATCCAGAGGTGAACTGTAGCCAAGAAGAATATAAGGATTGGTTTACTACCACCCAAACACAAGAATATAAGGATTGGTTTTAATCATAGAGTACTTGATACCAAACATAAAATTTGCATGTGTAGGTGAGGCAAGAAAAGTTGATTCCTTTATGAGATTTTTGGTTACTTGTAACCAAACGAGCACTATAATTATAAAAAAGAAAAAGCCTGATCTCGTAGTAGTAATTTTAGATAGTTAATTAGTCTTAAAACACAATTTTCACATAACAAGTGCTTAAAATCCATGCTCTCTATTCAATTACTAAGCAACTTCCTTATCAGAACCTATTTTTGAGCTATTGGTAATGGTGCTTTTAGCTCTCTCAGGTTCTTTTACGGTGATACCAACTGCCAGAAAAACACCACAGTGTATCTGAAAAATATCCTCAGCCTCTTTGACTACTTCCACAAAGAGCATTACAAACCTAGTAAGTCTGGGAAACATGAGGAAAGCATGGTGCCTCTTGTAGTTAATACATCTGGATGGGTGAAAGGTATGCTTTATGTTTCAATGTTTTTTAGATTTTAAAAAAGACTATCGTTTCACCGGATTTTTTCCCCTTTGGGGTTGTAGGTACTGGTTATGATATGCTGGTGAAAATGATAAGGCACATTTCTCCTACTCATGTAGTTCAGATTCGCATCTATCCTGACAGTAAAAACCTTCCTAAAGGGAAATTCTGGATGGATGAGAACGAGGAGGGGTCAGCAAATATGATCGAAATCAATGCAGCTCAAAGAGTCTTATAGTCAACAGTAAGTAATTTGAAATATATTTTCTTCATATGAATATCAAAATTCATATGAACAGCTCAAAGAGTCTTATCGTCAACAGTAAGTTTTCTTGATTAGTAATCTTGATTAGTAATGTGATGTCTTTAATTTGTAGGACAATGAACAGTGATAATCAAGGATGCACTACTCTGCTTTGAGATTAGAGTCTGATTGATTCATTTTTTTGTGTGTGGCTAAATACACTACTGTCCTGATAGGAAGGGATGAGAAGATGTAATAAGCTGTAAATTTGGCATTCTTTGTTTGTGTCAAAGTTTTAGTTGATCGATCAGTATCAAAATGTAACAAGCTGTAAATTTGATTACCTGTATGAAACAATATCCCAATATTTCCAATTCTGAGTTGATTACTGTAATGGTTATGAATCTGTGATTAAAATGATCGATGTTGATCTCTTGTAATGATTATATCTGATGATGAAGAACTAAACAAACACAATAATGAGGCTGGAACATCTCAATCAGCCTCAAATACACAAAAAGAACTATACCAACGGAATAAACACGATGGGTATATATTCAAATAATTGGATGCGAAAATCATCGCTAAAACATATAGCAATGGAGTTTCAACCGTGGGTATAGGAAAGCAAAATGTGTCTTTAAAACCTATACCAATGGATACGAAACCGTGGGTATAGCACCGAGGTTTTGTCCAACGGGTGAAAAAAACCGTCGCTATAGGCTATAGTGACGGCATTTTGCCGTGGGTATAGCTAATTAAAAACGACGGAAAAATATGTCCGTTGGTATAGGTTTTACGGGCTATACCTACGGTTTTTCGCCTTTTACCCACGGATTTTTGCTGTCACTATATGTCAAATTCCTTGTAGTGTGTTGATGGAGCTTAAGTGGCGAGCAGAGTGCTGAACTCGTTGTTTGGGACAAATGAGTTGTTAATGGAGCTCAAGCGGCGAGCAGAGTGCTGAACTCATTGTTTAGGACAAACGAGTTGTTGATGGAGCTCAAACGGCAAGCAGAGCGCTGAACTCGTTGTTTGGGACCAACGAGTTATTGATGGAGCTCAAGCGGCGAACAGAGATCGGGGTGTTGGACTCATTGCTCGATGTTGACGAGTGGTTGGCCGGAGGAACTCAAGTGGCATGCAGAGCACCAAACTCATTTTTAGAGCGGATGAGTTGTGGGTATTCTGAATTTTCTTAGTGTGGAAGTGAAGTCACTTGTGTTTATTCAGCATTGAGATGATTCCCTTCTTCTCTTCACTGACAAGTAGTTGCATGCATCGAACGAGATTCTCTGGGACACTGAGCTTGCTCTCCTTTGTGGTACGCTGTGCTTGACAGAGTTGGATCTCTTTCATTTTCACGGCGCTTCAAGCGAGACGGATTTGGAGCATGCTCAAGTGAAGGTGGTCGGATACATCTGGAGTTTGCTCGTCTAAGGAAGACTTGTCTTGAATATTATCATCAAGAGTTGAGGCGGCCCTATGGAGCTGTTAGCTGGTAGGAGGTCGGCGAAGAGTTTGGTTTCTCTTAGGTAGAGCTTCTCTCCAGTGGGTATAGCTGGAAGAACAGCTTTTATGACAGTTTGGTGTACAGTGTTCGCAGGACTTTCGGTAGCGATTCTTAGACGCGAATCGTGGAGTCATTGTAACTTTACTGTTGTAATGAGACTTGTAGTTTTTAGAATGAGAAGTCTTCTACATGCCGGTGTCTTGTCCTGTGATACATCGTCTTGGGGGCTAGCTAGTTGTATGAGCTGCTCTTGGGAGAGTTAGATTTTGGACTAGCCGTTTTGTATTTGCAGACGTCTATAATGTTACTGGATCTAAACATATGAGTTGGTGATAGTTTTTTGATTTGCGAGATTCTTTTCATATGCTTGATCCTTGCTGTCATGGTTGATGTGCCATCGATGGGTTCTTTGTCGCTAAATAACAGCGCCTTAAGCCTGTTACGTATAGCTTAAAGAACTTTCGACGGTGTATGACGGAGTTTAACATTGCTCCGTCTTGAACCCAGCTAGTTGTAGGGACAACTCTGAAGAAGAGTCGTTTTCCAAACTTTCTGTATGGGGCCTCTGACAGATTGTGAGAGTCACATCGAATGGAGAGTTGAACCCCGAGTGTTGCTTTTTACAAGTGTTGCTAGGGTTACTTCGATCCATAATTTTGGACCTATTAATCTGTTGTTGAGGAAATTTAACTAATTGTAGGAACAGATCGAATGACGAGTTGAACTCTGAATGTGTGTCATTACAGGTTGCGAGAGTAACTCTGAACCATGAGCATGGATTCCAAACTTGTTAGTTAAGTATTAACAGGTTGTAGGAGTAGCTCGAATGGGAAAGTGCACTCTTAACTTGCTTCTTTGCAAATTGAAAGAGTCTCTTTTGAACCATAAACATGGACTCCGAACCGTTCGTTGAGGCATTAACGGATTGCAGCAGCAGATCGAATAGCGAAGTGCATTGTGAACTTGCATTATTGTAAATTGTTAGAGTTCCTGTCGAGCCATAGGTATGGACTCCGAATCCGTCTTACGGGGAGACCCGCAACGAGTGTTTGGTGCTGCTTAAGTGTATAAGTGTGGCACTCAACTCATTGTTTCAGAGCCTCCAAGGAAGTTCAACTAGTTGCAAGAACAGATCGATCGGTTAGTTGTATTCTAAACGTGCATGTTTGCATGCTGCAACTCTTGAGTTCTGGATTCCGAACTTGCATTGAGGAAAGCTTGTAACGAGGGCCTAGCACTGCTTTAAATGTAAGTTTGGCGTGTAGCTCGTTATTTTCTTTGATGAATTAACAGGTTGTAGGAGTAGATTAATTGGCGAAGCGCACTCTGAACTTGTTTCATTGTAAATTGCTGTAGTAACTTCGCACTATGGATGTGGGCTCCGAACCCGTCTCGTAGGAAGTTTTTAACGATTTTTTGGTGCCTTTTTTGTGTACAAGTTTGGCACCCAACTCGTTGTACTTCATAAGGTGTTCTACTTTCCAACTCCCTGCCGATATCTCTTTGCCCCCGGGTCTTCAAGTTAATGAACCGTCAGGCAAAAAACTTGGTAGACCTTGCCTAGACTTTCCTGTTTTGGAGGGAGCCTCCCCCCCCCCCCCCCCCCCCCCCCCCCCCGGTCCCCATTGTTTTGCATAGTGAAAGAGGACTCTTCTGATGCACCAATGTGTTTAGGCATAACTATTTGTCTCCGTTGAATAAGTGGAGTGGCTTCGGGCGAGGGATTCAGGTTTATTATTGGGGCATGATGAGAACTTGTTTGGACCTGGTGAAAGATGAGGTGTCAGGTTTGGAAGTTGTTGGTAGAGTTGGTTATGGCAGAGGCTTCAAGCTCGTTTACAGTTTTTGAATTATTGTGACTACTTTTTGGTGGTGACTCTATGGCATCGAGGGGGAGAATGGAGCCCCCCATTGTGGCAGTGTAGCATGCTCATGCTGCTTGTTGGCTTCCTACAGCTTGGCCTATGCCAGCTGTTGTTGGGACCTTTTATTTTCATGTAAAATGCGGAGGTAATTGCATGGAATGCCGCTAGGTTGGGACGGACGAATATAGCATTGTATGCAGCTTTGACATCGACCACCATAGAGTCTAGTGTTTCTGTTCGAATAGCAGGCGCTTTCCCTGTTGTCACATTCAGTGTGACGACACCCTCTACGTGAACGGTGACACTGGAGAATCTGTGAAGTTTGTAATCGGCTGGCTTGAGTCAGTCTTGAGAGAGCTTGAGAGCCCGAAATGTAGCCATGAAGAGAATGTTTACTGAGCTGCCATTGTCCACAAGGATACGATGTATCTCATGATTTAGCATGCAAAGGTTTATGACCAATGCATCGCAATGAGGTGTTAGGACGCCTTCTAAGTCCTTATCAGAGAAAGATATCGGGATCCCGGTGCGTTTGGAAGGCGAAATGTTATCTATGGAGTTGACTTTGCTGACGAAAGCTTTGCAGGATTAGTTGGAATATCCCCCCATCGGGTCTTCATGAATGGAGTGGAGGACGGTCATGTGTTCGGAGTCTTGCGACTTGCATGACCACTACTGATGCTTATTAGCCCTCTGGGACGGAGGATTTTCGACCTCGTTGTCTTTCCGAATGAAGTTGGAGAGATAGCCCCTGCGAATCAGGGTTTACAGTTCTTCTTTAAGGGTTCGACAGTTGTCAGTAGTGTGTTCATATCTCTGTGAAATGTGCACCACTTATTTTTGTCTTTTCTTCTGCTAGACGTTGACATTGTGGGGGGAAGGCGAATTATTCTGTCCTTCTCCACTTCCATGAGGATGGCTGATACGCTTGCATTGAGAGGAAAGAATTTGTCGAAGCATGATGCTAGAGTTGGAAGGCGTGAACTTGCACCGTTTTTCTGAAACTTCTTGAGTTCTTCGTCGCTTGTGTTCTTCTGTTCGTTCCCGAAAGATGAATTGTTCTTGTCTTGAGGATAGAGAGCTTCCTCGACCCTGATATACTTGTCACTCCTTTTCAGGAGCGCAGTGAAACATTTGGGTGGCTTTCTTGCGAGGGAGGCTTTCAGGTCTTTGTTAGTGATGTTGTGGCGAAAGAGCTGCAGTTGCGAATGAAGTGTTCAAGGTAGAAATTAACCTTGCTTCAGTTGTTAAATGTGGATTCGGGCTTCAGACGTGAATACCATTCCCTAGCTGATCATTTCAGTGTAGCGAAAAATGTCCGACACATGAGTGCATCGGTAGCGTTATAGAACATCTTTAAAGCTCTTGATGTGGTCCGTCGGGTCTGATTCCCCGTTGTAGGATTCAAATTAAGGAGTTTTGAAATTCCTTGGAATGGGTGCATCAAGGATGGTTTTGCTGAAAGGACGTTGATTTGGGCGGTAGGCCCTGTTGGAGCAGTTTCTCTCATTCTCCATCTGTTCTAGGCGATCTTCTACTTTTTGGATACGGCGAAGGACTTAGTCGTCCTTCTTTTGGGATCCATTTGAAGCATTGTGGACTGAGATGCGGTCGTACTGAGGATATTATTCAGGACGATTTTGTTAGGAGCCCCCCGGTGCTTCACCGTTGGAAGGAGCGTGATTAGGTTGTCGGAGTGACTATTGAGGAGGAATTTGATCTTTTATAGGAGGAGCTAGTTGACAAAGAATGGTAGTGCGACAGCTGGAGGCCGCCTTTTTACCTCTTAGTCATTGTGGCATGATGATAAGTCTTACTTGTGTAGTTTCCCACAGACGGCGCCAATCTGTTGCTGTTTATTTCGGTGTGGGAGCAAATAGATAGTGAGTTAATAATGGATGGAAACTACTAAAAGTCAAATCTGTGCCTTGGCCGTTAAAAGTGGTTAGAGCTCCCGAGATTGAATCTGGATCGTTGATTGACCTCCTGTGATATGAATTTGACGGTGGATGATGCGGCCGACGGACCTGCAAAATGCCTGAAACTCCGGGGGGTGGCCCCCGGCGACAGACCCTCCGACACTCAAGTCAGAACCAGAAAGAGAGAAAGTATGAGAGTGAAAACTAGTGAATTGTTGATTAGCTGGTAACTGAAGAGGGGAAGGAATATTTATAGGCCTGAGAGACATTCTAGAGAACGAATCGTGACCGTTGGATCTTTCATGTCTTCCCCCTGAAGAGATAAGATATCCCTATTTGGGGATAAGAGATTTGACTCCTAGCCAACATGGGCTAGGTGTCTCTCTTAGTGGGTCTAGCCTATCACTTTTTATGGGCTTGAGAGAAGCCAATGTCTCGCAGTGGGCCCAGGCCTGTAAAATAGGTCTGCGATGGCTAATTTGCATGTAGACGCTTTGAGATCCGTACAGGGATCGTACGGCTCTGATCTGTTGCGATTTTTACCATCATCAGAGTTAATTTGTATTAGTTGTATAGTTAGTATTCTTAAGACGGTATTTTGTACTATTTTATTTAGTTAATTATTATTAATAAAGCAAAAATTGAAGTCAAAGCGGCACTTTTCCGTCAAAGCGACACTTTGCCCAAAATTTGGACAAAAGATTGAGATAATATTTGACTTGCTCTCGCATTATATTATATCTTAAGCTAATAGGCCTACCTCTCATCTCCTTTTTCCATTTTGAAATGGAGAAAGAATAGCAAAAGTAGGAATTCACACCTACCTTAACCGTGCATACCACACTTTTTTACTTAACAAAACAAAATACAAAAATAAATACAAAAACAAAACAAAAAACTCTTCTTCTCCCAACTCCCTCTCCCCTAAAATCCCACTAACCCTTCTCCCCAAAATCTCAGCAGTCGTCGTCCGCCTGCCCGCTCAAATCCTCGCCGTCGACGCTCGCTGGCCCACCATGGGTGATGACACCATCGGTAAAAATTATCCTATGAGAAATTAGGGTTTTGAATTCCTAATTTGTTTTGTAATATTGTATTCATAAAACTCTAATTTAATACCCACTTTTACTCTTGATTTCTAATTAGGGCGTTTCAATTATTGAAATTTTGGAATCCAAACACTAATTATGGATTCAAATATAAAGATTGGTTATTTTCAGACCAAATCCTAACTAATGTTATGTTCTTGATTCTTTGTTTCTTCAAATCCAAATAAATTAGATTTTAGAGGCCATGGTATAAATTGGGATTTCGAAAGGCGAAGAGATGAAGAAAAGAATAAACTGTGGGAACGTAAGAGGTAATGTAAGTGTTTATTATATGTTTTTTGTTGTTTATTCACTGATTTATCCAATGTGTACACGCAGAGATTACGGAGATGGTAGTTAGGCCTATATGTCATGTCGTCGCTGCAATTGGGCCAGATGTAGGTTACCTGAATATCAACTTTTATTCTTCAATTTGATGGTAATTGTGTTCACTACTTCGCATAATTATTTCTCATGAAAAAATACTTTTGTTAAATTCTTGAGCTTTTCATTTATTTTTTGCAATCTCTCATAATTATTTTAGCAATCTTTCTTCAATTAGAATTGTTGTTTCAGTTTTTATGTCCTTTTTTGGGCAATATTAAATGTATTTGTATCTGAGTTTTTTTCTGTTTTTTTTTATGATAGTATGGTCAAGTTTTGAGATTCGAGATCAGAAACCTAATAATGTAGGATTTCGGATTAGAAGAAGAGGGATCGTCAGGTGTGAGAATGAAACGAACTAACTTGCATATGTGGGCTTTTTCTTCTAATTGTTATCTATTTTCATTGGACTTTTGCATTCTAAGTAATATTTTCAT
The DNA here is from genome assembly GCA_017893485.1 of Hemerocallis citrina. Classification (NCBI taxonomy): domain Eukaryota; kingdom Viridiplantae; phylum Streptophyta; class Magnoliopsida; order Asparagales; family Asphodelaceae; genus Hemerocallis; species Hemerocallis citrina. The sequence goes on along the minus strand of CM030368.1, from coordinate 202,434,387 downwards.
TGAATTTTCAATTACGACGAATGATGGATTGTAGATGATGGTAAAAAGCATGAAAGTTGAATAGTTTGGTCCATTTTATCATTATTGTATTTTTTTATTTTTTATTTTAGGGTAAAAGTGAACAAATAAGTGAATATATAAGAAAGCTAAAGACTTGCATCAAATGGTTGATGAAATGAGAAGATGAAAATTTGAGGAAGCAAGAGAAGCTTCAGAATATGCTAGAATCATAAGGGAAACAACATGCAGATAGTGGTATATTTTCTATATATTTTGTTTTGTTTGAAACGTTTTGGTGAATTGTAGTATTGTATGTGTGTTTTATAATTTGATCATTTGATAGAGACACAACTAAGGAGTAATATAGAACAGTTGTAGGCAAATATTGAGGGACTTCGTAGACAATATGAGTATTTGCAAACAAGCTTTAAAATTGAGGAATCTGACAAGATTGTAAGTCTTTTTTAGCATCTCTAAATTTCGGTAATTATTCGACTATTTTTTTAATTTTCTTTAAATTGAATAGAAATATAGAATGATGTTAGTTGGTTTGAAAGTGTGAATTAGTTAATTTGTAGATTTTTTATCTTTTCATTATATTGTGATTGAAATAGCTAAGGCATTTCAAAATTTTTAAGTACCATACAATTTTATGAGTCCCACAAAATTATTTTAGTCTGTGCAATTTGTACAGGATAACACTAGTATAATTTACACTAGTATAATTTACATGGCTGGAGTCTTTAGACTCTATCCGTTTCATCAAAAAAAAACACTAGTATAATTTAAGATACAACTTTCGAAGAATTATTTCTAATTCCTAGAGGACTGCATCCCTGAATTGGATAATTTTATTTGATTAGTCTGACTTCTGAGGATCATAACAATATGCTACCCCCTGCATGTACTTGATTAAGACTACAGTAAATTTAGAGAAAAGAAAGCTTTATACCATATTTACGAAACGGTCCACATTATGTCACATCTAGATAAAACAGTCATAAAAATTAATAATATACGTCGTAATTTTTCCAAGTATAAATATTTACTAACCCCTTAGAGCATCTGTAGTCGTTTGCTATATATCGATAATATCGATATTTAGGTTAAAAAGCAGCTGCAGTCATTTGCTATATATCGATATTATCGATAAATCACTACAGTAGATTGCTATAAATGAGAATCGATATAGCATTTATCGATATCTGAGGGACGGCGTTCGAAGAGCCGTCCCACTAAAAAAATTATTATTATAAGCGTCGGACGGCACTTCAAGTGCCGTCCGTTTGAAAAAATTATATTTTAATCGGCATGTGCCACATATCCCGGACGGCACATGAAGTGCCGTCCGTCGAGTTTTAATAAAAAAAAACATTCATGTGCTTAAGTGAGGTTTGTCAGTGTGTCAGTGCTAATTAATTAAGTGTGTCAGTGTGCTTAAGTATGCTTAATAGTGTATCAGTGTGTCATATGAGAAAGCAGTGTGCTTAAGTATGCTTAATTTTTGGGTCAATTAGGCAGTGTGTCGGACGGCACTTCATGTGCCGTCCTAGACACACGGCCGGGATTTTTTGCTCTTTTTTTTTTTTTAAACGGACGGCACTTCATGTGCCGTCTGACGAATGGGATCCAAATTTTGGGGTTTTTTCTCCTCCGACGGCACATCAAGTGCCGTCGCTTAATATTATACTATTGATTGCTATAAAATAGCTTTCGACGAGTACAGCGAAATCGAAATTTCTATTTCTATTTATCCATATATGGATAATTTTATCATAAACGACTACAGATGCTCTTAGAATTTTAATTTAATTTAATTTTTTTTACAAGGCCTTAGAATTCCTCTGTTTTCTTTTTCTCTACTACTAGCATTTTGGATATATCAGTTATTATTAAAAGACAAATCAAAGGGTTTTTAAAAAAAAAAATTTTTTCTTCTTTTCATTCAAATCAAATCAAAATTTTGCCAGTAGACACAAATGCCAGAAAGCCCTAAAATTGTCAGCAAGTGAAAAGCCCACCAACCAGCACTGACTTTCCAGCTGATATAATAATATAGCACCGACTTTCCAGCTAGTATTGTACGTAATATTGTACAAAAAAAAAATTAGTGTTAGACAAATAATCATGGTCGTATCACCAAACCCCACACCTCTGCTTTTCCGCACCAGCCACTACCAAACTACTCCATTATCAGCATCTGCTATTTATATTGTATTAGAGCATCTTTGGTCCTTCTGACCCATTTTTTTAGATATTTGGTAAATAGAAATAGAAAATTTAGCAGTGAGCTGTAGTGGTCAAAAGTTAAAATTTGATCAGATGATGGATTATCTTTCGTCTCAAAAATTAAAATTAAAAAAAAAAATTTTGGCACAAAAGGACAAAAAAATTACTCCAAATGTGAGGGACGGTGGATTATACACCGTCCCAACACTTTTGTCTTTAGCAAAATTGTTAGGTCGGTGTATAATCTGCCGTCCGACAATTTATTTATTTATTTTTTTTAATTTTTAATTTTTTAAATTGGTTGGGACGACACTTTATCTATCATCCGATAAAAAAAAAAAGCAACAGAACATTATCTTTTGTCCGGCAGATAATCTATCGTCCGGCTATATTTTGGCAATTGCCATTTCGATTGTCAAATATAGCCGCGTACTGTAGCGCTCAAACCCATTTTTTTGGTATTTGGCCAATGACTACAGAGGGTTTTTTTCCAAATTTTGGAAAATTTGGATATATGGCAAACGACTACAGATGCTCTTAGAGCATCTATACTCGTTTGCTAAATATGTATAATATGCATATTTGATCAAAAAGAGCGTTGCAGTCGTTGGCCAAATATGTATATTATGCATAAATCTCTACAGGAGATTGCTATAAATGAGAATGGAAATGAGAAATATGCATATATGGGAGACGGAGTTTGAGGTGCCGTGCACAATTTTTTTTTATATTTTTTTTTAATGGGGACGGCACTTGAAGTGCCGTCGCACAAAAAAAAATATTTTTTTAATGGTTGGACGCCACTTGAAGTGCCGTCCCTCCAAAAAAAAATTAATTTCGTAATAAAAAAACCAAAAAAACTCCACTTCTCTCGAAGTGCCGTCCCACAATCTATGTAGTTTTTTGTAATTTTTTTGTAATTTTTTTGGATTTTTTTGTAATTTTTTTGTAAGTTTTTGTAATTTTTGTAATTTTTTTGTAATTTTTAATAATTTTTTTGTAACTTTTTAGCACTTCGAGTATGATTTTTTCCCTCGGACGGCACTTGAAATTCTGTCCCACCATTTTAATTTTAATTTTTTTTTCTCCGACGGAACATGATATGCCGTCCCACCTTTTTAAATGTTTTTTTTTATTTTTTTTCCCGCTCCGAAGGAATATGGAGCACCGTCTGTTATTATTTTAATTTAAAAAGGTAAAAAATAGCATTCTACGACCGCAGCAAAACAAGAGATTGCTATATCCATTTATCCATTTATGCATATTTTTACCATCAACGACTGTAGATGCTCTTATACTCTTTCGAATGATAGTTTTAAGGGCATAAAAAATAATATTAAACGATATTCATGTTATATACATTTTGATATACCGAATTAATGTGGTACAGGGTGGTAATCAATGATCAAAAGTGCACCCTCATTGTGATTTGATCTCTTTAGTCAATGATTAGCATCTCTTGAAACATTCGCGGATTAGGTAGCAGGTCAAAACAACAGGCGTTGTTTCAGCTTATCTCTTCCTCTCATTGTGATTTGATCTCTATTCAAGAGTCAAAACTCATTTCACCATCGAATTCGATCCTTCGATCGATTGGCGGTTCCCTAATATCCCATTGGATTTCGTTAGATGCTATAGGCACCGGGGGAGGTATCCTCTTTGGTTTCAAAGAAGACAGTTTCGCTCACATTTCTACCTCTTGCTTCACCTTCAATCTGTTGGTTCGTCTTCACTGGTTTGAGTTCGATTGCCCGCTCATAGTGGTTTCGGTTTATGGTCCTTCTACGGCAGACCGGAGGGAAGAATTCTGGAATGAATTCGACTCTTTCCAACATTTCATTATCGGTTTTTGGATCTTTTGTGGTGACTTTAATGTCACCAGATGCTCTATTGATAGATCAGGAGAGTCTTACTATTCGTCGGACTCGTCCCGCTTTAATGAAAGCATCCAACAACTCTAATTAACTGATCTTCCGCTCAATGGTAGAGCTTTCACGTGGTCCAATTTGAGGTCCCCGCCAACCTTGGCGAAGCTAGACCGTTTTCTGGTTTCCTGGGATTGGATCAATTGCTTTCATAACTCTTTCGTATCAGCTTTACCCAATCCTTCATCAGACCATGTTCCGATCTCGCTTTCTTCTCACTTTAACTTCTCTAGGCCGCATAGATTTCGTTTTGAAAAATTTTGGCTATAAGATCAAACCTTCATCAACCGTATCACGGAATGTCTCTCAGCTATATCAGGTTCTTCTGGTTTGGGCCGTATTCTTATTAAGTTGCATGCCATTAAATATGATAGCAAATTGTGGCAATCTGAAAGATATGCCAACGATAACTTTCTTAAATGGGTTTACCTCTCGACCATCGAATCCATTAATCGTTTGGAAGAAGAGAGGCCCATCTCTGACCCTCTTCGTTCTGAGCGTGCGTCTTGCAAGAGATGCTTCACAGAATTACTTCACAATGACCATATTAAATGGGCCTAACGCGCCAAATGTCGGTGGCTCAAAGAAGGCGATGGTAACACGGCTTTCTTCCAGAATTTTGCATTGCATAGGCAAAGATGCAACAGAATCTCCTCTATCATAGATAATGATGTTGAGCTAACGTCGAGCTCCGACATTCATGTTTCTTTCCTTAATTTCTTCAAAGATCTCTTAGGATCGACGAAACATCATTCCATCCTTCTAGACTGGCAATAACTTTATGGTCAGCAATCTCACGATCTTTCTAGCCTGGAAGCTCCTTTCTCTCAGGAAGAGATCAAAAGCGCTGTTTTTACTCTTAAAAATGATTTGGCCCACGGACCAGACGGCTTTCCAGCTTTCTTCTTCCAAATATTTTGGGATTGTCTTAAAGACGATCCCTTCCAAATGTTTTCCGATCTCCATCGAGGAAACTTTTCCTTCGATAGGATCAATTACGCGCACATTGTTCTTATTCCCAAATTTTTAGGGGCGAATTCGGTCCACCACTTTCGTCCGATTAGCCTAATCAACACCACCTTTAAGATAATCATGAAAGTGCTTTCGACTCGTCTGAGTTCCATCATCGCGCCTTTAATTGACCCCCTGCAATCTGGTTTTATTAAGGATCGTTTGATCCTTGATAGTGTGGCTTCGGCTCAAGAAATCATATCTGATTGCCACCGTACTAATTCGGAGGGTATCCTGTTAATGCTAGATTTTCAGAAAGCTTACGATAACGTAAGCTGGGGCTTCCTCTTTGAAATTCTTCTTCATCGTGGATTTGGCCCGAAATGGATTGCCTAGATCAAATCTAGTCTTTTTGCTGGCACCTTGTCGATTATTATTAATAGGACTGAAGGCCACAAATTCAAGTGTAAACGGGGATTGCGTCAAGGGGATCCCATCTCCTCCTTGCTTTTCGCTCTGATAGCGGATGCCCTTAGCAAACTCCTTCGCAACGCTTGGGAAGCGGGTGTAATTGAAGGTCTGGGCAGTTCGCGTAGTTTCGCTGGTGTTCTAAACCTTTAATACGCTGATGATACTATCATTTTTGCAAAACCGAACGGGCACTCATTACGCAATTTGAAGTTACTTCTCTACGTCTTTGAGCATGCGTCGGGTCTCGCCATCAATTTCCAAAAATCTTCTGTCATTTGGCTGGGAGGCTCCCAAAACAGGCAATCAGAGATTGCCCACTTCTTTAATTGTGGCTCTTCCACCTTTCCTATCAATTATCTGGGGATCCCGCTGAGATGGGGGAAACTTCTAAAAGCAGATTGGATGCCGCTTATCGAAGAGGTCGAATCCAGACTGAATAGATGGTTTGGTAAACACCCGTCTCGAGGAGGCAGACTTGTTCTAGTCAACTCTGTTCTCTCTTCAATCCCGCTCTACATGATGTCCTTCTATTACCTCCCTTGTTGGGTCATTAAAAAAATAGACCGTATCAGAAGGTATTTTTTTTGGTTGGGAACGACCGAGTATAAGGCAGGTTTGCATCTTTGCAATTGGAAATTGATCTGCACTTCCAAGGCAGCTGGTGGTCTAGGAGTCCTTAATCTTAGACACCAGAATTTAGCACTTTTAGGCAAATGGCTTTGGAGATTTCTTAAAAAGGATCAGCTGCCTTGGGTACGCATGATCACCTCCAATTGTTTTTCCCGAAACTTCATGACTAATTTTAACGTCAGTCTTCCTCGTAAATCATTTGCATTCTGGAAAGGAGTGCGGAAGGTTGCCAAACCTTTTGAGTGTGGCTTACTCCACCTTTGCGCTATCGGTACGGGGACTAGGTTCTGGCTCAATCGGTGGTTTGGGAACATCAAACTATCCCTTGCGTTCCCTAACCTATTCCGAACGGTGACCAACCCCACGGCCAGGGTAGCAGATTATGTGATCATTAGTGAGAACCAAAAATTCTGGTCCATTCCATTCTCGCTCGTTCTTCCCCCGAACCTTCAGACCGAACTGCAAGAGTTGTTTAATAGTATTAATCATTACCAATGGTTCCCGGCTGATGATTTCAAATGGAGATGGACCACAGATGGTAATTTCTCTGTGAAATCTCTTTATAAGTTTCTCAATTTCGGAGGCACAGAGGCACCGTATGCAAAAGCTTTATGGAGCAACTGTGCGCCGCTCAAAGCAAAAATCTTAGTTTGGCTCGCGCTTAATAATAAGCTTTTGACTGTTGAAGTCCTTAATAAGAGGAATCTAGCTGTTGGCCAGCTATGTGTTCTCTGTGCTAGCAACCTCGAAGATGCGGAACATTTGTTCTTTAATTGTGTGTTTTTTCAACCCCTGTGGTTGATCGTGGCCAAGGCCTGGCCAGCACCGAGCCTACCAGCAGATTTCGCTTCGTGCTGGAGTCTCTTTTCCCACAGGAAAGAGTTTAGTAACTCGTGGTTTCTTTCAGTTATGGTTATTATCTGGGTTATTTGGGCATAGCAGAACAAACATATCTTCCAACATACCTCCTCTACGATTAACAACATCATAGACGAGTTCTTTTTTTATATTAAATTTTGGCATTCCACTTTACCGTTTGAAAAAGTAGCAGCATTGCATTTACATCGCCTAGACGATGCTTTATAATTTTTTTGTGCTAATAATACTCTTTAATATATTTTTTTTCTCCTATAATTTATTCTTTCCTCCTTGCTTTGCAGAGCTAAAGTTTCGGGCAATCCCGGTGGAGTCTCTTTTGTCTGTGTCAGGTACTAGAGGTGGGCTCGGTACGGTACCGGGCTTTTTGACATTGTACCATTACCATACCAAACTAGTTCGGTTTGAAAATATGCAAACCGTTACCAACCAAAAAGTTCGGTATATCGAAACTTTGGTATTCCGACTACTTCGGTTGGTACGGTTCGGTATTGGTGTTATACCAAATATGACCCAACAAATACCTTCAATGATAGATAGTGAAGGATGTGAGTCAATTAGCCGTCTCTTAGTCTTCTTCTGTGCATCCTCAAGCAACGACTCGAAGGGTCTTAATTTTATTACCAAACTGCCTATAATTACAGAGTTCATATCATCTTTGAACATCTGGTCAAATGTTTATTATCAGAAAGAATAGGAATAGGCAATGACTTGAATGTAACATCAGAACTATCATGTAGCTTAGATTCAGTTCGAGCTAACTCAGTGGAAATTTCAGCACAACACTGCCCTAACAAGGCAAGTTTCATTGGAGCTACCTCTTTATACCTTTTCTGAAGCTCATTTTCCAAGTATTTTCAGAGTCTATTGAAACCAATGAAAGCCCCAAATTTCTCTTCATCAAATCCGCCTATGACATTTTCTCGAAGATGACGAAGAACATCAGTATCAACTTAAGAAATTTTCTTGCGGAATTCTTCATTAGATATTGAACCCTTGTCCTTTGGAAGAGCAACAAAATAAGGGTGTGCTTTATCCCCTAGGTATCCACTAGAACTAAGATAAGTATCCACTTATGATCTTTCAGTAAACTCCTTCAGCCTATTGTCAAACTTTGAAATGACTACAATTGTTCTTTTAAACTTTGTTTATTCGGCACGGTACGGTAAAATACCAACTGAACCATATTCATACCGAAACCGAACCGGAACTTAGAACTCGGTATGGTTGTACCGTACCATACTTTTGGTAACCAAAATTTTCGGTACCGAATCGATTGATTCGGTTGGAAAACCGGTCGGTTGGCTCATTTCGGTATGATCGGCCACCCCTATCAGCTACTTGGCATTTTGAGGGGTTTTTTTGCCCCCGGGTGTTTAGTTACAAACCCTCCTCTGGCTTTGTGCTTCTATGCGATGTATGGTAGTTGTTTGGTGGTATTCAGTGACTCTTTTGTTTGCAGGCAGGCACTCTCTTGGAGGCCGGATACCATTTGATGTTTCATCAAAATGTTTACATGCTAACTCTTTCCTTTGAGTGCTTGTTTATTTTAAACACTTATGGTGTAGCGCTTATGATCCCCCCTATTTCTTATATAGTGTTTGGTTACTTTTGAGCTCAGTTTTGCACCTTCATTTATATGATCGATGCCTTTGTCCGTCTTTATTTTTTTCGGTGTTCAGTTGAACTGCATCCTTTTCATTAATTGAGATGATCAACTGTAGCTGGATTGTGTCTATCTTTGGGTGCTGAGCAACGCTCGAGGTGTGGGCTTCAAGGTCCTAACCATTAAGTCTGTCGTCTAGTTTTGTTTGGTATGGAACTCTGATGTTTTGCTGCATTGTGTGGATCGCTTCATTTTGATCTGTTTCTTTTTGTTGACTTTACGGTGCATTTTTTTGGTATGTTATCGGTTGGATTGTGCATTCCCCTCTAGTTTAGAGGATTTTAGTGGTCTCCGTTGATTCCTGCTGCTTCTAGGGATCATTTGTGATCACCGTTTTGTTTGGTCTCTTCTCGTTTCTCCGCTCTCCGGAGCTTCAGAAGCAGCGAGAAGGGTATGCTTGTAAGATTTCGTTTTGTCTGTTTCATCCAGGTGTTTGCCTTTCCTCTTTCCCGGCGTCGTTTTGCACTAGAGCTTCCGGCTGCTCTTTAGTTATTTTTCGAGTCGGGGAAGGTGGTTTCACCTGGCGAATGTGAAGTAGATTCAGGCTTCCCCACCGTGTATCTATCTCCCCTCCCCTTCGCGAAGACCTACTTTGCTTCCGGGATGGCAACCTGCGGTTGGCGGCTTGTTGTTATCCTTCAGCCATTGGGGAGTATTCCGGCGGAGATTTTAGGCAACCATCGGGCGTTTGAGCTTTGTATTTAGGGCAGCATCTGTTTGTTTTGGTGTTTTGTTTTGTTTCTTGAATTTGGTCTCGATTCGTTAGTTTTTTTAGTTTCCTTGTTGTGGCGTTTTGTGCCTTGTTTTACCACTTGTAAAATGAGAGTGTTGTACTTAACTTTCCTTTTTTAATAAAATATCCGTTGTTGGGCTGGTGCCGCAAGGCACTATCCTGTTACACAAAAAAAAAAGTGCACCCTCATTTTTTAATTTCTACTTTTCAGCGGCAACTACCGGGTAGAATAAAGGTAGGGTACACTTTAATGAGGCTTATACACACTATAGCCTAAATATCAAACATCTAATTACACACAAGTTTAGTTGTATTAATTCTAATTTTTTTTACTTAGTTAAAATTTTATACACCCTATAGAAAGACACAGATAAAAATAATATAGGATACTATTGTTAAAAAATATTACAACACTAACATGATGATGATGGTAAAAATCGCAGCAGATCAGAACCGTATGATTCCTGCACAGATCTCAAAGCATCAACAGGCAGATTAGCCATCACAGGCCTCTTTTACAGATCTGAACCCACTCCAAGACATGAGCTTCTCCCAAGCTCATAAAAAGTGACAGACCAGGTCCGCTAGGAGAGACACCTAGCCCATGCTGGCTAGGAGCCAAATCTCTTATCCCCTAATAAGGATATCTTATCTCTTGAGGAAGAGAGACAAGAAAGAGATAAGGAACTAAAATCTATCCAACGGACACAATTCAATCTCTTGAAATGTCTCTCAGGCCTATAAATACCCCGCCCCGTTTTTAGTCAGAAGGTAATCAACAATTTACCAGTTTTCACTCTCTTACTCTCTCTCTCTCTCCCTCTCTCTCTCTCTCTTTTTTCTCTTTTTCTGGTTTTGACTTGAGCGTTGGAGGGTCTGTCGCCGGGGCCACTCCCTGGTGTTTCAGGCTTTTTGCAGGTCCATCGGCCATATCAGCAACCGTTCATTCATAGGAGCTCTAACCGTCTTTAATGGCCATGGTAATAGGTTTGACTTTTAGTAATTTTCTTCAATTATTAACTCACTATCTGTTTGCTCCCACACCAAAATAAGCAGCAATATATTGGCGCCTTCTGTGGGAAATACTACACAAGTCAAGCTTGTCTCCATGCCACCAAGACTAAGAGGTAAAGGGGCGACCTCCAGCTATCGCACTACCTCTCTTCGTCAACCAGCTCCTCCAATGGAAGATTAGCTTCCTCCTCAGCAGACACCCTGATAGCCTAATCATGCTCCTTCCAACGGAGAGGCACCGGGGGCTCCCAACATGAACAACATCCTCAGTACAACCACGTCTCAGTCCATAGTGCTTCAACTGATTCAATGACCTCGCAAGTCCCCCGGGGGTCTACAGATCTCTGCCAGATCATCAGTGATAGGCTACAAGGAACCGATTTGCGAATCCAACTGGACAAGATGCGCACCTGATCTGAGGTCTCCCGTTCAGGTCATCAAGCAAGCCAGAGAATACATTTTTCTAGACAACGATCAAGGCAATCCTCCTCTCACTGGGGCGGCCAATAATAAGAAGCCCAACTCCTGAGAGTCAAATGCCTCATGTGCAGAACAGAGGGCAAAACGCCCCTAATCACTAGGGCCGAATTGGATAAGCACAAGCTCGACATCCTCCATGCTATCCATGGGAGTCAAGATTTGGGTCTGTCCCCTAACGAAGGATCCGCCGACTCAACTGGATCCCAAAGAAAGGACGACCAAGTCCTCTGCCGTATCCAAGAAGTCAAAGATCGCCTAGAACATATGAAGAATGAGAGAAACCACTCCAGCAGGGCCTACCGCCCTAGTCAACCTCCCTTCAGCAAAACCATTCTCGATGAACCCGTTCTAAGGGACTTCAAAACTCCTCAATTCGAATCCTACAACGGGGAATCAGACCCGACAGACCATATTGAGAGCTTCAAAATACTCATGATGGTCTATAATGCCACCGATGCACTTATGTGCCGCAACAATAAAAGGATCAGCAAGGGAATGGTACTCGCGCCTGACTCTAGAATCAATATTCTCCTTCGAACAGCTCAATGAGCTCTTCATTGCGCACTTCGTTACTAGCCGGAGAGCTGAATAGACCAGTGTCTCCTTACTAGAACTGAAGCAAAAAGATGAAGAACCACTGAAAGACTTTGTCAAATGCTTTACAACTGTAGCAAGGTCGATTTTCTCCTTGAACACTCCAATAGCGGCTGCAGCTTTCCGCCACAGTGTCACTAACAAAGACTCTGAAAGCCTCCCTTATAAAAAAGCCACCCAAAAGTTTCACCCAAAAGTTTCATTGAGCTCCTGGAAAGGAGTGACAAGTACATTAGTGTCGAGGAAGCTCTCTATCCTCAAGGCAATGATTATTCATCTTCCGGGAACAAACAGAAGAATATAAGCGAGGAAGAACTCAGGAAGTTTTAGAAAAACAGTGCAAGTTCACGCCGTTCAACTCTAACGCCACGCTTCGACTAGTTCACTCCCCTCAATGCAAGCGTATCAGCCATTCTCATGGAAGTTGAGAAGGACAGAATAATCCACCCTCCCCCCACGATGTCAACATCTAGCAGGAGAAGAGACAAAAATAAGTGGTGCACATCTTACAGAGATCATGGACACACTACTTAAAACTTTCGAGCCCTTAAAGAAGAAATGGAAGCCCTAATTCGCAGGGGCTATCTCTCCAACTTCGTTCAGAAAGATGATGATGCCGAAAACCCTCCACCCTCGGGGGCTAATAAGCATCAGGAGAGGCCATACGAGCCACACGTTTCTCAACACATGGTCGTCCTCCACTCCATTCACGGAGGCGATGGGGAAAGATTTCAACTCCTCCCGCAAAGCTTTTGTCAAGGAAGTCAACTTCATAGATAACATTCTGCGTACCAAACACACTGGGGTCTCGGTATCCTTCTCCGACAAGGACTTAGAAGATGCCCGAACACCTCACTGCGATGCATTGGTCATAAACCTTTGCATGCTAAATCATAAGGTACACCACATCCCGGTGGACAATGATAGCTTAGTAAATATTCTCTTCATGGCCACATTCGAGGCTCTCAAGCTCTCCTGAGACCGACTCAAGCCGGCCGGTTATACACTCCACGGATTCCCCGGTGTTCCCGATCAAGTAGAAGGAGTCGTCACACTGAATTTGATAGTAGGGAAAGCCCCTGCTATTCGAACGGAAACACTGGACTTTATGGTAGTCGATGCCAAAGTTGCATACAATGCTATAGTCGGCCGTCCCGGCCTAGCAACATTCCATGCAGTTGCCTCGGCATTTCACATAAAAATGAAGTTCCCAACAACAGTTGCCGTAGGCCAAGCTTTAGGAAGCCAACAGGTAGCACGAACGAGCTACATAGCTATAATGGGAGGCTCGGTCCTTCCCCTCGACGCCATAGAGCTACTGCCGGAAAGCAGCCACGATAATTCGAAAACTGTAAACTAGCTTGAAGCCACTTCCGTAAACAACTCTCCTAAGAACTTCCAAACCTGTCACAACATCTCTCACCAGGTCCAAACTAGTTCTCATCATGACACAGTAATAAACCTGAATCCCTCGACTGAAGCCACTCTGCTTATTCAACGGAAACAAATAATCATGCCTAAACACATTGGTGCATCAGAAGATTTTTCTTTCTCTATGCAAAACAATTGTAACCCCTGTTTCTTGTATTTTTATTTTTCTGTTGTATTTTATTTCACTGTACTCTTTTATCAATCCAAGATTCTGTACTTTGTTTTCCAGTTCTAATAAAAATCATTTCTTTTGTTAGGACTCAATTTTGTGCTAATATTTATTGCAATTGCAACATTCTTATCAGCTCTGAATTGCCGTTCTTCATGGAGAGTTGACTGTTTTGCCTCATCTAATTCTTTTTCCCTAATTATAATGAATTTTGGCCCAATCTCTTTTTGGATCCTACTTAAACCCGCTATCCAATAACCCAAAACCCAAAACCCTACTTTATAAAACCTAACCTAATTAACCCTAACCCTAAACCTTTTGATTAACCCTATTCACGCTAACCTTATCAGCCGCAACCCCTACCCCTTCTCCTCTACCTCCTGCTCTCTCTCACTTTACCCATCATCCCGACTTCCACCCTCCGGCCTGCTGCTCCTCGCTGCTCAGCCCTGCGGACAACCCCCCTATCGCGCCTCCACGACACAACGCCAGTAGCCGCCTGTGCTCCTCTCCCTGTGTCGCACTGACCTCAGCCGACCACAATGTTGCCATTGTAACACCCTGGATTTTCAAATCCTATTTATATTTGGAATTGTTTGAATTTTTCTTTTTACGTGTTGTGCACGTAAAAATTTAGGCATGCATTTCTGTAAAATATTTCATGAATTAGTAATCCTCATTTATTTTCTTAGAAGACTAATTTAATCCTAAGCCTAACTTGTCTCTTTGTAGCCCACATTAGTTAATTAATAAATTAAATTAGTAGAGCTCATTGTCTCTTGGCCCATTAGTGAGCCCAGGTAATTTAATTAATCTTTATTTTAGTCTAACTTGTAGTGTAGACTCAAATAATACACAATTAATTAATTAGCATGTACAACTTGTGTGTGGAGGACACTAGGGTAACACGTAAATGCACAAGAATGTGCAAAACACACCCTTTTGGTGGCCGGATGGAATCAAGAGAGAGGGAGAGTGGATGAGGTGGAGAGGTGGTTATTTGCATCATGGAAAGTTATAGCAACTCCCTATTTCATCTAAGCCCTTGATCCTAAACCACTTGATTTAATCCTAGCCCTTTATTTCCACTAAAATTATGTATAAATACCCCCCCCCTACATTAGTATATTCACACCTAATCTATATCAAAAAAAAGGAAAGAAAAAGAAATACAATTAGAGAGTAAAAGATTGAGAGTTAGTGAGTTCAAAAGATTGAGAGTTGCATTGTGTGTTCCCTTTTGGTGGCCAATTTTTCAAGAGAGCAAGGAGGCTCAGGTTTGCTTCAAGACGAGGAGGAGACGACTTGTGGTGGCTCAAACTAGGAGGAGAATGCCTCTTTTGATCAATCTAGGAGTTCTTAGGAGTTCATTTCGTTTTCTCCAATAAGGTGGGCAATTTTCTCTAACTTCTAAGTAGTATCATGCTAGGTGGTGTGTTAATCATGCTAGAATAAATAAGTGAAAATATTGTTCTTTGATAATACCGTGATTAAGGTGAAAATGGAACATATGTGAAATTGCATGAAATGAATAAGTGAACTTGATTGAATGATATGTTTGTTGTTGTGATATTTGGATAGTGATCTAGCATGCTAAATTAGAATAAATGTTTCTCCATGTAGGAAAATTGTGGTTATGGGAAAAGTGAAATTTTAGAAATTGTGTTTATGAGGAAAATGCTAATCGTAAGAACCTCCATATTATTAAAATAAGATTGGTTAGTAAATTATGCTTGTTGTGATTGATGCTAAATAATCCTAAAGTTGTATGTTAGTTATCGGAAAAATGAACATTTTGTAGTTTAGGCCAAGTTCTAGAAATGAACAGTTTGTATGTTAGAAAGAAGAAATGATTCAAATTTTCGGATTTTGTTGCTGAGCAGTCGACCGAATAGGCGTAAATAGTCGACTGTCTTGAATATCTAGTTCTTCGAGTTGTAATTCTCGCAGAACAGTCGACCGTATATGTTTAACAGTCGACTGTCCTGTTCATTTTATTTTTGAATTTTAAAGCATCGCAGAACATCCGACTGGCCATGTTTAATAGTCGACTACCCTGATCCTTTTATTTTCGAATTTTTAAACCTTTACAGAATAGCCGACTGGCCATGTTTAACAGTCGACTGCCCTGATCCTTTTATTTTCGAGTTTTTAAATCTTTACAGAACAGCCGACTGGCCATGTTTTAACAGTCAATTGCCCTGAAGTTTCAAATAATATCTGGATTTTCGTGAAATAATTTTCTATAACCCTTGGCCTAGTGTAAAAGAGAAATTGAGACTATTTTTGCAAGAAAGAATTTATTATAAATTGTTATTTCGAAGTGTCTTTGGATTAAAAAAAATGTATTGAAAAGAGATTTTGATAAAAGGAAAATCGAAAGTATGAATGTTTGATTTAGTATTGGTAAGAGAAAATAAGAGAATGATGTGGAAAGAATGAATTATGAATGAGATAATTAGAAAATGAATTTATTTGTCTTATGCATGAAAATTGTACATGAAAGTGAAGTCAAATATCCTCATGAATTATAAAAGGTCTTATCAATATGAATACATCAATGCTATGAACATGAAATGAGATTTTGAACTAGAGGGTAGGTAAAATCCTATTACCGGCAATTGAATGAATTAAAATTGTAAAGTTGAATTATTGAGATGAAAGACCAAGTTGGTCGTGTTGATGATTAAGACCGGTATGGAGGAAAGAGCTAACTCTAGCGGTTGATTTTATTCATGATTCAAATAAATTAAGGATTTAGACACAGTGGTGATGTGACGAAAGTGAGACAAAAACACGAGTATGAGGGCCATCGGATTGGCAGTGTGAGAGTGATTCACAGACTGCCTGCTTGATGTGTCATGACATGGCGTGAGAACTACTCCGGAATTATCGTCCCGGTGGCGACGCTTGTGGGGTGTTTGGTGACTGCGGGTGGTGCCATCGTTCCATGGCGAAGGTTGAATTGTCCATAGTCTGCCTGCTTGATGCGTCATGTTAGTGCATGGGATTTCCCTCCAGACTGCCTGGACATGGGCTCGTAGATCATAGAACATCTAGGATACTTACCGTAGTTACCGTAGTAGTTTAAGTCATGGCGAGGGATTGAACCCTATAAGATGAAGTACGATTAAGGGCTTGCCCTCAGACCTATGTAGTATGGGATGCATAGAATCCGAACAAGTGCGCATTAGTGTCATATAACATAACAACTACATTAAGGACTAAGTGCACAGTACAACATGACATTTATAGCATAGTCCCCGTAGTTTTGCTTGTGACAAGTATGTGCTTTCTAAGTAAGAGAAAACTGATGTTTTATATCCTTGCGTCAGTTGAATGAACTGACGAGGCCACAGTTTCTATGCAGGGTAAAGAGATTGATAAGAATAAGTATGCAAACAGCTTAAAGAATGTTTCAGCTATTGTACATTTTATTCATGTAATTATTGTAATTTGCTTCCGCTGTTTAAATGTAATTTAAAGATGTAACTCTGATGTAATGCAAGTTTTTATTTTCCTTGTAAAATTGTACGAAAGAAGTGTAAAGATCCTGTGGAACTTTGAATTCAGTCTGTTTTGGAATTCAGGGTGTTACATCCCTGCTCTAGTGCCGACAACAGCAACCACCGCGGTAGCCCCGCAGTCCCCTGAGCACTTTGCCCCGCCATTACTCCCTCACCTCCTCTGTTTTCTCTCTCCAGAACAAAGTTTTAAGCTGAGCTCTATCGCCTCCCTATTGGCGCCACGACTACACCACTGCGCCGCCCCGTCGCCGCTGTCGTCTTCTTGCGTCGAGCTCCCCTCGAAGTCGGTTCCGCCTGCCACCGCCGTGGTCTCTATCCTCTCTCCCGCCGACTCTCTCTCCCCGTCGCTGCTGTGATCAGAGAAGGAGGGAAGAAGTAGTGATCGATTGAATCTCGGCCGTCCGATTCCATCGTGATTC
Source organism: Hemerocallis citrina (assembly GCA_017893485.1). NCBI lineage: Eukaryota > Viridiplantae > Streptophyta > Magnoliopsida > Asparagales > Asphodelaceae > Hemerocallis > Hemerocallis citrina. The sequence continues at coordinate 202,417,272 of CM030368.1, read as the reverse complement.
GGTTTTAATTGGCTATGTGCTTTTAGAGGGAAGAGGAGATCCGGGATCTGCTGTTGAGGTTGCTGTTTGTGTGCCTTGATTTGCTGTATGCTGTTTTGCACGTGTATCACACGTGCTTGCGTGTGTCCGTATTCGTGCTTCGTTTCTCGGAATTCTCATTCCGTTATTTGTTCATGTTCGGTTTCATCGTCTACACCCCAAGGCAAGTATCTTCTTATACATTTCGTTCTAGTACAAGCTTTTTCTTGAAAATACTACAAGTAGATTGTAAATGTGACTCCTCTTTATTTATCGTTAATGATCTCATGTTTTGCCTTATCTATTACATGATCTAAGAGTCACAACTCTTCGTTGATACACTTGTTCACAACTAGTATAATTTTGATACATTTCATACAAAAAGTGTCTTATTTGGTTTCTGTCCTGTCTTGGCTTGCGGTTTCGACCCCAATAACACCAGAATCTGAACTTGATTTTTGAATATGTACCTTAGCCCCATATGTCTAGTTTACCACCCTTTCAACGGAATTGAATTCCGAGTTACGAGTTAGGAGATATCGCAGTTTTACTGCTGTTGTGTCTGTAATCGTAGATTCATAAAAACTGATGCACCACTTTGGTTTACAATTATTTTAACTATGCTACCAGTAAGTAAAGGACTTGAAATTTTGTATGCTGATACTGGACACCCTAGAGAAAATTCCCTAATTTTTTTAGAATTAATTAATGAAGTTTCAAACCTGTTTCATATGTATAAACTCAGTTTTACAAATTCTGGCTGAACACAAATCCTGTGTAGTTTGCTGTTTTGACACCTAATTCTATAACTTTTATGTGTCTTAATTATATGCGTTGGAACCGAGCAGGAGTCTAGTTTCTAGGCCTTCTGGCGGATCCACATTTTCTATTTTGTAGCAACGGGAATCGCAGTTTTGGTGCAACAACTTCATACTGTCCAGAACTGTAATTCTCGTAGTTCTTGATAATCTTAATTTGTGTTGACCCTCGAATATGCTTTATAATTATCTTAAACTTGTTCAATGTTCTTGATCATGTTTACTTGACTTGTTTTGCACACTTTCATGCTTGCTTGATGATAATAATAAATAATAATCCGGGGTTTAAGGGAAAGACTATAGTAGTGGACATTATAGGTAAGTGTACTCGGAAGGGGGCCCGTGTTTCCCAGTAGTTGGTTTATGAACTTTTTGTATCTTGAGTGTATTCATGAGCCCACTACTTGGCTCATGAACTTGTTGTATCTTCAGAGCATTCGTGAACCCACGGTTGGTTCTTGAACTTGTTAGTGCATTCACAAACTTGGTTCGTGAACTTGTTACATTATTTTTGTATCCATGAACCATGCTTGCTTGATACTTGATACCTGAGTACACTGCCCTATAAAATCCATCAATAGACCTAAACGTAACCTATTGTATGTAGCAACCATGTAGTAAAAGTATGGATGCATGAAGTGCTACCTAGATAGAATTAAATATTAGACTTAAGATTAATTAGTCACTTATACACACTTAATACCCTACTTGATGCTCGTTACTTGAGACTTGTTACTTGAGACTTGTTACTTGTTACTTGAAACTTGTACGTGATACTTGTTACTTGATACTTGATACCATTACCAGTACTTGTTACCCAATTTTGTCACTTGAGTTGTCTTTCTTGCTAGCTAGTTTCTTGAATCCCACTACTTGTTGCATTCCTATTATATTATGTTACACATTCTTGATTCTGAATCTTGCTCCATATTTATTGTACTTGTTTTCATACCCTTGCTTGTACTACTTACGGCCCTAACTTGCAGTAAGGGTGTTTGTCTTGTTTTCTCTATTTTTTTCCTTTTATATTATATATACAGACTTTGGAGACGAATTACTTGCTGGAATTGGTGAGCAGACGTTCTAGGCTTCGCTTGGAGAAAAGACTTGCTTTAAATATTTTATTTCTTTTGAGTTATTTATAGTCCTAAGTTTTATCTTTCGATTCAGATTTGAAAACTATTTGGGATATTATTATTTTATTTCAATTATTTCTGTTGATTAATAAATTATTCATGCATGTGTGGTTGTGTATATCTTGTTATATTTCTTGTTATGATGCTGAGTCAATCCTACAGCATATGAATGGTGAAAATCATTCGCTGGGTTTCGTCACGCGCTCGTATTCTGTAGTTTTGGGAAGCGGCGCATGACAACAATGGAGGTCTCCCTCCGAAATAGGCAAGTCCAGACAAGGTCTACCAAGTTGTTCGCCTAACGGCTCATCAACTTGAAGACCCGGGGGGCAGGGAGATATCAGTAGAACTTTGAAGGTGAACGAGGGGTCTCAAACGTTCTCTCTTAATAGTAGTAGCAAATTCTCTCAATTTCTAATAACGGCCAGCCACTAAAGCAGTCGTTAAATTCTATTTCCCAAGCAATTTTTCCCAATTTGTAATAACGGCCAGCCACTAGAGCAGCCGATTATTTTTATTTTCCAATAAAATATACTATGTATTCTCGCAAAGTTCTTGTACAACTCTACGGATGCATACAATGAGTTGAGTGCCAAACTTGTACACAAAAATGACACCAAAAACTTGTTAAAAGCTTCCTACAAGACGGGTTCATAGTCCACACCCATGATTCGAAGTTACTCCAGCAATTTGCAATGAAACAAGTTCAGAGTGCGCTTCGCCATTCGATCTGCTCATACAACCTGTTAATTCATTAAAGAAAACAACGAGCTAAACACCCAATTTACACTTAGAGCGGCGCTAAACACTCATTATAAGCTTTCCACAACACAAGTTTGGAATCCAGATCCACGACTTGGGGTTACTCTCGCAACATACAATCCCGCACATTTAGAGCACAACTCACCATCGATCTGTTCCTACAACTAGTTGAACTTCCATGGAGACTTATACAAAGATTTGAGTGCCATACTTATACATTTAAGAAGCACCAAACACTCGTTACAAGTCTTCCCGTAATACGGATTCGGAGTCCATACCTATGGCTTGAAGAGACTCCAACAATTTGCGATAAAGCAAGTTAATAGTGCACTTTGCCATTCGATCTGCTCTTGCAATCCGTTAGCGCCTCGACGACAAGTTCAGAGTCCATATCCATGGCTTAACAGAGACTGTCGCAATTTGCAAAGAAGCAAGTTCAGAGTGCGCTTCGCCATTCGACCTGCTCTTACAACCTGTTAATACTAAAACTAACAAGTTCGGAATCCATACCCATGGTTCAGAGTTACTCTCGCAACCTGTACTTACATGTCCAGAGTTCAACTCGCCATTCGATCTGTTCCTACAACTAGTTAAATTCCATCGACGACAGATTAAGAGATCCAAAATTGTGGATCGCATTTACTCTAGCAATACTTGTAAAAAGCAATACTTAAAGTTTAACTCTCCACTCGATGTGACTCTCACAATTTGTTAGAGGACCCATATAGCAAGTTTGGAAAACAACTCTCCTTTAGAGTTGTCCCTACAACTAGCTGAATTCAAGACGGAGCAATGCCAAACTCCGTCATACACCGTCGGAAGTTTGTTAGCTATACGCAACAGACTTGAGGTCCTGTTATTTAGCTATAAAGAACCCAGTTGATGGCACATCAACCATGACAGCAAGGATCAAGCATATGAAAGGAATTCTTCAAATCACAAAACTATCGCAAATCCATATGTTCAGATCCAGTACCACTACAGACATTTACAAATACAAAATGGCTAGTCCGGAGTCTAACTCTCTCCAAGAGCAGCTCATACGACTAGCCAATCCCCAAAAGGATGAATCACAGGACAAGAAACCGACACGTAGAAGACTTCTTATTGCACAGACTACAAGTCTCATTACAACATCAAAGTTACAATGAGTCCACGTTTCACGTCTAGGAATCGCTACCAGAAGTTCTGCGAACACTGTACAACAAACTGTCATATAAGCTGTTCTTCCAGATACACACTGGAGAGATGCTCTACCTAAGAGAAACAAATCTCCTTACCGGACTCCTACCAGCTAACAGCTCCATAGGGCTGCCTCAACTCTTGATTGTGAAATTCAAGACAAGTCTCCCTTAGGTGGGCAAGCTCCAGGTTTATCTGACTACCTTCACCTGAGCAAGCTCCAACTCTCTCTCGCTTAAAATGCCGTGCAAACAGAAGAATCCCAACTCTGTCAAGCACATCGTATCACGAAGAAGAGCAAGCTTAGTGTCCCGAGGCACCTCATTCAATGCACGCAACTACTTGTCAGTAAAGAGAAGAATGAAATCACCTCACCACTGAGCAAACACAAGTGACTTCACTTCAATATTAAGAAGATTCAGAATGTCTATAACTCATTTGCTCCATGAGTTCGGCGCTACTCACGCCACGTGAGTTCCTCCGACCAACTACTCATCAACATCAAACGACAAGTTCAATGCTCTGCTCTTCGCATGAGATCTGTCCACAACTCGTTGGCTCCAAACAACGAGTTCAATGCTCTGGACTCCGCTTGGGCCATCAACGACTCGTTGACTCCAAACAATGAGTTCAATGCCGTGGTCTTTGCTCACGCTTCACCTAACAACTCGTTGGCTCCAAACAATGAATTCACCGCTCTGCTCTCCGCATGAGCTCCATTCACAACTTGTTGGCTCCAAACAACGAGTTCAATGCTCGGCACTCCACTTGGGCTTCATCAACGACTTGTTGACTCCAAACAAAGAGTTCAATGCCTTGGTCTTCGCTCAAGCTCCACCAAATATCTTGTTGGCTCCAAACAACAGGTTCAACGCCTTGGTCATCGCTTGAGCCCCATCAACAACTTGTTGGTCCTAAACAACGAGTTCCACGCTGTGCTCTCCGGACGAGCTTTGCCAATAACTCGTTGGCTCCACGCAACGAGTTTGAGTCCTTGGACTTCGCTCAAGTTTCTCCCAAATAACTCGTTGGCTCCAAACAACGAGTTCAACGCCTTGCTTTTCGCATGAGCTCCATCAACAACTCATTCACTTTGAACAGCGAGTACAGTGCCTCGCTACTTGCTCCAGTCTTTCTAAACAACCCCTCATCTTTGTGTAAGGGGCTTGGCATCCGACACCGGCCTAAAATTGTCCTTTCAATACTTGCTGGACGCAACAACAAGTTCCAGCTCCGTCTTCAAGTTTGTATCTACAAAACTTGTTGGGCACCAACAGTGAGTTCAATGATCAAAATGGGGGGCTCTACGACCAACTTTGCCTCATGATCTTCACTATTAACTTGCCGGGTGCAAACCGCAAGCTCTACACCTGACTCCGTCACCGAGTTGTCCCTCCAAACTCACTAGAATCAAACAATGAGCTCTATGTCAACTCAGTCAAAGAGTTTTCTCCCTAAACTTGTCGAGCGCAAACTGCAAGCTCAGACATTCGACTTCGTTAGAGAGTTGTCTCGCAAAGCTTGCTGGGCGCAAACGGCAAGATCGACACACAACTCTATCTCAGAGTTCTCTCCAAACTCGCCTGGATCAAACGGTAATTTTTACATCAACTCTGTCTTAGAGTTATCTCTCCAAACTTGCCGGGAGCAAACAGTGAGTTTAGCGACTAACTCTATCACGGAGTTTTCTCTTAACAAAAACCTACTGGGCGCAAACGGAAAGTACAAACATCTAACTCTATCGCAAAATTCTCTACACGCTTGCTGGGCACAAATGGCAGCGTCCAACTTCGTTGCAGAGTTCTCTACATGCTTGCTGGGTGCAAACGGCAAGCTCAAACGTCCATTTTCGTCCAAGAATTGCCTCTACAATCTTACTGGTTGCAAACAACAAGTCTACACAGCTTATATAGTTCAGCTATATATTTACAAGATCCACCAATCGAGAGTTATGATGTAAAAGGCTGGGTATACACATATAAATAATTATAAATATATATGTTGTTGTATATACACAAAAAAAATATATATAAAATTATTATATGCAAACCCAAGTCCAAAAAGCTTCGAAAGTCCCCGATAAGTACTCACGGCTCAATGGAAGGGAAGAAAAAGAAAACGGGTTCGAATGCGGGTCCAAACCCGAAGCCCATTACACTAAACATAAGAGCAAAATGGTCTCGGGTTGGATCCAAACTTGATATCCAAAACCCTGCAACCCTCCTCCTACTCTCCTTCGTCCTCCTTCGAAAATTTCTTCCCACCAAAAAATTCTTAACCTAGCTGAGAACCCCTCGCCTCCTCACTCTGACTCCGACTTCGAGCCCTCGCCTCTCCAATTGCTTTGCACCTCCGCTCCACCATTGCGCTCAGTCGAGCTCCATCTCCGAGCTACAGTTCACTTCTTGAAACCCACAAAACCGAAACAAACATAGCATCTAAGTTCTAAGCCCAGCACAGGAATCGCCAGTAGATCGACCAACGAGCTACCCATAGCTCAACGAACTTGCCCGTAGCTCGATGGAGGATCACCACAGCTCGATGTGGCTCTAAATCGCCGCAGCTCGATTAGAGCTGAAGCTCTACACCCACACAGGTTGATGAAGAACAGAGCTCGACCAAAGGAGTAGCTCGATGCTCTTGTAGCGCGACGAACCCTTTGATAGCACAACAGTAAGTATAGCTCGCCAATCATGGCTCGAGCAAAGCTTGCTGAAGTCGAAGAACCCAAGCTCAGCGAAACTCGAGCTTCATAGCTCGAAAAAGTCTCAAATGCTCCGTGGCTCGACCAACATGAGGTATCTCGACACTCCGATAGGTCGATGAGGGCGTGGTAGCTCGACGGAGTCCCAAAAAATCGAAGACATTGGCCGTAGCTCGACGAATCCATTGGGTGAGCTAGGGGGGGGGGGGGGTGAAGACGACTGGCGACCGTTGGATCTCCTTGAAGTGAGCCTTGACCCTTAATCAACGGTCAGGATCGCACTACGGGATTTTTGGCCCTTGATCAAGCTTCTCCGCCGTTGGATCTCCCTCAGCGCGCGAGCTGGGCTCGATCGGCATCTCAGATTACTTTAAACGGTGAGCCAGACTTTGATAAATAAAAAAAGTCGATTTAAATTAATTAAAAGTCATTTAAAATTCGAAAAATATTTTAAAAAATTCATAAATAATTATTTTAATTCGAAAAATTAATTAAAATTTTTTGAAAAATAATTTAAAATGGATTTATTAATTTTAAAATTTGAATAAATGGTTTTAAATTTCCAAGAAAATTCCAGAAAATTCGGAAAAATCCGAAGAAATATGGAAAATTCAAGAAAATTTGGAAAAATATGAAGAACTATGGAAAATTCTAGGAAAATATTCACTGCCTTCAGAAGCCACAAATCAATTTCAGGTATCTCCGAACACTCTGACTGCTAAGATTATATGCCAGATTCTAAAAATAAGTCGTACTGCCTTCCGGGAGTGGAGGGCTTATGATAATGGTAAAAATCGCAGCAGATGAAAGCCATACAATTCCTGCACATATCTCAAAGCATCCACAGGCAGATTAGCCATCACAAGCCTCTTTTATAGGTCTGGACTCATTCCAAGACATGAGCTTCTTCCAAACCCATAAAAAGTGGCAGACTAGGTCTACTAGGAGAGACACCCAGTCCTTGCTGGCTAGGAGCCAAATCTCTTATCCCCTAACAAGGATATCTTATTTCTTGAGGGAGAGAGACAAGAAAGAGATAAGGAACTTAAATCGATCCAACGAACACAATTTAATCTCTTGAAATGTTTCTCAGGCCTATAAATACCCCTCCCCCTCTACAGTCAGAAGGTAATCAACAATTTGCCAGTTTTCACTCTCTTACTCTTTATCTCTCTTTCTAGTTCTGACTTTAGCTTCAGAGGGTCTTTCACCGGGGCCACTCCCCAGTGTTTCAAGCTTTTTTCAAGTCTATCGGCTGCATCAGCAACCGTCAGATTCAGATCACGGTGGTCAATCAACGATCCAGATTCATTCACAGGAGCTCTATTTGTCTTTACCGACCAGGGTCACAGGTTTGACCTTTAGTAGTTTTCTTCAATTATTAACTCACTATCAGTTTGCTCACACACAGAAATAAGCAGCAACACATGATTATCTTTTTAATTTTGATATGATATAAAAGCATGAATTTGGAGAAAGGGGAAAAAATAAAAGACAACATCTCAATTGAAAGTAGCAACTGTTCTATAAGAAACAGTACTATTAAGACATTCCACTTTTAAAGAAAAAAGGCACTACAACCATAATTTTTTTAAAAAAGAAACAAACTATATTTCGCTATTTTGCTCAACAAAAACATTATTTAACAAATTTTTTATCAAAAGAATTTTTTGATGTATTTTTGGATGTTGAAGGTGCCAGAACCAGGAGGATGCAGAGCTTTGGGTTTGGCCATGGTGATAAGAATCTAGGATTTAGAAGAGGAATTAAGATTTTGGAGAAGAACAAGCCAGCAATTACTTGATTTTATTCCTTCAAAATCAACCTATTTATAGCTTGTTACAAGAAGAATAGGAGACAGTTGGGATGCACGTGACAAGCCACATGGTCACTGCTCCTCCCGCCGCAACCATTTAAAACAAATAAAGGTGCGCATATAAAAACAAAGAAATGTGCACAGAACGTGCACAATTACAATTCAACAAAAAACAGAATACAAACACAGAAATTTCAGCTCTAATCCAAGCTTTAGCTGCATAATCCCATGCACAACCCTGACAACTCCCTCCCCCCTTCAGAATGAGCTTGCCCCAAGCTTAAAAGCATGAAACTTCTGACGAAAAAAATCTATATCCACCCAAGTGGCTTGAGTATCATCCAACCCTTGCCACTTAACTAGCAACTCAATTCACATCCTATTCATCTTCTTAAAATATTTGCGCTCTTAGGAAGTAATTTAGACTCTTCCTTAATCCACCACTGCGATAGGTTCTCAGAAAGTGCAGGAAATGTTGGCCATGACATTTTTTTAACTTTGAAATGTGAAAAACATGATGAATTATAGCCGAAGGAGGTAATTCTAGATGATAAGCAACTGAACCAATCCTCGCCAAAACTCGATAAGGACCAAAGTATATCATAGACAACTTCTGAGGTAGCACACCTTTGATTGAAGACTGCCTATAAGGCTGCAGACGAAGCAAAACCAAATCCTTGACTGCGAACACTCTATCAGTGCGATGTTTGTTTGTAAAGTGTTTCATGCGCTCTTGGGCCGCCTTGATATTGTCTCGAAGCAACTTCAACACCTCATCTCTACTCAGTAATACATCTCCCACTGTTGAAGAAGAGGCAGTACTCTGTACATAATGTTGTGGGGTTGGAGGAGATCTGCCATACAAGGCTTAAAAGGGAGTGATACCCGTACTTGAGTGCTAGTTTGTATTGTACCAGAATTTTACTCAACTCAACCAACGAACCCAATCCGTTTGTTTCAATCCACACATGCAGCGCAAGTACATTTCCACTGCCTTATTCATAATCCTTGATTGCCCATCAGTTTGGGGATGACACGCAGTGGAATGCAAGAGTTTACTCCCTTGTAGTTTAAAAAATTTCTTCCAAAATGCACTTTCACACCCCGTTTTTCAAAAAGAATACGGAATACGGATACGCGACAAAATCCTAGCGAATGATTTTCATCATCCATAAGCTGTTCAAGAATCTTTACAACATTCACAAGAATCATCAGAGTCGGAAGCAAAAGTATCAACCAATCATGCACATATGAACCAAAATACCAACAAGAATACTTGAAACCAAATATAAAAATCTCAAATATTCATGATTTGAATAGGTCAAAAATCCTGGGTCACATTGCCCTAATACAAGAATAAATCCAAGTATCAAAAATATAATGTTGTTCAAGCATGCTACAAGAAATAGTAATAATAATATCCAGCCCTAATACTTTATGTCACCAATACCATCTGGAACCTATTCTCCATAATCTGCAATTTAACAATTATAGGGAAGAAGAAAAAGAAAAACAAGTACCCATCAATTGCAAGTTACGGGCCGCTTGTAATCAGGATAGAAGTACATGGGAAAACTAACTAACAAATAACATGGTATAAGCATGATATCAAAATAAACAACTAGCATGGTAAGGTGATCAAGTGTAAATGGCATGATTCAAATGTAAAGTAAACAAGTATCATATAAACAAGCATCAAGTATCAAGTATCATGTAATCATATATCAAGTGTCAAGTTTCAAGTCTCATGTATCATGTAGTCAAGTATCAAGCAAGCATGCATCATGTTCAAGTATCATGTATCCAGTCTTGTAGTTATTACTATCTAGGTAGCACTTCATGCATCCCAGCTTTTACTACATGGTTGCTACAACAAACAGTTTCGCTTTAGATTTCATAGCGGACCATAAAAGGCAGTGTACTCAGGGACAAGTCAAGTAATCGAGCTCCAAGCTCCAAGTATCATGTATCTTGTATTATGTATCATGTAATCACGTGTCAAGTGGTGCAAGTGGCAAGTATCGTGTCTTGTGTGCAAGTGTCAAGTAATCACACGTCAAGTATCATGTCTCAAGTCATCACGTAGGATCAGTGGATCCCTTTTCAAGTACACGTTTCTCAATTACCCACTATTAGATCTGTCCCTTAAATCCCGGCTTAATTATTTATTATTAATGTCAAACAAGCATGCATATGTGCAAAATATATCAAGAATAACATGGCATGATCACGTAATAAGTTCAAGTTGTAAGATAAATATGTACGAGTGCAAGATATCTCCTAAAAGGATAAATAAACAAATCTCAAGTTCAGGACAATAAGACCATACTATAGTAAACAGTGATTCCCGGTGTTACATACATGCAAATCTGAATTCGTCGAATAGACTCCCAACCGAATCCAGCGAATACAAATAAGTCATATACTAATTCACAAAAACATAACTCAAAACTGATTTGAATACAGAAAACACGTTCAGCCAGAAATCAGGAAATCGAATTCAAGAGCCGGAAAACAGTATGAAAGCTCATTAAATAAATCCATGAAAAATCTGGGGTATTCCCCTATGCGTCTAGCATCAAAATATAAAGTTTCATCTTTTTCCAGTAAGATTAGTTTAGCCATCGAAAATCATAAATCATAAAGAAACGATAGTTTGGCAAATCTGGAATTCCCAACACTGCTGTACGAAAACTACGATATCTCACAAATCGTGAAACGAAATCCAAATCCGCCAAAGGGAGATGAAAATAGACAAAATAAGCTAAATTTCATATTTCATAAAAAAAATTTCATATAGGAAAAGAAATTAGGGTGAAAATACAAATCTTTACAGAACAGCGAGCAAAATCCAGCAAGTATAGTTTTTATAAACAAGCATGAAACGGCATATAGAACTCATCAATAAAATCCACTAAAATTCTGGGTAACCCCTAACTAGATATATAAACACTGACCAAAGTTTTAGATCAAAATAATATGTGTAGCACAAGTATAAAAATAGTTTAGTCATCAAAATTATTAAGAAACGAGATCTGGAAATGAAATACACTGCTGTAGTAAAACAGTCATATCTCACACATACGAAAATGAAAACGATCAAGGTCAGAGGGGTTGGAAAGAAGACGAATTCCTCTACAAATCATGGTTTATACTGAAATTAAGATTCTGACCTTAATATGGTCTAAATTACTGATCAAGGCAGATTATCGAAAAAACACAAAATTTACTTTAGGAACAAAACCAACATGAATCACACGAAACTTGATCGAAACATAACTAAATATGAATTAAAGTCTACTAGGTGTCCAAACAACATGATATAGGGTATACAATATGTCCACAAAAAGTATCTCACATGGATCTCACAAGCACACGAGTTCTCATAATTGATTCACATAAACATCATATCAAGAACGGGCAAAACCTACGTTAATTCATGTCATATATCGTGAGGCAACTACAGTCAATAGCACTATAGAGACCAACTCATCAATCATACATCACACACGAGTTGTCTCTAGAACCCAACTACACTACAAGCGGAATTTATGACTTGTATCATACAAAGGAATTTGAGTACAAGTTACTTGCCTTAACCGAAGCCGAAAACGAACACCAAGAATGACGAGAACAGATTCCTGGCCAACGAACTTAACGAACACGCGAACTCCAAAAGCGAGAAAAGCCCACGAACACACAACCAACGACAAAGAACTCAACCCACGAATAATAACTCGAACACCACGAATCAACGAACTGACAACGAACTCAAAACACAAGGTGAACACACACACCACCTCGACGAACACCACGACACACATAAGAGAGATCGCGTGGGGCGGCGGTGGTTGGCTGTCGCGGTGGCTGGCTGCTACGACGGTTGGCTACTGTTGCGGCGGCTTGCCGAACAGAGACAGCGAGAGAGACGGGAAGAGGTCACAGGCAAGCTCAGGGTGCACACGAGAACGGGAGGGAGAGAAGGGAAGTAAGCAGCGGTTAGGAAGGAAATTTTGGAAGGTCGGCTGCATGGGTGCAAGGGAATATATATATAGATTGAAGTAGGGTTAGGGTTGTGGAAGGGGAAGGCGGCACACCATGGGGAATGGGTCGGGTATGCATGCACGGGTTGGGGGCATTTTGGGTTTCGGTGGGATTTAAACGTGGTAAGAGTTAGGGGGAGAATTTAATAAACTGATGGTTATATGGTTTGGGTGATAATAATTAAATGGGTATATGGGTTGGTAGGGATGTGAGTAAACATGGTATAGAATAAATGGATTTGAGTTTGATAGTGGTTTTAAAAAGCATCAGCCTGGGGTAATTAAATGTGTATAATAATTATTGGATTGATAATGGGTTGCAACAGGTATGAGATCCAAAAATTGATAGGGCAAAAAGAATGTATTGAAAATAACAGAGTGGAAGAAAAAAAAAAGAATAATAAATTAAGTCTAACAGTGAGAATAAAAAATAATGGCGCGAACAAAAAGTGACAATTCAAAGGGAGACAACTGAATCAAGAATTCAAATAAAATATGATATAATAATAAAAATAAATATATGGAAACAAAAGATCTAATATACGGTGCAAAAAGAAGGACAACGGAATCAAATACAAGGGAAAAGAAAATACACTCAAAAATATACAAAATAAAAAACAGGGGTTACAATCCTACCCACCTAACAAGAATAATTCCGTCCTCGAAATTCAAACAAGAATATACATAGGGTAACCCCAAAACAACCAAAAAGAACAAAACAAAACTATTCATACAAATGAGAAAACTTCTGCTGAATCTCCTCCTCCAGCTCCCAAGTTGACTCACCGGGCGAGTGAGGATTCCAAGAAACACGAACCAATCTGATGACCTTGTTCTTAAGCACTTTCTCCCGTCGATCCACAATAGCAACTGGCGGAATCTCACAAGTCAAATCCGGCCGAACGGTCAAGTCAGAATAGTCGATCATGTAGCTCTCATCTCGGATATATCTCCTGAGTTTTGAGACATGGAAAATATCGTGCACTCCTAATAATGCTGGCAGCAATGCAAGATGATAGGCCACCTTGCCTACTCGCTCCAAATTCTCAAATGGTCCAATAAACCTAGGGCTAAGCTTACCCCCACCACTGAACCGAATGACACCACGCCACGGCGATACCTTTAGGAAAATATGGTCACCAACACTAAACTCCAAAGCCCTCCGATGGACATCCGCTCATTGCCTCTGCCGATCCTGAGCTGCCTGCAATTGCTTCCTGATCTGAACCACAACATCAACTGTCTTGGTGATCAACTCCGGACCCAACAACTTCCTCTCACCAATGTCATTCCAGCACATTGGTGATCTGCACTTCTGCCTATATAGTGCCTCAAATGGAGGCAGCTTTAATACTGGCTTGAAAATTGCTATTGTACGAGAACTCTACGAGATGCAAATGGTCCTCCCAAGACCCACCAAACTGAAGCATATAGGACCTCAACATGTCCTCAAGAATTTGAATAGTTCGCTCTGACTTTCCATCAGTCTGGGGATGGAAAGCTGCACTATACTTCAACTTACTCCCCAAACTGGCTTGAAGACTCTCCCAGAACTGAGATCTGAATCTCGTATCCCTGTCGGACACAATACTAAATGGAACCCCATGAAGTCTAACAATCTTTTGCAAATACCTCTCAGCTGGCTCTCAGTAGACTGTTCGATGCGAAAAGGAATGAAGTGAGTACTCTTCGTCGAACGGTCGACAATCACCCAAACGGCATTACGACCCTTAGGACTCCTCGACAAAGTGGTCACAAAATCCATAGTAATATGTTCCCACTTTCACTCTGGAATAGGAAGCGGTTGAAGAATTCCAGCGGTTCTCTGATGCTCTGCCTTAACCTGCTAGCAGATCAAACACTGAGAAACAAACCAAGCTACAGCTCCCTTCATACCATGCCACCAGAAATGAAGCTTCAAATCCTGATACATCTTAGTACCGCCGGGATGGATAGAATAGGATGACTGATGGGCTTCCTCAAGCAACCTCTGACGAACTTCACCTTTCGGGACACATAACTTGGACCCAAAACGAAGCGATCCATTAGCATGAATAACCATGTCCGTCCTGGACCCAGACTCAACCTCAGCTCGAAAACTCAGCAACTGTGCATCACCAGCCTGTGCCTCTTTAATCTGATCAACAAGAGATGACTGCAACTGGAGCACAAAATAACTCTGATCAGAACTCGGCAAAAAAAACCTCCAACTCCAAAATCCTCATCTACTCAATCAGATCCCTCTATTGAGTTAAGAACATAACTGCCAGTCTCCTACTTAAAGCATTTGGCACCAAGTTTACTTTACCAGGATGGTATTGCAAACTGATGTCATAATCAGTCATAAGCTCCAACCAATGCCTTCGCCTCATGTTTAACTCCTTCTGGGTGAAGACATACTTGAGACTTTTGTGGTCCATAAAAATCTCTACTCGGTCCCCAAGTAAATAATGTCTCTACAGCTTCAAAGCATAAATCACTGCCGCTAACTCCAAGTCATGAGTCAGATAGTTCTTCTCATGTGGCCTCAACTCCCTCGATATATACGCAACGAATCGGCCGTTCTGCATCAAAATTGCTCCAAAACCCTTACCAGAAGCATCACAGTGAATTAAAAATCCGTCTGAACCATCAGGAATAGTCAACACAGGCCCAGATGTCAATCTGTTCTTCAACTTAACAAAAGCCACACTACACTCATCAGACCAACAGAACTTCTGATCCTTCCCAGTCAACTTAGTCAACGATCCTGCTATCTTTGAAAAATCATGGACGAATTTTCGATAATAGCCAGCTAAACCGAGAAAACTCATGACTTCAGAAGCTGACTTGATAACAGGCCAATCCTTCACAGCCTCAACCTTGGCAGGATCCATAGAAATACCATCGCCTGAAATAATGTGCCCCAAGAATGAAACCCTGTCGAGCCAAAACTCACACTTGCTAAGTTTTCCATAGAGCTGATTCTCTCTCAAAGTCTGTAGAACCACTCTAAGATGCTCAGCATGATCTTCCTAATTCCGAGAATGCATCAAAATATCATCAATGAAGACCACCACAAATCTATCTAAGAACTGAGAGAAGACCCGGTTCATAAGACTCATGAATACAGCCGGTGCGTTCGTTACTCCGAACGGTATCACAAGACACTCATAGTGGCCATATCTGGTCCTGAAAGCAGTCTTCTGCACATCAGCTGCCTTCACTTTGACTTGATGGTACCCAGAACGAAGATCCAACTTCAAGATAACAACAGCCCCACTCAACTGGTCAAACAAATCATCGATCCTGGGCAATGGATACCGATTCTTCACAGTAACACTGTTCAATTCCCGATAATCCACACACAGTCGACGACTACCATCATTCTTGTTGAAAAAAAGGACTGGAGCACCCCAAGGCGAAATACTGGGTCTGATGAAACCCAAATCAAGCAACTCTGAATATGCACCCTAAGCTCTGCTAACTCAACCGGTGCCATCTTGTAAGGACTCTTCGATATAGGCTCCATACCCAGCTGAACTTCAATACCGAACTCTATATCCCTATCAGGGGGTAAGCCAGGCAACTCCTCTGGAAAAATATCCAGGAAATCCCGAACTACTAGAGGCACAGCCTCACCGCCTGAATACAACTCCATCGCACAAATCTTCTGATCAACTGCAACCCGGCCAAGGGAACACTCCCCGGCATGGAACTCAAACTCTGTGCAATCTGGAATTCGTAACACAACTTTCTTGGCACGGCAATTAATAATGGCATGGGTTTCACCCAACCAATCCATACCCAGAATAATGTTGAATCCTAAATTCCTAATTACAATCAGATTGGATTTGAACTCAGCGCTACCAATAATTACGGGACACTGCCTGCACTCTCGAAAACAAATGACAACTCCACTGCCTGTCACAATGTTTCAAGCATCTGACATGTTGCTGCACTCCAAATGATGGCGAGCGACAAATCGAGAGGAGACAAAAGAATGGGTTCCCCCAGAATAAAAAAGAACATGAGCAGAGAAGGAGCAAACAAGGACAACGCCTAAGACAGAAAGCAAAAGAGACAAAAAAAGAATGGTTGAACAGGGGTGAGAAAAATAAAATGCAGAAAGAATAAACAGAAAGAAATAAAGAAAAGGAAATGAAGAAACAAAAAGAACAATAAAACAACAAAACAAAAGATACCTGCAACCACACCCTCAGCTGACTCAGCATCTGCAGCAGTCAGGTTGAAAGCCTGACCTCTCCCGGGAGCAGCAGTTCTCTGCCCGACAATCTGACGCTGTGGAGGAAGCGGTGGTCTAACTGGACCACGGGCTATGGTATCTGGCTGAACAGGATCCCTGGCCGGAGGAGCCAACTGCAGGCAGTCCCGCACCGAATGGTCAGCAGCACCACATCCAAAATAGCGATGATTAGCACATCGGCAATCCTTGCGCTCATGCCCTGGAAGACGGCAAAAGTTGCAGAAACCAACTCTCGGAGAACCCGTAGAAGAGTAAGGAGCTGCCCTGACCGGAGGGACTGGAACAGGTCGCCGAATAGGCCCACCAGAAGACCTAAAAACTGAGTTCAGACCAGTCCGCTGAGAAGGAACCAATCCACCACGAGCCTGCTCCTGAGCCCTAGCTGCCTTAAGAGCCTCAGCATAGGTACGCAAGCGAAGAGAGACAAGTTGCACCTTGATGTCTCACTCAAGCCCCAAAATGAACCTACGAGTCCTATCCTCTTCGTTCGCCACAAGAACGGATGCGAAGCGACTAAGTCTCGTAAACTTAGCTGCGTACTCGTCCACAGACCTGGAGCACTATTTCAAGAAAGTCTTATGTTACAACATTGCATGAACAATATGTAACAAAATTTTTTTACTAGAAATAACGACCAACCTGTTTCAGGGCTAGAAATTGTTGCTCCATCTCAACTCTGGTACTGCTAGGAAAGAACTTCTCCAAGAAGCTCCTAGTGAAAGTGGCCCAAGTGATCAGTCGTTCGAGCCTTTCGGACTCGGACCTCCACCAGATATGAGCCAAGTCCACCAAATGGATGGTCACCACATCCACACGATCTGCATCTGTAGCCCTAGCTACTAAAAGCAGTTGCTCTGTCCAAATCAGCCATTGTTCAGCCTCCAAAGGCTTCTCAGTGCTTGAAAACTTGTAGGGATGCAGCCTCATAAAGTCTGTGACTGTTCCCGGATGGGAAGGAAGAACATCCTGCCTAGGCGCAGCGGGCGGAGGAACTCGAGCGACTTCCAAAGCAGCCATCACCAAATTACTATGGTTCTGCTGCATATTGATCAAGCGCTCAAGTACAGCGGTGACAACCTCAAGCTCAGGCTGATCACCCGGAACACGAGAAGAACCTCTACGAGCCATAGTCTGCACAAAACCAAAAATAGTTAGCATCCCGATCAATGTTGATAAAAATTTATTAATGCATGCATGGTTGGTGAAATATTGAGCCGATCCCAGTATGAGCCAAGCTTTTCTAATATATTAGGCAACTAATACATTAGCCAAACCTGGTGCTCTGATACCACTAAAAATCCTGTCATGTCCTGCTTCCCAAAAAGAATACAGAATACAGATACGCGACAAAAGCCCAGCAAATGATTTTCATCATCTATAAGCTGTTCAAGAATCTTTACAACATTCACAAGAATCATCAGAGTCGGAAGCAAAAGTATCAACCAATCATGCACATATGAACCAAAATACCAACAAGAATACTTGAAACCAAATATATAAATCTCAAATAGTCATGATCTGAATAAGTCAAAAATTCTGGATCACATTGCCCAAATACAAGAATAAATCCAAGTATCAAAAATACAATGTTGTTCAAGCAAGCTACAAGAAATAGTAATAATAATATCTAATCCTAACACTTCATGTCTGTAATCTGGAACCTGTTCTCCATAATCTGCAATTTAACAATTGCAGGGAAGAGGAAAAAGAAAAACAAGTACCCGTCAATTGCAAGTTATGGGCCGCTTGTAATACAGGATACAAGTACATGGGGAAACTAACTAACAAATAACATGGTATAAGCATGATATCAAAATAAACAACTAGCATGGTAAGGTGATCAAGTGTAAATGGCATGAATCAAATATAAAATAAACAAGTATCATGTAAACAAGTATCAAGTATCAAGTATCATGCAATCATGTATCAAGTGTCAAGTTTCAAGTTTCATATATCATGTAGTCAAGTATCAAACAAGCATGTATCATGTTCAAGTATTATGTATCCATTCTTGTAGTTATTACCATCTATGTAGCATTTTATGCATCCCAGCTTTTACTACATGGTTGCCACAACAAACAGTTTCGCTTTAGATTTCATAGTGGACCATAGAGTGCAGTGTACTCAGGGACCAGTCAAGTAATTAAGCTCCAAGCTCCAAGTATCATGTATCATGTATCATGTAATCACGTGTCAAGTTGTGCAAGTGCAAGTATCGTGTCTTGCGTGAAAGTGTCAAGTAATCACGTGTCAAATATCATGTCTCAAGTCATCACATAGGATCAGTGGATTCCCTTCCGAGTACACGTTTCTGAATTATCTACTATTAGATCTGTCCCTTAAATCCCGGCTTGATTATTTATTATTAATGTCAAACAAGCATGCATATGTGCAAAATATATCAAGAATAACTTGTCATGATCACGTAACAAGTTCAAGTTGCAATATAAACATGTACGAGTGCAAGATATCTCCTCAAAGGATAAATAAACAAATCTCAAGTTCAGGACAGCAAAGACCATACTGTAGTAAAACAGTGATTTCTGGTGTTACAAACATGAAAATCTGAATTCGTCCAAACATTTAGAAAATAGACTCCCAACCGAATCCAGAGAATACAAATAAGTCATATACTAATTCACAAAAACATAACTCAAAACTGATTTGAATACAAAAAACACGTTCAGCCAGAAATCAGGAAATCGAATTCAAGAGTAGGAAAACAGCATTAAAGCTCATTAAATAAATCCATGAAAAATCAGGGGCATTTCCCTATACGTCTAGCATCAATATATAAAGTTTTATATTTTTTCAGTAAGATTAGTTTAGCCATCGAAAATCAGAAATCATAAAGAAACGATAGTTTGGCAAATCTGGAATTCCCAACACTACTGTACGAAAACTACGATATCTCACAAACCGTGAAACGAAATCCAAATCCGCCAAAGGGAGATGAAAATAGAAAAAATAAGCTAAATTTCATATTTCATAAGTGTTTTTTCATGTAGGAAAAGAAATTAGGGTGAAAATACAAATCTCTACAGAACAGCGAGCAAAATCCAGCAAGTATAGTTTTTATAAACAAACATTAAACGGTATATAGAACTCATCAATAAAATCCACTAAAATTCTGCGTAACCCCTAACTAGATATAGAAACACTGACCAAAGTTTCAGATCAAAATAATATGTATAGTACAAGTATAAAAATAGTTTAGTCATCAAAATTATCCAGAAACGAGATCTGGAAATGAAATACACCTCTGTAGTAAAACAGTCATATCTCACACATACAAAAACGAAAACGAACAAGGTCAGAGGGGTTGGAAAGAAGACGAATTCCTCTACAAATCTCGATTTATACTGAAATTAAGATTCTGACCTTAATATGGTCTAAATTACTGATCAAGGCAGATTATCGAAAAAACACAAAATTCACTTTAGGAAAAAAACTAGTATGAATCACACGAAACTTGATCGAAACATAACTAAACATGAATTAGAGTCTACCAGGTGTCCAAACAACATGATATAGGGTATACAATATGTCCACAACAAGTATCTCACATGGATCTCACAAGCACACGAGTTCTCATAATTGATTCACATAAACATCATATGAAGAACAGGCAAAACCAAGGTTAATTCATGTCATATGTCATGAGGCAACTATGGTCAATAGCACTATAGAGATCAACTCATTAATCATACATCACACACGAGTTATCTCTAGAACCCAACTACACTACAAGTGGAATTTATGACTTGTATCATACAAAGGAATTTGTGTACAAGTTACTTGCCTTAACCGAAGCCAAAAACGAACACCAAGAATATTGGGAATGGATTCCCGGCCAACGAACTCAATGAAAACGCAAACTCCAATAGCAAGAAAAGCCCACGAACACACAACCAACGACAAAGAACTCAACCCACGAATAACGACTCGAACACCACGAATCAATGAACGAACAACGAACTCAAAAAACAAGGCGAGCACACACCACCACCTCGACGAACACCACGGCACACACAAGAGAGAGAACGTGGGGCGGCGGCGGCTGGCTGCGGCGATGGCTGGCTGCGGCGACGGCTGGCTGCTGTTGCGGTGGCTGGCCGAACAGAGACTGCGAGAGAGATGGGGAAAGGTCACAGGCGGGCTCATGGTGCACACGAGAACGAGAGGGAGAGAAGGGAAGTAAGCAGCGGCTAGGGGGGAAATTTTGGAAGGTCGGTTGCATGGGTGCAAGGGAATATATATATAGATTGAAGTAGGGTTAGGGTTGTGGAAGGGGAAGGCGACACATAGTGGGGAACGGGTCGGGTATGCATGCCCAGGTTGGGGGCATTTTAGGTTTTGGTGGGATTTAAACATTGTAAGAGTTAGGGGGGGAATTTAATAAACTGAAGGTTATATGGTTTGGGTGATAATAATTAAATGGGCATATGGGTTGGTAGGGATGTGAGTACAGAGTATAGAATAAATGGATTTGAGTTTGATAGTGGTTTTAAAAAGCATCGGCCTGGGGTAATTAACTGGGTATAATAATTAATGGATTGATATTGGGTTGCAACAGGTATGAGATCCAAAAATTGATAGGGCAAAAAAATGTATTGAAAATAACAGAGTGGAAGAAAAAAAAAAGAATAATAAATTAAGTCTAACAGTGAGAATAAAAAATAATGGCACGAACAAAAAGTGACAATTCAAAGGGAGACAACCGAATGAAGAATTCAAATAAAAGATGATAAAACAATAAAAATAAATATATGGAAACAAAAGATCCAATATACGATTCAAAAAGAGGTACAACGGAATCAAATACAAAGGAAAAGAAAATACACTAAAAATACACAAAATGAAAAATAGGGGTTACATGCACTCACAAAAATGGGGTCACGATCACTCACTATACTTCTAGGCTAGGCATGCCATGTAATTTACTGATGTGATCAACAAATACCTGCGCAATTGACTGAGCTGTGAATGGATGAGCAAGACTGATAAATTGCGCATACTTCGTCAACCGATCCACTACAACCATAATAATAGTTTTCCCAAAACTCCTTGGTAGACCTTCAATAAAGTCCATAGAGATGTTTCCCACACTTTATCAGGAATAGGGAGAGGTTGTAGAAGACCCGCAGGAGCCATCGTTTCTATTTTATTCTTATGATAGACTAAACACTTTTTAACCATCAATTTGATATCTCTACTAATGTCATGCCAAATGAAGGATCTCTTGATACGATGCAGGGTCTTATGAAACCCAGAATGGCCCCCTACCGCTGAAGCATGATTCTCTGGGAATATCAAATTTCTGACAGATTATGTAGGGCTTAGTAAAATCTTCAATCTATAATACCAGACACCATTCACCACTCTGTACAAATCACCTGATAATTCATGATTATCTAACTACAATTGAAGCTTAGTAAAATACTCATCTTGTTGCATATGGCTTTAACATCATTCAACCAATGGGGAAGGACAAAGGAAATACCCTTTAATTCACCATCAATTGTCCTTCTTCGAGATTAAGCATCAACTCCGATATTATCTTTGCCTTTTTTGTACTCCACAATGAAGTTAAAACCAAGTAGCTTCCATAACCATTTTTCCTGCATCTCTGTATTAATACGTTGCTCTAGTATATACTTGATACTCTTTTGATCTGTTTTGATAATGAAAGTCCCGCCAAAGAAGATATTGACGCCATTGTTTAACTACCGCAAGAATTTTCCACACTTCCTTCTCATAAGTAGATAGACTAAGAGCTTTGCCTTTAAGCCATTTACTTATATAGGCTAAAGGATGAGAGTCTTGCATCATAATAGCTCCAATACCAAGTTGAGACGCATCAGTTTCCACAACAAAATCCTTAGAAAATCAGAAAATTTGTGTCATGCCCCGCTTCCCAAAAGAATACGGAATACGGTACGTGACTAAGCCCAGCGGATAGTTCTCACCATCCATAAGTTGTACGGACCTGCCTGACTCATCATAACAGTAAATATAACAGTATACTCCAACCAGGCATGCAAAAATAATCACAACTCAACAGTATTTATTGCATCAATAATAAATGTTCCAACAAATACTAGATCCAAACAAAATAATAATCCTAGGACAGTAAGTCCAAATACAATCTCAATACAGTTCATGAAATAAAATAGTTCATCAAAAAATTTTAAGAAAATTATTTCAATTGCGGAGCTTAAAACTTTTGCTCACCAACTGTCACGCCCCGCTTTCCAAAATACGGAAATACGAGTGCATGACGAAGCCCAACGAATGATCTTAACATCATTCATAAGCTGTAGGATCGACTCAGCATCACAACAAGTATATAACAAGAGAGATATATAAAACCAAGCATGCATGAATACTTTATTAGCAACAGAAACAACTGAAATATGATAAAACATCCAAGTAGTTTCAAGTCTGAATCAAAGTAAACTCGGGAACATCAGCCCGTTACAAATTCTCAAATCTCAAGAAATAATAATCCAAAATAAACAAATAATGCAAGAATTAAATATTCTAGTCAGGTCCTTCTCCACTTGGAAGCTAGAACCTTTGCTCACCAATTTTCGCGGGTAGCTCGTCTCGAAAGTCTGTTTAATAAATATAAACAGGAAAACAAGAGGGGAAACAAGAGAAAATGCCCTTAGTGCAAGCTAGGGCCACAAATAGTGAAAGCAAGTACAAGTAAGGAAAAAACAAGAATTGGAATCAAGAATAAGCAGAGTTATAAGTAGTAGGCAAATTCAAAGACTAGCTAGCAAGAGGGAACATCTTAATAACTAGATTGGATAACAACTGCTAGTGGTGAAACACATGTCAGGTACACCTATAAGGGTATTTAATATCAAGCGACAACCTCAAGTCTAGTGTCATATGTTATTTTGAATGTCAGGTCTCAAACGTCAAGTCTAAGTATCAAGTTGTCTAGCTCAAGTTATCAAGTTATCTAGTCTCAAGTATCAAGTTCAAGTCTTGTGGTGATTACTATCTAGGTAGCACGACATGCATCCATTCTTTTACTACATGGTTGCTACAGTTAAACAATTTCGTTTAGACCTAGTAATGGATTTTTATAGGGCGGCGTACTCAGGTATCAAGTATCAAGCAAGCCATGGTTCATGAATCGAAAATTTAATAACAAGTTCACGAAGCAAGTTCGCGAATCCACAAGCAAGTTCAAGAACCACACAATGGGTTCAAGAATCAAACAAGTTCATGAGCCAAGTAACTGACTCCATGAATCGAACAAGATACAACAAGTTCATGAACCAAGTATTGGGAAACACGGGCCCCCTTCCGAGTACACTTATCTATATTGTCCATTCTATAGTCCTTCCCATAACCCCGGCTTATTTCATTTATTAACTCTTATCAAGCAAGCATACAAGTGTAATATATTGTGATTTAATTCTAGGAAAAATTGGGAATATCCTATATAGTGTCCAGCAGCTACATATAAAATTTGGGGTCAAACGCTCGCTGTTTACACAGCTAAAATAATTCGCAAAGTAAATAATTACAGCAGTTTTTGCAAAACTGCGTCTACTGAAACAGCTGCAGTATAACTGCCATAATTCCTAGACCGTAGCTCCAAATTCGATCCACTTGGAGTCTATCGATATCTACACATCCAGATCTACATCTTATATTCAGGGCTCGGGCCCAAATTCCAATGATAAAAGGGTCGAAACCGCAAAAGAATATTCAGACAGCAACACTCAGAATTTATTTACTAATGTAGATTTCTTGGAAATATGTAATTTGGTGTCTACGTTATTAAGTAGCATAAATACATAATCATGGATGTCAAAATAGCAACTGATAAATATTTTTCAAGTCATAATAGTCGCAAATTCGTCAAAATACTAACTTTATATGTATCTACAAATTTTAGGGCTCCCTAATTCATATGTCTATGTGATTCATGTGTTCAAGGGGGTAAAAGAGTCCAATTGATTATTATTTAATACGAGGAAGTTTTGTGACTCTTAGAATTGTGGGTTTGAAGGTTCAAAATTGATTTACAATGATATTTCAAAGGGAGTCACAATCTAACTATATGTGGTATTTTCAAGAAAACTTGTACTAGAGCAATAAAATGTACAAGATGAATACTTGCCTTAAATCGACGATTATAAACTCCGCTTGTTGAAGCAATTTAAGTAGAAAAATCCCCGAAGATGTCCTCAAAAAGCGCGTGCAAAAAATTGATCGGAGATCGCGTTTTCCCGCACACAGGATCGGCCCAGAACAGCGTACAGCGGCTTCGGATCTGGTGCGGCCAAAACAGGAAACAGCGAAGCCGGCCAATGGAAAAGCTCCTCTGCAGCGGATCTGATCCACACAAGGAACAGCGGATCTCGGATCGCCTGTGGGTGAAACACCGAACAGCGATCTCACTGGCTCGATCGCACGGATCTTAAAGCGATCGGACGCTTGAGATTCGATCCCGCCCCAATCCTCTTCTTCTTCGTTCGTTCTTCCTCGTTCTTCTTCGTTCGATCGAGCAGAGCGCGAGAGAGAGTAACGGCGGGGTGCTTCGTTGGCGGCAACTGCGGCAGTGACGGAGTGCGGCGACGGCGGCGACGACGTCGAGAAGCGACGGCGCGGCAATGGCGATGGTTGCTCTGTTCGTGGGTTTGAACAGAGGGTGAGAGCGGGAGCGGCGTTGGGGTTCGGCGGCGTCTGGCGAAGCAGCGGAGAGGGTAGAGCGGGAGCGGCGTTGGGGTTCGGCGGCGTCTGGCGAAGCAGCGGAGAGGGTAGAGCGGTCGAGAGGGGTTGACGAGGATGGCGGTGAGGGAGCGGCTGAAGGCGAGGCGAATGGTATGGGCGATGGAGGTCGGAGTTGTGGAGGAGGTGGTTGCGAAAGATACGGAGAAGGGAACGGGGTGTGGGGATGATTAGCGGCGGTAGAGAATTAGGTTTAAACAGTATAGAGTGATTAGGGTTAGGGTAGGGGTTTATATACTAGGGTTAGCGGGTTTGCGGGTTCAAGGGTTTTGGGGATCCGTTTCAAAAAGAGCCCAACAGAAGAAATGGTCAAAATGCACAACAATGGGGATTAGAGAGATAAACGAGAAGAATCGGTCTATTTCTCATGAAGAACGGTGCAAGTGGCACACAATCGAAGTTGATAAAAGAACCCACAATTCGAGTTGAGACAAGAATAATAATTCCATTCAATCAGAAGAAATTACATGATATCAAAATAGACGAGAGAGTACAATGAGGCACAAAACAGTACAAAATATAAATACGGGGTTTGGCTAATGTGTTAGTCTGACTAATACATTAGACAGACTTGACTCAGTCAGGATTAACTCAACATTTAACAGGCCATGCAACCACATGAATAATTTAATAGTCAACTCGATCTGGATACAAGTCTTATCCCATCCATTTTGATCCCTTCATATCCATTCCTTGATTCATTGCTTCCTTCCACCTCTTACAGTCATCCCGATTTGTTGATTCCTTATTGGGTACGATTTATTCTTTCCGTACCCATATTCTTTTGATTCCGGTGCAAGCGATCTCTTATTTTCTGTTTGCTCCATTAATTCCTTCTTATTTCAACTCGTGTGTCATTCAATGCCTTCCCTGCTTTGCATTCATCTTCATTTGTTGATTCGTATTGAGTATCATGTTGATTATTTCTTCCCTGCTATATTCTCTTCAATTCCGATTTTGCCCCTCATCCTTCTTCCTTCGTATTCAATGCCTTAATATTCTTTTGTCCCTTCTAGTCATCCTCCTCTTTAACTCCTTATTGGATATAGCTTCATTTTCTCCTATTTATTTTTCTCCTTATAATTATTTTTTTTCTTCCGAATACTTTCTATATTTTGATTATTAATAATTATATTTATTTTCGATCTTCTATAAAGATGTTTCTAAACAAGGATTTTGTTATTTCGAACGATGATGTATTTTAACTCACTTTTCATTTTCAATCGGCTATATATTTCTACTGAATTATTTTTAGATAAGACAAATTCTTATTTTGTTGTATAATGCCATTATTACTACCATTATTATTATTGTTATTATTTTCATTATCATTACTAGTATTATTATTATTGTTACTACCATTGATGTTCCTATTGTTGTTTTCATTATTTTATTATTATTATTACTATTAAATTACTTCCACAAAATGTTGGGTCCAAACTATATTTTGTCTTGCATTACTTTTACTAGTGTTGTTAATATATATATATTTTTTTATATTATTGTTATCATTCTTTTTGCGATTATTGTTATTATTGTTGTTATGATCATTGTTCTTATCATTGTTATTCTTATTGATTTAGTATCGATATTTTGTTATTATTATTGTTATTGGTATTATTATTTTTATCATTACTATTATTATTATTATTAATTTGTTTTGAGCCTGAGCATGCTCAATTTTATATACATTTCACAACTTCGTTGCAACATAATATCGAGACGGCAAATATGCAACTCGATGTCAATGGAGGCAAATTGCAACTGGATATCGGCGAGGCAAAATGTGCAGCCGAATATCCGGACGGCAACCTGCAACCTGATGTCGTGAAGGTAAACATGCAACTTGATGTTAAGGAGGCAAGATTTTCTACCTATTACTAATTTATTTTTCAAGACTCGTTACTTATATAAATAAACTGATGGTAAAAGAATATTTCGTTATTATTGGTATTATTAATATTACTATCATTTCAATTGATGTTATTATTATCGTTTTCATCACCTTTATTACTGTTATTATTTTTATTATTATTACTGTTGCTTTATTGATATTATTGTTATTTTTGCTATTGTCATATTATTATTATCATTATTGATATTATTTTTAATGGTATTATTATTATTATTGCGTTATTTTTATGAATGTGTTGAATTCTACTTTGTCATGTATGTATTATCGTTATTATTAGTATTGTTGATATTTTTATTTCATCATATTATTATTACCTGTATGATTATGACGATTTTTATTTCTGTTATTATTATTGTTATTATTATTATTTTGTTACTATTATTACAAATTTTGTTATTATCATTGTTATTATTAGTTTTTATTGTCATTATTATTTTCTATTACTATTGGTATTATTATCATGGATATTGTTACTGTTATTATTCCTATTAAAGCCATTAGTTTTGATATGTATTCTATCTTTTAATTATGAAGATTGAAGCTCAAGCCTTATATCCATTTTGTATTATTGTCTATCTCTATTTGGAGCCCATACTCTCTTTGATCTTGGCGTCTCATTCCTTTGTTCCTGCTCGGATCGTCGCTTGGTGTCACGTTGTCTACAACGACATGTCTGGAGCTTGGAGTGTCACCATCAGAGTAGCGCAGCGGAAGCGTGGTGGGCCTATGACCCACAGGACCCAGGATCATGTTGTTGCTTCTCCTTCCTTGTATTTTGTTTTTGTTCCATTCCTTGCACCATTTGCTGTCCCCTATCTCTTGCTTTTGTTCTCATTCATTGACTCATTGCGTGGTGCATCTTTCCCTTGTCGCACCCTTCTTCGATTCCAACTCTTTCTATTCGTTCACCTCCTTGCCTTGTTATCTTGCAAGTCTTGTGGTGTTCAGTGTTCTTCTTCGTTTTTGATACCGGTTATTTCCTTCTTGCTTTCCATCCTGCCATCATGTACTCATTCATTATTGGATTCATTTCTTTCCTGTCTTCCATCTCCTTGGTTTCAGTTCTGCCTACTCCTTCATCGTTTTTATTATCTTGTGTTATTTGGATCTTTAGATACTGTTATTCTCTTTCATGCCATCCATTTGGCCTCGTTGTTATCCACTCCCTTCTTATTTTGGTGTTACCACCAAGTTGACTTCTCCTTGGATCCCTTGTTTGTTACCCGCCCCTAAGTTACTTTACCCTGTCCTATGTACCGCCTAAGCAAATTTCGAGGACGAAATTTTTGTGTAAGGTGGGTAGGATTTGTAACTCCTGTTTCCCGTATTTATATTTTATACTGTATTTTGCTCAATTGTACTCTCTCGTCTATTTGAGATCCTGTATTTTGCTTAATTGTATTTTGATCAACTGATACCACTAAAAACCTTGTCACGCCCCGCTTCCCAAAATACGGAAATACGAGTGCATGACGAAGCCCAGCGAATGATCTTAACATCATTCATAAGCTGTAGGATCGACTCAGCATCACAACAAGTATATAACAAGAGAGATATATAAAACCAAGCATGCATGAATACTTTATTAGCAACAGAAACAACTGAAATATGATAAAACATCCAAGTAGTTTCAAGTCTGAATCAAAGTAAACTCGGGAACATCAGCCCGTTACAAATTCTCAAATCTCAAGAAATAATAATCCAAAATAAACAAATAATGCAAGAATTAAATATTCTAGTCAGGTCCTTCTCCACTTGAAAGCTAGAACCTTTACTCACCAATTCCCGCGGGTAGCTCGTCTCCAAAGTCTGTTTAATAAATATAAACAGGAAAACAAGAGGGGAAACAAGAGAAAATGCCGTTAGTGCAAGCTAGGGCCACAAATAGTAAAAGCAAGTACAAGTAAGGGAAAAACATGAATTGGAATCAAGAATAAGCAGAGTTATAAGTAGTAGGCAAATTCAAAGACTAGCTAGCAAGAGGGAACATCTTAATAACTAGATTGGATAACAACTGCTAGTGGTGAAACACATGTCAGGTACACCTATAAGGGTATTTAATATCAAGCGACAACCTCAAGTCTAGTGTCATATGTTATTTTGAATGTCAGGTCTCAAACGTCAAGTCCAAGTATCAAGTTGTCTAGCTCAAGTTATCAAGTTATCTAGTCTCAAGTATCAAGTTCAAGTCTTGTGGTGATTACTATCTAGGTAGCACGACATGCATCCATTCTTTTACTATATTGTTGCTACAGTCAAACAATTTCGTTTAGACCTAGTAATGGATTTTATAGGGCGGCGTACTCAGGTATCAAGTATCAAGCAAGCCATGGTTCATGAATCGAAAATTTAATAACAAGTTCACGAAGCAAGTTCGCGAATCCACAAGCAAGTTCAAGAACCACACAATGGGTTCAAGAATCAAACAAGTTCATGAGCCAAGTAACTGACTCCATGAATCGAACAAGATACAACAAGTTCATGAACCAAGTATTGGGAAACACGGGCCCCCTTCCGAGTACACTTATCTATATTGTCCATTCTATAGTCCTTCCCATAACCCCGGCTTATTTCATTTATTAACTCTTATCAAGCAAGCATACAAGTGTAATATATTGTGATTTAATTCTAGGAAAAATTGGGGATATCCTATATAGTGTCCAGCAGCTACATATAAAATTTGGGGTCAAACGCTCGCTGTTTACACAGCTAAAATAATTCGCAAAGTAAATAATTACAGCAGTTTTTGCAAAACTGCGTCTACTGAAACAGCTGCAGTATAACTGCCATAATTCCTAGACCGTAGCTCCAAATTCGATCCACTTGGAGTCTATCGATATCTACACATCCAGATCTACATCTTATATTCAGGGCTCGGGCCCAAATTCCAATGATAAAAGGGTCGAAACCGCAAAAGAATATTCAGACAGCAACACTCAGAATTTATTTACTAATGTAGATTTCTTGGAAATATGTAATTTGGTCTCTACGTTATTAAGTAGCATAAATACATAATCATGGATGTCAAAACAGCAACTGATAAATATTTTTCAAGTCATAATAGTCGCAAATTCGTCAAAATACTAACTTTATATGTATCTACAAATTTTAGGGCTCCCTAATTCATATGTCTATGTGATTCATGTGTTCAAGGGGGTAAAAGAGTCCAATTGATTATTATTTAATACGAGGAAGTTTTGTGACTCTTAGAATTGTGGGTTTGAAGGTTCAAAATTGATTTACAATGATATTTCAAAGGGAGTCACAATCTAACTATATGTGGTATTTTCAAGAAAACTTGTACTAGAGCAATAAAATGTACAAGATGAATACTTGCCTTAAATCGACGATTATAAACTCCGCTTGTTGAAGCAATTTAAGTAGAAAAATCCCCGAAGATGTCCTCAAAAAGCGCGTGCAAAAAATTGATCGGAGATCGCGTTTTCCCGCACACAGGATCGGCCCAGAATAGCGTACAGCGGCTTCGGATCTGGTGCAGCCAAAACAGGAAACAGCGAAGCCGGCCAATGGAAAAGCTCCTCCGCAGCGGATCTGATCCACACTGGGAACAGCGGATCTCGGATCGCCTGTGGGTGAAACACCGAACAGCGATCTCACTGGCTCGATCGCACGAATCTTAAAGCGATCGGACGCTTGAGATTCGATCCCGCCCCAATCCTCTTCTTCTTCGTTCGTTCTTCCTCGTTCTTCTTCGTTTGATCGAGCAGAGCGCGAGAGAGAGTAACGGCGGGGTGCTTCGTTGGCGGCAACTGCGGCAGTGATGGAGTGCGGCGACGGCGGCGACGACGTCGAGAAGCGACGGCGCGGCGATGGCGATGGTTGCTCTGTTCGTGGGTTCGAACAGAGGGTGAGAGCGGGAGCGGCGTTGGGGTTCGGCGGCGTCTGGCGAAGCAGCGGAGAGGGTAGAGCGGTCGAGAGGGGTTGACGAGGATGGCGGTGAGGGAGCGGCTGAAGGCGAGGCGAATGGTATGGGCGATGGAGGTCGGAGTTGTGGAGGAGGTGGTTGCGAAAGATACGGAGAAGGGAACGGGGTGTGGGGATGATTAGCGGCGGTAGAGAATTAGGTTTAAACAGTATAGAGTGATTAGGGTTAGGGTAGGGGTTTATATACTAGGGTTAGCGGGTTTGCGGGTTCAAGGGTTTTGGGGATCCGTTTCAAAAAGAGCCCAACAGAAGAAATGGTCAAAATGCACAACAATAGGGATTAGAGAGATAAACAAGA
The DNA here is from genome assembly GCA_017893485.1 of Hemerocallis citrina. Taxonomy (NCBI): domain Eukaryota; kingdom Viridiplantae; phylum Streptophyta; class Magnoliopsida; order Asparagales; family Asphodelaceae; genus Hemerocallis; species Hemerocallis citrina. Next base: position 202,385,632 of record CM030368.1, on the reverse strand, counting down.
AGAATCGGTCTATTTCTCATGAAGAACGGTGCAAGTGGCACACAATCGAAGTTGATAAAAGAACCCACAATTCGAGTTGAGACAAGAATAATAATTCCATTCAATCAGAAGAAATTACATGATATCAAAATAGACGAGAGAGTACAATGAGGCACAAAACAGTACAAAATATAAATACGGGGAAATAGGAGTTACACCAACTCTAGTAGGTAATTGATCAGCAATACCTGCTCATATGGAAATTACAAGGAAAATAGGGAAAACAGGAAAACATATCGCCCGTTAGATGCAAGTCTGGGCCTCAAGCAATACAAGTAGGAAAATGAGGAAAACTAAACTAAATATGTAATACTAACATGGAGAAAGCAGTAAGTATAACAGTCTACAAGTGACAGTAAATAGTGTAGCGATAACAGTAACAGTAAAGATCAACAGTAACAGTGTGTCAACAGTAGCAGTGATTAACAGTAACAGTAAATTCCACTGTAACCGTAACATGATATAACAGTGTAAACAGTTATTCTTATGTCTAATGTTCATTACTAACTAGGTAGCACTTCATGTGTCCCATATTTTACCACATGGTTGCTACAGCAAACAGTTTCGCTTTAAGATTTTGTAGTGGAACTTCTATAGGGCAATATATTCAGACAAACAGTAACAGTAACAGTAATAACACCAAACGGTGTCATGGATCATGCCCTCATGCATCCAGAGATAAATAGTAGGTACCACAGTAAACAGTGGGGAAACAAGTCCCTTCTGAATATGTATTTCTATTTTGTCCACTACTCGATCTTTTCCCTTAAAAAAACTCTGGCTTGATTTCTTTTATTATTACTAAACATGTGTGAACGAATACAACAGGCTAAAGACATGACAAGAACAGGAAATAAGTAAAAGATGAAATAGTGATTGCAACGGTTGATTAAAACAACTCATAATGGTCAAAACAACAAAATTTTTAGTTCTGGACGGCAAGACACTACTGTACTAAATCTGAGATTTTCGTAGAAAATCCAGATCCGTAAGAAAATCTAGAAACTAGACTCTCTGCCGATTCCAGCACATATATATAAGTCAAATATCAGCCACAGAAACAGAGTCGAAAACATCATTTAATACAGAAAATCGTGTTCAGCTAGAAAATGCAAAATCTTGTTTATAAGAATGAAAATAGTTTAAAATCATCATAATTAAATCTGAGAAAAATCTGGAAGATTCCTTAACATATCTAGTTTCAAAATATAAAATATCATGAATTTATATTATAGATAGTTGTGGTGGGGTAAAAATGGCTTGGGGCCCAACCAGGGCCCAATACAACTCTCACTCAAAAATGATAAAAACAGCGATCTCGTTCGGCTTCGAGCCACTAAAGGGTCGGCGCCGAGCCTCAAGTGCACCCCCACAGAACTGGTCTCCTCGTGTCCGACGAGCCTCAATGGTCCTCGGCCTCCGATCCGTGACAGCCCCACGGGCCGTCCCCCCATCCTGGCGAGGCATGAGGATGACCTGGCACAGCCTAGGCCCTCCGATTCCCCCAGAAGCACAGGAGACCCATGATCAGCCATGTCATCTCCCAATACCACCTAGGGTTTTGCCACGTCAGCCCTATACCACTCCTGGTATTGCCACGTCTGCCCTAAACCCCCTGAGCCTTCTGCCACGTCAGGCCCATGGGCTTTCGGATTCAGACCCGGCCCCCAAGCGGATCCAAACCCGGTTGGAATTCTCTATAAATACTAGACCCTCACCCACCTTTTCAGGTAACCAATCTTTTGCCACTTAAATTCACCTAGTTATTGCTACTCTCTCACAGAGACTGACTAGATCGTCGGAGGGTCCGCCACCGGGATAAACCCCGGTGTTTCAGGACCGTCTGCAGGTACACAAGACCTCGGATCCGAACCCTCTGATCCGAGCCCAGACATCCACCTCATTCCGAGCCTCTCGCAGGTTCCGCCCGGTCAGCCGAGGGTCATCAGACGAGCAGCTTTCTCCTTCAATACAAATCGAGTCCGAACTCACACCTGGTGCATCCACACGTCTCCCAGAAACAAGCCGCATCAGGTTGGCGCCGTCTGTGGGAACACTGCTTCAGAAGCCGACCCAAGCCAACCATCAAGGGACCTCGACAGCCGAACTCTCATGGCCTCCAAGGGTAAGGGGGCTGCTTCCTCTGTCAACCGACGGGACTCGCCCCCACCAACTGCCAATGCCGGGCCACGCATTTCAAAACACAAGGCTCCCCATCAGGGTTCCCAAAGGAGCGTCACCCGTCAAGTCCAGCCCGACCTACGGGGGATAATCGTCAACCGACAGATTAGCCACAGCAGGGGAAGGGCCGCTTCCAACCCGGCCCTGAACCATCCAAGACCGCCGTCCGAGGGACGGAGGCCAGCGCTCAGCCGCGTCGGAAGGCAACCTTCGGACCGACCAAACAGGGTCGAGGGAGCCCCCGTCACTCACAAGGAGTTCCAGGACTTCCGAAGAGATTCTTGGGGCTCTCCGACGGGCCCCCAGGGAGGAAACTCTCCATTCCCAAACCGGGTCGGACACCGAGGCTAGCGTGTCCCGCCCGTCAACAATCCAGCCAGAGGACGATGACATACTCCTAAGGCGCCTCCAAGAAATGGAGGATCGCCTCGACCACATAGGAGACGGCGGCCAACGAGCAGCTCAGGGGTACAGACCTGTCCGTCCTCCCTTCTCCGCCCCCATCCTCCAAGTGGAAATACCCAGGAATTTCCGACCACCTCAATTCAAGACCTACGATGGCGAGGGAGATCCTGCTGATCACATGGAGGGTTTCAAAACCCTCATGATGATTCACAGCGCATCGGATCCCCTGCTGTGCCGAGCCTTCCCTGCCACCCCTCGGGGTCCGGCTCGTGAATGGTTCTCGAAGCTCACCCCCGGCTCCATTTACTCCTCGACCAACTGGAGGGCAATTTTCTTGCCCACTTTGTCACCAGCCGGAAGGCCGAACGGACCAGCACCTCTTTACTTGGGCTCAGACAGATAGAAGGGGAGTCACTCAGAGTGTTCATCCAGAGATTTACCGCAGAGGCAAGGTCGGTCTCCTCCCTTGATCCTGGCGTCGCCTCCACGGCATTTCGGCACAATGTCCGTCATGAACAGCTGAAGGCTTCTCTGGCGAAGAAACCCTCCGTCGACTTTCCCGACCTCCTCAACAGGGTCGAGAAATACATTAGGGCAGAAGAGGCCCTTAACCCCGAAGATACCAGGGAGGCCACCGGGAAGGGAAAGCGGAAGGTCGAAGAAGTCGAACCATCAAAGAAAGCTCCGAGGGACGCGGGGGCCATGAAGAAGGTCCCGCCGGTCCCCCGCTTCGAGAGGTACACTCCCTTGACGCATAACGTATCCGCCATCCTCTCAGAAATCGAAGACAAAGGCATTGTCCGACTACCTCCGCGCACTAATAACAACAAGAATCGAGATCAGCGCTTCTACTGCCGCTTCCACAGAGATCACGGGCACGAAACCGAAATTGAGGAACTCATCTCCAGAGGGTACCTCCGAGAATTTACCCGAGAAGGCCCACGGGATCGGCGAGATGCTAAGAACCGGAGGCTCTCGCCTCCGAACCCTACTCCGAACCGCATCCAGGGTCAGGATTCCGAGTCCGAGGGAGCCGCAGATACGCCATTCATCTTGCACTGTGTCCACGGAGGGCCAATGGGAGGAGAATCAAATACTTCCCGAAAAGCTTTCATCCGAGAGGTGAACGCTGTCCAAGACAACCCCTCGCCCAAGCTACAACCGATGCCGGTCTCCTTCTCAGGAGAGGACCTCGAAGGCGTTCGCCTACCCCACTGCGATGCCCTCGTCATTAGTCTCCACATGGCTAATTATGAAGTTCGCCGAATCCTCATCGACAACGGCAGCTCGGTTAATATTCTTTTCCTCGAAGCCTTCGAGAATCTCAAGTTACCTAGAGGCAAACTCAAGCCGGCCGGATACACCTTGCATGGGTTCTCCGGCGTCTCTGTCGTGATAGAAGGGATTGTTACCCTTGACGTTATTGCAGGATCGGCTCCTGTCAAGAGGACCGAGTCCATGGACTTCATGGTAGTCAACGTCAAGGCAGCTTACAACGCCATACTCGACCGACCCGGACTATGCTCCCTCCAAGCGGTGCCTTCGGCTTACCATCTGAAACTTAAATTCCCCACCCCGCAAGGAGTCGGCATCGTCCGAGGCAGCCAAGAAGCAGCGCGATCGTGCTACATGACCACCGTCGGGGGAGGTGTGTTCCCCCTCGATGCCGTCGAACTCGAACCTAAGAGGGACGGCCCTGCTCCCAAACCTGTCATCGAGCTGGAGGAGGTCCCAGTCGACGCCAAGCACCTAATGAAGCTCCTTGAGAGACGAACATAGGTTCTAGCCTGGCTAAATGTAAATATGTTTTTGTGTAAGCACTCATGTGTAAAGGGCCGTCTTAGCGGCCCTCCCTATCTTATACGAAAGAAATCTCTTTTTGTCAAACTCCAAACGCCTCGGCAGATCCGACCTAACGCCGGACAATGGGATCGGCACCGGAGTCCTCACTCCGGTATCGTCCCCAACGCCTCGGTAGGTTCAACCCAAATCCAGATCAGGAACTCTCCCTAAGGCCCCACTTCGATCCCTCGCAGATCGGCAGAGCCGAACCTCGCCTCCGCCATCATTCGCTACACTACTGGCTGGAGCAAAAGAGGAAAAGAATTCTTTATTCATACCCTTTTATTCTGTTCTGAGAAAACAAATAAAGACCGTTACAGGACCCCTCCACTCATCTCAAACTAGAGGAAGTCATCATCTTAGGGCCCCTCGGGTCCGACGAAGGGCGGGATTACTCCGACCGAGCGACTAGGAGCCCTCTCCTCGTTATGATGGTCCTTAAACTCAGCCACGGTCGACACCCCAGCCACGGAGCTCTGGGCGTCATCCGATCGCATACGCTGCAACAACAGCAGCGCAGAGGGAACCCCCTCCGCTTGTCGACCCACGGAGGAAGATGGCGAGACACCCAGCATCGTCTTGTAACGGTGTATCTCCATCTCCTTCTCCGCAATGACATCGCGAAGTAACCTCTCAGAAGAGGGCCTCTGCACCGAGGCACTCGACATGGCCTGTCCAAGGCTTGCACCGCCGAGTTCCCGATCCACCATCGCCCTCCTCAGCCGGCTCGCCTCCTCACTTAAGGCTTCAGACTTATTCCGATAATTCTTAAAAGCCGCATCAGCGTCACGAGCCCCCCTTCGGAAGCGAACCAATGCGGCCTCCAGGGCCTCAACTTTGCTCCGGAGCCACGCCACGTCGGAACGACGGGGGTCCACCTCGGGAAGGGGAGCCGCAACCTACAAGAGAACCAGCCAACTCAACACACATACGCAAGAAGGTTCGGAAATATCCGAGGTCAAAACACTTGGCCGGTCAAAAATCTTTTTCTATAAATTCAGTTGCTTCTTACAAAAAAAAGGGGGCGGTGGCCAGTCCGCGGGAGGCAAATACAATCGAGAGAGGGAAAAAGAAAGACAAATTATACAACTTATTTTCCCACCTCAGCGTCGACAGACGGGTTCACAGGGGGGTCGGCAGGCGGGTCGAGAGCGGGCCCTTCTTCGCCAGGAGTCTTCGGCATCCCCTCGATCTCCATGTCGTACTCGAAATTGGACAGATCGACGGTCGGGTAGAAGTGCCTCACATGACTGAGGGCCTTCGCATAACATTCGTCCTGGGCCTTGATCACCATCATCTGACCCGCATTCGTCAACTCCTCCCTCTCCTTGGCGAACTTCTTCTTCAAGGAGGCCACCTTCTTCCCCCACTCCGTATCCTTGGCCTCGAGCTCGAGCTTCATCTGCTGCTCCCTCTTGTGCGAGCCCTCGAGCTCGATCCGCATCTCCTTCATCTCCCGCTCGCTCTTATCCGCCCGAGCTCGCTCTTGTGCCAGGGACGCCTCGTAGAGGTTCTTTATGTTAGCCCCCTGCACGCAAGCCTGCGACCGACAAGCGCAGATAAGGAAAAGACTTCCGCAGAAAAAACAAAGGGGATAGGGTCGGCAAGCTTACCAGCACGGTGGCCTGCGCCAGGCACGTAAACGCCACCTCCACGGGCTCGCTCTCCATCGCCTTACGGTCGCGAGGGGTTGCCAACTTCTCCACCACCTCAACGGCCTGGGCCTCCTCAGTCAGACAGTCCCCCATCCGAACCGACCAGTCCGGTGCCCACCGCTGCCGCAACATCTCCACCACCGGGTCCTCTTCCTGGACCTCGACCAAGGGACCTTTCCCCTTGTCAAGAGCGGAGGCCCTCGCTTGGCCCTGGCCCCTCGAAGTAGCCACCCCCTTGCTCGTCTCCGAGCGAATCCTCGTGGTCCTCAGCTCGAGCTGGACCTCCGAGATGACTAGGGACGACTCCCTCGGCCTCTTCGTCGCCTCCCCCTTCTTCTCGGCCTTCTCCTTCCTCAGGGTGAGCCTCTTTGCCTTGATCGATGCTTCATCCATATCTGCAGAAAAATCCATTAAGAGCAATGAGCAAGAAAGTACGAAAAGATCGAAAGAAAAGAAACAACTACATACACAGAACGGCTGGGCTCAGTCCAACACTCGCCAGGTGGGCCTCCGTCACCTTCGTCCAATCGATACTATGTGACAGACGGAGGCGCTCGACAAACCCCCACTCCTCTGCCGTCAGATCCCTCGGCCTCGGCGGTTGATAACTCGGCTTGGAGTGGTTCCATCGAGTGGGAATGTCCCAGGGCTCTTCACTCCGGATCACCAGATATTTTTTCTTCCAATCCTTGATGGAGTCCGGGTGGCTGTGAACGACCTTCTCCTTACTCCGGGGTGAGATGTAGTAAACACCCTCAGCCGCCGAGCTGATCATCAACATCGCTCGGAACACATTCAGCCACAGGGGTACCTTCTGTTCCTCACACATCAGTACAAAGCAGATAATCTGCTTCTAAGAGTTCGGCCCGTACTGCATCGGCGCCAAGGAGGCCCAGTTCAGCACATCCCGAACAAACGGGTGGACTGGCAGCCTCAGTCCGGAGATGAAGGCGTCCACTGGGAAGACGCAATACCAAGCAGAAAGGGGATCGGTGGGGCGCAGAGTAGAGCTCGGCAACAACAATTCGTAGCCAGGCCCTATGTGGTACGCCAGCTGCAAAACCTCCAAGTCCCCGCCCTCCAAGACAGTCGGGATCGCGTCCATCATCACCCTCTTCCGACTCGGCGAAGAGGGCTGCACGCCTAAGAGCTCCTTGTTAGAGAGGTCGTCGGGATATTGACGGAAAGGCTTCGGCTGAACGGGCGAACCTGTCATCAAATTGCGGAAAACATGCGCCTGGCTCGAACCACCAGTCCTCGACCCTGCCTTCCTCGGAGCCCTCTTCCTCTTCTTGGTTCGCTCCGACGAGGGGGTAGATAATGGCCCCAGACCAGTCGGCATGGAACTCGAACCCGCACCCTGAACCGTGGATCTCCTTACTGAGTCGCCCTCGCCTCCCTCCTCCTCGGAAGACAACTCCAGAACACGGACACCGTCTGAACCATCACTTGCTTCCTCCGAATCGCTACTCTCCACCACGAAGGGATGTCGGGAGCGTAACGGCCTCGCCTTGTGTACCTCCTCCCCCTCACCTACTGGTTCCTCCCACGAAACTGAATCGGAAGGCTCTGCAGCGTGTACTGACTCCTCCTCAAGAACGGGCTCCTCCCACGACATCGATTTGGAGGCAGGTTTCACTTCCCCCCTAGACGTCGACGCTGACGAACCAGATTGAGCCCTATCCATCTGTGCCTAAACTAAACAGACTTACCAACTAACCTGGGGTCGCGTCGGAAGGACGAGCCTAGTACAGCAAACTGCAGAGACGAGCGCTGAAGGGTTGGAAGATTTTTTGAGAAAGAAAGCAGCGAGAAAGAAGTGGGCGAGCGGGAGGAATACTTATAGAGGATAAAAATGACTCCTCGACTTCCGCAATTACTGTTCACCGATTGACGTGCAACTGCCGCCTGAAAAATCACGCCACGTCCTTGAAACGTGCGCTGCTGACGTCATCAGGTGCCAGGCTGGCAGCCAGACGCAGGGGTCGGTTCGGATGGAGTATTCGGCAGAGAAAACATTTTACTTAAGATTTAAGGTGCCGCCCTTCGACAGACGCCCCGGGCTCCAGCGCTCGGTCGGTTCCCTCTCACCCGCGAGCAGCTCGGTGCTTACAGCCTCGATAGCTGAAACCCCGAACTGTTCGAGGGTGGGACAGAAACCACCATCACCTGGAGCCCTATCGAAAGACAGATTGGCCAACCTCTGATCGGAGAAGACCCCTCTATCGGAGGCTCTTCAGCCCCAAGTCCGGAATACGGTTGGTGCCCCTCCCGTCCAGATCTCTCTCGGGCCAAACAACCGAGTCAGGGTCGTCTGACCCGAAAAAGGATCCAGACGGCAGAGCCACCACCAATCCGAGGTTCCTTATCTACCGGTCCGGATTTCGGTCGTTACCCCTCTCGCCCTGATCTCCCCTGGATCTGGCTACCGTATCAGAGCCATCAGATCCAAGAGAAGATCCGGGCGATAGAGTGACCACCTCTCCGACACGACCGGGGGTAAAATTTTGTAAGAGACAGACGTCCGCCGGAGCAGACACCTCTGATGGCCAATGGACCACCCTTGCTGTGATCAAACCCGCTGTGGAGGGAGGGGTACTTATAGCCTCCCCCATAGGTCGGCCTTTATGACATGGGGAAAGCCAAACGACGGAAGCCCATGCGCCATGCATTTATTAGGTGGCGCATTTAAGGGCCCCTGGGAAATTGGAACATCGCACAGATCCCGGAGCGCCTTCAATGCTCCGCGAAAACAGCGGGCTACCCCGCTCAAACATTCTAAGGCACAGCGGTTCGCCCTCACCCTTGCCGACCCGTAATCCCTCGCCCGTTCGAGGTCAGATCTGGCACCATTGTGGTCTTCTCAGGAAGGCTCAACGGCTCGCCATCACCCTTGTTGACCCGTAATCCCTCGCCAGCTCGAGGTCAGGTCTAGCACCAGGGTAGTCTTCTCAGGAAGGCTCCACGGCTCGCCATCGCCCTTGCCGACTCGTAACCCCTCGCCAAGCTCGAGGTCAGGTCTGGCACCAGGGTGGTCTTCTCAGGAAGGCCCAACGGCTCGCCACCCCCCTTGTTAACCCGTAATCCCTCACCAGCTCGAGGTCAGGTCTAGCACCAGGGTAGTCTTCTCAGGAAGGCTCCACGGCTCGCCATCGCCCTTGCCGACTCGTAATCCCTCGCCAAGCTCGAGGTCAGGTCTAGCACTAGGGTGGTCTTCTCAGGAAGGCCCAACGGCTCGCCACCACCCTTGTTAACCCGTAATCCCTCGCCAGCTCGAGGTCAGGTCTAGCACCAGGGTAGTCTTCTCAGGAAGGCTCCACGGCTCACTATCGCCCTTGCCGACTCGTAATCCCTCGCCAAGCTCGAGGTCAGGTCTGGCACCAGGGTGGTCTTCTCAGGAAGGCCCAACGGCTCGCCATCACACTTGTTGACCCGTAATCCCTCGCCAGCTCGAGGTCAGGTCTAGCACCAGGGTAGTCTTCTCAGGAAGACTCCACGGCTCGCCATCGCCCTTGCCGACCCGTAATTCCTCGCCAAGCTCGAGGTCAGGTCTGGCACCAGGGTGGTCTTCTCAGGAAGGCCCAACGGCTCGCCATCACCCTTGTTGACCCGTAATCCCTCGCCAGCTCGAGGTCAGGTCTAGCACCAGGGTAGTCTTCTCAGCAAGGCTCCACGGCTCGCCATCGCCCTTGCCGACCCGTAATCCCTTGCCAAGCTCGAGGTCAGGTCTGGCACCAGGGTGGTCTTCTCAGGAAGGCCCAACGGCTCGCCATCACCCTTGTTGGCCCGTAATCCCTCCCCAGCTCGAGGTCAGGACTAGCACCAGGGTAGTCTTCTCAGGAAGGCTCAACTACTTACCATCGCCCTCCTTGACCCATAATCCCTCGCCAGCTCGAGGTCAGGTCTAGCACCAGGGTAATCCGCTCAGAAAGTGTCAACGGCTCGCCGCCTCCCTTGCCGATCCATAGACCCTCGCCAGCTCGAGGATCACTCTAACATCAGGACAACCCCCTCATGAAGGCCCAGTGAATCGCCATCCCATTTCTACAACCATAAACACTCCTTCCCGGCTAGCTCCCGCACCCCCACAGGAGTGGGGGGCTTGTGTGGTGGGGTAAAAATGGCTTGGGGCCCAACCAGGGCCCAATACAACTCTCACTCAAAAATGATAAAAACAGCGATCTCGTTCGGCTTCGAGCCACTAAAGGGTCGGCGCCGAGCCTCAAGTGCACCCCCACAGAATTGGTCTCCTCGTGTCCGACGAGCCTCAATGGTCCTCGGCCTCCGATCCGTGACAGCCCCACGGGCCGTCCCCCCATCCAGGCGAGGCATGAGGATGACCTGGCACAGCCTAGGCCCTCCGATTCCCCCAGAAGCACAGGAGACCCATGATCAGCCATGTTAGCTCCCAATACCACCCAGGGTTTTGCCACGTCAGCCCTATGCCACTCCTGGTATTGCCACGTCTGCCCTAAACTCCCTGGGCCTTCTGCCACGTCAGGCCCATGGGCTTTCGGATTCAGACCCGGCCCCCAAGCGGATCCAAACCCGGTTGGAATTCTCTATAAATACTAGACCCTCACCTACCTTTTTAGGTAACCAATCTTTTGCCACTTAAATTCACCTAGTTATTGCTACTCTCTCACAGAGACTGACTAGATCGTCGGAGGGTCCGCCACCGGGATAAACTCCGGTGTTTCAGGACCGTCTGCAGGTACACAAGACCTCGGACCCGAACCCTCTGATCCGAGCCCAAACATCCACCTCATTCCGAGCCTCTCGCAGGTTCCGCCCGGTCAGCCGAGGGTCGTCAGACGAGCAACTTTCTCCTTCAATACAAATCGAGTCCGAACTCACACCTGGTGCATCCACACGTCTCCCAGAAACAAACCGCATCAATAGTATAGTCAACAAAATTGGAAAAACAGAGTAATGCAACAAAATCTTAATTTTGAATGTTCAGACACAATAGTACCAAAACAGAGATAATTCATAAAATATTATTCAAAATCCAGATCCGTCAAAAGTATGATAAAATAGAAAATAGGAAGATAAGGCTACAGTTATTATTCACAAAGTTTTCATCAAAAATGAATAGAATCAAGTTGAAAACATAATTTTTTACTGAACAGCATGTAGTTTGGAATATTTCGATTGGTTTGAAAAATATAAAATAAGATACAAAAGTCATTAATTAATTCCACAAAAGTTAGGAATTGTTTCCAGTCATATCTAAACATACTCAGCAAAATATAGAGTTCAAATTATACTTTTAATATCAGGTTTACAATAAAATTTCATACAGAATACATATAGTTCAGAATCTGGAAAATACGATATGTCTGCAGTAAAACGACAATAACTCATGCATCAAAACTCGAAAATCAGATTCGTTGAAATTTCTGGAAACTAGAAATCAGAGGCTACAAATCATGTTCACAAACTTATTTATTTTGCTGATGTTAATAGGGTCGAAATTACTTTACAAAATAGGGCAGCAGTAAACACAGTTTTTTTCGACATTTTACCAAACAACTTAACTACAAACGGTCCAATCTAGATGTCATACAAAGCATGGTATATGTAGGTTACTCAAATCAGCATGGCATGTATAGATAGTCTATAATGAGATAATACAACCAACAAACACCTATAAAACAATCATCTACAACATACGGTGTGCCACAAACATCATACAATCAAGATGTCCACTAATCTAATTATTTTCATGCAACATGTGTCAATTCTTGTAACTATTCATGATCAAGAGATGATGTCAACGGTTAAGATAATACATATGGATCATCATGAGAGTACAAATATTTCATACTAGATTTCTTATGGTATTAACTTGTATAAAAAAAGAACACATACAAGCTACTTGCCTGATTATAAAGACGGCAAAAACAAAGAATAAAATAACAGAAACGGATCTCGAACAACGAACGCAATGAACAAGAACAAGAGATGAGAAACGAGATCCAATCCAACCGAAGCACGTGCACACAATGCACACGCACCCACACAAAGAGACAGTGGCCAGCAACAGCAAGGTCGGACGGTAGCAACATCAGCAAGGGCGGCAACCTGGGCTGGGTGTCGCGGCTGCTCGAGGACGAGACGACGACAGTGACAGGACAGGGGCAGCACTGCATCGCGAGGGGCAGCAGGAGCTCGGCCTGCGGTCGGGTCTCGACCACAGCAAAGGGGAGAAGAGGAGAGGAAGGAGATGGGGTCTTGTGGTCGGAGGGGGGTGTCGCCGGCGTCGAAGAAGGACGACGACAGCGAAGAGGGTGCGGGAGAGAGATAGGTCGGGGGTAGGAGAGAGAGAGACGGCTAGAGAGAGATAGAGAATAGGTATTAGGGTTTGGTAATTAGGGTTAGGGTTCGATTAGGGTGTTTAAATAGAGACAATATGGGTTTGGATGAACTCGGTAGTATCCAATATGGTAAAAAGAATCCAATAAGAGACAAATAGGCCATGAAATAGGTTTGAACAATAGACAAGATCAAGAACAAATTGTAGGCCAAATAAATGGAAATAAAAAGCTGAATCAATGCAAAATGAATTACAAGAGTGAGAAGAACAACGCACCATACAAAGAAAAGAAATTAAATACAACCAAAAGTAAAATAAATAAATCAAGAATTTTATCGAAAATAATTAAAAATACAAATATGAGCAATAGGGGTTACAATTTGAGAACTGGAGTTGTTGTCAAAGCTAATTTGAGATGATTGAAAGCATCTCTTGCTGCCTCAGTCTAACCAAATGCTTTTTTTCTTTAAAAGTTGAGTGAGGGGCACTGCTATTCCTCCATAATTTCTCACAAACTTACAATAGTCCCCAATTAACCCTAAAAACCCACCCAACTCCTTGAGTGTAGATGGATGCGGCCAATTTTGTACTGCATCAACCTTAGCAGGATCTACTGCTATACCCTTATCACTTATAATATGACCAAGATACCCAACAGAGCTCTGCCCAAAGCTGCATTTGCTCACTTTAGCCACTAACTGATGTTTTCTTAATACCTGCAAGGCTGTAGAAAGATGCCGCAAATGGCTATCCAAAGACTTGCTGTATATAAGAATATCATCAAAGAAAACTAGAATAAATTTCTAAAGAACTCGTGAAAAATCTCATTCATCAAACATTTGAAGGTTGTGAGAGCATTCGTTAATCCAAACGGCATTAAAAAAAACTCATAATGACCCTGGTGAGTACGAAATGTAGTTTTATGAATATCGGCCTCTTTGAACCTAATCTGATGATAACCAGACTTGAGGTCTATTTTAGAGAAGAATTTTGCATCATTTAACTCATCCAAAAGCTCATCGATGATAGAAATTGGGAATTTAGATTTTATGGTTTGTGCATTGAGCTTACGGTAGTCTACACAAAAGCACCAACTTCCATCTGCCTTCTTAACAAGGATAACAGGTGAAGCAAATGGGCTATGCTAGGTCTGATCAGACCTGCATTCAACATCTCTTTAATTTGCTTCTCAATCTCATTTTTGTGCAAAATGAATGCTTGTAGGGTCGTATACACACGTGCTTTTTCACTTCCACCAATGTAATTTGATGATCAACTTTTCATCTTGGGGGTAAGCCTACATGATCTACAAATACCTCCAGGTATTGTTGCAATATCAGTTGCACATCACTATTACCATGCATTTCACCATTCAATTGCCAAAACTCATTTCCTACTGTTGTAGAACAAGTTTCCTGTTCATGCACTTGTATCATAAAGGCTTGACAAACATACCCTGAAGCTTTGTATAACTCAACAATTTCCATCATATCAATTTGTGGATTGACAATAGCTTGTAGTTTCTTGTTGACCCCTGCCACCTTAAAACCAATTGTCATTTTGCTAAAATCAGAAGTCACTAGACCTAATATCTTAGCCAATGTGTCCCTAAGACCATCCAGGCAGGACCAGGGGTAATAACAGTAAATCTGCTATTAATTCAACTCCTTGCACAGTAAATTTCACCATATCCACTTTCTCTTCACTATACATGTTTTGTCCATTAGCTACTGTCACTCGAAATCTTTGTTCACTCTTGATCAGGAGTCTAGCTTTGACTGTCGTTTGAGGATCCAAATAATTGTGAATAAAGCCAGTGTAAATCAATATATACACCTCCTTACCATTAATTTTTCCTTTAACTCTCATTGTTTGAGGGTAGACTTGAGAACCATTCAAGGCATGAAAGGAGATTGCAGGTTATACAATGGGTTTGTCATTAGGAGTAGCAGGTCCCTCTACTTCCTCCACTTCCTCTACACCCTCATCTTCAAAATCATCTTCAAACATCTCTAGGAAATAAAATTTTTGTGTTTTACAACGATGATCTCTAGTATACTTCTCATCACAATTAAAAAAAGCCCATTTTCTTTTCTTTCTCTCAACTCATTGGGGAAAAGTAACTTGGGCAAGTTAGTTGGGGGTAATTTGCTTTCTATGTTCCTGGTGGATGAAGTGGTGTTTGCAGGATTTTTAGTGGTAGGTCGGGGTATGTACGTGGGTTTAAAAACTTTCCGAATGCAGGCGAATTTCTCCTCATACCCTTTGGCTAAGCCTGTGGCTTCAATCACATTTTTAGGATTTTGGGATTTCACGTCCCATCTAATTTTGTCTCTTAATCCATTCACAAACATACTCAAAAAATGATTCTCAGTCCAATCCTCAACAAAATTGGACAAACAGTCAAATTCTTGGACGTAAGTTTCCGAATCTCCTTTTTGCTGCAACTTCGATAATAATCCACCATAATCCTGAAATATTGTTGGCCCAACCTAGTCATTAATTCCACTATAAACTCTGTCCAAGTAATGGTTGTACTATGGGGTTTAATGTGCCTTCGATACCACTGAGCTACCCTCCCCTTCAAATTCAAAACAATGAAACACAATCTTTGAGAATTCTCAATCTCATGGAAATCTAGGAATTGTTCGGTACCGCATACCCATTCAGTAGGATCCCCTTCATGACATGTAGGGAACTCCATCTAAAACAGAGTTCTTTGGTAATTCAATGAAACATTATGAACCCTAGAATTAGAAGGATTTTGGTTAGGATTTGCTACCTCTCTGTTCAGTCGTGCGGGATTTGGAGCTGAAATATCGGAATTTGGGTAGTTGTTCGATTCATGGCTATTTCTTGCAATTGTTCCACCACGTAATTCAATTGCGTCTGAGCCACTCACTACAAACCGCAAGGCCTGTAGCGGCATACTTCTCCCGGCATTTTCGGTACACGCCGCGATAGATGTGGAAGATTTTTTTTAAAAGAAAACACACACTATACCGGCATTTAGCAGAAACGCTGCCATAGGTGCAAACAGTAGCGGGTGTTACATATAAATGTCAGGACAACTCCTTTCTATCGTGCGAACACTAATTTAATTTAATTTTTAAAATAAATAAAATAGCTAGAACGGCGTGGATGCTATATACACCAGGATAGCGTTATTTTAAAAAATAAAATAAATACCTATCCCGGCGTTTACGTGACAAATGCCGGGATAGATTTTGTAAAATAATTGGTCTTACTTTCTTATATATATTTTTATATTTTGATATATGTATTTAAATAATATTTTACATGTAGATGGCACAAAATTTGGTTATCGAATATTATCATGAAGAATGCATGAAAGAATTTTGATTCTATATTTATGAAGTGGTTAACATTAATGAATAGGATTATCATTACTATACACAATATTACTCTATAATACATAATTTATCAAATATATATTCTTCCTTTTTATTAAATATTTTATACCTAATCTCATTACTAATAAAATATTTGTTATGCATACATTTATCAAAAATCTCATTATGTAATTGTATTTTTTTTACAATCAGTTACAGTACGTAGTAATTATCATGTTAGTATTATCTATTAAATAGAGAAAAAGCTTGATATATATTGCGATATGATAGGATTTTCCATTCATTTGCTAACACAACTTGGAGAAGTAAGTTTTGACTCACGATTTGCAATATACAGTCATGTATCACTTGTAACTCGATCAATATTTTAAACAGTATAACTATAAGAAAGCGATCGACACAATTGAAAAGTGCACAATCGATCGATATCTAAAAATTACATAACTTTCCGCTAGACTAGAATTCACCACACACAACCTAACTCAACTCGTATAAGAAAGTTTCGACTCACGACTTGCAAGATTCATACAGTTTTGTATCGCAAGAAATAAATTTGAGAATTAGTTAATTTTCAAGTTTGAAAAGAGTAATTAGAGATTATAGAATTCTATAATTTTTTTTACAATATTGAGCTTTGTTCGTTTGTAGATTTATAATTATTAATTATTAGAACCAATCGAACGTATATATATATATATAACTTGTCTTTAAAATATAATACATCTATCACGGCATGACAGTAGAATGATACATGGAAGATGACTGATGACAGTAGAATGCATCAATAAATGTTTTTGATGTGTAACATTCTTTTACCCTAAAAAACTTCAGTTTTGGGTTTCAAGGGATTAACTAGATGTGGTATGGTTTAGGAACTTTATTTGGCTACAGTACTATTAATCTGTAGACAGTTTGTGAACACTTAGTTGGTGTTGGCTGTATTTTAATTTTTTATTGTATTCGTATTTGTTACTATATATATATATATATATATATATATATATATATATATATATAATTAATGTTACTTTGTAGCAAAAATTTTCTTACCTTGATGTTGTTAACGGATGGGTGGATAAATCGGTCTCTAAGAAATGGAGGGACCACAAGAGCTTACTAAAAGAAAAATACTATGTGCCAGAGAGGACCGAGGCTGAAAATGCGAGGATGGTTCCCGTAGGTATGACACCACAAGATTGGCAATTTCTTGTCAACTTTTGGAGAAGTTATACAGGAAAGGTATATACTAACGCAACTTCCATCCTTTTGTATTTTATTGATGATATATTTTCATTGATGTTGCGAATTATAATCATTAACAGAGAAAGACTGACATCGGTATAGAAAGCCGAAAGATGTTGAAACTGAAGCACACTACTGGGAGCGCTAGCTTTGCGGTAGTTCGAGATGAGCTGGTAAACTACGCTTCAAAATTTTTTTGAAGTCTTTTTATTTTAATTATATACGTAGTCTAATATAAACGGCGCCTCTGTTAAGTTATTTCAAGGTATATACATAATCCACTATTTGGTGAAGTATTCTACCACGTAGGGGGGTCGTTTGTGGTGGTGGTGGGAGCTGGTTACAGCTGGTGACGAGGTTGTGAGGAAATGAGAAGATACAGGATATTAAATTTGAATTGAAAATGATAGAACTATTTAAGTATTATTCATATCTCAAATTATTTCAAGTAAAACTATAGTTGGCATACCTTTCTATCATTGAATTGTGCCCTGTATACTCGTCCAAGAGACCTTTCACCAACAAGGTGATCCAGCCACCTGTAGGTCTGCTACTGAATATACAGTTGCCTTTATATGAACTGAAATATGTTTCTTCATTATAGGCTTTGGCTTGTTAGAGAAGTCTTCTGCCTCATATGATTTGTGTTGTTCCATAGGAGGTGGTTTAAGGCTAATAGGAGCAGCTACTGGCAATGGTGTTACATCAATTGTAGGGGGTGCTTGGAAAGACTTCATCTCTGTAAAGTTCATTGGATGAGCAAGTCAGCTGAGAACCCATAATATTTAAGTTACCAACAAATTGAAGTATTGTTACCCTAAAATAAAAAAAGATTATTGTGGTCTTAGATGATTATGCACCATCACAAGTTTGTGTTTTTCTTTTTGGTCCATAAACCATGAAATGTACATGTAGTGAGGGTTGAGGTTATATTCATATTCAACCACATCCCTGCAAGCCAGGTGCCCATTTCTAGGTTGAAACCTAAGCTGTACACAGCAGAAATTTTAGAAAATCCGTACGTACTTAATATGCACTGGGAGGGAGTTAAACTTGGGTAGCTCTGAATTTTCGTACCATCAGAAATGACCCTTCCACTGCACCAAAACTGTAAAATTCCAAGCGAGTGTCGAGGGAATTATATTTATGTTCTAATAGACATGATTTATACAAGTCATTGTACGAATGCATAAGTTTGTTTCTCTGATAATATTTATGCTTGTCTTTATTAATGCATATACAAGTAAATTGTATACTGGTTGGCATGCATTGTGGTTCAACGTGGAAATGTTCATCAAGAAATCTCTTACAACTAATCAGATAATAGTATATTAAAACTATGAATTTAACTGCACAATATAATTTCACTGAAATAAAAAAATCAACTATCGTGTAAAAGCTCGGTATCTATATAGGTATCAGCCTGTTATTTATTGATAACATAGGACACATCAATCCTATGAGAAAGGATAGTATGTTAGATTACCAAATTGGCAACATTAAATAGAATAACACAACTAGGATATCCAACAAATTGAAATTTAGATGGCATTGACTAGGCACTCACTGAAGATTATTTATCCTTTTCAACAGGGTGGGAATTAATCCACTGAAATGGTTGTTGGCAACATTCCTAGAATTCTACCATGTTAACTTCTCTGGCTTGAGTTATTTCAAGTTATATGCATAATCTACTATTTGGTGAAGTATTTGGTGAAGTATTCTACCATTTTAACTCATATCTTAGGTATATAGACATCTATTCCAATTACCAATAGGGATAATAAATTTCAATTTTATGACTAAGACATCCATTTCATTTTATTTAAAGTATTTTATTATAGTTTAAATACTGAACTTACTTGTATATAGGAAGCATCAAATGAGGGAGAGAAGGTCGGCGACGTAGATTTTTTTGAAACTACCCACTCGGATAAGGATGAAAATTTTAGGGATGACATTGCAGTCGATATTGTGGTAAATAAAAAGCTTTCAAATTAATTTTAATTTGGTATTTAATCTTTTAAATAAAATAAATTTTAAAATTAAACTTTTTTTTGGTATATATCTTTTGTAGAAGGATGCCAGAAAGAAGATTGGGGAGATGTCATCTTCTTCTTCCGTTGATTCATTGATGCTACAGTGTCAAGTTCTCTCCGAATTGAGGAGATGCGAGCGTCCCGGTCGTGTGCGTGGGATGGGCTATGACCAACTACACCCAGAAGCGTCTTCAGTTCTCGTACATGTTCTTCCAGTGGGGCCGGACCCACACAGGACGATGTGGATTAGTTGAAGGCAACAGTGGTACGTCTGGAGGCTCAAATGGTTCAAATGGCAACATTAATCGGGCAACAGTCCCAAAGAATTCCAACTCAACCACTGGTTAGTATTATACAGCTAAATACCCACTTTTAACTAATTTAAATTAAATGAGAGTCAACGTTAGTATTGTACATCTAAATTTTTTCATATATTTCATTTAATTTTGGAATCCAATCTTTCTTTAATTTGAAAAAAAAAAAAACTCGGTGGTTCTCAAAAAAATGTTATTGCAATTTTTTTTGTGGCGAAACTCTATTTTCTTCGATTTGCACCAAAGTAAAACAATGAGTATAAGAATAATTTATGTATCATATACAGAAATTAATAATAGTGGAAATCAGTACCATGCTTAAAATTAGGTTTATTTGAAAAGTATGTTTAAAGACCCTATTCACAAATAAATAGAATGTTTGCATGTTTATAAGCTTCCACTTCAATTTCGTCACCATGCTTTGTAGGCATACACTAGAATAAAAAATGAAAATGTTAGTTATTATAAATATGTTTGTATTATAGTGATAATACAGAATTACATTAAATACAGGATGCGTATTCTTTTTACCTCCTTGGTTACTAATTTAAGCATTTGTAACATGGGAGAGGTCGGAATGAAGTCAGCCATGAAAATTATCAATTATTCACCAACCAGAGTCTCAGATTCAAAAGATTGTAGGAGGGAAGAAGATTTGATAATTGCTCTTCTGAAATTACCTAGTAACGTAGTAAGACAAAAAATTCAAAACTTGATTTTAAAACTTGAATTGGTTATGCTCCACATTGTAAGAGAAAAAATTCAGAAATTGATTATCAATTATTCACCCACATTGTACCCAAATTCTTTTACCTGCATAATCTACATTTGAATTTGATTTCAAAACTTGAATTGGTTATGCTCCAATTTGTACTCTTTTTTTTTTCTTTTGTTTGACAAATTGAAGATGAAACATTTATGTTTTTCTACAGGGTCAGCGTATTCCATCGGTTTCCAGTCACGCACATACACTAAGGCAAAATACAGATGACATTGGAAGCAACACCGGGCCACACGAGGAGACTCCCCTATTCTAGTTAGTCGGATTTGGACTTTATTTAAATGTTTTGTAGGAATTATATCTATGTTTTGTAATAACTAAGTGTTATACAACTTATACAATTGACACTCGTTGTATGACAATTTATATGTGTTACATATTTTGTTTTCTATTGAGTTATTGTTTTTGTGATGTTTGACTTCTGGTTGTTGATTATGATGTTATTATTGATTTTAAGATTTAAGCATTTAAATTTAATATGATTACAGATATTTGTAATATGAGATTAATTACAGGTTTTTTCAATTCAAAATTTTATAATGAAATGTCAAAAAAAAAAACCCAGAGACCTACCCCGGCGTTTACCAAGAAACACCGCAATAGATACAGGATCTAAAAAGTAGTCACCTCTATTGCGGCGCTTGACAAGCGCCGCTGTAGGGTACTAATTTAAATACATAAACCCTAGCTAATATTCAGTCAAGGCTACCCCGGCGCTTTTGGAACGTCGCTATACCTCAACATTTTTTTTAAACAATGAAACGAAAATGCTCCTATAACGACGGTTTGGCAACGCCGTTATAGGTGGACACCCTATAGCGGCGGCTTCGGTAAACGCCGTGATAGCCCATATAGCTATAACGACGCACGCTGTAATGGTGTTTTCAGCGGCGATTTCAGAAGCACCGTTGATATGGCTAAAATTGGGGTTAAATCGAGACCGTCCAGATCGATCACGAATCCTGAAGCGCGGGGGTAAAAAGGTAATTTCACATACAGATGAATCCAAAACGGGTATTGGGCCTCCTTCTCACAGAACCAACCACCCGCGAATAGATCCACTTCAATTGGGTACGGGTCCCGACCCGATACAAGCCCAATCCACCAAGAAGAGAATCAGGCCACTGATTTGGTCAAATCAATAAGCCTGATTAGCTCTCACCAGGGAATCAAGGCTTAACTTCCCAAAACAGAATAGGAGGATTTTTCTCCTATTGGTTAGGCAGGAAATTAGGCCCCAAATCATTCCAAAGGCGACTATAAATACAACCCTTCTACCACCGAGACGAGGTTAATCACTTTTTCACCACTTAAGCTCTTTCTTAATCTTTTCCTGATTACTGACAAGAGCGTCGGAGGGTGCGTCGCCGGAATCAACCCCGGTGTTTCGCACTTCCTTGCAGGTTGTGCCAGGAGCAAGAAGGCCGAGTCAATCGTTCAGGTGTATCCCGGACTCACAAATTCTATCTGTTTACCCCCACACCGAAATCAGCGGTAACAGATTGGCGCCGTCTGTGGGAAACCACCACACGAACGACCTCAGCTTCTCCTTCATCGCAGCCCATCGCCATGCCTCCGAAGAAGAACAGATCCAAAGGATCCAACCGGGTGGCCAACCCCGCCGACCCTACGGAGGATACCCCCGTCAACCAAATTCCCCAATCTGGGCTTCCTCCGCCGACCCAACCGGTCCAGCCTCCTCATCCTCAGCAGCAACCGAACCATGGTCCCGCCGGTCTCAACCGCTGTAGGGTACTAATTTAAATACATAAACCCTAGCTAATATTCAGTCAAGGCTACCCCGGCGCTTTTGGAACGTCGCTATACCTCAACATTTTTTTTAAACAATGAAACGAAAATGCTCCTATAACGACGGTTTGGCAACGCCGTTATAGGTGGACACCCTATAGCGGCGGCTTCGGTAAACGCCGTGATAGCCCATATAGCTATAACGACGCACGCTGTAATGGTGTTTTCAGCGGCGATTTCAGAAGCACCGTTATGGGGTATAACGACACCAAAAAATGCCACTACAGCCTTGTAAAAGTGCCACGAAAGCCCTTGCATTTTGTAGTGACTGCCAATTGCCCTTCGAGCGCCTCCATCTTGGAATCCACCGCCATCGGGCCCCCTACATCCCGATCATCGTCATCGGCGGCCGGCTCTGATACCACGGTGACAGGGCCAGGCGAACGCGGAGCTTTGGGTTCGGCCATGGCAATAACAATCTAGGGTTTAGAAGAGAAATCAAGATTTTGGAGAAGAACAAGCCATTAATTACTTGATTTTATTTCATCGAAATCAGCCTATTTATATGCGGTTACGAGAAGGGGAGGAGACAGTTGGGATGCACGTGATAGGCCACATGGTCACTACTCCTCCCGCCACAACCATTCTAAACAAATAAAGGTGCGCATAGCGCGTAAAAACAAGGAAATGTGCACAGAACGTGCACAGTTACAATTCAACAAAAATAAAAATAAAAATACAAACATAAAATTTCAAGCTCTAATCCACGCTCTAATCCAAGCTCTAGCTGCATAATCCCTTGCTCAACCCTAACAGAGGGCCGAAGTCATGGAAAGTTCTTCGAGTGATGATGGGCTTCAACTATATTTTCCCTGTAAAAAGCAATGAAAATTTTCAATATTTGACAGTTTAATTATGAAACTTCAAAAAAAAAAAAATTGATCAACTTGCTCCTTTGAGAATACCTTCCTCTTTTTAAATGCTTATTTTGATTGTTTAATTGACTTAAATGCCCCTTCAGTATTTTAGAAGAAAGAAAGAAAAAAATTATTGTGTGGTGAGAGCATCCACAGTCGATATTCGTCCAATATAGATTGAAGGGCATTTTGAAAAAAAAACCCAAAAAAGGCGGAAAAAAAAAGGAAAAAATCCTCAAACGGGGTATCATCTCCCGGACGGGAGATGATTCCCCGTCTGAGGATAATTCCAAAAAAAAAATTAATTTTTAAAAGGGAAGGACGGGATATGTTTTCCCGTCCGACCCTTTTATAAATAAAAAAAATTTAAAAATCCTTCAGACGGTATATGATTTTCCGTCTCAATCGATTAAAAAATATTAAAATCCTTCAGACGGTATATGATTCCCCGTCATTTATAATTTGAGAATTCTCATTTCGTTTCTCAAATTTGAAAAATGAGAATAGAACGTTTGCCATAAAATGACAAAATGAGAAACGATTAAAGAGGATCGTTTGCTATAATATGGCAAAATAGCATATATATAGAAAACGACTGTGGATGCTCTGACTGGTGAGATGGGGTTTTTGAGGGTTTTTCTTATGAAAATAGTTTTGGAAGTGGATGGACCAGAGTCATGGAAAAGTTACATATCTAAAGTTGCGATCGAATCTATTCAACTATATTTTCCTACCCGTAAAGATTAAGAGTAATAAAGCCCATGAAATATAGGCCCAAATTTAAGCTCCTTTACCCACCTACCATGTACCAACCAGCAAAACATGACGGTTCACGTAAATGAGGGTTCGAATTACCTATCATGAGATCTATAGTCAGAAAATTTAAAAAAAAAACATTTGGTTTCGTGGTGGTGGTGTGTGTGTGTTTTTTGAAATAAACACATGTAAGTGGGATTGGTGACACCCTTGCAATTCACCGGTAAGCATCTTCGCTGATGAATAATAAGTCAGGAGTTCGAATCCAGCTTGCACCAAATAATTTACAATTAATATATATTCAGAATAAAATGTGCATATGTGACCACGAGCCTACAACCTTATTCCAAAATAGTAATTGGCACGTGCTTTGCACATCCTAATAAATATATTTTAAAATTAATTATGAGTCTTAGTATGTGCAATGCATGTGTTAATAAATATCTCTTAACAATCTCCATCCGAATCATTACCCAACCTTAAAGCTGCAAATACTCGAATTTTTTTTATTTATGCCAATTTTTGAAACTATTTGCAAAATGATGACAGTTGCCAAACTAATTGCGCTCGTCGACTCAACAACTAAACTCGTCATTCCCAACAATGAGTTTAATTATGCTCGCCGTTGGGAAACGGCGAGCTTAGTTCTAATTTTTTGAGAAACACGTTGTTCCCAACGGCGAATTCAGTTCAAAATTTTCACCAAAGACTTGATGTTCCCAACAGCAAGGGTCTTTGTACTAGACTTACTATTTTGGAACGGCGACTGTAAACTTTTTAATATTTCCAAGGGAGTGAAAACAATCTGTTAACTCCCAAAGAAGAACACGTTGTTCCCAACAGCGATAAGGAAAGAGCCACACTCGTTGTTGGGAAGAGCGAGTTTGCTTGTAGTGAAATTGTTAGACTTGGTGAATTCTCCAAAAAAACAAACAAATAATACAAACATCACAGGTTAACAACATCACAACTTCACAACAAACTTAACAAACATCACAACATAACTGCATCACAACTTAACAACATCAAAAAATTAATTTGACAAACTTGACATACATAACCCAACTTCACAACTTGGCAACTTCACAATTTAACATCACAACCAAAAAAGTTAAACCAAAACTAAATTATTCTAACCCGACGTGTACCTATTGGTCTTCTTACGTTGTCGGTGCGCTACAACTTTGCGCTTCTTTGGAGTGGGGTTTTTTTGTGTTACTTGGGATATGAGAAGCTCGTCGTCATGAGGTACTCTATGTCGTTCAGAACCTTGCCCCTAATTTTGTGGTTGCATCTCTTCTTCAGGTTGTGTTGGTGCAGTGGTTGGAGGTGTACGCCCACGACGACTTGAAAAATGGTGTTGTTCTATAAATGCTTCGAATGTGGGGCCCTCACCAACCGCATCAAGAGATCATCTACACGGTGCTAGAATCTCGTGTGCGAACTCTTTCATAGCATCAGTCACATCGAATGCGGTACTTGACAAATGTCGAACGACGCTTCTTGCAATTTCTCATGTGTTCTCCGCCTATAAATTAGATAGTGTAATATAAGGAAAAAACAAAGATAAATTGATGTGATACGAACGTGTGATACGAACTATAAATGATAATCGTGTGATACGAACTATAATTGATAACCATATGATACGAACTATAATTGATAACCATACTATACTAACTATAATTGATAATCGTGTGATACGATCTTCAAATGTGTCATATAGTTATTAGACTTTCTTAGCACGGTTGCCAATGTCTTCGCCTTTGGTTGGAACATGGATTGTTGGGATGAGTGACTGGGAGATGGTTCCCTCTCTCGCGTTGAGTGGTAGGAGGTGCGATAACCAACCGCGTAATCCGGGCATACCAAGTCATGTACGCGTCCTACATTCGTCCATCATATGGAGGAATTCTGCCAATGATCATTTCGTTTCGGCGGTCATTCCAAGAGTAGACATAAGTACAATGTATCCGGCACATTCGATATCGGGCAAATGACCAATCCCTGTGACACCGTGCAAGGTAGGGTCATATGTTCGTGTGGCGGGTATATCTTGTTGATGATCGGATTATCAGAGCACTCGATCTACATGAGGATGCTCTATGATGGAGAAGTGGATGAGAGGTGCAGCCGTCAACCATAGATCAGCCGTCAATCATAGATCGTTATGTTCTATATAGCGGCAACTTCTTCAATCTCTTGTCAGTGTACGGTTCCCACACGATACATTCAGCCCGCAACTGATCAAGCTTATCTCGATATATAATATGTGAGAGGCCCATGTGGGTTATCATGGTGTGTGTGGTCATCATCCCAATATATACCAATAGGAGCCAACCTGTTGACTCCAAACACCCTCAAACTCCACACCAGGTGTTGGCTACTTATGCGCGGCCGACCATTGTGGAATCGCTCCCAGCTCCATATTTTTAGTAATACCATCGGTCCCACCACCTGTACATTGTTCAAAGAAACATGACACAGATTTCTGTAAAGAACGGCCAAAGCGGCACTACTGCAACTAAACCAGCCGGTAAGTTTAATGCCCGCGATCAAATGCAAATACATTAACGGTACTTGGTTGCCCGATGTGTTGGGATATATCCCACCTCCAAATAAGATAGGCTCAGGTGTACCACTATACTTGATACTCACTCGACTCCAGATTTACGTAATTATTGAACTACTTCATTAACCATGAGAGTTTCAAAGATGTACTGATAAAAGCCGATTAGGTCGGTTCCTGACCAAGGTATTCTCGAACAAGATGGAACTTATCGCTGCCCCAACTTCCAATCACAGCTACACCATCTATTGGAAGTCAAGTAATTAATGCAACATCTTGTAAATCACTATCATCTCTCCATGCAGTAGGTGGAATGTGTGAATCTCTAGCCATCATCTCTTGACTAGAGTTGTTAGAAGACCCCGATCCAACTTTACTGACCCAATGAGTGGAACTCCAAAGAATCTCACTTCCACCAAGTATGGGATAATGCGATCATGTAGTGGTAAGGTTTTGTACTTTAGGAATGTCAAGTCCTTCGACTCACCATTCCAAACAAATCTCGATCGGTGAGATGTTTGCATCCTAAGAAGTGATGGGTCTATTGGATCGAGGCCCCCAGGTGCATTGACATGTGCATGTGGTGTTCGGGGGACATCGATAGGGGCATTAGTAACATCTTGCAACATCAAACACGATAGTTCACATTAAACAAAAATGTTTGGATGAATATATATATATCTATATATATATATATATATATATATATATATGAGTCTTCTTCCGTTGCAAACGGGTCTGTGTGCACAGACCCATGCAAACTTTCATCTGGACCGTTGGATCTTTGATCCAACGGCCCCTATATTTTTTCCTAAAAATTTGCCTTAACCCGTCGTTGGGAAGGACGAGTTAAGGCTAAATTTTATTAAAAAAAATAGCGTTAACCCGTCCTTCCCAAGAACGTGTTAAGGCAATCTAAATTCATTTAGATGTGCATTCAGATCGTCTTCTTCGACGACTCTCTCTCTCTCTCGCTCTTTCTTCTTTTTTGGACGAACCCAACACGAAAAAAACCCTAGCTCCGCCTAATCCATGATCTACAGCTCCGTCTGCTCCCCCTTCTCTCTCCCAACTCCAAAGTTTTACTCTCTCATCCCCTCTTCAAAACAAAATCGAAACCCTAGTTCTCCTCCAAATTGATTCTTTGGCTTCATTTGGACCTATTTTGTAAGGTATAGACTATTTCTTGACCTCAGTAATCTATATTTGTGTTTATTTTTCAATTTGTGTGTACTAAATTATTTAGAAAGTGAAAAAAAATTAATTTGCCTTCGTAGATTTTAGATGTAGAATTGGGTTGACTTTAATTATATTCAATTGCCGAATTTATTTGCGTGCGTTAGTAATTTATAGAAGTAGAATTGTATATACGAAATTAGTTAGAAAATTTTAAGTGCGGTTATGGTTGAAAACCCTGCAAACGATCGTAAAAAAATACGAAACTTTGCGAGTAGGTTGGTCTCACGTAGTATAAGCCACCCTAAGTTGTAGAAGCGAGTTTCGACTCACGGTTTGAGAGATACGGCCGCATATCGCTTTCGGTTGAAAAAAACCAAGTGAAGCGGTACACGGCCGTATCTCTTGAACCGTGACTCGAAACTCGCTTCTACAAGTTCGGGTGGCTTGCGCTACGTGAATTTGACCAGGTCGGAAAGTTTTATAATTTTCGGATGTTGTTTGTGCGGTTTTCTCAAGTTCCTCGCATAAGAAGTTTTTGACTTAGAATTTTGTAAGTGCGGTTAGAGTTGAAAACCCTTCAAACGATATCCAAAAAATTTAAAACTTTGCGAGTTGAATGATCTCATGTAGCACAAGCAACCAAAACTTGTATAAGTCAATTTTGACTCACGGTTCGAGAGATACGGCCGTGTATCACTTTCGGTTGAAAAAAACCAAGTAAAGCGGTACACGGCCGTATCTCGCAAACCGTGACTCGAAACTCTTTTCTACGAGTTTGGGTGGCTTGCCCTACGTGAATTCAAGCAAGGTGCAAAGTTTTATTAATTTTGGATACTATTTGTGCAGTTTTGTGACGTTCCTCACATTAGAAGATAGTGACTTAGAAATTTTTAATTGCGGTTATTAGAAAACCCTTCAAACGACCTCCAAAAATTACGAAACTTTGTGAGTAGGATGATCTCATGTAGCACAAGCGCCCGAAACTTGTATAAGTCAATTTGGACTCACGGTTAGAGAGATACGGCCGCGTATCGGTTTCGGTTGAAAAAAACCAACTAAAGCGGTACACGGCCGTATCTCACAAACCGTGACTCGAAACTCGCTTCTACAAGTTCGGCTGGCCTGCGCTACGTAAATTCGACCAAGTCAGAAAGTTTTAAAATGTTCAGATGTCGTTTGTGCAGTTTTCTCAAGTTTCTCGCATGAGAAGTTTTTTACTTAGAATTTTATAAGTGCGGTTAGATTAGAAAATCCTTCAAACGATATCCAAAAAATTTGAAACTTTGTGAGTTAGTTGGTGTCCCCTATAAGAAGCCAACCCAAGTTGTAGAAGTGAGTTTCGATTCACGGTTCGAGAGATACGGCTGCGTATCGCTTTCGGTTGAAAAGAACCAACTAAAATTGCAACTGGCTATCGGGGAGGCAAAATGTGCAACCGAATATCCAGATGGCAACCTGCAACCTGATGTCGTGAAGGCAAATATGCAACTTGATGTTAAGGAGGCAAAATTTTCTATCTATTTGTTAATTGATATTTCAAGGCTCTTTACTTATATAATGAACCTAAAGGTAAAGAATATTTTCCTTATGACATTTTGTTTATACAGTTACATTTTATGTTTACATACAATTCGAACTCGTATAGTTGATTTTACTCTATTTTGTGTATAAAATTATTATCACTATTATTATTATTATTGCTGTTGTGTTCGTTATTATTGTTATTGGTATTGTTATTATTATCACTATTACTATTGTGGTTATTATTATTGTTGTTATTATTTTAATGCTATTATTATTTTTTTTATTATTACTACTTTATTTTC
The DNA here is from genome assembly GCA_017893485.1 of Hemerocallis citrina. NCBI lineage: Eukaryota > Viridiplantae > Streptophyta > Magnoliopsida > Asparagales > Asphodelaceae > Hemerocallis > Hemerocallis citrina. Next base: position 202,356,445 of record CM030368.1, on the reverse strand, counting down.
ATGAATATGTTTAATCCAATTATGTCGTATAAGTATTGTCATTATTATCAAGTATTGTAAACATTTTATTTTATGATATTATTATTACCTGTATGGTTATGATGATTTTGATTATTGTTATTATTATTTGTTTTTATTATTTTATTGTTATGGTTTTTATTAATTGTATCATTATTGTTATTATTTTTAATGTTATTGTTGTTATTATTACCATTTTATTATTATTGTTGTTATTATTTTAATTTATCATTGTTATTATTATTTTACTATTAAAATGTATTGTTATCATTATGGTTACCGTTAATATTTTTATTATTGTTATTATTATTCTATCACTATCGATTTTATTGTTAACATTTGTTGTTATTATTATTCCTGTTAAAGTCATTAGTTTTGATATATATACTATATATTTTGATTAATTGAATTGAAGCTCAGTTTTATATTCTTTTGCATTATTGTTTATATCTATCTTGAACCCATACTCCCTTTGATCCTGGTATCTCATCCTTTTCTTCCTGCTCGGATCGTCGCTTGGTGTCACGTGGTCTACAACGACATGTCGCTTGGAACGTCACCATCAGAGTAGCGCTGCGGAAGCGTGGTGGGCTCATCCATAATCCACACGTCCCAGGATCCGTTTGTTGTTTCTCCTTCCTTGCATTGTTTTGGTTTTCCCTATCTCTTGCAATTGTTCTCATCCGCTGACTTATTGTTTAATTCAATTCTTCCCTGTCTTTTCTCTCTTTGATTTCAGTTCTGCCGACTCCTTATCTTGCTATATTATCTTGTGTTGTTCTTTCCTTTTGATACCGTTTATTCTTTTTTTATGCATTCCATTTGACATCGTTGTTATCCACCCCCTTCTTATTTTGGTGCTACCACCAAGTTGACTTTTCTTTTGGATCACTTATTTGTTACCCTCCCCTAAGTTGCTTTTACCCTATCCCTATGTACCGCCTAAGAAAATTTCGAGGACGAAATTTTTGTGTAAGGTGGGTAGGATTTGTGACCCCTGTTTTCCTAAATACGTATTTTCTGAATATTTTTCGTATTTTGACTTATTATAAATTCAGTATTATTTTAAATTCGAATTGAGCCTTCCATTTAAAATCTTTTCGAACCGGAAGTTGTATTTTCTTCGAATAGTAGTATATTCTAACTTTAATGATTATTTTTCTCAGTGATCGGCTATTTGTATCTTATTTTATTTCCATTTGGATTTTATTAAACATGTTTATCTCAAATCTCATTTTGATAGGTATATCAAAATTTTTATTGTTGCTATTAATATTGATATTATATTTGATTTATGAATTGGAAATCTATTCTATTTTTCTTAGCAGTATTTGAGTATTAATTTGATGCACACAAATAAATTGGAAATCTATTCTACATAGTGCTACTATATTATTATTGATCTATTATTCATTTGTCTCTAATTGTATATTTTCTTATCGGATTTTAATACCCATTTTAATACCCAAAACCCTTAAACCCGCTAACAACCACAACCAAACCCGTTTTCACACCCAAACCTGTAACCCAACCCATATAAACCCTAACCCCACACACCCTAACCCTAACCCTAAAAATACTGTGCAACCCCTACAACCTCAGCCGCTCTCTCTCCCACTTCCCCGTCTCTGTCTCCTTCACCTCATCGAACTCAAATCCTCATCCTCATTGCCGCACCATCGTCGCCTCCCTCGCCACCACATCCCCGTCTCCATCTCTCATCGTCCTCATCATCTCCTTCCGTCGTCTTCATCACCGAACCTATCGCTCGAACCCAATCCACCGTGAGTTTCCATTGCCATTTCTCCTCACCATTGCCCTAGCCGTGTACTTCCCTCACCCTCCGGAGGCCCCTCCTAGCGCCTTCGTCATCGTTCAGCCCAGTCATCGTCGCCACTGTTTTTCGAACGAAAAGCAGAGTCGCCGCCTAACGCTTCGTTACCGCCAGTCGCCGCCGTCGACCTTCCCAATCGTCGCGTCGTCAGTAGAAGCTTCCGCAGCCGCCTCGCCGATCGCCGCTTGTCGCCTCCGTGATCCTCTCTCTCGTTCTCTGTTCTGAAGGAGGGAAGAAGAAGGAGAAGGAGTGGGATTGATCTGAGCCGTTGGATGCTATCAAGATCTGATCTTGATCAGATCTGATCTGATTGGTGGGTTTTGCTGTCCCGCGTTGTGTGCACAGCGGATCTGGGTTGCCGTTTGCTGTTTTGGACAGATCTGGTGTGGGGAGATTCACCTCTTACTGTTGAATTCTTGCACGTGCTTCATACGTGCTTTTGGGAGATTTTGCCCAGAGTTTTTCGATCCCGTTTTCTTCAACTATCGGATCTAATCGTCGTCAAATCAGGCAAGTATCCATCTTGTACATATTTTTGTTTTAGTACAAACGTTCATTTGAAAATACTACAAATAGTTAGAAATTGTGACTCCTCTTTGACTCGTCATTGTTGATCAAATATTAATCCTCGTCAATTTCATAATCTTAAGAGTCACAATAATTTCATTGTATTATATTACAACTATTTGGACTCACTTTATCCGCTGAACACATGAACACATGAAATTAAGGACCCCTAGATTTGTATATAAGTGTTATATCTTGTATGTGATGAACTTGCACCCTTTTGAGTTGAGAAATAAATATTACTTGCGGTTTTGATAAACATTTCCCTGTATTTATATCACACATTAACCTAGACGCCTAATAACCAATTTTTATATAACCTATACATGTAAGACATTTCCACATGTGGCTGTCCTGAATCTTGTTATGCTGTTTTGACCCCTTTAACATCAGAATCTGAACTTGAGCCCTGAACAGTAAATGTAGCTCTAGATGTCTAGATGTCGATAGCCTCCGGAATTTTTGAATGCCAAGTCGCGGTCTAGGATTTATCGCAGTTTTACTGCAGCTGTGTCGGTGACGCAGATCCGCAAAAACTGCTGCACACCTTTAGTTTGCAAATTAGTTTAACTATGTTAACAGTAAGCGTTTGACTCGAAATTTTACATGCTGTTGCTGGACACCCTGGAGAACCTTTCCAAACTTTCTTAGAATTAATTAACAATATTTCAATCCTGTTTCACATGTTTAAACCTAGATTCACAAATTCTGCCTGAACACATTAGCAGTGTAGTTCGCTGTTTTGACGCGTGTTTCCACCACTTTCATGTACCTTAATTATATGCGTTGGAACCGAGCAGGAGTCTAGTTTCTAGACCTTCTGACGGATCCACATTTGCTATCTCGTAGCAACGGGAAACACAGTTTTGGTACAGCAACATCGTGCTGTCCAGATTTGAGATTTTCGTTGTTCGTGTTATTCTTATTCATGTCGACCCTCGAATATGCCATATAAATATCTCATACTTGTCCCATATCCATGATTACGATTTCTTGACTTGTTTCACATACTTGCATGCTTGCTTGATAAAATAATAAAAGGTAATAAGCCGGGATTTTAGGGAAAGACCATAGTAGTGGACAACATAGGTAAGTGTACTCGGAAGGGGGCCCATGTTTCCCATAATTTTATGTTAAATGGAACTAAGTGCCACGTCATGGTGATGGGGGCCACCTCTAGAGCCTACGGGGGCAACCTCTAGAGTCCATTATATGATCACATGATATATATTTGAGACCACATGGAACTAAGTGCCACGTAGAACTAAGTGCCACGTCAAGGGTTGACGGGGGCCACCTCTAGAGCCTACGGGGGGCCACCTCTAGAGCCCATGGTTTGATCACTTGCTTGATACTTGATACCTGAGTACGCCGCCCTATAGACTCCATTAGTAGGCCTAAACGAAATTGTGTTGACTGTAGCAACCATGTAGTAAAAGAATGGATGCATGAAGTGCTACCTAGATAGTAATAACTACAAGACTTGTACATGATACATGAGACTTGAAACATGAAACTTGAACTTGATACATGTTTACTTGATACTTGACTATATGATACATGAAACTTGGAATATGAAACTTGAACTTGATACATGTTACTTGATACTTGACAACTTGTTATTTGAGACTCGGCACTTGAATATAATATTTGACACTGGACTTGAGACTTGATACTTGACGCTAGACTTGACACTTGTTACTTGACACTAGACTTGATGCCTGTCACTTGAGGTTAGATACCCTACGTGTTCACTTGTCACTTGCTCCACAATTAGTATTTGTTATCCAGCCTGTTTACTTGAGTTGTTCTTCTTGTTAGCTAGTTCTTGGTTTTCCACTACTTGTTGTATTCCTGTTACATTTTTTATTCCAATTCTTGTCCCATATTACTTGTACTCGTTTTTACTATTCGTGGCCTTAACTTGCACTAAGGACATTTTCTCTTATTTTCTCTACTTTTCCCTTTTTATAATTATTAAGCAGACTTTGGAAATGTGCTACCTGCTTGAATCGGTGAGCAGACATTCCAGGACTTGCTTGGGAAAAAGCTTTCTTTAATCATTTCGTTTTGTAATTGAGTTATTTCATTTGTTATTGCTTAAGACTTGTAACGGGCATATGTTCCCGATGTTTTATCTTGATCCAGACTTGAAACTATTTGGATAATATTTTTGTGTATTCAATTGTTCTTGTCGCTTAATAAATTATTCATGCATGCTTGGCTGTATATATATCTTGCTATATTCTTGTTGTGATGCTGAGTCGATCCTACAGCTTATGGATGATGTTAAAATCATCCGCTGGGCTTTGTCACGCGCTCGTATTCCATGTTTTTAGGAAGCGGGGCGTGACAGGAAGGGGGAGAGATAGAGAAAGAGAGAGAGAAATAGGGGGGGATTGGTTTTGAGGGGGAGAAATGGTTTTAGGGTTTTAAATTTCAAATTTTTGAGGGAAAAATGTGTTTTGTGAGATTCAATCTGGACCATTGATTTCTTTCAGATTGAATAGGAGCCGCTTGATAGCTTTTGGTTGTGTTTTATTATATACATATATATTCGGAATGATAAAAAACAACTCTTACCAGTACAGGAGCTTTTCCCTACTCCGATACAGTAGGGGGACGACGTTCAAAATTGCTAGGTCGTGTCATAATGAGCCTGCAAAAATTGCAATATTTAATTAACTACAATGCATTTCTCGGTTTGCCTTTTAACATTTTTTACGTACAACAACAACATACGAAGTCAATTGATCACAAACATGACACCACTAACAAAGGTAGGGTCACTTACATTCAATTGTCAGCTGCAATGCAATACATCGAACACCCAATGTGCATTTCCAACAATTTGATCACTTACGTAATACATCGAACACTTTATGTGCATAACAAAAAATCAACAATTACTTGAAACCAAACACAACCCCTCTTCAATTCCTAGCCCAAACCTTAACCCAACATTCAATTTAAAACATAATCCTAATCCTAACCCTAACCATACTTAAGTACATTGTATGAGTCAAGTTAAAACATACCTTTATGTGGATACTTGTGATAAAAAAATGAATGTAGTTGGAGGAGATTTTTTGGAGAATGTAGAGACTCTGCCACGTGAACTTATCAACCAATGAATGAGGTAGAAGATGAAGATGAGAGCTAGGGTTTTGGTTTAATGAGGAAGGAAATGAATAAAGGTTAGAGAGAAGTGAGTGAAATGAGAGAAGTAGTGAATGAATGCGGGTAAATAAAGTGGTGGCCCAGTGCAGTGCCGTTCCCAACAACGAGTTGAGCTCTTTTCCTATTGCTGTTGGGAACAACGAGTTCTTCTTTGAAAATTTCACTAAGTCCAACAAAGAGTTTTCACTCTCTATGAAATATGAAAAGTTCACAGTCGTCGTTCCCAACAACGGGTCTAGTACAAAGACCCTCGATGTTGGGAACGAGTCTTTGGTGAAATTTTTTAAATGAACTAGCCGCTGGGAACAGCGAGTTACTCAAAAAATTAGATCAAAACTCACAGTTGGGAATAACGACGAGCATGAAACAACTAAACTCGTCGTTGGAAACGGTGAGTTTAGTTGTTGAGTCCACGAACGCAATTAGTTTGACAACTGTCCTCTTTTTTAGCAAATAGTTTCAAAAATTGGTATAAAATATAAAAAATTCCAAATACTTGTTGGCATGGTCCCTCACAAACATTTTCCCAAACCCCAGAGAACACCCCCTTTTTATAATGGGCCCCACCCAAATTTTACTATATAATCTCATGGTCACTTTCCCTGGTCCTTTCCTTTCCGGTCCCCCAACAGTACCACCTGCATATTGTAAGCCCATCGACCCCACACAATAAAGGGGTGATTTGGTTGGTTGTAAAAGAAATAAAGAGAGGGAGAAACACTGTAGCGAAAACAAATTCTTGGATTTGTTTTCTTAAATTAACTTTTGTTGGATGTAGATTTCCTGTAGTAGGAATCATTTTCTATGAATGATTCGCTTTACTTGAGTTGTAAGAATACGGTAGCGACTGGAATTTAAAATACTTTTTAATTTTTTTTATTTGAAATTAATATCAATTAATTAGAGTTTAAACTAATTAAACTAAATGGATTCTAATTAAATTAAATAATAAAAAACCAAAACCGAATTAACATTCACTTAATCTTAATTAAATTAAACAAAAAATTGAAACAAAGAATGGTGATTGTTCACCCTGCGCTAATATATTTATGTTTTGACGTCGGACAAATAGTATCATTTAATTTTTCATTTTGAAATAGAAAATATTCTTGTTCTTTGGTTTGAGATATAACTACAGAGTTAGTCTATTATGAGCTGGTGAGCTGAAATCATTATCGTGAGCTGGCGATCTGGGGCGTTCGATTACGATCCAACGGTCGAGATCAACTCTGCCAAAATCTAGAAGATCTACTAAGTGTGAGGGGCTTTTTGGGTCTTTCACATAGACAGTTTCATTTCTTCCCCTTCTTTCTCTCCTAGCGTCCTCTCATTCTCTTCGCCCTCTCACAGTAGAATTTTTTGCCTCCATAGGCCACTTTTTGAAAATATTTGCGACTATGGGCCAGTTTCGAAACTATTAGCGCTCATGGGCTACCTTGTGCCACGTCAGCAGTGGCCGCTATTCTCATTAACGACCTATTTATTTTGAAAGTTGCTAATGGGAATAGCGGCCTATGTTTTAAATATTTTTGAATTTTTTGTTTGTTGTCGCTATTCCGACTAACAACCTTAGTATATATGAAGTTGCTGATGGGATTAACAACCTCAAATGAATGTGTTGAGACACTTAGTGATTTCTAGAGAGATTTTGCTTTCTTGAGATTTTTTTTTTTAACTGAGGTTGCTATTGGGAATAGCGACCTTAGTATACTTAGATCGTTATTCGCAACAGCAACATTAGTAGGAAACACAATCTCCTTGTCATTTGTAAAATTTGTAAAATAGTCGTACAACTAAGGTCTCTATTCGGAATAGCGATCTTAGTACAATAAATGGCTCTATTTCGAATAGCGACCTTAGTACAATTAAGGCCTCTATTCCGCATAGCGACCTTTGTACAACTAAGGTTGCTATTCGGAATAGCGACCTCAGTTATAAAAATGAATTGATTGTTATTTTTTCCAGAGAGCAAAATCTTTCTAGATTTTGCTAAGTATTTGAATACAGTTCATTAAAGGTCTCCAATCCCATTAAAGACCTCATATATACTAAGGTTGTTATTCTCAATAGCGATCATAGTTTGATTTTTTTTTCTTCCAAAGCGAGCAAAAATTCTCTAGAAATCGCTAAGTGTCTCAATACATTCATTTGAGGTCGCTAATCCCATTAGGGACCTCATATAAACTGAGGTCACTAGTGGGAATAGCGACAACAAACAAATTTTTTTAAAAATTTTAAAATATAGGCCGCTATTCTCATTAGCGACTTTCAAAATGAAGAGGTAGCGGTCACTGCTGACGTGGCACAAAGTAGCCCACAAGCGCTAATAGTTTAGAAACTGGCCCATAATCAAAATATTTTCAAAAAGTGGCATGTTACTACAAAAAACTCATCACAGCAAATCGAACCCGGCCCCCGACACTCCAAAGTTACGGGTAGCTCCACCTCCCTCCCCACCGTTCGACTTTTTGCTCGACACCCCCGACTCACCAACAAGCTCCTTCCCGACTTCTCGACTTCAACCTCAGACCTTCCCCAAATCTCGCCGCCCCACAAATCTGCTCCGACGCTTACCTTCCATTATATTGAGGCTTGTTATTCTCAACTTCACCTTTAAACTTTGATCCGTATGAGAAAGAGAAAGAAATAGAGGTTAGGAGCCATATAGTTTTATTTGAGATTATATTAAAAAAAAATTTTCTTTGATGCTTCGTCCATAATAATGTTATGTAATATACTCAAGATAATGGTGATTGCTATCAGCTTAGATGACTATAGGAGTGTTCTCTCTTAGAAACTAATTGGATCCTTTGGCTCGATTGTAATGTTCTCCTCTAAATATGTTCTAGTGATATGCATGTCTATGCACTCCACCTGCAACTTCCAGATCATAAATAGTATGTTACTGGGAAAATCGTAGAAATTTTAAACTCTATACTTGTGATTTTTCAATTTAATTTGAAGATGGTATATTCTCTATCTTTTTTCTTTCTTTTTTGAGATAAACTGTTTATTATTTATCAATTAACAGCTAGATTCCTACATGGAGAATGTCGACAATATGCTCACTGCATCCATCTAGAGCTTCTAACTCACATCTATGGAAAATGTCAGGACTTTATTCTCAAATTTATTAATATTAATTCAGGGATAAATGGCAAAATTTAGTGTCAGATTCTTCTAGACGTATCTTGTTTTTTACCTCAATTTTTAGGTATAAATTTAGAGGAAATCCAGAACATTTTAGATCAGAGCTAGAAATGGCAAATAAGCTGGCAAACTTCTAAATTATGTTGTTGTTTTATTTTGGACGAAGCAATAACATCACAAATATTTTTATTCATATATCACATCAAACTTGGAAGCAGCCAATATTTTCTCTTCTCATGTCAAAAGTGATGGTGGTATTGGGAGCAAAAGTGCTTCAATATCACAATGTTTATAGTTTTCACAGAATATTGGGAGTTGTATGACTTTATCTAATTTCTGTATTGCCCATATATATGGGTATGTTAGTAATTTTATACTGCCTATCTTGCGCATTATCAGGTGGTGATATTATATCAAGTTTTTGGACAAGGTTCAGAGGTTGATCCCATTTTGCACATTATCGCACAAGAATTGAGGTATATTAAGCATTTAACTCAATTTGCAAGTCGATTTTGTAGGTTAATTCCAATACTGAATCACTTTTATTCTGTTATTTTTTCTCTCAGTTTCTTCCAATGCTTCTCATTAGTGTTTATGGCATTAATTTGGATGGAATGCTTATCCTTCTCTTAGGGGTTGAAGCTTCTCATTAGTTGAACAGGAACTATTTACTTTTAAAGTTGGAAACAAACAGCGAAAAAATACAAGGAAAAATTGACGATTGCAACCAACTTTGCTTTGAAGTTCAACTATGCAAGAAGAGAATGAGTTGCTGTAAATCGTACTGTCACATTATTTTGATAATTATTGTATTGCATTTTGTGTTCATGGGTCTTTATGTATTCATAAATTGAGATTTGAATTTCGTTAGTCCTGTATATTTTTTGTGTTGTGTTTTGATCATCTTAAAGCTTGGGTCTAACTCTATATTATAGGGTAACAGAATCACCTACATTGACAAGGAGTTTGCCTCTTTCAAAAGCTGATTTATTTCTTCTTTCAATTGTGGTTGCTCACTGCTTTTTTATCCTTCTCGCCGGTCTTCTTTGCTTCATTGAATACAATTCCAAATGTTATTTGTAAGTGGCAGTGTTTCTGATCTCAGTTGCACATGATCCAATTTCATGAAAATATTCCGAGAGCATTTCTAGCAACTGCTTTGATTTTATCAACAACCACCTCACAATCTCACCAAGCTTACCCTCTAATAGTAACTGATCTTCAATATCAAAAATGGACACTTAGGTAGTTCTCAGTCATCAATGTGGCCCAATACAATGACAAAAAATATTCTATAAACTACATTGTTATATGTAAGTGTCATAAGATGAATCCGTCAATTGCCTCCAACAAGCCACAACTGCCAGATAAAAAGTATTTGTGATTCATAGAATTCAATATCATTTACAAGAAACAAAAACAATGACAATTATAAAGAGCTCCAGCAATCTAGTGCCTCAATGCTCAGTTCAATCACCTATAGCAAGTTCTATCATTACCTTACAGTCTAAACTTATTTGTTGGAATCCTCAATTCAACGAACTTAAACTGCAAGCCTAAAATGTTAGGTGTACCTCCCTACAAGTCCTCAAAACTGAGACAAAATTACATGGGCATACATCAACACAAAGTATCAGCATTGTTAGCTATATTACTTCACATTGGGATTCCTCAATAAGCAACAAACAACAAGCCATACTGAAAAATGTCACAACCATGCCTGCATCAAATTAATATTACCAGAACAACAATCAAACTCAATAAGCAACAAGCCACACTGAGATAGACATAACCATGCCTGCATCAAATTAACTATCAGGCAAACTCAATAAGCAACAAGCCAAATAGGGATGCATCAATACACTGAAACCTGATCAGCAATCTCCCAAAATGTGTATCTCCCAAAACAATATTACAACGATTTCAAAGCCATACACTAATAATTTAAAGGCTTTGTACTAATATTACAACCATTTTACAACATACATCAATACACCTTCTGCGTTTTCTTCTCAGTTTCCTTTTTCATGAGATGTGTGACTGCCTGTAAACATAAAGATAAACTTGAAACCAGATTGCGTAGTATTATTATATAACGTAATATAACATAGTACATCATGTACAGAATTATTAATATGAATGAAATATTCATGAAATAAGCTTGAATGAAATAAACTTGAAATGTATAGCATCTATATAATAAATTACAAAGAAAGCTATCAAGTGGCTCACAATCAATCCTTCCAAAATCAAAGGTCCATATCAAACCTCACAAAACATATTTTCCCTCCAAAATTTCAAACCCAAAAATCAAATTTTTCCCTCTAAAAAACTCATTACTTTATTACTATCTATCTTTTCTCTATTTACTTTTTCATATTTCTCTCTTTCTCTCTCTCTCTATCTCTCTATCCCATTCTTTCTTTATTTACTTAGAAATTAGATTTTAAGATATCGGTTTTGTAAATTTTCAGAATTTTTAATAGCAAATATCTCTTCAACAATTAAATTTCGTTATTTTTCACACTTAAAGTTCTAAGAAGTTAGATTTTATACCCTATTTATAATTATTTTTCAACATATACCAATGGAAATATAGACTTTTATTTATAACTAATTATTGTCATACTATTCAAACTTGAGCTACATAATTATTGTTTTACTGTTTACATGGCTTTTCGTGTTTTGTATCGTTCCGAAGACGTGCCGTAGGCACGTGCCCATGGGCAAATCTAGTAATTATATAACATGTACAACATAGTGTTTATTTCAGGTAATGTTACAGCGAATTTGGGGGTGGATTTGGCTAGGGTTTGGGGAGAAAGCCGGGGGCGGACTTTGGCCGCCGAGCGGCGGGGAGGATACTTCCAGAACAATTTCTAGTGTTTATTTCATGTCTAGAAGAATATGACACTAAAATTTGCCATTTATCCCTGAATTAATATAAATAAATTTGAGAATAAAGTCCTAAAATTTTCCATAGATGTGAGTTAGAAGCTTTAGATGGATGCAGTGAGCATATTGTCGACATTCTCCATGTAGGAATCCAGCTGTTAATATGATAAGTAATAAACAGTTTATCCCAAAAAAAGAAAAAAAGATAGAGAATATACCATCTTGAAATTAAATTGAAAAATCACAAGTATAGAGTTTAAAATTACTACAAGTTTTCCAGTAACATACTATTTATGATCTGGAAGTTACAGGTGGAGTGCATAGACATGCATATCACTAGAACATATTTAGAGGACAGCATTACAATCGAGCAAAAGGATCCAATTAGTTTCTAAGATAGAACACTCCTATAGTCATCTAAGCTGATAGCAATCACCATTCTCTTGAGTATCTAACATAACATTATTATGGACGATGCATCAAAGAAAACATTTTTTTTTGTTGAATAATCTCAAAGAAAACTATATGGCGCCTAACCTCTATTTCTTTCTCTTTCTCTTCCGAATCAAAGTTTAAAGGTGAAGTTGAGAACAACAAGCCTCAATATAATGGAAGGTAGTCACAGGAAACAATTCTCATATACTACTCAGTAGGGACTAGCGCTGAAAATCGAACCAATTCACACACACATAAATCCAACACATTCGATTCGAACGATAGTTAATTTAAAAAAAAAACGTAAACTGACTAAAACCACCGTTAGGGTTTCATACCTTAATTCGAGGGGGGGGGGGGGGGGGGGGGGGGGGGGGGGGTCGGAGGAGCGTCGGAGTATATTTGTGGGGCGGCGAGATTTGGTGAAGGTCTGAGGTTGAAGTCGAGAAGTCGGGAAGGAGCTTGTTGGTGAGTCGGGGGCGTCGAGCGAAAAGTCAAACGGCGAGGAGAGAGGTGGAGCTACCCACAAATTTGGAGCGTCGGGGGCCGGGTTTGATTTGCGGGGAGAGGGCGGAGAGAATGAGAGGAGGTTAGGAGAGAAAGAAGGTGAAGAAATGAAGAGGTTTGTGTGAAATCCCCCAAAATCCCCTCACACTTACGCAGAGCTTCTAGATTTTGGTGGAGTTGATCTCGACTGTCGGATCGTGATCGAACGGCCCAGATCGCCAGCTCACGATAAAGATTTCAGCTCACCAGCTCATAATAGACTAACTCTCTCTCTTTATATATACTAGTAATTTGCACGTGCGATGCACGTCTTAATAAATATAGTTTTTTGAAATAAAAATTTAGACATAATCTGGATTTGAACTTAGAACCACCTCTATAATAGTTATGCACGTGTATTGCACGTGTTGGTAGATTGACAAAACATTTACAAATGACACTAAGGTCTTCTCCCATTATAATATTAGAAAATAGGAGTATTTCTTAGTTTTTAAAAATAGTGGGGGTATATGCTAATTTTCACATTTTAAATGGGGGCATTTGCTAAAATATTCCTTTTTTAGGAGCTGCACGTACATCACACGGGTATGTTTGGTAGATTTAGTTTACCGTATATTGCACGTGTTTACTCAGTTACAAAATTAGGGTTTGTTTGTTTACAACCCCAACTCTCCCATTAAAATAGTAGAGACTAGTATAATGCACGTGCGATGCACGTCTATAAAAAAGTTTAGTCATGAAATTAAATGAATTTGTATATTTTAATTTGACGTGCATTGCACGGGAATATTTAGTGGATGTAATTTGCACGTATATTGTACGGGTTTGCTCAGTTACAAAATTAGGGTTTGTTTGTTTACAACCCCAACTCTCCCATTAAAATTAAAATAGTAGAGAAGTAGAGATATACACTAGTGTTAAACCTGTGCAATTCCTAAATTGTTTTGAGGACTCACAAAATTATATGAAACTCCAAAAAAAAAAGTGAGAGAATTAGGGGAAACTTATCAATATCATTTCTACCGTAATTACTAAAATCTTCATTATCATCCTCACAAAAGCATATGGTTTAGGGAATCACTATCAAAAACCATAATGTTATATAATTGAATATTACTAAAGCTGATTTATTTTTACTTATTTATTTATTTATTTATTTATTTATTCGTTTGAGGGGGGGGGGGGGGGGGGGGGGGGGGGGGGGTTGGATTGGGGAAGAGTTGTGCATTTTTGTAAGATTGAGAAAGTGAGTGGAAAAGACTTATTCGAGGGAATTGGATTTTTTACTTCGTTTTTGTTTTTTTAATAAAAAATCATACATAGTGCACGTGTTAGTTAAATACGAATCCCTACTTTTCCTCTCCTTTCCAATTTCAAAATAAAGAAAGGAGAGAGGGGTAAACTCTCTCTATTAGTATAAGATATAGATATAATGATCAATGCTCCATTGCAAACGGTATGCAAACCACAGAAGCCGGCTATATATATATAGTAATGTGAGCCTCATATTTGTATGAGAAAATTTTCTTCATACAAAGTGATTAAATTTACTTGGAGGGACCCTCATGGAAGATCCATTCCGTTCATTATGTTTATCATGACAATGGATGTATGTATAGAACAAATCAAGTGGTTTGGAGGTCATTCACACATGCATCATGCGGGTCCAATTTATGGTTCGATTTGTATTACTATTGAAATCGTTCATTTTTCAACCACATGATGAATGAGTGAATAACCTTCAAACCACTTGATTTTTTTTACACATAAATCCATTAGCATGATAGACATGATGAACGGAGTGGATCTTCCATAAGGGCCCCACCAAGTGAGTATAATCACTTTGTATGAGGAAAATTTCCTCATACTCTATATGAGGCTCACTTTCCTCTATATAAACATGTTTGGAGGTGGATGGTATTTCGAATGGAAGAGAAAGTGTACGTAATGGTAGGATCGGTTGCCATCATTGCATGAAAATTGAGCATTACAAAAAAGATTGCCACAAGTGCTTGAGTCAGAGGGGGCGCTAAATCCAGTAACGCTGAATCAGGTGATAACTTAGACAATAATCTTGTTCCAAATTTTATAGATGTGTACGTTAGATCGTACAGATCCTATCGTGCTACTTCTTCTTCAAAAAATATCGGATGACTAATGAATCAAGATATCGATTTTTTTCCAAAATGACCCACTTTTTGAGAATATTTACTAAATTGACCCACTTTCAAAACTATTGGCGAAATTGACCTACTCACTATTTCAAACAGCGTTATTTTAAATAAGCTATTCCCAACAACGGACTATTGTATCAAGTTATTTGTCATTTTTTTTCTTCTTTGCTTTCAATTGAATAGAAATATTGGTTTGAAAATGTGAATTTATTATTTTGTACATTTGTCATTTTTTTATTATATTGTGATCGAAATAGTTAAGGGGGGTTTCTAAATTTATGGACCTTGGGTTTACCTATGTCTTGGTGTTGTGTCGGTGTTGAATATGGTCACATCCGTCCAATTATGACTTTTATGTTTTCGTTTAAGAACTAAAGTTAATGTGCATTGTACATTGTAATTAGAAAATATGAATTGATGAAATTTCACTTAGTTGTTTTAAAGAATATGACCGAAATAAATAAAAATCTTAGTATTTGGGTTTTCCAAACAAGATCAATATATGTTATTAAATAAGATAAACTGAAAAACAGACACAATATATATCATCATTGTATTGTTTGTGTTTCATATAATTTTATGAGTCTGTCAAAATTATTTTAGTATGTGCAATTTGCATAGGATAACACTAGTAAAAAAATAAATAACAATATTGTTAATATTAATAGTTTTTAAAATATCACTTGATCTGTGGATCATAAGAAAATCACATAAGATTGGTAGTAACAAAAGATAGATAAATAAATAAATAAATGAGAATAACATATTTAGTAGGGGTGTGCACCGGTCAGGTTGGGTTGGGTGGATTTCAGACAATTTATAAACCCATCCTTTTTTTGCAAACTCAAAACCCACCCGAACCCGTTGGGTTTTACTTTTTAAATTCAATGTTGGACCCATCGATTTTGGGTGGGTTTCGGTTATACGGGTCATATCATTTTTATCAAAAAAGCCCAAATTGTTTGCCCTAAAACTTATTTATTCTTTGACATTTAAGATTAACGATTAGCCAACTGACAGTAATATGTTGAAAATCAAGGATTTCTAACATTCTAACAAGTTAGATCAACGGTTAAAAATTAGTATCTAATTTATATGTCATAAAAGTTGAATATTATTCCGGAATATTTAAGTTATCACTAATGTACATATGAATTAAATTTACAACATTCCATCGGGTGTGATGCGGGTTCGGTTTCAGGTTTAAACGGGTGAGTTTTCAATAAATCCCTAATCTGACTAGGATTTTCAATTGGCATTTTCAAACCCACTCTTTAAGGTTTGGATGAGTTTTCAATGCCAGAATATCCACCCATTTGGGTTGGGTCGGTTCGGATTCGGGTCAAACCCAAGCAAGTGCACACCCCTAATATATATGGTGCTCAAGTAATTGAGCACCCTAATATACAGGGTGCATTATGTGTTTGGTCCGATCTTCTATTTGCTTGGTGGTTTGTATTGATCGTGTCACGTAACACAACAAGATCCTAAGTTCATAAATCCCTAACAATTTGTATCAAAACATCATGTTTTTGGGTTTGTTCAGGTTCGTTAGAGAAGTTGAAATATCAGATCAGATCAAGCAATTCGGCAATAAAATCAACTTTAATCTCTGAAAGGGTAATATGTATGATACATTGGTTTTATAGGCTTGAAACTAGCCCTAGAAAGAGATAAAGGGAGACCAATCGGCCTAAAATAGGAGAATTGGGAGGAGATTTGTCTATAAGCATTGGGATTAATCCGAATGTCAATGACGAGCGACGTGTAACATCCTGAATATTTATTTATAATTAAATAAAAAGGTGGTTGATTTTACGTGTTTTGCACGTACAAATTCATGCGCATTTTTCCTAGAAAATTATTTATTTTTGTAACATGAACAAATATTTTAATCCTTTTCTTTTATTTTTAAAAGCCTAATTAAATTCTAATGCCTAATTATTTATTCTTAAGCCCACCCTAATTATTTATTTATTTGTTTTATAGCCCATGGAGTTCTAAGCCCACTAATTTGAAAGCCCACTAGTTTAATTCTCTTTTAATTAGCATCACTTGTAGTGTAGATCAACTTTGTAGACAATTAATTAATTAATCATGCACAACTAGTAACTAGGGGGTACTTTGGAGACACATGCATTGCACTAGCACTTGCCTCATTGTGCTTAGGGAGTAGGCCAGATTGTACAAAGAGAGAAGGAGAGATGGGAGTAGTGGTGAGGTGGTTTCTCAATCATGGGTAGTTGCTACGACTCCCTAACTCATCCTAGCCCTTGATCTCTAACTATTTGATCTAATCCTAGCTATCTATTCTCACTCAAAATAAGTATAAATACCCCTCCTAATTCTCTTCATGGAACACTATAAAAATTTGTAAAGAAAGAAAGAAAGAAAGAAAGAAACACAAGAGTTAGAAAAAGATTGAGAGAAAATGAGAGAACGATTGAGTTGTGTGCTAGTTGTGTGTGTTCATCCCCATTGGAGGCCGGTCAAATCAGCAAGGAGCAAGGGAGGCTCGGGTTCCATCAAGCACAAGGGGGAGAAGGCAATTTGTGGCACAATCTAGGAGGAGAAGGATTCTCTTTGTTCAAGGAGATTTCTAGGAGTTCTTTCTATTGTTTCTTCAATTAGGTGGGTGGTTTCTCTACTTCTAACTTAGACACCATTCTAGGGGTTTGATTGATGAGATTGCTAAAGAAACTAATAAGATAACCATGTGTTGGCTCTAAAAAGGAACCAGTAGATGATAAAATGAATGCATGATGAATTGTATATAAATTGCTATAAATTATGTTTATTGTAGTAGAATTGTTTTATTGCTATGGAAATGTGAATTTGAAATCATGCTAGTTGTAGAATATGCTTGTGAATGATTAGTAATCGAAATAATTGAAATTGTGCTTATTAAATTCTTGTGACACTAGTCTAATGAATGAGACCATGTTATAGAGTATTGTGGGAGTAAAAGAGGAAAAAACAAGAGTTAATATTCTTTTAAGATAGTTGTAATACAAAAATTTGGTAGAGAGCATGCTAAATTGAAATGTTAAAATTTTAGACCTAGAACACAATTTAGAGGGAAAAATTCATGTTTTAATGTCAAAATAATGTTTTTAAAATACTGTTAATATGGCTAAAAATGGGGTTAAATTGGAACCGTCCAAATCAGGAACGAATCTTAAAGCCTAGGGGTAAAATGGTAATTTTACTTACCAATGGGTCTGAAGCGGGTACTGGTTCTCCTCCTCAAAGATCCATTAACCCGCGAACGGATCCACCTCAACTGGGTGCGGGTTTCAACCCGCATTAAACCCGGTCCACCAGGATAGAATTAGGGTTTCACATTAATACTAATCAACGGCCTTGATTCACATCTATCCTTTCACCAGGGGATTAGGGATTACATTCCTTACCTAACCACAGGGATTACATTCCTAATCTGACCCCCAACGACGCCTATAAATACCCCCCATCCATCTTCATTAAGAGGTAATCAATCTTTTGCCAGTTTTACGCTCTTTCATAATCAATTCTGATTACTGACTTGAGCGTCGGAGGGTGCGTCGCCGGGATTAACCCCGGTGTCTCGCACTTTTAGCAGGTGAACGGCGGGAATCAACGGTCGAACTCCGGCGGAACCGATAACAGATTTGCTATTCAAAGTTTTCCAAGAATCCACAAATACTATCTGTTTGCCCCACACCAGATTCAGCGGCAATTGGCGCCGTCTGTGGGAAGATCAACGAATAGCAGCCTCCCCTCTTCTCGTTGGTCAGACCTTTTCCAGCCATGCCTCCTAGGAAAGCAAGGTCCAGAGGATCCAACCGTGGACCCAACCCCGATCAGCAACAGGAAGTCCCCATCCAACCTGCTCAGCAGCAGGGGCAACTTCCTCCTCAAGCAGAGGATCCTCTCCAACAGGACCTGCCTCCTCCTCAGAATCAACAACCTCCGAAGGGTTCCAACCCGCAGAAACAACCTCTCCATCCGGACCACGTCTCCATCCACAATGCCTCTTCGGATTCTATAGCCTCCCACAATCCTCGAGCTTCCGACCTTCGCAACACCGTCCTCAATCGGCAGAAGGATAAGGATCTTCGCCGCCGTCTGGATGAAAAGCGGGCCCAAGAGGGAGCCTCCCGCCAACAACGTCCGGATGAGCGATCTCCTCACCGCCGAGACTACAGAAGGTCCCCTACCCGAAGCGGGCGGAGAGAGTCCCCCGAGCATCACAGGAGAAGACCCCGTTCTCCTGCCGGTCGGTAACATCCAAGGAACGATGAGGCACCCATCACCCGTGCCAAGTTCCAGCAGTTCCAAGCAACCGTCCTACAAGCTCTCAATCTCCGTCCCAACAACACCAATGCTCCAAGGATTCCCACTCCTCCTCCGGTCCGAAGTCCTCGCCGACGGTCCCTAACTCCTCCCCCGGCTCCTAGCAACCCCCGGCACATGCTAAGTCCTCACCGCTCCAGGAGCTACCGTCGTCGTAGCCCCCGCTCTCCTTCGTACGAAGACGAGTCTAGAGGTTCGGTTGATTACCGTCGAAGGGATGACGCTGTCTACCGCCGTCTCCACGAAATGGAGAGGCGCTTGGGTCAGTTAGACCGAGAAGAAGAGCTTAGAGGAAGGGCCCTTCGCCCTCGACCTCCTTTTTCCCGAACCATAATGAAGGCCCCGGTACCAATTGGCTTTAAACCTCCTCAATTCGAGACTTACTCCGGGGAAACTGACCCCGTCGATCACATCGAAAGTTTCAAGACCCTCATGCTCATCCATCAAGCTTTCGATGCTCTGCTATGCAAGAACTTTCCCGCAACTCTCAAGGGTCCGGCTCGAGAATGGTACTCTCGCCTTGCCCCGTCCTCGATATTCTCCTTCGAGCAATTCGAGACCCTCTTCGTCACCCACTTCGTGAGTAGCCGCCGAACTGAGAAGACCAGCATTTCACTACTCTACCTCAACCAGAAGAAGGGTGAGAAGTTGAGAGACTATGTGAAAAGGTTCACAGCAGAAGCCAGATCCATAGCATCCCTCGACCAGTCGGTCGCTGCAGCTGCATTTCAATCCAATGTCTTCAACTCCAGCCTCCGCTCCTCCCTCGCTAAGAAGCCCCCACAGAACTTCTCTGACCTCCTCCTCCGGATCAAAAAGTATATTCGGGCGGAGGAAGCTGAGTACCGCCCCAACTTTGAGGGGTCTTCCTCCGGGTCTAAGAGAAAGGGAACAGAAGAGGAATGAGCTAAGAAGCTCCAGAAGGATAATGGCGAGCAGCGCCGATCTCCCCACAGATTTGAAAAGTTTACTCCTCTGAACGCCAACATCTCCACAATCCTCATGGAAGTTGAGAAGGAGGGGGTCATACCTCCTGCTCCGAGGATGAACACCCCATCCAAGAAGAGGAACAAGGAGAAGTGGTGCCGCTATCACGGGATCATGGCCACGACACCAACGACTGTCGGGTGCTGAAGAACGAGATAGAGGACTCATCCAGAGGGGGCAGTTGGCTAAATTTGTGAGAACAAATGATCGAACCATCGCTCCCCTTCCCCGCCTCGGGGGCTAACAAGCGTCCCGAACGCGATGAAACGCCCGAATTCAAAGAGGAACGTGTCCTACACCTCATTCATGGGGGCCCAATGGGGGGCTCCTCCAACTCCTCTCGAAAGGTGTTTGTAAGGGAAGTCAGTTCGGTTCACGCCACACCTCCTCCTAAAGGCCTCGGAGTGCTCGTCACGTTCTTAGACAAAGACCTTGAGGGTGTCCGAACCCCCCATTGTGACGACTCGTCATCAATCTCCACATGGCAAACTTTAAAGTGGAGAGGATCCTGGTGGACAATGGGAGCTCCGTTAACATCCTCTTCCTTGCCGCCTTCAAAGGCCTCAAACTATCCCAAGACAGACTCAAACCCGCCAGCTACACGCTCCATGGGTTCACGGGAGTGCCAGTGACAATTGAAGGGGTGATCACCCTCGACGTAACCGCTGGCAAAACTCCTACTACCCGAACAGAGTCGATGGACTTTATGGTCGTGGATGTCCCTGCAGCTTACAATGTCATTTTGGGTCGGCCCGGCCTAGCTGCCCTTGAAGCCGTCCCTTTCGCCTATATCCTCAAGATGAAATTCCCCACCTGGGCAGGAGCGGGGGAAGTAAAAGGCATCAGAAAACGGCCCGTAAGTGCTACATGACCTCGACTGGGGGTCCAGTCCTCTCCCTCGAAACTCTAGAGATCCCCCAGGAGAGTGTCCGACCAACGTCCGAAGACCTCGAAGGCAGAGAAATCCCAAGGACTTGGAATGCCGACCATCTTTTGAAATACCAAGAAAGCGCCCCAGCGCCTCTCTAAGTATTCTGGGATGCCAAACCGTTCCTCTCCTTTCCCTTGTATGTTTCCTCTTCATTTTTCATATGTAATAACGGCTCGCAACTCAGAAGTAGCCGACTAGAAGTCTTCAATAAAGTGTTTTCATATTTTGTTTATACAAATGCTTATATCTCTCTGCTCTTTGCTCTTCACTCTAACGATGGTTCGGAGTCCAACACTTGGCTCAATTCTACTTCGCAAGCTCGCTCTTCAGCGAGCTAGAAGTAGTTCGCCATTCGGAACTGCTCCCACAACCGTTGAACAACTCTAACGATGGTTCAGAGTCCAACACTTGGCTCGATTCTACTTCGCAAGCTCGCTCTTCAGCGAGCTAGAAGTAGTTCGCCATTCGGAACTGCTCCCACAACCGTTGAACAAATCTAACGATGGTTCGGAGTCTAACACTTGGCTCGATTCTACTTCGCAAGCTCGCTCTTCAGCGAGCTAGAAGTAGTTCGCCATTCGGAATTGCTCCCACAACCGTTGAACAAATCTAACGATGGTTCAGAGTCCAACACTTGGTTCGATTCTGCTCCGCAAGCTCGCTCTTAAGCAAGTTAGGAGTGGTTCGCCATTCAGAATTGCTCCCACAACCGTTGAACAAACTCTAACGACGAGTTCGAAGTCCAACACTTGATTCAATTCCGCTCCGCAAGCTCGCTCTTAAGCAAGCTAGGAGTGGTTCGCTACTCGGAATTGCTCCCACAACCATTGAACAAACTCTAGCGACGAGTTCAAAGTCCAACACTAGGTTTGACTCCACTTCTTAAGCTCTATCAAGCAAGCCAGAAGTGGGTCGCCCATAAGAAAGGAGGTTTGCTTCTGATTTTGAGTAGTTGTCAAAAGTTGGAAGAGTAATACTTAAACTAATACCAGCCAACGCAACATTCGAACAACAGAAGCAAAACAAACTTTTTTATTAAGAGCCCGGACAAGGCTGACACTGCAACGAATTTTTACAATAACTTGAAGAGCATAATACAACTTATTTAACGCTTCTTTGGTAGGGAAATGCTTCGGTTCAGAGACACATAAGGGCGGCGTCGCTTTACCTCTGAGCTCGACTCTAAACCAGCGAAGCGAGACCCCCCTTCGCCGCTAATTCTAGTTGTGGCCCCAACCGAGGCGCCACTAGACGAAACGGCTACACCACTCTGAGCGTCGGCTGGGCTCCACCTAACTGCAGGCGAACGAGTCGCAAGTTCGTAGAACGAGATACCTCTTTCGCTCTCTTCGCGGGTATACGATGTACTGCGAACATTGGCTCTTACGGGCTGAGGTTTCAGCATTGCGATCTCCTCCTCTAGCTCGACGATCCTATCTCTCAGAATATCGTCTTCTGCCGACACTTTGAGACGGGGAAGTTTGGACGAGCCTGCGACATTTGTGCTATCGGCCACAATACGACGGAGATGAGTCACTTCGATACCTCGGTCGATCGTGATCCTCCTCAGTTTGTCAATTCTTGACGACAACTCATCGCGCTCGGACATCAACTTCCCCACCTTCGAGGCTAACTCCTCTTGCTCCGCCGAATGCTCTTTCACTGTTACCTCTAGATGACGAACCTCCGTCAGTAGTTCGCTATTCTTTTGGTCGACATCAAAGAGATCCTTACGGAGCAACTCTATCTCGCCTTCGAGACGAGTTTGTCGAGGTTGCTTTCGCAGTTCCCTCAACTCTCAAAAATACTCTCTCGCAGTTGCTTTGATGTCCTCCAACTTCAAGAAGTCATAAAACGCCTTATCCCGACTACGAGAAAGGGCATCCTTCGTTTTCTCCAACTCAGTACGGAGATAGGAGACTTCAGTAATCGGACCAAACTCGACCTGAAAAGCGGAGAAAGATCAGAAGAAGTCTTCGACACTCGAAGACACAATCCGAGCAAAAAGAGTTGAATAAATTTGCGAAATTTTGTAATGTTCAGCCAAAACGAAATCATTTCATTAAAAGTCAAAAGTTTACAAAAAGCGGTGGCCAGTCCGCAGTTAGGCATTACAAAAAGAAGAAGAAGAACAGAAAAAGAGAAGAGACGACAAAGTTAGGGGTCAACCTCATCGTCGCTCGGCACAACAACGATTGCACCCTCGGCTTCGGGGTTTTCGCCCTCCAGCCTCGGATCGAACTCGGCCAAGGGCAGCTCTTCCTCACCCTCTACGGAGTCGTAGAAGTAATAGGACGAGACGTCGAACCCGGGGTTCCGAGCGACAACATGCTTCAGTGCTCGGCCGTACGCCTCCTCCATGTTCGTCAGCATGTGGGCTTCGGCCTCGTCCCGAACAGCTTTCTCTGCGGCCGCCACCTTCGCCGCTTGCTCGGTCAGGGCCTCCTCCGTCGCCTTCTGAGACTGAGTCAGCTCTCCCTCAAGCCGAGCCCTCTCCTTCTCAAGGGTATCGACCTTGGAAGCCTCGGCGGCAGAACTCCTCAGCGCCTCGGTGAGCTGAGCCTTTAAGGCGGCGACCTCGGCCTCGAGCGAGGTAGAACGCAACTGTTCGGCCTCCAGTTCCTTCACCGCTTTAGACCGCTCCAACCGTTCCCGGTCGTTCTGAACGGTCATCTCCTTCTCCTTGCTCGCGAATTCCTCGAGCAAGTAGTTGAAGTGGCAGAGGGTCTACAAGCAACACAAGAAATAGTCAAGAACGAGCGCAAAAACTTAAGAATAATTCTCAAAGTAATCTACTACTTACCGACATAGTGTTTCGAGCGATCTGCATCATGGCGTCCCCAACTTCACCTGCCTTAAGCGCCGCTCGGTCTTTAGGGGTCGGCAGGTGCTTCACCGCCTGCATGCAAATGTTACCGTCTCCCAAAAACCAGTCAACCTTCATGACCCACCAGTCAGGGACGAAGATGCGTTTATGCTCCTCGGTCAGAATCTTCTCCGCCTCGGCTGTGAGAGGCGGAACATCGAGAGACAGCGCTGCACTGATGTTGAACGCTCCGCGGGAAGATCCTGGAGCGTCTGTTTGCGCCGTTAGGGTCGGCGCGTTCGAGGCAGGTGGGGCGGTCGGCACGACAAGGCATTGCTCATGCTCGACCGAAGGAGCCTCGACAACCTGTCGCTCGGGGGTCGGGGAAACCGAGGCGACCTTGGGCGCTCGGCTGCCTTGAGGTCCGGACACGGTCCTCTTTATCTTCCTCGTCTCCTGCTCCCTAGCTGCTCGGGCCTTAGCCATCAGACCTTTGTAGTCCATGCCGGAGGATTCTGCACAAGCCGAGTGAAAAAAGTTAGAAAAATTTTCCAAAACCTCAAAGACAAAACAAGAAAAGGAGAGGCATACTAGGGTCGATCGGACTGAGACCCCCTCAGAACAATGCCTCCTCGGTGATGTCTTTCCAACTGAGGGTCGGAAGACCGAGCAACCTCTCCACAATCTCTGCCTCCTCGTTGCTGAGAACGGGCTCTTTCTTCACCCGCTTCGGCAGACCGTCCCTCGACCACACCATCGGGATCACCCATGGCTCGGGAGCTCGGATGAGGAAGTATTTCTCCTTCCAATGCTTGATCGAGTCCGGGTTCTCGATCAGCTTCACTCCCTTCCTCGGTGAGAGATAGTACCTCTGCTCATTTTTGCTTGGCTGGCAGGGTCGGTAGAGACTCTGAAGGATGAACATGTTGGGCTCTGCGCCGACCTCCTGGCATTGAAGAACGAACACCATGACGTGTCGCCAGGTGTTCGGCATTAGCTGAGCCGGACACAAGCCATACCACTGCAGCACCTCGACCACGAAAGGGTGCAGCGGCAGCCGAAGACAGGCATTCAAGGAGTCGGCGGGAAATATGCATATGTCGGCCGAGGACGAGGTGCACGCTCGGAAACCAGGGCCAGGGAGAAGGAGCCCGTACTCCGTAGGGATTTGGAACCCGCTCTGGATCCGATGCAGATCCGCCTCGGTCAGCACCGAAGAGATCTGATCCACCTCGGACGTTTCCCTCGGCTCGTTCTCCTCGATCGACTTGGCGGTGCCCTGCGTCACTTTCTCCAACAGTTCTCCGGAGTAGCTCCGCACACCGCCAACGCTCGATAGAATGATCGGCTGCCGAACCAACTCTCCTGCAGCCTTCGGATGCTCAATTATCGTTTCCACCCCCTTGCCCTTACTGGCTCGGACCAACACCTCCTAGAGAGGCTCGGTAACCTCCACATCCGTACTCGGCCGGACCATAGTCTCTTCGGTCGGCTCCACTACCTCTTTATCCTTATCCTTGCTCGGCCTGACCACTCGGCTGATGCCTAGGTTCGAGGAGGGGGTCTCATCCGTGGGAGAAATCTTAACCATTTTACAAAGATGAGGAGAAGGACTGACCTCAAAATGACTAGTATGGCCGAAAAAGATCGCCGGAGTTTGAAACGCCTCGCCGCGATAGCTAGCAGCGCCACTCGAGAGCTAAAAATTTCGCTAAAGAAGTAAAAACCAAGAGTGAGAAAGTGAAAGTGAGAAATGAGGTGAAATGATGTGGGGGTGAAAACTTATAGTGAAAAAGATGCCTCTTGGACATTGTAACGTAAGGGCACAACTCTTGGGCCTCAATTGAAGCGTTACAAAAGCCCAAACGGCTAAATAATGAAGAGCCACAACTGTTGGGAAAGGAAGCAACGTTTCAACCCAAGTAAAGCAGCTCAGCACTTCACATCCGACGGCCAAGATTGCCCCACGTCCCTCGGATCGAACACCCGAGCGACAGGCGATCCAAGCCATTTTCGTTCGGATTCCGAGCAAGTGCCAATCCGAGCTACGAAATGGAGAAAAATGACTTTCTCCTCAAAATTCGCGTAAGATTTCAATCGGATGGCTCAGATCTTGCCAGCGCCACTACACGACAAGATAGTATTTTCTTAGGAACTGTACCGCCTCGAGATTCGCGCCGCAATCCAACGGTCCAGATCGCTCCACATCGCTCGAAATTCCGAACTGAGTGACTAGCGATCCGAGCCACTCGTGCAAGGGAAGAACCAAGCCATTTCGCTCGGATTCCGAGCAAGTGCCAATCCGAGCTACGAAATGGAGAAAAATGACTTTTCCCTCAAAATTCGCGTAAGATTTCGATCGGACGGCTCAGATCTTGCCAGCGCCACTACATGACAAGATAGTATTTTCTTGGAAACTGTGCTGCCTCGAGATTTGCACCAAGATCCAACGGCTCAGATCGCTCCACGTCGCTCGGAATTCCAAACTGAATGACTAGCGATCCGAGCCACTTGCGCGAGGGTAAAACCGAGCCATATCTCTCGGATTCCGAGCAAGTGCCAATCCGACCCTCGAAAGTGAAGAAAAACGCTGCCGAGCATCTCCGACCATTGGATCATTACGAAATTCATGCCTGAGATGATGGACGGCCCAGATTCGCCACGTCCACTAAACGACAAGATAGTGTTTTCTTAGAAACTATGTCGCCTCGAGATTCGCGCCAAGATCCAACAGCTCAGATCGCTCCATGTCGCTCGGAATTCCGAACTGAATGACTAACGATCCGAGCCACTTGCGCGAGGTTAAAACCGACCCATATCGCTCGGATTCCGAGCAAGTACCATCCGACCCTCGAAAGTGAAGAAAAATGCTGCCGAGCGTCTCCGACCATTGGATCATTACGAAATTCACGCCTGAGATGATGGACGGCCCAGATTGCACCACGTCCACTAAACGACAAAATAGTATTTTCTTAGAAACTGTGCCGCCTCGAGATTCGCACCAAGATCCAACAGCTCAGATCGCTCCACGTCGCTTGGAATTCTGAACTGAATGACTAGCGATCCGAGCCACTTGCGCGAGGGTAAAACCGAGCCATATCGCTCGGATTCCGAGCAAGTGCCAATCCGACCCTCGAAAGTGAAGAAAAATGCTGCCAAGCGTCTCTGACCGCTGGATCATTACGAAATTCACGCCTGAGATGATGGACGGCCCAGATTGCGCCACGTCCACTAAATGACAAGATAGTGTTTTCTTAGGAATCGTGCCCGCCTCAAGATTCGTGCCAAGATCCAACGGCTCAGATCGCTCCACGTCGCTCGGAATTTCAAGCCAAGTGACTAGCAATCCGAGCCACTTGCGCGAGGGAAGAACCGAGCCACTTTGCTCGGATTCCGAGCAAGTGCCCATCCGACCCACAAAGTGAGGAAATTACTACCGAGCGACTTGGTTCATCCGATCTTTCAGAAATTCGCGCCCGCTCAGGATCAACGGTCCAAATCGCGCCACGCCATAATTCGGTATTTAATCTACTAAAATCGTTTTATTTATTTAAAAAATTGCGAAAAAATGATTAAAAATTCGGGAAAATTAATTAAAAATCCTAGAAAATAATTATAAAATCGAGGAAATATTTTTGAGCTCCCGAGTGAATAATTATTGCCTGGGACCATTTATTAAGACCCCCGAACGACGAATCGACACTTCACAAAATTAAGTAAATATTCCGAAAAAATAGATAAAAATTGCCAAATGTCCAGAAGAGTTCAAGAACAACTCGGAGCATGCAACTAACTTAGAAAATCACCATACTGCCTCCCGCGAAGATTCGAAGCCATTCATTTGGACTCCGATACAACTCCGCCAGCCATTAAAACAGTAAAACTACTCCTCAAAGGCTGATCAAGCTCAGTCTTCGGGAGTGGGGGGCTCGTGATATGGCTAAAAATGGGGTTAAATCGGAACCGTCCAAATCAGGAATGAATCTTAAAGCGTAGGGGTAAAATGGTAATTTCACCTACCAATGGGTCTGAAGCGAGTACTGGTTCTCCTCCTCAAAGATCCATTAACCCACGAACGGATCCACCTCAACTGGGTGCGGGTTTCAACCCGCATTAAACCCGGTCCACCAGGATAGAATTAGGGTTTCTAATTAATACTAATCAACGGCCTTGATTCACATCTATCCTTTCACCAGGGGATTAGGGATTACATTCCTTATCTAACCATAGGGATTACATTCCTAATCTGACCCCCAACGACGCCTATAAATACCCCCCATCCATCTCTATTAAGAGGTAATCAATCTTTTGCCAGTTTTACGTTCTTTCATAATCACTTCTGATTACTGACTTGAGCGTCGGAGGGTGCGTCGCCGGGATTAACCCCGGTGTCTCGCACTTTTTGCAGGTGAACGGCGGGAATCAACGGTCGAACTCCGGCGGAACCGGTAACAGGTTTGCTATTCAAAGTTTTCCAAGAATCCACAAATACTATCTGTTTGCCCCCACACCAGATTCAGTGGCAAAAACTGTTTTATTAAATATATATAAAATCAGTATTCTGAAAAATTTTATGAATTTATGTAGAAGAGAACGAATTTAAGAGCTTTTGAAAAATGAAATAATTTTGATAAACAGAGATCGAGTTAAAAATAATTTAATCCATCCTCATATCAGTTAACCACCGTGGTCATACTGGTTATTGGGTGCGCTACAAGGCCGTTACTGTAGCTAAGCGGCACTGTTGTGCCTGGGTTCGAGTCTTGGCAGAGGCTTTTCTTTTTGAAAATTTGATTTTCCACCAAACCCGAGAACAAAACTTAACCATGCTTAAACCCCTCCTTTAGACAGTTGAGCACTATGGTCTTTCTGGTTAGTGGGTGGGGGTTAGTGCAGTCACTGTTCACCTGTGTGGGCTTTGGGTGTGGGTTCAAAACCGACTGTGCTCACTTTTTTTTTGGGAAATCAGATTTTTTTTAATGTATTTGATTTTTTTATTTTTTATTTTTAGGTTTTAAATGTGTCAAAAAATTGTAGAAAATATTGAAAAAATTTCCTGAAATTACATAGACTTCACAAAAATTATTTCCTAAATATTTGGACTTTTAAATGAGAAATAGGAGTGAAAATTTAGAATAAAAATTCACAAAAAAACCTTGGACATGGTTCTTTTGTAATTCAAGACAAATTAATATGTTGTTGAACATAGAGAGAATTGAAAAGAGATTAAATTGAAATTTTTACTTATAATTAGTGAATAGAATTCAATGAGAAATTGTTTAAGAATATGCAAGTTGTGCATGAAAATTTATTGAAAAAAAGAACATGATGAAATGTGAAATTTGTGAACAAGTATACTATCTTTTTAATGAACTTGAAAAGAGAACTTAGACTAGAATTTTAGCTAAGACCTCACATCGGCAAGAATGAAAGTGTTGAAAAGAGAAATGTGATATTTTGACCAAGTTTGGGTCATTGATAACGATTGATATTTTAAAGACCGATGTAGGGGTAATGCTAAATTCTAGAATGTTAATTTTTCATTTATACCTAAAGATTAGATTCATAGTGGAGATGTGATGAACGTAAGAGAAAAACATGAGTATGAAGACCATTGGATTGGCAGCGTTAGAGTGTTCACAGGATGTTG
Source organism: Hemerocallis citrina (assembly GCA_017893485.1). Lineage (NCBI taxonomy): Eukaryota > Viridiplantae > Streptophyta > Magnoliopsida > Asparagales > Asphodelaceae > Hemerocallis > Hemerocallis citrina. Next base: position 202,326,976 of record CM030368.1, on the reverse strand, counting down.
TCATGATGCGTCATGATTAGGGCATGGACACTACTCCAAAATACCGTTCCGGTGGCGACGCTCGTGAGGTATTTGGTGACTACGGGTGGTGCCATGGTCTATGGCGGAGGTGAACTGACCACAGGATGCCTGCATGATGAGTCATGTGTCAGTGCGTGGGGTTCTCTCCAGGATGCCAGGACGTGGGTTCGTAACTCATAGAATACCTAGGATACTTATTGTAGTTACTGTAGTAGTTAAGTCATGGAGAAGGATTGAACTCCATAAGATGAAGAACGGTTAAGGGCTTGCCCTCGAACCTATGTAGTATGGGCTGCATAGAATCCGAACAAGTGCGCATTAGTATCATGTAAATAATAACAACTGCATTAAGGATTAAGTGCACTTCCACACACGTCATCAATAGGATATTCCCCTTAGTTGGTTTTGTGACAAGTATGTGCTTTCTAAGTATGAGAAATTGATGTATTATATCCTAGTGTCAGTTGAATGAACTGACGTGCCCACAGTTTTCATGCAGGACAAAGTGAATAAAAAAGACTAAGAAGGAATTGATGCTTAAAGAATTGTTCAAGTGTTGTTTTATTTCATTCATGTAATTGATGTAAATTTGCTTCCGCTGTTTAAATGTAATCCTGTTGTAATAAAAGTTTTATTTCCTTATAAAATTGTACGAATTAGAGAAGTGTAAAGATCCTGTGGAACTTCGAATTCAGTGTTATTTGGAATTCGGGCTGTTACACGAAGTCAGGTGCAACCTCATGGAGGAGTAAAGCACGGCGAGTCTATGAAAAATACTCAGAACTGACTACTTGAAATCAACGTTACAATATCGGATGTATCAAAAAAGAAAGTTAGTACTACTTTTCTAGATCATATAGTGGAGTTTAATACGGAGTTATCTGAACCGAAGTTGATTAACGTAGATGATCTAAAAGCTTCAAACTTGATAAATTTACCACCAAATTTATCCAATTTGACAATCACCAAGTTTGACGGAAAATCTACCAAGGAGAAGTTTTCAACAGAAGGTGTGATTAAGGGCTTGGAGGAGGATGCACTTAGGAAGGAGAGTCAGAAATTAGTTCCAACTTCTGTGAGTTGATTGGAGGTGGATGGTATATCGAATGGAAGAGAAATTGCACGTATGTAGGATCGGCTGCCATCATTGCAGAAGAATTGGGTATTACAAGAAAGATTGCCACAAGTGCTTGAGTCAAAGGGGGGGTCAAATCCAGTAACGCTAAGTGAGGTGATAGCTTAGACAATAATCTAGTTCCAAATTTTATAGATGTGTATGTTAGATCGTACAGCTCCTATCGTGCTAAATTTTCTTCAGAAAATATCGGATGACTATTGTATCAAGATATAAATTTCCCCCAAAATGACCCACATTTTTAGAATATTTATAAAACTGACCCACTTTCAAAACTATTTACGAAACTAACCTACTCACTATTTCAAATAGCGAGTTATTTGAAAATAAGCTCGTTTTTTGAAACAGCGAGTATATTTCTAGTGATTTCTCCAACATTTTGAGAAATCTCGTAAAGTCGCAAAATAAGCAAGACTCACTGTTTCGAAAAGCGAGCTTGACTCGCTTTTTGAAACAGCGAGTCTGGCTTTGGGTTCTGGTTATAGCTTGGCCACATCATGGTTGATAGATAAGTGTGGCTATGATAATAATGGAGTTTGTGTAGTTTGGATGAGTATGGTTGTGATGATAATGGATTTTGTGTTGTTTTGATCAGATTGAAAATAAAACTTTGTATACAGGAAAATTTTGAAGCTGCAAATTCTTCTTGACCTGCACTCGCTATCTGAGATAGCTAGTATAGTTGCAAGGAAATTTCCAAATGCAAAAAAGTCCATGAATCTCTGTAACTCACACAGTCGCTATTTGAGATAGCGAGTGTGGTTCAAACAAATTCTCTTTCTCAAATAGCAAGTGTAGTTGTAAGCAAATTTACAGAGACAAATAAGTCTTTGGAAATCTCCCTTTTGTAACACCCCGCAAAATTGAGTTATAGCAATTTTGCCCTACACGTATTTTACACATGTATTTTGTACTGTTACGGATAATATCTGTAACATTATTAATGTAAATAGTTTTACGTATTTTGTATTTCTATTTTATAAATATTTTTCGATCTCTCAAATTCATTTTGATCTCTTATTTGAACTCAACCCAAATATTTTCCGATCCATTCTAAATTTTCCGATTTTTTTAATTGGAGTTTAAATTTAAGTTTTAACTCTAATTAATCGTAATCCTAATTAAATCCTCTAATCCTAATCCTTAACCTAAATTCATTCCGTAACCCAACCTCATTTAATTCCACCTCCATTTAAACCTACTGCCTACTCCCTCTTATTTTACTATGCTCTCACCTCAACCATCTCCTCCTTCTCACTCCATAGAACAATACACTCCTACCCTATTAGCCTACTCCCCTACTATCCACTACACTGTAACATAATATACACTCCTCTTCTCATTCCACAACGCTCTCTCACTCCTATATATATCCGTACACTCATATATACAACACACTGCCTATCCCATCACACTCTCTCTCTATCATATATATATATATATATATATATATATATATATATATATAATATTCAAATTCACCCCCTTTCTTTTTTCTTCTTTTTCTTCGTTTCTTCCCCGAAACCCAAAGCCCAACCCCGACGACATCGCCATCTCCACTGCCACCACCGAGCTAACACTCCACCTTCGATGCCACCTCCATCGCCATTTCCTCCATGCCTCGCCACATTCCTCCACCAAAACCCAACAACCTCTCCTCACCCTCTGCCACCTACTCCTTGCCGCTGCCCCGACGAACACCACCGCAATCATCCCAAGATCCCCTACTTCATTTTGAAGCTCCATCGCCAACACTGGGCTCTATCGCCATCTCCAACCACCACCGATCACCTCCTCTCCTAGCACCATCATCGCACACCACTGCCTTCGACCTCCCCCGAGCTCCTCCTCGCAGCCTCGCCATCATCCCGCACCCGAAGCCCTCTAACTGTCTCTCTCTCACTCTGTCCATTCTCTCTCTCTCTCTCTCTCTCTCTCTCTCTCTCTCTCTCTATATATATATATATATATATATATATACAATTCTAATTTTATTACTCTTTTCGAACTCGGTGAACAACTGTAATCCGTAGTATCATTATCGTCATCGTAGTTGCTGTCCTTAGTGTCGTAGTTGTCGTTCAACTTGAGCATAGAAACAACCGAAATTCGGAAATGAATAAGTGAGTAAAAACTTTAACCAATTTTATTTATTTTGTAGAATATGTGCATGCTAGATAATTATTATAGATTAAGTATTAATGCTTAGATTATGTATGTATTGGTGTTCGATTATATGTGTTAATTGTTGTTAATTGATCGGGTGAGATTATGATATGATTATCTTAGAAACATTTTTATAATTCTGTCCAGAATTTGATCTCACGTCAGAAAATTGTTTTTATTTAAATACATGGATTATGAGACTGAAACTCTTGTATATGTATCATGTATGTGTGTACAAAATCTCCTCAAAATTTCATAATTTTTTAATGTTGTTTGATATTTGAATAAAATTCGAATACATTACTAGTTTAAAAATGAAACATAATTTATTTGATAAATTCTCGCTGAATATCATACTTATTTCCAAAAATCATATCTCTCCAAATATATAAAATTGTAAGCTGAAATTTTTATATGTGAATCTAGTGTATGTCTAGTATTTATTCACAAAATTTCATGAATTTTGGATATCGTTTATTATTTTTAATAAATTCAAACTTATGACCGGTTGACATTTTTCCTAGATTCTGAAAATTTATACACATTCATGTGTTTGATCATTATAAACCCCTTAAATGAAGTATTGTTTATGGAACTAAAAACTGAGAATTTGAAGTAGATTCGTTAATCTTTCTTTGAGTCTAAGAAATCCAATTTTCAAGAAGTGTGGAATTTTTTGTGATTTTTAAAAGTAGTAAGAGCTACAGTTTCTGGATTCTGAACCTACTGTTTTACAAATAGTTTTAGACAGGTTTATTGGGGTTAAATCTAGAGGTTCTTAACTACAATGTTGTAGTAGACTCTTTGAGGTTTCATATGAGACTAAGAAATCAATTTTCTAACAGGTACTAGAATTTATATAATTATTGAAAGTTGTATTCACTTGTTAAGGGGACATGTGCGGCGTTGTCTCGACTGTTAATTTTTGGGATCTAGTGTTAAGAACGGTGGTGTGATTGTATAAGCCGTAGACTCCTGTCGGTACTTAGGGGATGGACCCATAAGTGTCTGTTGATGTTCAGTATTATTAGATACGAATGGGAAGAAAGAGTTTAATTCTGCGTCTCTAGGAGAGCAGGAAATGCCTGTAGGGTCGTCTTATATTCATGATAACTTTTAGTGAGGTCCGGAAGCGGAGAGAGACCACAGGGTCCCGGTAGCACCGGGGAGTGGAGAGAGACCGCTGGGGTTTGGGAGGAGTCCAATATGTAAGACCGGGGAGTGGAGAGAGACCACTGGGGCTGGGCACCATTATGGATGCTCAGGAGTATAGAAAGACCACAGGGTCCCGGCTTGACTACTACTGACTGCAGGAACGGAATTGGACCGAACAACTGCAACCTTACTAGTCACTAGATAAATATCAAAAACAATATAGAATACATGAGTAGGTATTGCATAACGAGAGATTTAACCCTGTAATGAGAAGAAATGCTAGTAGATTGCATTCGAAAATTATGTTGTATGGGCGGCATATCGTTCCAAACAAGCGTGCATTAAAAGAGCATATTTGGATTGTGCATGTTTTCATGATAAATATATGTTTAATTTTTTAATTAATTGTTTATACACACACTCATATGACATCGTATATTTGACAATTTCCTGTTCACATTTATTTCATTGATTTATGCAATGTATGTTGTTATGTTATTTTTTGAGTTAGTTAAAACTGTTGTGATTCTTACCATCAGCATCACAAGCTGACGAACCTGCAGATTGTGTTGTGCAGGTAAGAGTGCCTGAAGTTTAAGCATAGAGATGTGACATCCTGAGCGGGTCATCTTACCAATCCAAGAGGTTTGGATTTATAGTAAGATTCCCGCATTTTTCCTATATTATATTATGTTTATGTACTCAGTTGAAGGAAAAGATTTCTGGGTGTGCTATGATTTTTCTGTGTAGGGAAGTCGGGGTGTTACACCCTTGCAAGCAATTTTTTCAGAGACAAACAAGTCTATGGAAATCTCCAACTCACACAGTCGCTATCTGAGATAGTGAGTGTGGTTCAAACAAACTCACTATTTCAGATAGCGAGTGTAGTTGTAAGCAAATTTTCAGGGACAAACAAGTTTTGGGTTTCAGAGTTAGGAGTGAGAGTGGAGAGACGATGGAGAGAGCCGAAATGAAGGGTGAGAGAAAGAGAGTTTCTTTAATATATATATATATATATATATATATATATATATATATATATATATATAATAAAACACAAAGAATGCTATCAAGTGGCTTTCCTTCAATCCCCCCAAAATTAAAGGCCCAGATCTAACATCACAAAACACATTTTTTCCCCAAAAGTTTCTCCCTAAAACTGAAATTCAAATCCCTCCCCCCCCAAAACAACTCATTTATTTATTTAATTCTCTCTCTCTCTCTCTCTCTCTCTCTCTCTCTCTCTCTCTATATATATATATATATATATATAGGGAAAGGATCCGTTGCACACTAGCCCAGTGTTCAATCCCGTGCGCACTAGTTGTGGACCGTCCGATCGTAATGATCCATCTTGATCCCCATCCAACTGTTTGCATTCATTCCTGCTCATCAGTTAATAGGGGGGGGGGGGGGGGGGTATAATCGGAATTTCCCCCCCCCACACACACACTAAACCTGTCTCCTTCCCCCCAAAAAACCCTATCTCCTTTCCCTCTCTCTCCCGCTCATCTCCTTCCATACCTTCGACTGGAAAAAATCCTAGCCCAAATCAACGCCGACCTCCTCTTCAACATTATCTGGACCAATTTATCCATCTACTCCCTCCCTCTCCAACGCTCCCTTCCACTGTTCTTGGTCATCTTCAAGAGGCGAATTGAAAACCCTACCCCCAAAATCGATCGGAACCCATCGACCCTATCTCCTTTCCTCCTCGTAACGCGATCCAGATCTTGAGGCTCTTTTCAATTTCTCATCTCCATCTCCTCCATTCCCGATCCTTATTGAAGGTATCGATTTGATTTTTTTTTATTTTATTTTTTTACTTGATATTGTTGAAAAAAAACCCATTTTACTGAACTCAGTTTCAAAATTAATTTGCTATTGTCGAAATGAAATCGAAAATTATGATCTTGATTAACGTTTCAAATTTGTAACAGGTATGGAGTTAGGTGAATGTTGCTCACAATTGGGTGATAATTTTTTGTATGTTGAAGAAGGTGAATTTACCCCCACTGTTGAGGAGCATCTAATCCCTACAATAGGTATGATATTTGAGACCCTTGAGCTAGTAGAAAAATACTATGATAGCTATGCAAAATGTTCGGGTTTTCAAATGCGTAAAAGAGGTAATAAATTGAAGGATGGTCAGGTGGTGGAATTTTTTTTTATGTAATAAAGCGAGGGTGTCGAAAAGCAAGAATAATGAAATTAGAATAGGTACTACATCCAGGACATTTTGCAATGCATTGGTTAGGGTGAGATTAAACAAAGAAAAGAATTCATGGTCTGTTTATTCTTTCCATGAGGTCACAATCATGCATTCACCACACCCGGTAGAAGGCATTTGTTGCCGCGTAATCGTGTTGTGTCAAGTTCAGATAAAATCATAATGGAGCAACTTGCGGGTGCAAATATTTCCACATACAAACAAATGCTTTTTTTTGAAGGTTCAAGTGGGGGATACGATAGGGTTGGATTTACTTTAAAAGACGCTAGAAACCATGAAAGAGATTTGAGGGAGTCATTAAAAGGTCATGATGGTCAAATGTTGGTAGACTTTTTTAAATGGCAAAAGGAAAAAGATCCTTCTTTCTTTTATGCATTCGAGCAAGATGAATCCGGTAGACTGTCTCATTCTTTTTGGGTTGATGGGATTGCTTGTTTGAATTATGAGGTATTTGGTGATGTAGTTTTTTTTGATGATACACATAGTACCAACCGTTATGGTATGCTATTTGTTCCATTTGTTGGGATTAACCATCATTGGCAGTTTCTTTTTCTTGGTTGTGGGTTCATCCCAAATGAGACGGCTTCATCTTTTGTGTGGTTATTCCAAACATGGCTAGGAGTCATGAAAAAAGCTCCCATTGGCATTGTAACGGACCAAGACCGGGGTATTGGTGCTGCAATTCAACAAGTTTTTCCTCATATTCGCCATAGATATTGTATATGGCATATTTTAGATAAAATCCCTTCCGAGGTGTCTCAATTGGTTCAAAATTCTAAGTTCATGGAAGTTTTTAAAGCTAATATTTGGAATTCTTATGACTGTGTCTCTTTTAAAGAACAATGGAAGGCATTAGTTGTGAAATTTAGGCCAGAAAACAACAAATGGTTGAGTGATATTTTTCATATTCGTGAGAAATGGGCCCCCGTATACCATAGGTCTCATTTTCGGGCGGGTATGTCTAGTATCCAAAGAAGCGAGGGAATGAATTCCTTTTTAAAAATGCACACCCAAAAGAAGTATTCACTTCATGAGTTTTCTTTGATCTTTAAAAGAGTTATTTGTAGGCAAAGAGAAGAAGAAGTTAAAGAGAACCACCGTACACTAGATAGGAAATCCAAATTGAAGACTGGGTGGTATATGGAGGAACAAATGGCCCAAGTATACACTTTATCAATGTTTTTAAAGTTTCAAAAAGAACTCAAGGCAAGCCTATTGTATAATGTGAATTTATTGGAAGGTGACGTGAATACTGTCATCACTTATTACACAGTGACATTTATTGGTAGGTCGGAAAAAGAGACCATGATTACTTATTCCAAAGAGACTCGGTATGGGTGTTGTTCATGCTTTATGTTCGAATTTGTTGTACTCCCTTGTAGGCATCTCTTGGCCTTCCTTAAATATTCAAATTGTAATGAACTTCTCAAACAATATATGATGAGAAGATGGAACCGTGAGGTAACTAGAAGAAGCTACACCCCCACAAATTTTGGTAAAGACGATGAAAATAATAGCGAGAATTTTGCGTCCCGCTATTGTGAGTTAAATAACTTGTCCAAGCAACAAGTTGAGATCGGACTGTCTTGCGATGAAGGGTATGAGTTCATGCGTGAAGCTATGATCAAGTCACTTGAAGGCTTCAATATGATAGTCCCCGAAGGGTGTAGTGGTGGGGCTAAAGGTAGTGGAATACGGGTACATGGGAAGTAATTGGTCTTGTCTCAAGTCTCGGTGGAAGAACCTCGTCAATGTAATACGAAGGGAAGACCAAGTGGGAAAAGGTTGAAACCAATGCAGGAGAAATTAAGAGACAAATCTAGGAAGTGCAATTGTTGCGGTTTGCGTGGGCAAGGCCATGATGCGCGAATTTGCCCAAAGAAAAATGAAAGGTATTTAATGTTATTTGTGTAATTATGAAAATTGTCAATTAAGTGTGCACTTACTTATTAATAATTATATAGTTCGCTCGATAATGACTTTTATGTGATTTGTTTATTTTTCAGTGGCAAGCGTGCATTCGCCGAAGAAGATGTGAATTCATCTACTGACAGTAGTTCCGAGGAATCTCACGATAGTATCAACTGAGGAAAGTATTTCATTCATAATCAATTTGGTAACTATTGATATCCTACTTTTATTTTTGGGTACGGGATGAATTGATAGGCAGTGATGAATTTATTGTCTTGTTCACCTACTATATATATAGGGAAAGTTTCCGATCGTAAACATCCTAGTGTGCAATCCCATGCACACTGGTTGTACACTGTCCGATCGTAAACATCCATCTTGATTCCCATCCAACGGAAGGCATTCACTTATCGCTCATCTGTTAATGTTGGAAGGGTATAAGTTTGTTGCAGTTAGGCAGTACTCTCTCTGGTTGAATTTTTAGGGCTAATACCTGCTCATTTCAACTTGACTTGAAGTGACCAAATTTTATTTTGTTTTGGTTTCACTGGTTGAAATTTGGCTGATATGAATTGCCCAAACTTGACTTGGTTGTGCACTATGTCTGATAGTTTGCATGGGGGGGTATAAGTTTGGCTGACACTTGACTTTGGCTTTGGGGTTGAAGTTTTGTGATACAAATGAAAGGAATTTTTCATATTGGAAGTTTGGTACTCATTGAGTGGCCTTACTGTATAGGCTTATTGAGACATCATTGGCTGATCATTTGTTGCAATTAGGCAGTATTATTTATGGTTGATTTTTTAGGGCTTATACTTGCTCATTTCAACACTTGTAGTGACCAATTTTTTTTTTTTTTTTTTGGTATCAATGGTTGAAATTTGGCTGATATGAATTGCACATTTCTTGACTTGGTTGAGCACTATGTCTGATAGTTTGCATGGGGGAGTATAAGTTTGGCTGATACTTGACTTTGGCTAGTGTGCACATTCAGTGCGCACGGGATTGAACACTGGGCTAGTGTGCAACGGATCCTTTCCCTGGTTTGGTACTCAGTGAGTGGCCTGACTGTATAGCCTTATTAAGCTTGTTTGGCTTATCAATGTTGCAGTTAGTTTGTACTCTGTCTGGTTGATTTTTTAGAGCGTATACCTGCTCATTTCAACACTTGTAGTGACCAAATTTTATTTTGTTTTGGTTTCACTGGTTGAAATTTGGCTGATATGAATTACGGATGCATTTAATTGAAATTGTGGTACAACATGATCATGATTGTGATTGTTACAGTCAATTTTGGCGTGGCAGTCCAACTGCAGCCAAATGTGACTACACCATCGCAGTCTCATGAATTAAAGTCATTTCTGAGCCTACTTAAATTCATTTCATGAACACAATCATCCTGTAATTTAAAATTACTTTATGGTATCTAATAAATCAATAGGAAATTTATCTAATGCTATGTTTATTTTTGCAGTCATCTAACGCTGTGCACAGATTCCAGGTACTGGCTTTTACTTATATACCAATACGAGCAGTAGTTCTTTAAAATCCTCTTTCATCATACTTGTTTCTTATTTTATTTTAATTTTGGTCTCGATGGTGGCAGGAAATGGTCGATTTCCTTGTTGACGTCTGGGAGCAGGAGGGATTGTATGATTAAGCATGAGAGATGAACATCGCTTGTCAGAGAAGAACATTGCTTGTGCTTGTAGTGAACGTGAATGAAATATGAGCATTAAATATAACTATTTTCTTGTGAAGGCCATCCAACTATTTTGGTGACATTTATGCTTTGATTCTTTTGTTTATGAGCAGATATCCCAGACACTGCAACCTGTATTTGGAAAGTGCTATCATGTTATATATAATTTATGGAACGTTGTTTAAAATGTATGCATGGATTAATGGAAAATGTGGATTTCATCTGAACTATTTTTCTTGGCGCTGAACGTTGTTTTATTTCTTGAAATCTGTTGTTTTGGGTCCGTGACATCATTTCGCTCTGTTTTTGGATCTTTTGTTGGCTGATTCATCGCTAACTTGTTTTATTCGTATCTGTTTTCCTGAAATTTAACACTTACATATCTTGTTATGTATGTTTCCCAACTTAATCAGTTATGAAGGCATCATCTGAAATTGATATGTATATGAGCATCCATCCACCATCAATTAGTTTTGCTAATGTAGTCTTGGATTGTTTTTAACCTTGGTGTTCATATTGGCATGGTGGTTATCAATTGTCAACAATAACAATCAGCCAAGCTGAAGTAAGTCTTCAAGCTAGTAGAATGCATATTGCAAGCTGAAATATGCATTCAAGTGTTCATATTGGTAAGGTATTCTAGTATGCATGCAGAGTGGCCACAAGTCTTCAAGTGTTCATATTGGTAAGGTATTCTAGTATGCATGAAGATTGGCCACAATGTCTACGTTGCCTCAGCCTTGTCCAATCTTCCATCCCTGAGTATGGTTTCTTTCATATGCTATTGGAACACAAGCATCATTTCCTGAATGCGATGAATGCAATGTTGCGTACTCTGCACTTTAGTTTGTAGTTTAGTTTGTCTGACTACTTTACAACAACACACTTGTCTCTCTAGTTATTATAGTACTAGTGTAATGCACGTGCGATGCACGTGGGAAAAATGGGAAGGGGGAACGAAAAGGACAAAAAAAAATCTACCAACACGTGCGCTGCACGTGTTGACACACACACACACACTAAGGAATAAAAAATTGTTTATTTATTTACAACCCCATCTCTCCCATTATAATAGTTAAGAAAATGTAGCAAAATTAGTGTCCTTCGCAATTGACATCACAAATTAAATATAACAATATATGATGCATCAACCTTCCGCTCTCATTATTTGGCGAATTATCTGTTAGATAACAGTACTTTGATGTATTTCTTTTCTTTTAATATCATTTTTTACTAGTACATATTCCACAATGTTACAAACTTACACCAAACAGCCACAACACTCAACTGCTTTCATTGACATTACATTGGTAGGAAATACATAATACACATTGATCCACTGAATCCTCCACCGTAGAACTTGAATCAAGCATAATCGGAGCACCACTCCTCCAAGGTCAGTATTCTCACTCCTATATTTTTCATGTCCAGGATGTTTGCTGGCTCACCCAAAAAATAAAATAAAATAAAAGGTTCGACATTTCATATTAGTGCTAGGAGTGACATTTTTATCAACATCAAAACAATCAAATTTACATGTACTGCAAATTAGATCAGTAAATTGCAAAAAAGAAATCAGTATTGCATTCCCAGTAAATTAATCTGCAAATATTCACTGGATACAGACTCCTAACATTTCTAAATCAGTTCACAATTTGAACCCTATTGTAATTCAAACAAGATTAAGAGACACTACATATTGGCATTTTGCAAAGTATGTACCAGTCAAAATAGCAACCATATTATAGCACCACATGAAGTTATTCCTTACGAGTTCCATTTCATTTTTTTCACACTGAGCTACTGACTTGGCTCAAAATAGCAACCATAGTATGTTAAATAATATTTACTAAGAGAAATGCAAAAAAGACCATGATTGCTAACATGTGACATGAAAAGATATTGCATTAAACACTTTATTTACATAATACACATCACCAATAACACATAGACTGAACAACGGGAAGAAGAGATCACTTCTCTATTTACAGGATTACATCGACTCCAACACAACATACAAGGTCCACAAAATATAACAACTACAAAATACAATTTTCTCAACACTTCAGACAACATCATAGTCAATACGACTTGAAGAAAGCCAGAAACATACCTTCAATAACGTTAATCAAGATCATAATTTCGGATTTCATTTCGAGAATAGCAAATTAATTTTGAAACTGAGTTCAGTAAAATGGGTTTTTTTTCAACAATATCAAGTAAAAAAAAATAAATCAAATCGTTACCTTCAATAAGGATCGGGAATGGAGGAGATGGAGATGAGAAATTGAAAAGAGCCTCAAGATCTGGATCGCATCACGAGGAGGAGAGGAGATAGGGTCGATGGGTTCCAATCAATTTGGGGGGTAGGGTTTTCAATTCACCTCTTGAAGATGACCAAGAACAGTGGAAGGGAGCGTTGGAGAGGGAGGGAGTAGATGGATAAATTGGTCCAGATAACGTTGAAGAGGAGGTCGGCGTTGATTTGGGCTAGGGTTTTTTCCAGTCGAAGGTATGGAAGGAGATGAGCGGGAGAGAGAGGGAAAGGAGATAGGGTTTTTTTGGGGGAAGGAGACAGGTTTAGTGTGTGTGTAGGGGGGGGGGGATTCCGATTATACCCCCCCCACATTAACTGATGAGCGAGGAATTCCGATTATACCCCCCCACATTAACTGATGAGCAGGAATGAATGCAAACCGTTGGATGGGGATCAAGATGGATCATTACGATCGGACGGTCCACACCTAGTGCGCACGGGATTGAACACTGGGCTAGTGTGCAACGGATCCTTTCCCTATATATATATATATATATATATATATATAATAAAACACAAAGAAAGCTATCAAGTGGCTCTCCTTCAATCCTGCTAAAATCAAAGGCACAGATCAAACCTCGCAAAACACATTTTCCCCCCAAAAATCAAATTCAAATTCCCCCCAAAACAACTCATTTATTTATTTAATTATCTCTCTCTCTCTCTCTCTCTCTCTCTCTCTCTCTCTCTCTATATATATATATATATATATATATATATATATATATATATATATAAACATGGACTTTTATACCCCAATTTATAATTATTTTTTACCATATACTAATGGAAACATGGACTTCTATTTACAATTAATTATCGTCATACTATTTAAACTTCAGATACATAATTGTTGATTTACAGTTTACAAGACATTTCATATGCTGTATCGTTATGAAGACGTGTCGTAGGTACGTGGCCACGGGCAAATCTAGTACATATATATATATATATATATATATATATATATATATATATATATATATATATATATATATATATTAACCAGAGTCAGACTCATTGTTTCGAATAGCGAGTCTGATCCAACCAGTCTATTCGAAACAGCGGGTCTAGTTTTGCTATTTTGTGACTTCACGATATTTTCCCAAGTATTGATGTAATCACTAGAACTGCACTCGCTATTTCAAACATCGAGTTTATTTTCAAATAACTTACTCTTTGAAACTGCGAGTAGGTCAGTTTGATAAATCGAATCAAAAGTGGGTCGGTTTGGTATATATTTTCAAAGAGTTGGTCTTTTTGAAAAAAAGTCCAAAATATCAAACTAGGGTTTCTCTATATATCTATAAATTATTGTAATTGGCCTCCATTGAGAGCCAAGAGAAAGAATACTTTATTGAAAAGAGTTTAAGGTTTTCCAATTGTAAATAACTATTATTTTTTGGTAAGACTAGAGAGATGGTCGTGGTGAGAGTTGAAACTCTTGTATCTTCTCTCTTTGAATATATATATATATATATATATATATATATATATATATATATATATATTAACCAGAGCCAGACTCATTGTTTCGAATAGCGAGTCTGATCCAACCAGTCTATTCGAAACAGCGGGTCTAGTTTTGCTATTTTGTGACTTCACGATATTTTCCCAAGTATTGAAGTAATCACTAGAACTGCACTCGCTATTTCAAACATCGAGTTTATTTTCAAATAACTTACTCTTTGAAACTCCGAGTAGGTCATTTTGATAAATCGTATCAAAAGTGGGTCGGTTTGGTATATATTTTCAAAGAGTTGGTCTTTTTGAAAAAAAAGTCCAAAATATCAAACTAGGGTTTCTCTATATATCTATAAATTATTATAATTGGCCTCCATTGAGAGCCAAGAGAAAGAATACTTTATTGAAAAGAGTTTAAGGTTTTCCAATTGTAAATAACTATTATTTTTTGGTAAGACTAGAGAGATGGTCGCGGTGAAAGTTGAAACTCTTGTATCTTCTCTCTTTGAATAATATCTCATTTTTTTTCTCCTCCAGATTAGGGCTTTCCCAAATCGAGACAGAATTATGTGCTTTGTGTTGATGTGATCTTCTATCTGGTTGATGGTTTGTATTGTTCGAGTGGCATAACTCAATAACATTCTATAAGGGCATACATCCCTAACATAATAGTTATATTATACAAAACAGAGGTTATTTTAGTAACTGAATTATGCTATCTCAGTTCATTGGCACTCTCAACACTATTCAACTTCAATATGCATGCATCAATAACACTCGTAGAGCTTCACGTCCATCTGAATTCTAAAATACGTCAAATCCGCGTGCTCCGTCTTGAAAGTCACCACCCCCCTCGCCATGAAGAAATCCCCAGTCCCTCCGACCACAGGCAAATCTCGAGTCTCCAACATCATCAAATCCGACCCCATTATGCTAATAGTTCCCTTATGCCTCGTCGAATTGAAAACCAGCGTGTAGGAGAACCATGCACTGTAAACAGACTTCATGTCGTACAAGTAGAACCCCTGCGCACGTGCCACCGGAGGTGAAGTCAGGTCTTGGTTGGCAGTGACTGCATCGTTGAACACGTACACCTTTCCAAAATTGAAGTTTCCGAGGCCAGTATCTTTGTTGACAAGGACTGACGTGGCGTTGGCCTCATTGGTGCCATCAAAGATGACCTCATGGAGGTAGAGGACCATGCGATTGCATGGTGTTTTGAGGGGTTTGTTACTGCCATGGCTAGGGTTTAGTAATAGGGTGAAAGTGAGGAAGAAGAAGAGGAAATAGTTGGAAGCTAGTAGGCTTTGCATGGTTAGGTTTAAGTTATGGTTGTGTACAAGTGAGGATATTTATAGTATCAGGTGTTGTTGTTCGTATATAAGTTATTCATTATATTCTTCTACTCCTTTAAATCTCTATCTCTACTATTTTAATAGGAGAGTTGGGATTGTAAACAAATAAATCCTAATTTTGTAACTGAGCAAACCCATGCAATATACGTCCAAATTAAATTCAATTAATAGAAATATTTGTAGACAAACAAATCTGTGTGTTGTCCGTGCATATCTAATCTAATATAAAGGAAGTATTAGATTTAGGCTAGATTATATTGAAATTTTTACTATTAATAAAAATATATTTATTAAGACGTGCATCGCACGTGAAAATTACTAGTATTAGGTAGGGAGGGAATACTTCTACTCAACATTAGGATGGGAGAGAATACGGTGGCCAAATTAATTAATAGGAGGCTCAGGACAAATATCCCTCAATTATAGTAATGGTAAGGGAGAGAATACGATGGCCAAATTAATTAATAGGAGGCTCAGGACAAATGTCCCTCAATTATAGTAATGGTTTGTTAGGTGTATCGTGCACGCTGATGAAAGAATGAACAATTAAGTTTGTACGTAATACTTGTCTAGCATGGTCATGGTGTGTAAAGATCCAATTAAGTTCACTTTTATTGCAACATTAGTTGAAGGGTAACATCAATGATTAAAAAGTAAATATAAAGGTTAGGCTTTTTCTACTGCATACAGTGGATGTCTAGTGGAAAATGTGTAATTTGGTTCACAATTTTAAACTAACTACATATCTAATCTAATATTATAAGGAAAGAGTTTTGAGTTCTTATTTGTAGACAATCAAATCCATACATCCCCCATACATAATTAATGTAAATGATGTCGTCTCAAGTGACGATGGTAAAAATCGCAGTAGATCAGAGCCGTACGATCTATGCACAGATCTCAAAGCATCTGTAGGCAGATTATCCATCAAAAGCCTATTTTACAGGTCTGGGCCCACTGCAAGACATGGGCTTCCTCCAAGCTCATAAAAAGTGACAGATTAGGCCCACTAGGAGAGACACCCAGTCCATGTTGGCTATGAGTCAAATCTCTTATCCCATAATAAGGATATCTTATCTCTTGAGAGGGAGAGACATGAAAGATCCGATAGACACGAATCAATCTCTTGAAACGTCTCTCAGGCCTATAAATACCCATCTCCTCTTCAGTCACTAGGTAATCAACAATTTGCCAGTTTTCACTCTCTTTCTCTCTCTCTTTCTAGTTCTGACTTGAGCGTCGGAGGGTCTATCGCCGGGGGCCACCCCCCGGTGTTTCAGGCTTTTTACAGGTCCATCGACTGTTGTGCAATCTAGATACCTAAATATATAGATAAACTAGACACAAATTATAAAACCTCGCAAGTGCACGAATCGTTTAGAAAAGCGTAGCAATAGCAAGGGTCGATCCCACAGAGATTGTAGACTTTAACTTACTAATCAATAAAAAGAAGAAGAATCATAAAGAGTTGTTTTAAATGTCTAAAAGAAATAAAAAGATTAAAACTAAATTAAGAAATGTTGAATCACAAATATTTATGAAGTAGTTGGGTTTAGATCTCCACCAATAGTCAGTAATGCTAAGTCACCTTCTGAACTTCTTCTTATTACTCATGTTTGTTCCCTTCAAGGGCATGATATCTACTCCTTAAAGTACTGTTTTCCTAAGCCAAGAATTAGGCATGGTATCTACTCTAATTCGTTTCTTTCATTAAGTGTTTAGCATGGTATCTACTAAGTTGCACTTAAAGAAAACATAAGATCAGTGAAAACGAACAAACACTCAAGGTTCTAGAAATTGGTATCAGATCTAGATCCCTTAAGTTGATTGAACCAGGAACCCCTAAAGATTCCCTTGTTACAATTTACGGGCACGAGATTCGGGTCGTCTCAATATGCTCATATAACAGATTCAGATAAATGGTAATGCAAACTTGATATTCTCAAGCTCTGTACGTCAGTCGACTGGCTCTCACCTCAGTCGACTGCTCTCAGAGCTTTGAGAATAAGTTTGATTATCATCAATCTATACCAATACAAACGGATTCAATCAATAAGTAAATAGAAGAATTTTAGAAGAACATAACACTACATAACTACGGCTTCAATCTACCCAACTATAGAATTTAGTTCCACATAATAATACTTTTATTAATCAACAAGTTCAAATACATGACCAACATAAAGAATAGAAGAAGAAGAAATAAACTAATGAAGTCCGGCAATGAGGTCGACTGGCTGTCACACAGTCGGCTGTCTTCGAATACTGGATCTCCTATCTCCTTCCTCGATGCTGGTAGAATAATACCCCTGTTGATGACTTGAACGCTCAGACTCTTGTGATTCGGTGGTGGTGTTTGTGGAAGATGATGATCAAAAGATGGAGTCCAGAGAAGATCAGAGGAAGATATCCCTTTACTGATATTTATAGAACACGGCTGAAGAATTAGGGTTTCCCCTTTTTCAGGAAAGTCCTTCTTTAATTGATTCGATGATTTCTTTCTTTCTTGTTTCTTCTTTCCTTCCTTATCTGTTAACCGTGCCTTTTGCTAATTCCCAGTCTCTAGATTTGGTTTGTTGGAGAATTCGCATAAAATCTGGATTCAAATAGATTTGGAATTAGATGCAGGTATATCTTCGAATATCTTATCTGTTAACTCCGCCGCAGACCAGTCGACTTGTCTTCGACCCAGTCGACTGTGTCGAGACTTCTGACGATTTCTCAATTGATCAGCCCAGTCGACTGGTGTTGGAGTAAGTCGACTGTGCCGAAACTTCTGTGTACATTTGATTTCTCTGTTCAGTCGACCTGTGTGGAAGACTCAGTCGACTGATGCTCTGTAATATTCTGTGTTCATCCTTGAAGTCCTGGATCTGCTTTGTTTTGCTGTTATAGGCTGTTTCCTATGGAAAAGAGAAAATAAGAGTTAAATACCACATATAGAGCTTTTAAATGTGCATTTATAATAAGATTATTGCTTCTAAATGTGAATAATAATGTGTTCATCATCGACTGCATCAGCAACCGTCGAATTCAGATCACATGAGTTCAATCAATGATCCAGATTCAATCTCAGGAGCTCTAACATCTTTTAACGGTCAGGGTCACATGTTTGACTTTTAGTAGTTTCCTTCAATTATTAACTCACTATCTGTTTTCTCCCACACCGAAATAAGCAAAAACAGGAAGGTTCATTGATACGCCATGTCGTGTTCATGCATATGTAGTTCTTGTCGAATATTAATTGTTTGGCTTATATTGGGAAAGGGAAAAAACAGATTGAGGCATGCATGCAGTATCAGCCCCTAACCTAACCCTAAGATGCTTAATTATTCTGGGTATCTTTTTATCTGGGGGTTTTATTCTTCCTGTTGCTGCTTATTTCGGTGTGGGAGCAAAAAAATAGTGAGTTAATAAATGAAGGACACTACTAAAAGTCAAACCTGTGATCTGACTGTTATAAACCGTTAGGGCTCCTGAGAATGAATCTGGATAATTGATTAACCTCCTATGATTTGAATTCGGCGGTGGATGATGCGGCCGACGGACCTGCAAAAAAGCCTGAAACACCGGGGGGTGGCCCCGGCAACAGACCCTCCGACGCTCAAGTCAGAACCAGAAAGAGAGAGAGAGTAGGAGAGTGAAAAATGGTGAATTTTTTATTACCTGGTGACTGAATAGGGGTAGGGGTATTTATAGGCCTGAAAGACATTGTAGAGATCGAATCGTGACCGTTGGATCTTTCATGTCTCCCCCCTGAAGAGATAAGATATCCTTGTTAGGAGATAAGAGATTTGATTCCTAGCCAACATGGACTGGATTTCTCTCTTAGTGGGCCTAGCCTGTTACTTTTTATGGGATTGAGAGAAGCCCATGTTTTGGAGTGAGCCCAAGCCTGTGAAATAGGCTTGTTATGGCTAATCTGCCTGTAGATGCTTTGAGATCCGTACAGGGATCGTACGGCTCTGATCTGCTACGATTTTTACCATCATCCTAAGCCCCCCCACTCCGGAAGGTGATTTTCATGGCTTACGAGAAGTAGTACGTCTTATTTTTAGAATCTGGCGAATAATCTTAGCAGTCGGAGTGTTCGAAGATAATTGGGACTGATCTATGGCTTTTGAAGGCAGTGAATATATTCCTAAATTTTTTCATATTTTTTTGGATTTTTTCAATTTTTTTGGAATTTTCTGAAAAATTTTTCATAGTTCTTCGGGTTTCTCCGAATTTTATGGAATGTTCTACAATCTCAAAATCACTCTTTTGAATTTTATAATTAATAAATTCAATTTTAATTATTTTATTGGGCTTTTTAATTATATTTGAATTTTTTAATCAATTTTTTGAATTAAAATTGATTTTTAATTAATTTTTTGATTTATCGAGACATGCCTCGCATTTTGAAGCAATCTGAGGCGCAGATCATGGCCTGGCTCGCACACTGAGGAGATTTGATGGCTGAGGCACGAGATCAGGGCTCGAAATTCCTGAAGCGTTAATCACGGGGCTAACGCGGATTTCGTGGAGATTCGACAGCCTCCAGTCATCTTCTTCTACCCCTCAGCACGGCAAACCAACTCGCCGAGATACCGCTTGTGCCGTTGAATCTTGGGGATCTCGCCGAGCTGCCATGCCCTTGTCGACCTTTGGGAGTGTCAAGCTAGCTCCACATGGTCGAGCTACGGGGACTCGAAGCTCCGCCAAGCTATCGAGCTCGGGCTTCGTCGCCGAGCTATGGCGCTATGGGTTCGCTGAGCTACGGAGATGTGGGTTTCGCCGAGCTATGGGGATCTCGCCGAGCTATGGAGCTCGAGCTCTCACCGAACTACGGAGTGGTGATCTTCGCCAAGCTATGGGTTCACCGAGCTACAGAGTAGTGATCTTCACTGAGCTATGGGTTCGCCAAGCTACGGAGTAATCGCCGAGCTACAGAGTATTTGATCTTTGCCAAGCTATGGGTTCGCCGATCTACATAGTATTTGATCTTCGCCAAGCTATGGGTTCATCGAGCTACGGAGTGTTGATCTTCACCGAGCTATGGGTTCTCCGAGCTATGGAGTATTGATCTTTGCTGAGCTATGGGTTCGTCGAGCTATGGAGTGGTGATCTTCGCCAAGCTATGTGTTCGCCGAGCTACGGAGTTAGAGTTTTTCGAGCTCTGTTTTTGGTCGAGCTTTGTGAGAGCTCGAAGTCGGCAATGCTCATGAGGGGGCGAGAGCTCGGCGTCGTTGGTGGGGCAAGCAGTCATGGAGCTCGATTTTGGAGTGAGGAGACGATTCGGAGTTCTCAGGTGAGCTCTGGTCTTCGAGTTTTCGAAGACGTGATTTTGGCAGGAACTCGAAGAAGAAGAAGGAAAGAAGAAGAAGAGCGGGTTGGTTTCGGGTCTGGATCCGACCTGTTAAGCCCCTTGGCTGATTTTGTTTGAGGGTTTGGGTGATGGTTAGTGGATCCGAACCCGACCCAGTCTCTTTCTCCCCCACATCCACCAAGAGTTGCCTTTGGGTATTTTTTGAAGTTTTTTAGAGAGTGGGTTTTGCATACAAAAATATTTATATGCATATGTTTTGTGTATAAGCAACAAATACATATACATACACCTTCATATGTGTATACCCCTTTTCTAATCTTTCAAAAAATCTTGCTTTGGCTTGGGGTTGGATCACTTCCGTTGCGGTGTCTTCTCGTTGAGGTAGGAGTAATATTGTGCTTGGATTGTTGGAGTTGGTTTTAAACAAGAGAGTTTTGATCAACCTTGAAGTTGTCACGAGATAGTAGGCTTTGTCTCAAGAGGAGCTTGATGAGTAATGGGTTTGTGTTGGTGGTGTACATAGTGCCCACCAAGTGTTTGTGATTTTGCTCACCCCACCATAATCACCAACTGATTGTGAGTGCCTCTTCCAAGATGTTCGCAAGGTGTTTGTGAGATTGCTTCTTCCAAGACGTTCACAAGGTGTTGTTTCTTCTGTTGACCGAACATTGTGGCGACCGTTCATGTTGTCAACTGACTGTTTGGTTGTTAAGTTACTGCTGTTTTTGGACCCGGATCGGTGTGATTCGATCGTCGATTCATTGAGAAGAGCTTAGATGTTGCCATGTGGCGATTTTACCCTCTCTGGTTCTATAAATAGGGGTCGATCCTTCCTCCCCTTCCTCATTTACCACATTCCCTTTCTCTCTCCTAAAATTTTTTGGAATGCTTCTCTCTCTAGAAATCGCGGCATTGCATTTGGTGGTGCTAGCTCCAGTTGTTGGTTCGGAGTTTCTTCCGCTTGGACTAGGTAACTTTCTTGCGATTGTTGTTTTCCATGTCTAGTATTCTGTCGATCTGTGCCTCTACTAGATTAGCTGGTCTAGAAGGAGAAGAGGGTGTTATGCTTGATCACCTTCCTGGAGTGAAGGGCGTTCGTGGTGAGGCTGATCGTTCCACCGTTGTGGAAACGATCGTCGAACCTGAGAGAGATAGGAGATGTAGGATCCAGACCCCGTTGTTCCTTGTTCCAGAGTTGATTAGGGAGTACTCGGTAGTATATCAACAGTTCCTGAGGAGCGGCATGGAATACGATGAGCCGGAGCTTGTTCATACTACTGAGGCTAATCATACCGCCACCATTCTTATACGCAATGAATTGATCGTGATAAGAGCAGGTTTTGGCATTCGTGAGTATAGCCTGCTCCTGCCAGGGCCTGGTGTCAGGGTGTGTTATGCCATGCTGGAGGAGTATTGTTTCTTTCCTTGCGATGCTTTCTTCGCGGGACTTCGTCTACCCCTCCATCACTTCGTTAAAGAGGTTCTTAATTGGTATCGGCTGTGCCCGGTGTAGGTGTAACACCCCGAATTCCAAAATACAACTGAATTCGAGATTCCACAGGATCTTTACACTTCTTTCGTACAATTTTACAAGGAAATAAAAACTTTTCTTTTATCAAAGTTATATTTACACTTGTACATTATCACAGCGGAAGCAATATTTCAATAAATTACAAGAAACAACATTTAAAATAGTCTTGCGCAGCATGTATATTTCAATAGTCAAGCATCTTCACCCTGCATATAAAACTGTGGGCGCGTCAGTTCATTCAACTAACGAAATATTATACACGGCCATCCTCTCTATGCCGGAAACAGTATAACGATTCTCATTTCTTACAAACACAAACTTGTCACAAACAAAGCTAAAGAGACTATCTTATTGATGTCGTGTCGTGAATGTGCACTTAGTCCTTAATGCAATTATTTATATTATATGACACTAATGCGCACTTGTTCAGAGTCTATGCAGCCCATACTACATAGGTCCGAGGGCAAGTCCTTAACCGTTCTTCATCTTTTAGGGTTCAATCCCTCGCCATGACTTAATCTACTATTGTAACAACGGTAAGTATCCTAGATATTTTCTGACCTACAAACTCATGTCTAGGCGCCCTGGAGGGAATCCCAACGCACTGACACATGACTCATCATGCAGGCATCCTGTGGTAATTCAGCTCCTACCATAGACATGACACCACCCACAGTCGTCAAACACCCCACGAGCGTCGCCACCGGGACGGTACTCTGGAGCAGTATCCATGCCCTATCATGACTCATCATGGGACTTCCTGTGAATACTCTCACGCCGCCAATCCAATGACCCTCATACTCAATGTTTTTCTCTTACTTTCATCACATCTCCACTATGCATCTAATCCTTAGTTTAATTGAATCATGAATAAAATCAACTCTTAGAGTGTAGCACTTCCACTATACCGGTCTTATTCATTTAATTCACATGACCCAAATATTGGTCTTCTCATTTCAAAATATCATTTTCTCATTTCTTTCATTCCCGGTATAAGGCTTGGCCATACCCTAATTCTCAATTTCAACTCATAATTACAATGTCATACTCATACGATCTTTTCATGATTAATCACAATTCATATTCCAATAGCATAGTATTCATGTATTCACACCTTTCATAATTCATCACGATCAATAATTCAATTTTGCGTGCAATCCATGTGCAAGAATAAATTTCACTTAATAGTCACCAACAATTTCATATATTCCACAAATCTATTATTCACAAATTCACAATTTTACTACAACACATTTTTCTATAATTCCATTTAATCACGCTAGTCACAAACTTCAAAAATTCATCTTTTATAACTCAAAAATTTTCCTTTATTTTCCTTTGTTTAAAAAAAATAATTTAATTTCAAAAGTGAGTCATTTCTTGCAAAACTCCAATTTCTTCTTCACACTTCACCAAAAGTTATATAAATACTTCCTAATAAGTTCCAATGATTCGTCAGAATTAACCCATAACTTTTCTGATTTTTATTCTATTTAAAAAATCCATTTTAATCAAAAAATTCCAAAAAAAATATTTTTTCTAAACTCCAAACCAACCAAGATTCAAACCAGCGACCAGCGGAGAGGCAGACAGTGCACAAGACCAAAGCACCACAGCCGCCCATCGATATAACTAAGGGTTAAAAGCCCTATGTTCTGCTCTCGGCGAATTTGGTTTTCAACCAAAAATAATTAAAACCAAAGCGGTGGTATCGAACCCGAGAGACCTCCGCTACTGTAGCGACCCAAACCCATTCCGACCAGTTGGTCTAAGTGAACATATCGATATGATAATAAATAAAATAGGTTTTGTTTTCACTCTCTGTTCAAAATTACATTTTCAAAGTTTTCAAAACGAATTTGTATCTTTTTCTCCTCTTTTGAAAACAAAAATACCCAGAATAAATCCACATTTATTTTAGCCATAACCAGTATATTTAAAACTATTTTCCCTCTTTTTAAAACATGTATTTAGCCTTAGAGTGCATATTTGAACACCATTTTGACATTGAAAACTATTACACATTTGTTCACAAAGGGCGATAGTTTCTCACACCAAAATTTTCACTACTACTATGTTTTGACACTATGATATTTTAGAGCACAAAATCAACATTATAAGAGAGTAAAACTTCCATTTTATTAATTAATCTACACATGATATATTTAATTATGTGTATGCAAAAAGACATTCTTTTTCATTTACTCAAGTCTTCCACATGATAAATATCACAATAGGGAAATTCACTACATCTATTAACAAACAAATCGATCAATTCAATTTTAACACACTAATCTACTTGGCATTTTTAATCAATAAGCATGGTTCAATAGCGAATTTCACATAAATGTAATTTAATAAAAACAACATGCATTTTAATATTTATAATAATGAGAAACATATACTTTTACTCATACGCAATAACTCTAGTAATCGATCAACACATTAGAAACAATTTTCTTCTAATTAAACAAGCATGTATTTTATTCCAACTAGTAGCTTATAATAATAATTCAATTTCATTTTCTAGCAAGCTTTCTAGTTTAGAAGTCATGAGAAACACCCACCTTTTGAAGAAAACCCAATTAAGAAAAATTCCCTAGAGCCTCCTAGATTGCGAGCGAGTGCCTTCTCCTCCTAGATTGCAATGCACTCCTCCTCCTCCTTGCTCCTTGCCAAAACCGAAAGCTCCAAGATTGGGGTTTGAATAGTCGGCCTCCAAGGGAAAACACAACACACAACTCACACACTATATAATATGTATATATCTTCTATATAATGTCTCATTTAAAATTTGCTTTAGTGTAGAATACAAGTAGGAAGAGGGGTATTTATACTATTTTTAAAGTAGATTGGACGGCTAGGATTGATTGGATAGTTGTAGAATGGAGGGCTAGGATAGGAGTGGAACTTATAGCAACCACCCACACACAAATAAACTACCCATGCACACAACCCACTCTCCCATGCCTCCACACACCATCCGGCCACCAAAAGGGTGTGCATTGCACGTGCCACCTAGTACCCCTATGTAGAAGTTTGTACAATTTAATTAATCAAAATGTTCACCATTTGTATCTACATGACAAGTGTGACAATTTAATTGATTTATTAAATATGTGGGCTTCACAAATAGTGGGCTTAGACTTGTGGGCCAAAATAATAAATTAATAATTAATTAAAGTGGGCTAACACAAATAAAATAGTGTTTTAGGCTTTAGAAAAATAAAGGACAGAAAAAAATAATTGTTCATACTACCAAAAGAAATTTTTTATATAAAAATAGATAAATAATATACACATGAAATTTGCACGTGCACAACACGTGAAAATCAATATCTTATTAGAATGAAAGTTTAGGGTATTACAACACTCCCTCCTTAGAATAGTTCCGTCCCCGGAACTACAATTAAAGAGTGAGAAAACAAAACCCAAGAAGAAAAATACAATCAAGTAAACAGCTCAGGATGATCCTTCATCATCCTCTCCTCAGATTCCCAAATAGCCTCTTCAACCAATTGGTTTCTCCAGACTACCTTGACCATCGGTATTGTCTTATTCCTCAAGACTTTCTCCCGACGATCAACAATCTCAACTAGAAGCTCAATGTAATTCAGATCCAACTGCAAACCCTCTGACACTTCGGGCAAATGGTGACTAGGATCTGGAATGTAACCTCTCAGCATAGACACATGAAAGACATTGTGCACCTGAGACAACTCTTCCGGTAACTCAAGCCGGTAAGCAGTTTTCCCGATCCTTTTCAATATCTTATACGGGCCTATGAACCTCGGGGCTAACTTTCCACCCTTGCCGAATCGGATCTCGCCTTTGCTGGGCAATACCTTCAGAAAGACAAAGTCACCAACCTCAAACTCAAGGTCCCTCCTCCGATTGTCTGCATAGCTCTTCTTCTACTCTGAGCATCCACCAACCTCTTCCTGATTAGATCAATCTTTTTAGAGGTCTATTGCACAATCTCAGGCCCAAACATCTGACGCTCCCCAACTTCGAACCAACAGACAGGTGTTCTGCACTTCCTTCCATACAAAGCTTCGTACGGCGCCATCCCAATGCTAGTCTGAAAACTGTTATTATAGGCAAACTCCACCAAAGATAAATGCCTTTCCTAACTGCCTCCAAAGTCTAGTACACAACACCGAAGCATGTCCTCAAGAATACGGTTGACTCTCTCGGTCTGCCCATCGGTCTGGAGATGAAAAACAGTGCTGAAATCCATCTTGGTACCCAAACTTGTCTGAAGACTCCTCTGAAAATGCGAAGTAAACCGCGCATCTCGATCAGACACAATGGTCAACGGAACGCCATGAAACCTGACGATCTTACCAACATACATCTCAGCTAACTTGTTCATTGAAGCAGTGAGTTTTATCGCCAAGAAGTGAGCGAACTTGGTTAGTCGATCGACTATGACCCAAATCGCACCATTGCCCTTAGGACTCTTAGGCAAACCTGTGATGAAATCCATACTGATGTTATCCTACTTCCATTCCGGAATAGGTAACGGTTGCAATAGACCTCTGAGTTTCTGATTCTCGGCTTTGACTTGTTGACAAATCTCACACCTCGACACAAATTCAGCCACATCCCGCTTCAAACTTGACCACCAGAAATGCTGTTTAATGTCCTTATATATCTTGGTACTTTCAGGATGTACTGACAAAAGAGTAGCATGGGTCTCCTGAAGAAGACTTTCTTTCAAGTCCGATTGATCCGGAACACACAGCCTCTCACCAAACCACAGCACTTCATCCCTGATTTGAAATCCGGACAACTTGCCAGCACCAATCTACTCCATCATCTTCTGAATCTCTGCATCTTCTTTCTGACTTGCAATAATCCTTCCTTTTCAGCATCGGTTGAAGTCTCAACTGAGCTAAAGATGATCCCAAGCCTTGCAGAACAACTTCAATTCCAGCCCGATCCAACTCCTCTGCCAGCTGCTTCTGAGTTGTAATCAAACTCGCCAGACTGCTCTTGCGGCTAAGTGCATCAGCGACAACATTAGCCTTCCCAGGATGATACTTAATCTCCGGATGAATGTCCTCAAGTACCTCCAACCATCTCCTTTGCCTCAGGTTCAGATCCTTCTGCTGATAGATATACTTCAAGCTTTTATGGTCTGTGTACATGTTCAGCTTCTCGCCATACACATAATGCCCCCATTGCTTTAAGGCGAAGATAATCGCAGCCAACTCTAGATCATGAGTCGGATAATTCTTCTCATGCGGTCTTAGTTGTCTAGACCCATAAGCGATTACTTTTCCTTCTTGCATTAAGATACAACCAAGCCCATGATGTGAAGCATCGCTGTAGACATCATATTCGACACCTGATCTAGGCAAAGCCAAAATGGGTGCAGTAGTCAGCCTCTCTTTCAACTCCTGAAAGCTTACTTTGCACTGCTCAGTCGACTTGAAGTTCTCATTTTTCTTGGTCAAACCAGTGAGTGGCACGACTATCTGAGCGTAGCCCTGGATAAACCTCCTATAATATCCAGTTAGCCCAAGGAAACTCCTGATTTCTTTCATTGTAGTAAGTCTTGCCTAATCTCTCACTGCCTCTATCTTCTGAGGATCAGTTGCCACTTCCTCCTTAGAAAGGATGTGACCTAGGAATGCCACTTCAGATTTCGAGAAATCACACTTGGACAACTTGGCATACAACTCCTACTCCTGAAGCTTCCTCAAAATTGCTGCCAAATGCTCCATGTGCTCCTCCTCCGACTTGGAGTACACGAGAATATCGTCGATAAATACTACGATGAAAGAATCAATGAATGGCCTCAGAACTCTGTTCATCAGGTCCATGAAGATTGCAGGTGCATTCGTCACTCCAAACGGCATAACTAAGAATTCGTAATGCCCGTGTCGAGTTCTGAATGCAGTCTTATGCACATCTTCAGCTTTCACTCGAACTTGATGATATCCTGATCGAAGATCTATTTTGTAGAAAACTGCAGCTCCTTGTAGATGATCGAACAAGTCATCAATTCACAGAATAGGATAGTTATCCATGCTTTTATCTATTTCTAGCTTTTTGATTTATGCCTCTACTGCTTTTCTTTGATTTTACGGTTTTTTACTATTCCGTGTTTCATCTTGCAGGAAGGACGGACATGGATTTTGAGGATATCTTTGTGGAGCTAGATGCGGTACAGAACAAGAGGGAGGAGGAGCCGAAGAAGCGGAAGAGGACGGTGTTGCGTCCTTCTTCTTCCTTGATTTTACCGTCCACGGTTCCCGTTGCACAGACTGAGTCCCCTGTAGGGGCACTGCCTGCCGTTAGGGCAGGTTCTTCTTTAGCTGCAGTCGTGGATAGCACCGCATCAGCCCCACTGACTGCTACGACCGCTGCAGTGCTTGTTAGTCAGGGAGACATGGTCTACACTTCCGATTGGAATGTGAAGGCCCAAGAGAACTTTTTGGGGAACTCTGCTTCTTGCCTTAAGGCCTGTTGCCACATCCCTACTCCTTCTGACAGGGAGAGGTTGAAGATGGAGCCCCCCGAGAGATCGGTCTTGGAGATTGCGAGGGCGCATGTGACGGTATGACCCAGTTTTCTTAGTTGTCTATGTTGCGCTCCCTTTTCTTGCATCATTATGTTTTTAACTGTTTTCTCATTGTTCCAGGCGATGAGCCACTTCGGGCACTTGGTAGACTTCTACGCGGCCAAAGAGAAGAACATGAGGGCTCGCATCGCTCGTGCCGAAAAAGACAAGAAGAAGGTCGTCAAGGAGTCCAAGGCGGAGTTAGAAGGGATAAAGAAGAAGGAGCAGGAGGCGTGCCACGAGTTGGAGGCATTGGCCACGAAGATGGAGGGGATGCCTCGAGCTAGAGGCATCCAAGGAGAGAGAGTTGGCATTAGAGAAAAAGAACGCCGATCTTCTGTTGGAGCTGGAGAAGGCCTGCACTGACGCGGCCTCGGATGTGAAGGTGGAAGTGGCCAAAGTCCATGCAGAGTGTAAATCGAAGCTTCAGGGGGTGATGTTGAGGTCCTATGCTTTGGCGATCTCACATGTGGTGGAGCGCGTTTCCGGTTTTGACAGGAAGGGCTACCATGTGACGCTTCGATCTGGTGAGCCTCTAGATCCCGACATGAAGGATGATGTTGAGGCTGATACTCCTACGGGTGGTGCAAGTAGCGGTTCTGGAAGAAGGACAAGGTGAAAGGCACAGCCGGAAGTTCCTTGTCTGACATGATACCGAAGCAGGTGGATGCTTGATTCACCTTGATGTACTTTTTGTCTTTCCAGTCTATTGTTGGGTTGTTTCGTCTGAAACTTGTAGTTTGCATCTGTGATGCCTAATTGCCGATTGGCCACCGCATCCTTGTATCTTCCTTTCAGTGCTTAAAGAACAATCATCTAGACTGGTTATTACTTGTGATGTTGTGTTGATGTGCCTTGGAGCGGTGTTCGCTTGTGACACTTTGCACTTTGGTCCTATGTCTGATTATGCTTTTGGGCTTGCTGATAGATGACCGCGTGATCCGATAAAGATCCTCGTAGTGACGAGGTGAAGCACCTCCACAAGCGAATGTGCATAACGGAGTTGGCGGTCGACCGTTTGCATGTTCAGTCGGATGAGGAATGGTTGGAGTCCGTTCTACTTAAGTCGGCACTAGTTGAGCGGGATTGTGAGTTAGCACTCCTGTATTCCAGTCGTCTGGCAAACTTTCCACTGCCTTCGAAAGTGACAAAAGACAGCATTGGAGAATGCGCCTTACTCAGGGAGATAATTGTTGAGGACTTGGAGCTATATCACCTCCAGGCAAGGCTTAATGGGTTGCGGATGGCAAGCACCTCTCACATTGTTGGTTCTAGGGAAGATCAACTTGTTGAAGCGAGGAAAGGTACCACGACTGTTGAGAAGGATAGTGCGATGGTAGGAGGAGCTGGGTCGAGTGTCGGGGGAGCTGTGCAAACAGCGTTGGTGCCCTTTCAACACCCCGGAGGCACCCCGAGAGGAGCGTCGGTTTTGTTGAGTTTAACTTTGGTTGGTGGAGAGTCACGCGCCTCGTGTGCTGGTTAGCAGTCACAGTTGCTGGGATCAACATTTGCTGTGCAAGGTGCTGGCTTCCAAGGAAAGGAGGTGGCTGTTATGCATTCTACAAGGAGGCTCTTGTCTCTCAGAAACAACGTTCCTCGTTCAGTACGTCGTAGGGACGGCTTATAAATCAAGTTGTAAAGTTGATGACTCCTTACTTGTAAATATTTGTAGTACCACTGAATATGAAATTGTGGACTTGTGATAATTCTACATGTCACGCACCGGTTCCCAAAAATACGGAATACGAGCACGTAACATTGGCCCAGCGAATGATTTTCATCATCCATAAGCGTCTTTACAACATATCACAGGAATAATCAGAGTCAGAAGCGAAGAGACAACTAGGCATGCAAAATTGAATCAAGATACCAACAGAAATTTACTTGAAACCAAAAAATATATAAATCTCAAATAAATCAGAATCTGGACAAGTTAATAATTTCCTGGGTCACATCACCCAAATACAAGATAAATATCCAAGTAATCAAGTACAATCTTATTCAAATTCAAACAACAATAATAATAATAAATAAAGCATGACATCCTACACTAGTATCTCATATCTCCAATGCCATCGGGCAGCTGACCATCCTGATATGCAATTAGTAAATTTGCAGGAGAAGGAAAAAGAAAATAAGTACCCGTCAATTGCAAGCTATGGGCCACTTATAATGTAGGATACAAGTACATAGGAAAATCTAAACAAATCTAGATAATAGCAAAAACAGATATAGCATGGTATAGCAGAATCAACTAGTACGGTATACTAACATGTGCCAAGTGTCAAAGTCAAAAGCATGCAAACAGATATACAAATAGTGCCAAATAATGGTGTCAAGTGATAATGTCAGACAGATAACAGGTAATCAGATAATCAGATAACAGATAGCCAGATACATATAACATATTCAGATTCAGATTCAGATACAGATACAGATGTCATGTTCTTATAAGTCTTGTGTGATTACTATCTAGGTAGCACTTCATGCGCCCCAAAAACATAACACATGGTTGCTACAACAAACAATTTCGCTTTAGATTTCGTAGAGGATCATATAGGGTTGTGTACTTAGGGTTCAGACAGACATATATCAGATAACAAATCCAGACAGACAGATAACATACGATCATATAACAGATGGGACTAAGTCCCCTCCAAGTACACCCTCCCGTAGAAAGTATGTAGTTGGGTAACAGATGGGAATTACGGGCCCCCTTCTGAGTACACCCTCTCATAAGGAAGTATGTTGTCAAGAATCAGATAATCAAAATCATGCATGATCTCATAACAGATAACAGATAATCAGATGGGAAACACAGGCCCCCTTCTAAGTACACATTTTAATGCTTTCCCACTACTGGATCTTTCCCATAAACCTCAGCTTGGTCATTTTACAATTATTATCAGACAGATGTGTATGTGCATGAACAGAGTAAATCTAGCATGATATATCGACCCACAAGTTTAGAATAACAGATAAGCATGTTCAGATGATAAGCAGTCACACAACATAACAAAATATGGTACTCCTTAATTCAGGACAGCACGACAGTACAATAGTAAAACAGTGAATCCCTTTACCACAAAACTCCAAATCTAGATCCGTCGAAGAATTTGAAAAATAGACTTCCACATGGATCCAGAGAATATATATAAGTCATATAGTGTTTCAGAAAATCATAACTCAAAACTGATTTGAAAACAGAAAACGCATTCAGCCAGGAATTAGAAAAACTACTTCAAAATCAGGAAAACAGCATCAAAACTCCTCAAATAAATCCAGGAAAAATCTGGTGTAATCCCATATATGTCTAGTATCAAAATAAAAAGTTCCATAATATTTTAGTAAAATTAGTTTAGCCAACAAAAATCATAAAACATCAAGAAACGATTGTTTGGCAAATCTGGAATTCCCAACACTGCTGTACGAAAACTGTAATATCTCGCAAACCGTGAAACAAAATCCAAATTCACCAAAAGAGAGATGAAAATAGACAAAATAAACTAACTTTCATATTTCATAAATATTTTTCATACAGGAAAAGGAATTAGGGTGAAAATGCAAATCTTTACAGAACAGCGAGCAAAATCCAGTAAGTATAGTTTTTATAAACGAGCATGAAATGACATATAAAACTCATCAATAAATTCCACCAAAATTCTGGGTAATCCTTAATTAGGTATAGAAAAACTGACCAAAATTTCAGATCAAAATAACATGGTTAGAACTAGTATTTTAATCATCAAAATTATCGAGAAACGAAATCTGGAAACGAATTAAACCTTTGTAGTAAAACAGCCATAACTCACTCATACAAAAATGAAATTGAGCAAGGTCAGAGGGGTTGGAAAGAAGAAGAATTCCTCTAAAACTCATGTTTTATACTGAAATTAAGATTCTGACTTTAATATGGTCTAAATTACTGATCAAGACAGATCTTCGACAAAACACAAAATTTCCTCAAAAACCAAAATCAACATAGATCGAACGAAACTTGATCGAAACATAACTAAACATGAATTAGAGTCTACCAAGTGTTCAAACATCATGAAATAGGGTAATTAACATATCTAAAACAAGTCTATCATATGGTTCTTCACAAATACCCAAATTCTCCCAAAATTTCACATACATGATCAAATCAAGAACGGGCAAAATATAAGTTGTTTCATGTCAATATTGTGTCGTGGGGCAACTATGGTCAAATAGCACAATAGAGACAAACCCCATCAAACATAACACATACACGAGTTGTCTCTAGAACCCAACTACACTATAAGCGATATTTTTGACTTGTATCATACAAATGAATTTGAGTACAAGTTACTTGCCTTAACCGACGATGAAAACTGCAAAAAATCAAGAACAATGGGAACGAATTCCCGGACAACGAACACAACGATCGCACAATCCATGAACCACGAACGAGAACGCAACGAACCCAAACACGAGACAACTCATGAACACAAAAGCAAGCACACGGACATGAACGGCACCACAAAACTAACCACAAACGAATCACGAGCAAAGAACACCACGGACCCCAAAACGATCACAACCCACTAACCACACACAACAACCAACCACGATCGAAACGCCTAATGCACGCACTCAACAGAGAAGTCAGGCTGGCCGTGTACCGCTGTCGGAAATGCACAGCACGGGGGGGAGGCTCCACTGCACGGCTACTGTCCCTGGTGCATCGGCGGAGGGCTAGCACAGCACGGTTGTGCTGTTGCAGCAGTTGAACAGAGAGGCAGGGCCAAGAGGTTGGCTCGCTGCTCCTGCTGTTGTGGTCTGCCTGTACCGGAGAGAGAATGAGGGCAGGAGGCTGGCAACCTCGGGAGGTGCTCAAATGCTCAGATGCTGTAGCGCCCCGAATTTCTAATATAATAACTTAGAAAATACGTGGCACAATCCCAGCATCAACTTCAATGTAACAGTACACATAGCCCACAAACATAAATAATTTTATTCCAAATTCTTATTACAATAATCTTTTTCAAACACAGCGGAATTACAAACACCTTGAATTACAATTTTCTTTTCACAACACTTCTTTTACTAAAATTTTACACAAAGCTATATTACATCAGTTTTTCTCCAAAACTATCTCAAGCATCCAACCTCCAAACTCTAAGCAACAACCTGTAACATATGAGGCTAGAGATGATCCCTAATCCCCAAAACTAAAGGGGTCAGCCATAAATGGTGTGAGTGACATAAAAATAAACAACATAATTTAATCGTAAAACATAAAGTCATCAACATCATGTATTAACCACAATGATAAATGAATGAGGAATAACAAAGATGTAAAGCATGGAATCATCATAGAATGAAAACAACAAGTGCATCTAGTCTAAGTGTCAAGTGTAGGAAAACTGGAAAACACATGCATAAAACCAAGTCAAGACAACACAAAGTCTATATGCGGACTCTCTAATGCATACTTGTCGAAGTCTATGCATCCCATTCTACATAGGTTCGGTGCAAGCCCTTAACGTCTTCACATTATAGGGTTCAATCCCCGCTATGCAACTATTCCTAACACGATGACTACTACGAGATAAAGATAAACTGTGAGTACTACCCCTTGCCTCGATAATTCCGGAGATCAATCCCACACCGCAAGTAATTTACTTGGATAATTCTGGAGATTAAATCCCACACCGAAATAATGACCCTCATCACATGAATACCCCATGTGCGTCGCCTCGACTTTGATAATTCCGGAGATCAATCCCACACCGCAAGTAACTACCTGGATAATTCCGGAGATATATCTCACATCGCAGGTAATTTACCTGGATAATTTCTTAGATAAATCCCACACCTCAAGTAAGTTACTTGGATAATTCCGGAGATTAAATCCCACATCTAAAGCCATACTGAGGTGCATAACCCATGTTTCCGTTCATCATATCAACACTAGTGCCTATCCTTATCATTTTTGGGTTATTTAATTACTTAACGAATCTCCTAGAGTTGGTATAACCTACCAGCCTAAATTCAAAATTGACTAACTGAAATGCCTCACGGGCTTCAACAAAATAACTCAACACCGGTATACTAGGGTTACTCACCTCTAGAGACTCAAACTCAAAAGTCATAATCAACTTTCCACTAAACAAAATTAGCTCAACTGAATATCTCAAACCAAATGTTTAACTGAAGACAAAGTATAGACTGAATCATCTGAAAGCCAATCATTCGAAAGAACACTCAAGTTACAAAAATCCATCAGTACCAGTCGACTCATACTGTGCTAAGTCGACTGTCCAGAGGATAATATCCAAGATTTTTAAGAAAATTAACTAAGTCATATAAGTCGACTTGAAAATCTACCAGTCGACTTACTCGAGACAAGTTCCAATAATTTTCACTAAAATATTTTAAGTACATAAGTCGACTTAAAGAGGTCATGGTCGACTGTCCAGAAAGGACTGAAATAATTTTACAAAAATAAAGATCTCAGGACACCAGTCGACTGCATAAGAGTCTAGTCGACTATCCAGAGGGGATTTCAAAAGATCTGAAGAAACAACAGCAGGGTCGTATCAGTCGACTGAGTAGTAGACCAGTCGACTGTCGGCCTACAGTTTTCATAATTTAGGTTTGAATACAAAGATCAAAACTGGAGTTTTCTAAAGATTCTTTGTTTATGGAAATAACTCGTATTCATATAAAAGTGACAAATCTCCAAATATCTCAGATTGGATTCAATACTCAATCATCCAATATCTCAAAACTCAATTCTCATGTTCTAAATTCCTAATTCTTTCATTAGGGTTTTTCAATACTAAATTTCTTCACAACTCATAGCATGATTTGATTTATAAACACAAGATCCAGATGCTCACCATCCGATCATAACCATACTCAAATCTTAACATGCTTTTTAGCAACACAATTTTATAAATCAAGATCTACTAGTCATTCATAGATTTCACATACATGGTCCAAACAACAACAATTGTTCACATGAATCATACCACAATATAAGATCCATATCATTCTCAACTTCAAATCAAAACAACATTGTCACTCGCATACATAGATCAAAACAACAAAACAATTTTATATCACTCACAAAATCAAAACAAAACAAAAACAATGTCACTCACCTTTGAATTGAGAAAATCCACGAAAAATCCTTCCTTTTGCTAGATCAAAACTTCCTCTTGATCACCAAGAAAATAATGATATAATAAATCTTGAGTTGTGCAGCGAATGACGGCTGCACGTCCTCTTTTATACAGGCCGGGATTGAAAGGAATTAGGGTTTTGAAGTACTTTTGCAAAATAGTCATTTTTCAATTTATTACTTCACATATATAACCTTCCTTAGTTAAAATAAGTTAAATAAATCAAAACTAAATAAAATCCTTTTACCACTAAGTTTTCCAACAACCCAGCACAGCCCAGAGATAAGAAAATTTCGGATTTACACTCAGGGTGGCGATTTTGCACAAAAGCCTCCCTCTTGTAATATTTGCAAATACCTCATAAAATATTCATAAAAATCCAGAAAAATCCGAAATAATATCTAATAATACATATTATATTTTTCAATCAAAATATTTGACTTTTACTTTCCAGAAAAATATTTGCACAAAGTTCTACATGAATTCCTTATTTGCAAAAACACCCTTTTTGACTAAATCTTCACCAAATCGACTTTAAATAAAATCTAAATATATTTAAATTTAAATGCTAACCATGGGAAACCAAAATATCAGTAAAAATGAATTTTCATAGTTTATTTAAGATCCAAACGACCTTTTACATAAAAGCCCCTCTCTTTCGAGATATTTGTAAAAATAGTTTTTTTATTCAGAAAAATTCCAAAACTTAGAATACACTCCATAATAAGTATGAGAACTTATTAAAAATATAAAATTGTATATTTACACCAAAATTATTTGCACGTGTTTCGCACGTGTAAAGAAAAGATAGAT
This sequence comes from Hemerocallis citrina, assembly GCA_017893485.1. Classification (NCBI taxonomy): domain Eukaryota; kingdom Viridiplantae; phylum Streptophyta; class Magnoliopsida; order Asparagales; family Asphodelaceae; genus Hemerocallis; species Hemerocallis citrina. The sequence continues at coordinate 202,290,146 of CM030368.1, read as the reverse complement.
CTTTATAAAATATTTATTAAATCTCCAGAAAATTATTTTAATTCATTTTCAAATCTTTAAATTAATATTTGAAAATATGGAGTTCTACAGGTGCACGGGGAGAGGAGTGGGAGCAGACAGGAGGATCGAGAGATGGGCGGTGCTGCCGAGGTGGGGTGTGTCGGGGCTGAGCACAGGGGACGAGGGATGAGAACGGGGGAAAGGAAGATGAAGGGGCACGCTGGGGAAGAGGGTCGGCGCGACAGTGGGAATGCCGGAGAGGGAAGGGAGCAGCTAGGTGAAGAGGCAGAAGGGGGAACAGGGGTAAGAGGATGAATGGGAGGATGGGAAAGAAGACGAAACGGCGGGGGGGGGGGGGTGTGGGGGGTGTAAAGCAGATGGGTAAAATAGGGTGGGGGTATGTATAGGATAGGATAATTAAGGTTAGGCTGATATGGGTTTGAACGGGTAATGGGTTGTATGGGGATTCGGGTTTCGGGTGTGGGACATTTTATAAATGGGTATAGGTTAAGTAGACAGTGGTTAGTTGGGTTATTGGGTTTAAAATGGACAATGGGTTTATAAATGGATATTAGGAAAATACAATAACAATAAAAATATACAATTAGGATTTTATAGAAATCTTAATAATAATAATAAAAACAATGACAATAAAAATAATAATAATATCAGCATTAAAAATAACAGTAATAATAATAATAATAATACTAACAATAATAATAATGAGAAAAGTGATAAAAACAATAATAGTAGTAATAATAATAGAAACCCAGGTAATAGTGAAAATAATAAGATTGGTATTATAATATAAATTCGTTGGAAATAATAACAAATAAAACCATTGATTAAAATAGACTTTAATAGAAGTCTAATAATACATTTTAACAAAAATAGTACGAAACCGGAAAACTAATTTACAAAAATTTTAAATACCGAAAATACACAGAAAATACACTTTTGAGAAAACAAAGGTTACAATACAAGTGCTTAGTCCTTGTCTTGGTTGAGGTGTCATCGACGGGTTCTTTGTCGCTAAATAACAGGGCTTCAAGTCTGTTGCGTATAGCTTAAAGAGTTGTCGATGGTGTATGACGGAGTTGAAAATTTCTCCATCTTGTACCCAGCTAGTTGTAGGGACAATTCTGAAGAAGAATTATTTTCCAAACTTGCTGTATGGGTCCTCTAACAGATTGTTAGAATCACATCGAATGGAGAGTTTAACTCCAAGCGTGGCTTTCTACAAGTGTTGCTAGGATAACTTTGATCTATGATTTTGGACCTCTTAATATGTTGTTAAGGGAATTTAACTAGTTGCAGGAACAGGTCGAATGGCGAGTTGAACTCTGAACATGTGTGATTACACGTTGCGAGAGTAACTCTGAACCATGAACATGGATTCTGAACTTGTTAGTTTAAGTATTAACAGGTTGTAGGAGCAGCTGGAATGGCAAAGCGCACTCTGAACTTGCTTCTTTGCAAATTGACAAAGTCTCTTTTGAACCATGAACATGGACTCCGAACCGGTCGTTGAGACATTAACGGATTGCAGGAGCAGATCAAATAGTGAAGTGCACTGTGAATTTGTGTTATTGCAAATTGTTAAAGTCTCTGTTGAGTCATGGGTATGGACTCCGAATCCATCTTATGGGGAGACTCGCAACGAGTGTTTGGTGCTGCAAAAGTGTATAAGTGTGGCACTCAACTCGCTGTTTCAGAGCCTCCAAGGAAGTTCAACTAGTTGCAGGAACAGATCGATTGGTGAGTTGTGTTCTAAACGTGCATGTTTGCACGCTGCAATTCCTAACTTTGGGATTCTGAACTTGCATTGTAGAAAGCTTGTAACGAGTGTGTAGCACCTACTAACACATCCCTGCCCCCCGGGTCTTCAAGTTGTTGAGCTATCAAGCGAGCAACTACTAACACATCCCTGCCCCCCGGGTCTTCAACTTGGTAGATCTTGTCTAGACTTGCTTGTTTCTGGGGGACCCCCGTGTTGTCCTACTTAGAGACAGTGGAATGTTCTGATGGACCGACGTGCTTAGGCAAGATTGATTGTTTATCATGATTGAGTGGAGCGGCTTTGGGTGAGGGAGTTGAGAGAACTATTGGGTTCTGGCGAGGACATGGTTGGAGCTGGGAGGAAGTTATTTAACGACTTCGACAATTCCCAGTTTAGCTGTCCAGTGTAGCGGCTTCGAGCTCGCTTGCTGGCTTTGTGACGCAATGATTATTTTCCTGTTGTAGTTCTTCAGCATGGAAAGGGAGAACCAAGGCCCCCATTGTAGCAGTGTAGCATGCCCGTGCCACTTGTTGGCTTCCTACTACTTGGCCCACGCCTACTGTTGTTGGAAATTTCATTTTCATGTGGAACGCGGAAGCGACGGCATGGAAGGCGGCTAGTCCTAGACGGCCGAATATGGCATTGTATGCGGATTTAACATCGACTACCAGAAAATCTAAGGACTTTGTCTAAGTTGCTGGTGCTTTCCCTGCTGTTACATCGAGTGCGACAATTCCCTCGACTTGGACAGGTGCACCCGAGAAGCAATGAAGGGTATAGCTGACTTGCTTGAGACGATCTCAGGAGAGCTTTAGCACATCGAATACGGCCATGAACAGGATATTCACAGAACTGCCATTGTCAATGAGGATACGACATGCCTTGTGGTATTCCATGCCTAGATTGATAACTAGTGCATCGCAATGAGGTGTTTTTACGCATTCGAGATCTTTGTCAGAGAAGGAGACTGAGAGGCCTGAACGCTTCGGGGGTGGAGTGTTATGAACCGAATTAACCTCTCTTACAAAAGCTTTACGAGAGGAGTTAGAATCTCCCCCCATGGGCCCGCCATGGATGGTGTGCAAAATGGCCATATGTTCAGAGTTTCTGGATTCAGAGGTTCTTTCAGGATGCTTGTTAGCCCCCGTGGCGGAGGGTTTTCGACATTGTTGTTTCGTTGGACAAACTGAGATAGGTAGCCTCGCTGAATTAGGTCTTCAATTTCTTGTTTGAGGGCTTTGCAATTATCAATTGTATGTCTGTGGCCTTTGTGAAAGGCGCACCATAGGCTTTTGTCTCTTTTCTTGCCGGGTGTCGTCATCCTGGTAGGAGGACGGACTATCCCATCTTTCTCTACTACCATAAAAATGGCAGATGTACCTACATTTAGGAGAGTGAACTTGTCGAAATGAGGCGTAGGAGGAGGGTGGCATAGTCCTACGCCGTTTTTCTAAAACTTTTTGGGCATTTCCTCAGTTGGGCTTTTCTGTTTGTTCCCAGAGAGTGATTCTTTCGTGTCTGGAGGGTTGAGAGCTCCCTTAACTCTGATGTACTTCTCACTCCATTCTAGGAGAGCTCTGTGAAATCACGAGGCGGCCTCTTGGCAAAGGATGCCTTTAGCTCATTATGCTTGATGTTGTGGCAGAAGGCAGCAGCTGCCACTGAGGAATCTAGAGAGGAAATTGATCTCGCTTCCGCTATGAATTGCTTGACAAAGTCCTTTAGCAATTCTTCATCTTTTTGCTTCTGTTCTAGCAGAGAGACACTGGTCTTTTCAGTTTTACGACTAGTAACAAAGTGTGCGATGAGGAGTTCCTCAAATCGGTCGAAGAAAAATATGGACTCGGGTTTCAGACATGAATACCATTCCCTAGCTGATCCTTTCAGGATGCTGTTCAGGACGGTTCTGTCGAGAGCCCCCCGAGCACCTCTCCATTGATAGGAGCATGATTAGACTCAAGGGCTACTGTTGAGGAGGAATTCGATCTTCCATAGGAGAAACCTGAGTTGGCTGACGAAGAGAGTTGGTGCGACGGCTGGAGGCCGCCCCTCTTAGTTTTGGTGGCATTGACAAAAGTTCGACTTGTGCAGTGGTTTCCTACAGATGGTATCAATCTGTTGCTGCTTATTTCGGTGTGGGAGAAAAAAGATAGTGAGTTAATAAATAAAGGGCACTACTAAAAGTCAAACCTATGACCTGGCCGTTATAAACCGTCAGGGGTCCTGAGAATGAATCTGGATCGTTGATTAACCTCATGTGATCTGAATTCGATGGTGGATGATGCAGCCAACGGACCTGCAAGAATGCCTGAAACACCGGGGGGTGGTCCCGGCGACAGACCCTCCGACGCTCAAGTCAGAACCAGAAAGAAAAAGAGAGTAAGCGAGTGAAAACTGGTGAATTGTTGATTACCTGGTGACTGAAGAGGGTGAAGGGGTATTTATAGGCCTGAGAGACATTTTAGAGATCGAATCGTGACCGTTGGATCTTTCATGTCTCCCCCCTGAAGAGATAAGATATCCCTGTTAGGGGATAAGAGATTTGACTCTTAGCCAACATGGTGTTACAAAAATTCTTTACAAAGTTGTTTTACAATAACACAAACGATTGAGAGGCACAGAAAACAGAGAAGAAAAATAGGGGAGAAAGGAAAAACCGAAAAGAAAAACATACAAATAAATAACAACTTACAAAACCAATTTCAGATTACAAGTTGAGAAGTCGAGGCCTGTGTATCACACAGTGTCCTTAAAACAGATTTTGCCTCTTCCGGTTGCTGAAATGTACGAAGGCATCTGTCTCCCTGGATGCAACGACTAGAGTGTTCACGTAAGCACCACGTAGCACTCTTGAACTGAGTAGCAGCGTCAGAATCCTATCACCGACTTACCAAAACATCAGGAGTGAAGAACAGAGCAGGACTCAGAGGAGGAAGAAAAAAGTTTTTTGGTGCAGGGAAGAAATAAGAGGGGAGGACTCTATTTATAGAGCCAGGGTTAAAACTGTAACGGCAGACAAGGCGTTGAATGCATTCAGTGTAATGGTAGACACTCAATTGAATTCAGCCGTTTACAAAAGAAAATCAAAACTGCAGCAAAAAGTTGCTCTGCACGGGGTAGGGTCAAGTGGGTCCGGCATTCGTGTCCGCAAGTTGTGCGGGCGCACACAATTCGCATGTAATTCGGTCCAAGATTTGCACCCCCCTATGTGCACGAGAGAGAGCCTCTCTTCTAGCTATCTTACAATGCTTAGAAGGAGGTTACTATATATCATCTTCTATTTCCTTTGATTTTTCTGTTGTGGGACTATGTTCCCTTAACCCATTTCAAGAATGAAAACGTCTCACTTTGAGAGACAATTTCTCATTCACCCCTTAACCGTTTTTAGCAAACCAATATATGATTTGATCTACTCACGAAGGAGAACACAAATCAATCAAGATCTCTCAATAATTCATTGTGGATCTTACTCAAAAAATTGCTAAAAAATCGGTTCGTAAATGGTGTATAAAATACCCATTTTCTAACATTCCCCACATGAATGAAAATTGACGACCACAGACACGACTGACTGACACGATAGACTTGGTGATAGAATTCAACAGTTGATTCCTGCATAGGATAGGTAGGTGTTACCCTTTGAACCTTTCCTTATGAAAATATGTTTACTTTACTAACTAAATAGTAGACGTGATGTCCTTGAACTGTTCTGTCATTCGTGTAAACGATGACATATCTCACACAAAAATCTTTCTAACGCATTTTCAGTTCTCACTGTTATGTTCGTTTTGGCCATGAACATACGCCTGGTTCTGCAAGAGTTTAACAGGAATATTGCCCTATATTATTCTCTTGGAAGCGGCCATTCTTCCCTCTTACATAGGTAATTTCTTACCTAAGAGTAACCCGCATTACTCTGCTCGGATATCCGATGTATAAGAATCATTAAAAGCCTAGCTTAACCTGTTACCTTACGGGCATCATTATTTCATCATGGAAATGAACATGGGAAAATCCCCGCAGTGATCCAACTTGGTCTTTATAATTTATTTGTCCCTTTGAACCTGGATCTTGGGATCTCCAGTCAGCTAGGTTGGGTGTCCATTGTATCGACTTATTCTTTCATGGGCTTTAGTCCCATTCCCCTCGATGATTTATCAACTAACACTCTGTTTAATCCTTTGGTTAACGGATCCGCAATATTATCCTTTGACTTTACATAGTCCACAGAGAAAACCCCAGTAGAGAGTAATTATCTAATGGTATTATGTCTTCTACGAATATGTCTAGATTTACCATTATACATATTGCTCTGTGCTCTACAAATTGCAGATTGACTATCTGAATGTATGCATATTGGAGGCACAGGCTTCATCCACCTTGGAATATCCTCAAGGAAGTGGCGTAACCATTCAGCCTTTTCCCTACATTTGTCCAACATGATAAATTTAGATTCCATCGTGAATTTAGCAATTGCTGTTTGTTTCGAGGATTTCCAAGAAACTGCTGCACCACCTAGTGTAAACAAATAGCCATTAGTGGATTTTGAATTATCACTAGATATCCAGTTCGTATCACTGTATCCTTCAAGTACAGTCAGGTATCTCGTATAGTGCAGCCCATAGTTACGAGTAAAATGCAAGTACTTCAGTACTCTTGTAATTGCTTGCTAATGCTCGCTTTCAGGATTACTCGTGTATCTACTTAGTTTACTCACTGCATAGGCTATGTCTGGTCTTGTACAACTCATTAAGTACATTAGACTGCCTATGATTCTAGAGTATTCTACTTGAGAAATACTCTCACCTTTATTCTTGGATAAATATAAAGTTAGATCTATTGGAGTTCTGGCAATTCCAGAATTATCTTTATCAAATTTTCCAACAATATTATCATCATAATGTAACTGGCTTAAAATAAGCTCGTCTGATGTTCTTGTGATTTTAATTCCCAATATAACATCATCCAGTCTCATGTCTTTCATGTCAAACCTCGAATTCAACATGTTTTTAACAGATTTAATTATCTGATCATTGCTTCCAATAATAAGCATGTCATCTACATATAAACATATAATGACATATCCATCTTCTGTGCCTTTGACATATACGCATTTTTCACATTCATTGATCTTGCAACCATTTGTCATTATGACATTGTCAAATTTTTCATGTCACTGCTTTGCAGCTTGTTTCAAGGCATATAGTGACTTCACCAGTTTACACATTTTCTTTTCATGTCCTGGAGCTGAAAAATCCACAGGTTGTTCCATGTAGATTTCTTCATCTAAATCTCCATTAAGAAAATCTATTTTTACATCCATTTGATGTACTTCAAGATTGCGCAGAGCTGCTATTGCAAGTACCATCCTAATGGAATTTATTCTCGTCACAGGAGAATATGTATCAAAGTAATCAAGACCTTTCTTTTGTTTATAACCTTTAATTACAAGTCTTTCCTTGTATTTATCAATTGATCCATTAGGTTTTATTTTTCTCTTGAAGATCCACTTGGAACCTAAAGGTTTACTACCCGGTGGAAGGTCCACTAGTTCCCAAGTATGATTTTGTAAGATAGAATCAATTTCACTCTTGATGGCTTCTTTCCATAGAGGACCATCACTAGAGTTCACCGCTTCTTTGAAGGTTTGGGGTTCACCTTCAAGCATAAAAGTCAAGAAATCCGGACCAAAAGATTTTTCCATTCTTGTTCTTTTACTGCGTCGAGGTTCCTCCTCGACTTCTTCATCTTGGTCTTCACTATCTTCACTAATAATCTCATGGGTTCGTTTGGAGGAACTTGGTTCCTCCTTTGACTTAGATGGAAATACATCTTCAAAGAATGATGCATTTCTAGATTCCATTATCGTGTTCTTTGATATATCAGTGATATCGAATTTGTACACCAAGAACCGATAGGCACTACTGTTAAGTGTATAGACAATAAAAATATAATCAACCGTTTTTTATCCAATTTTCACTTTCTTAGGTGGAGGCACTGCCACCTTGGCAAGACATCCCAACATTCGCAAGTAATTGTAGGGTGGCTTTCTTCCTTTCCATAATTCATATGGAGTTTTCTCTTCTTTCTTTTTGGGCACCTTATTCAAAAGGTAGTTAGCTGAAAGAATAGCTTCTCACCATAAGTTTGGTGGCAAACCAGAACTTGTTAACATTGTATTCATCATTTCTTTCAATGTACGATTCTTTCTCTCAGCAACACTGTTAGACTGAGGAGAATAAGGCACTGTCGTTTCATATATAATCCCATGCTTAGCACACGTGTCAGCAAATGGTGATTCATACTCTCCACCTCGGTCGTTTCTTAGCGCCTTAATTTTCTTATTGAGTTGGTTCTCAACCTCATTTTTATAAAGAACAAATTTTTCTATAGCTTCATCCTTACTTTTAAGCAAATATACATAGCAGTATTTTGTACTATCATCAATGAAGGTAATAAAATATTTATTACCATCTTTTGTTTGTATCATTTTCAAATCACAAATATCAGTGTGAATTAGATCAAGAGGTTCAGTGTTTCTTTCAACGCTTTTGAACGATGATCTTGTTAGTTTTGCCTTAACACAAGTTTCACACTTGTGTTTGGAATCAATTTGGAATGTTGGTATGTGATTTAAGTTAATTAGTCTTTGCAAAGTATCATAATTAACATGTCCTAGTCTACCATGCCATAAATTGGAAGACTCAAGCATAGAAGTAGAAGAGCTAGCTTTATTGATATTCTTGACGATGGTCATTACATTGAGTTTAAACATTCTACCACTCATATATCCTCTACCAACATACATTTCACTTTTTGAAAAAACAAATTTGTTTGACTTGAACATTAAACGAAAACCGTGGTTATTAAGCAATGAAGCAGATACCAGGTTCTTACGGATTTCAGGAAGATATGCAACATTGTTCAGAGTCAGTTCCTTTCCAGAGGTCATCTTCAAGATCACCTTGCCTTGGCCCTTTATTTCTGAAGTAGCCGAGTTCCACATAAACATTTTCTCCCTATTCTCTAATGGTTCGAAAGTGGAGAACATACTTCTGTTGAAGCACATATATCGAGTAGCTCCAGTGTCAATCCATTATTCCTTCGGGTTTGAATCTAACAAATTGACCTCTGAGATCACAGCTGAGAGGTTAATGTCGAAAACATCTTGAGAAATCCCCTGAATCAAGTTTGCTTCTCTGTTCCTGTTCTTCTTGGGAAGTCTGCATTCAGTAGACTTGTGATCCATTTTGTCACAATTGAATCACTTGCCTTGAAACTTCGGCTTCTTGGGGATTCCTCCCTTAGGCCCCAACTTGGGACCGTTGTTGTTGTGCTTGTTGGAACGTTGTTATGTTCTATTATATTTGCCTTGGCTGCATGACTGACAAGTCCAACATTTTCAGATAATCTATTGTCTTCTTCAATACGAAGCTTGACAATGAGATCTTCAATGCCCATTTCTTATCGCTTATGCTTAAGGTAATTCTTAAAGTCTTTCCAACCTTGTGGTAATTTTTCAATTATCCATGCTACTTTGAAACTTTCACTTAAGTTCATATATTCAACATGGATCTCATGCAAGATCAGTTGTAGTTCTTGAACTTGACTGATCACTGTTTTAGAATCTACCATTTTATAGTCTAGGAAGCAACCCACAATGAATTTATTAGTGCCGGCATCATGAGTTTTATACTTATGGTCTAGTGATTCCCAAAGTTCTTTAGCTGTTCTTTTGTCAATGTATACATTATACAAAGAATCGGCTAATCCGTTCATTATGTAATTTCTACACAAGTAATCAGCACTTTTCCAAGCATCCACAGTGGCAATGACTTGGTTATCCTGCTCAGCTTTCTTAAGATTTGGAGCTTCTTCATTCAAGAATCTTGCAAGATTCAATGTGGTCAGATAGAACATCATCTTCTGTTGCCACCTTTTGAAGTTCTGCCAGTTGAACTTCTCAGGTTTCTCCCAATGAGAGACTGAGATAGGTACAACGGTGGGCATTGGTACTCGTGCCGCAGTAGCAGTCGGTTCTTGCGTCGTATCAGTAATCGGCACGTGGACCGTTTCAGACAGAGCAACATTTTTCGATGTAGTGGTCATTTTGATTCTGAAAATTACATAACACGAGTGTAAGTTTTCGAGATTAAAGAAAAGAAAAGGACGTGTCTCAGATTGAGAGGCACAGAAAACAGAGAAGAAAAATAGGGGAGAAAGGAAAAATCGAAAAGAAAAATATATAAATAAATAACAACTTACAAAACCAATTTCAGATTACAAGTTGAGAAGTCGAGGCCTGTGTATCACACAGTGTCCTTAAAACAGATTTCGCCTCTTCCGGTTGCTGGAATGTACGAAGGCGTCTGTCTCCCTGGATGCAACGACTAGAGTGTTCACATAGGCACCACGTAGCACTCACGAACCAAGTAGCAGCGTCAGAATCCTATCACCGACTTACCAAAACAGCAGGAGTGAAGAACAGAGCAAGACTCAGAGGAGGAAGAAAGAAGTTTTCTGGTGCAGGGAAGAAATGAGTTAGGGTTAAAACTGTAACGACAGACAAGGCTTTGAATGCCTTCAGTGTAACGGCAGACAATACATTCAATTCTGCATTGAAACGGCGGGCAGGTTCGTTTCTGCATTAATTTCAGCCGCTTACAAAAGAAAAATCAAAACTGCAGCAAAAAGTGGCTCTGCACGGGGTAGGGTCAAGTCGTCCGGCATTCATGTGAGCGCACACAAGTCGTATGTAATCCGGTCCGAGATTTGCACCCCCCTGCGCGCGCAAGAGAGAGCGTCTCTTTTAGCTATCTTACAATGCTTATAAGGAGGTTACTACATATCCTCTTCTATTTCCTTTGATTTTTTCGATGTGGGACTATATCCCCTTAACCCATTTCAAGAATGAAAACGTCTCACTTTGAGAGACAATTTCTCATTCACCCCTTAACCATTTTTAGCAAACCAATATATGTTTTTGATCTACTCACGAAGGAAAACACAAATCAATCAAGATCTCTCAATAATTGATTGTGGATCTTACTCAAAAAATTGATCAAAAATCAGTTCGTAAATGGTGTATAAAACACCCATTTTCTAACACATGGGCTGCGTGTCTCTCTTAGTAGGCCTAGCCTGTCACTTTTTATGGGCTTGAGAGAAACTCATGTTTTGAAGTGGGTCCAGGCCTGTAAAATAGATCTGTAATGGCTAATCTACCTATAGATACTTTGAGATCCGTGCAGGGATCGTATGGTGATTTTTATCATCATCACTTCCAAATTACTACATGTCAATCATCATGTATGTAACAGAATACTCCATAATATTACCTCAATAATTGAGGCCTAGCCATCTTCTCTAGCTGTCTATTCAAGGTCTCTTCTAATACTTCTCAATATGTTAGGTGAAGCATGCCCTCTCGGTTTAAGTTTGGGAGCCTCGTATTCAATCTCTGTCTGTTTGCAAATTATAGTTCGTTGATTAAGAAAAGAGCTTTGTGTGCTTCAGTATTATCCCTGAATTTGTATGATACGTAATCTCTCATATAATTTGAGACAGTACAACTTCAAGGGATATATAGTTAATTCTAACTTGATTGCATTCCATGTTTTACTTGGAATATTACAAGTCAAGGAAATCCTAAGCCGAGCCTGTAAAGTTTATATGTATAGTATTTGAACGCTAATACTCATAGATTCTATTTCCTAACATAACGAACAAAGGTGGTTTTTGTTCTTTCGCAAAGTGGAGTGAGTGAGACAATAATATTAGTTCACAAACAGAATAGTTTTTCAGACAAGAGTGAAGACCAGGACCAGAAAACATTAATTTGCAATAACAAGAACATTACTGAATATCTATTTTGGGGTATGTTACTTGATTATTTCTGTTAGGATTAATCAAAGCGATTAATGATAGTAGCTAGATGCCAAAAAATTCTCCTTGTCAAAGAAGTCAAATGCCCACAATAACAATAATATGAATAATTATAAATAGGTTACAAATCATAATTATACTAATAGGCATACCCCCTCTCTCCCCTCTCTATTATAAAATAGAGAAAAAAGAGTAAAAATAGGAATTCGAATCTACTTTAACATGTGCAAACCACATCTTTGTGTTGGATCCTGTAGGCTAAGCAACAAACACTAGAGGGGGGGTGAATAGTGTTTATTAAAAATAAATTGCGGAATAAATACTTTCTCACGGCACAGTCGACTTAGTAGGGAACCAGTCGACTGATATAGCCAAATAAAAGAAGCTTGAACTCTCGATGCAGTCGACTTATAGATAAGGCAGGCGACTGATGAGATAAAGAGAATAACTAATACGAGACTGATCAGTCGACTGATACAAGGCTGAGTCGACTGGCCAGACAAGTTTTGCAGAGTTTAATTAAACAAAAGTAAATGCAACCACAAGATAACCAATCACAGAGTACACAAGATATATCCTGGTTCGGTCCTCCCGACCTACATCCAGTCCCCAAGCAACCCACTTGAGATTTCCACTATTCTTGAAAAATTACAAGAATACCCTACGGCGTTACGACAACAACCTTGTCTAACCCGTAGTCCTTTCTCTCAACCAGAGAAAGCAGACCCACTCTTCAACCAAGAGTGAAAAGACACCGACTCTACAACCAAGAGTCAAAAACACTCTCCAACCGAGAGCAAGAGTACAAGAGGAATTTTACAATCAACCTATAGCCTTGTTGTTGTATGTGTTGATGCACGTGGCTAAAAAATAGGTTGACTTCTATACTCAGTCCAAAGCGAATTCAATGCTATACTGGACTGAGTGTAGAGAACCAAAGTGTGTGAACTTGAAAGCTTTGTTCTTTACTGAAAATCACTTAAATTTTTCTCAAGAGTGCTCGGGTGTTTTTGTAAGAAATCAAGTAAGTTTTTCTGTTTGAGAAGAAACTCTATATAAAGAGTTTTGATCTTCTGAACGTTGGAAAGCAGTTACATAACTGTCAACCAACGGATCAGACCGTTTGAGTTTGAAAAAGTTCGTTTTTGAAAATCAGAAAACGGTCAAAAACTCTCGAACAGTCGACTGGGTTGCCATATGAGTCGACTGATCAGAGTTTGAATAATTTTAAACAGTTTTGTACTAGGCAGTCGACTGGCAAGAGCTTAAGTCGACTGGTACTTAAATGTTAAAATTCTTCAAACTGTTTTGACTTATTTTTGGGGGTTTTAAGAGACACACATGATGAAATTTTGAGTGTGTGTGTGTGTGTGTGTGTTGACAAGGCTTTACATCATACTAAGACTCAACAAGAAATAAAATACAATATTTATACAACATTTGAGCTTGAAGTCTTGAGTCTTGAGTCTTGAGTTGAAATTTGATCCTTGTCTTCTTCATCTGTATCTGTTTGAGCTTGTCTGTTTGTTCAGCTAGAATTGTCTTTAGTCTCTGCACTGCAATGTCAGCTGTATAATATAGACACATGATGCACTGTGTTGTGATCATCAAAATCAAGAACCAACATTCTCCCCCTTTTTGATGATGACAACACAATAGCTGATAACCATTTATAAACAGACATACAAGCATAGATTTAAAAAAAAACTCCCCCTGTTAAAAACACAATATGCATACATAAAGACTATATTCTGATATACAGACTGTATCAGTCGACTGGAGAATAGATCAGGCGACTGAGCAGAACCTGCATACATTATATCATAGATGCATTTTTCATAGCTGCAGTAGCATCAGTCGACTATATTCTTGGCCAAGTCGACTGACCAGAGAGATAATACTGAAAGTTGTTTCACAAATAAGACATAGATCACAGAACTCACAGATAATAAAGCACAGATAATAAAGCAACAGAACATAACACAGAACACAGAACAGAAACTATCTCTCCCCCTTTGGAATCATCAAAAAACAGAAAATAATAAGATAATGCATTTAAAAAGAAAGTTCAATACATAGAAAGGAAATCCATTGGAAAGAAAAAAACAAATACATAAAAAGTAAAAAAGATCTTCAACCATCATCTTCTTCAGAATCTTCATCTTCATCTTGAGAAGGAGTAGGAAATTGATTAGTGAAGAGATGAGTAAGATGGGCTACCTCAGAACCAACTTGGTTTATTTGGGAACTAAGAGAAGAAAGATATCGATCGACTTGGACTGAATGATTAATGAGATAAGACACACAGTCGTACATGGTTCTTGGATCATCATAATTGGCTTGAGGGAGAGGTGGATCATCAGAAGTAGAAGGTTGAGGAGCTCTAGGTCTAGAAGTTGAACCTAAGGGAGCTTGGGACGGTGGAGGAGATTGAGGGGGTGATCGAGTAGGGGCATCAAGAAGTTTCATGCGTGCCAAACTAGCACGATCGAAACACTCATATCTAGAGACAACATGTGTCTCAGACTCAAGATCTACTTTATAAGCAATAAAGATTCGAGTTAGAAGACCACCAAAGGGTAAAAAGTGAGTATGATCTTGATTGAGTTTGGAAAAGATGACATGACCCCAATTAACAGCTATTCTACCAAAAATTGCATATATCGCTTTTTGTAATTCAATAGAATATTGGTCATAACTCCCCTTTTTAGGAAGGATGTTATAAGCTAATATTCTACCAACAAGCTTAGCAATTGGTTGTAGATTTTTGCTTGTCATTGGTAGTCTAGAATGTGGTAAAAGAATTCTAGATAAAATCGAGGGATTATCTAACACAATGTCATCAAGAGGTGATCCTACATCATCAATACCCAAAATTTCATTAATCCTAGTCGGTGTGAGTTGCATTCTAATATTTTTCACCGATGACCGGATTAAGACTTCCCCATTAGGTCTTTGCACAATTTTCATATTTGTGTAAAACAAATATATGAGTTGGGGGTAGTAATTGGGTTGATTAGATAATGAGAGGAAATCATAGAGACTAGAATTTTGAAAAAGTGGAGTTAGATTAAAAGGATCTAGATCATTAAAATTTACAAATCTTCCAGGGAAGATTTGGATGGTACAAAATAGATACCAACGATCAAGTAGATCGGGGCTCAAAAGGTATTGAGTGTACTCCTGTGAAAAGGAAGAACCCTCATGAGATCTTTTCGATCGTTTGGGAGCCATTAGGGTGTTGAAAAGGAAACAAGAAGAGGAGATGTTACCAAGATGGAAGAGCGACAAATGCAAGCAGCAGTCGGCTTGCAAATACAGTCGGATTGGAGCTTCTTCTTCTTCTTTTCTTGCCTTAGGGTTTGCAAATTTGGGGGTAAATTGGAATCGGTAGAAGTGAAAGAAAGTGGCTGGTAAGAGGAGGTTTTAACTGAGAATAGACGGCTCAGATTAAATGTAAAGATATCAACGGCTGAGATCCGAAGTCACGGGTGAGGAATCGAAGGGTTTTATCTCAAAATTTTGATGAAGACTCGCTGAAGACAGTTTATCTCGCGACAGTCGACTGTTAGTGGTGATCAGTCGACTGAGTCGAGAGGAGCACAAAACAAATATATCTATTAATCAGTCGACTGGTCTATGAACCAGGCGACTGGTTGGATAAAAAGATATGTTTTAAAATGCAGGTCAGTCGACTGATACACAAAGATAGTCGACTTAACAGAAAACCAAGTTCAACAAATATCAATAAAATCACAAATTCCAAGTTCTCTTCTTAACTTAATGAAAGTATCTTCTTTAAGGGGTTTGGTAAATATATCTGCTACTTGTTTATCAGTAGAGATAAATTCTAAAGAAATATCTCCTTTTAAAACATGATCACGTAGAAAATGATGTCGAATATCAATATGTTTCGTACGTGAATGTTGAATCGGATTTTTAGATAGATTAATTGCACTGGTATTATCACACATAATTGAGGGTTTCTCAAATGAAATACCATAATCTAACAAAGTTTGTTTCATCCATAAAATTTGTGCACATGCCAAACTTGCAGCAATATATTCAGCTTCTGTGGTTGATAGGGATACGGAGTTTTGCTTTTTACTGCACCAAGATACTAGGGAATGTCCCAAAAAGTGACATGTACCACTAGTACTCTTGCGATCAGTTTTGCTTCCAGCAAAATCGGCATCGCTATAAGACAAAAGTTGAAAGTTATCGGTGCGTGGATAAAATAAACCATATTCAGATGTGCCTTTAATATATCTTAAAATTCGTTTCACTGCTTTTAAATGAGATTCTTTAGGACTAGATTGATATCTAGCACATAAACATACGCTGAACATAATATCTGGTCTACTTGCAGTAATATATAAGAGTGAACCAATCATACCTCGATAGAGTTTTTGATCTACACTCTTACCTAATAAATCTTTGTCAAGAGTAGTAGTAGTAGCCATAGGAGTGGATTTACTACTAGTACTATCCATGTGAAAACGTTTGAGTAATTCCTTTGCATATTTGCCTTGATTTAAAAATATGCCATTTGAAGATTGTTTAATTTGCAATCCAAGGAAATAATTGAGTTCATCCATGTGACTCATCTCAAATTCATTTTTCATGGTATTAGCAAATTCTTGACATAGATTTTTATTAGTAGAACCAAAAATTATATCATCAACATATATTTGTATGATTAAAATATCATTCTTAACTCTTTTGATAAACAAAGTAGTGTCTACTTTACCTA
The DNA here is from genome assembly GCA_017893485.1 of Hemerocallis citrina. Classification (NCBI taxonomy): domain Eukaryota; kingdom Viridiplantae; phylum Streptophyta; class Magnoliopsida; order Asparagales; family Asphodelaceae; genus Hemerocallis; species Hemerocallis citrina. Next base: position 202,273,728 of record CM030368.1, on the reverse strand, counting down.
TTTCAAATCCTGTTTCTAAAAGAAAAGTTTTCAGACGATCATACCAAGCACGAGGTGCTTGTTTAAGACCGTATAAAGCCTTTTTCAATTTATAAACATGATCTGGAAATTGTTCATGTTCAAAACCTGGTGGTTGTTTAACATAAACATTTTCCTTAATAAACCCATTAAGAAAGGCACTTTTCACATCCATTTGATAAAGTATAAAATTCATAAAACAAGTAAAAGATAATAGAATACGAATAGATTCTAGTCTAGCAACAGGAGCATATGTTTCATCAAAATCGATACCTTCTTCTTGATTATATCCTTGGGCAACTAATCTAGCCTTGTTCCTTACAACTTGTCCTGATTCATCTAACTTATTCTTAAATACCCATTTGGTACCAATGATAGTCTGATCAGGAGGTCTAGGAACTAAATCCCATACATCATTCCTTATAAATTGGTTTAGTTCATCTTGCATGGCATTCATCCAATATTCATTCTCACAAGCTTCTTGTATATTTTTCGGTTCAAAATCCGACAAGAATGCTGTATGAGAGATCATATTAACATGTGAACGTGTCTGAATACCATGGGAGATGTCACCAATTATTAAGTCATGAGGATGATCTTTAACTTCAACAAATGACTTTGGTAAAGTTGAAGATATCTCAATCGGATCAGTCGACTTAACTTGTTCTTCAGTCGACTGTTTTAAGTCAGTCGACTTGGAGACTTTATCAGTCGACTTATCAGATAGATTAGTTTGCTCTAAGGATGTAATCACATTATCTAAAGGTGATAAATCAGTTTCATCATCCTTATTTAATGTTGATGAAGGTAAGGATTCATCGAATGTAACATGCATTGATTCTTCAATAGTCATAGTAGACTTATTGTAAATTCTATATGCTTTACTCCTATTTGAGTATCCTAAAAAGATACCCTCATTAGATCTAGGATCAAATTTGTCTAAATTATCTTTTGTGTTTAGAATAAAACACTTACAACCAAATGTTTTAAAGTAAGAAACTTTAGGAATTTTATTAAAAAATAATTCGTAACAAGTCTTCTTTAGTTTTGGTCTTAGAAGAATTCTATTCAAAACATAACAAGCTGTAGCAACAGCTTCAGCCCAAAAATGCTTTGGTAGATTGCTTTCAACAAGCATAGTACGTGCGCATTCTTGCAAAGTCCTATTCTTTCTTTCAACCACACCATTTTGTGGTGAAGCTCTAGGAAATGCAAATGAATGTGTTATACCATTCTTGTTGCAATATTCTGTAAATGTTTTATTTTCAAATTCTCCACCATGATCACTTCTAATAGTGACTATGGTTAGAGATCTTTGATTTTGAACACGTTTACAAAAATGTGCAAATTCTTCAAAAGCATCATTTTTATGTTTTAAAAAGAATGTCCAAGTGAATCTTGAAAAATCATCTACTAAAACAAACACATATCTACTTTTATTTAAAGAAGCAACTCTAGTATGGCCAAATAAATCCATATGAATTAATTCAAGTGGCCTACTTGTAGAGATTACATCTTTTGTTTTAAAAGTGGATTTGATTTGTTTTCCTAGTTGACATGCATCACATAACTTATCCTTTTTAAAGGATAATTTTGGCAGTCCTTTAACTAGGTTATATTTAGATAATTTTGAGAGATTTTTCATGTTCACATGTCCAAATCTTCTATGCCATAACCAAGATTCATTGTTAGAGGCTATCAAACAAAAATTATTTGAAAAATCAATTGCATTCAAACATAATTCATAAATATTGTTTTTGCGAAAACCTTGAAAAACAACATTTTCCATAGTAGAATCATAAATTAAGCATGCATCTTTTTCAAAAACTATTTTATAACCTTTATCACACAATTGACTAATACTTAAGAGATTATGCTTTAAACCATTAACTAAAAGCACATTTTCTATAATAGGGTTAGATATTTTACCGACCATGCCAATACCGATGACTTTGCCTTTGTTGTTATCTCCAAAGGTGACGGTTCCTCCATCTATATTTTGAATGGTGGATAGTAAGTTGGCATGCCCTGTCATGTATTTTGAACATCCGCTGTCTAATATCCAGCGTTCTTTCTTGGGTACCTATAAAACATTTGAGGTAAATATGGTACCCTTTTTATTGGGTCCAAAACACATTAGTTTGGGGGAAACCAAACCCATGAAGAGTTTGATCTTCCTCCATAAGCAGGAATATAATTGGTAGAAGTACATACATTCAGCATATAAGAATTGATATAAGCAATTCTATCATTCTGATTAAGATTGACTGGAACCCATACTAGTTTGTTCTGTCCAGTCGACTTACCAGTGTTCCTCAGTCGACTGTTGGTATGTATCAGTCGACTGGTAGATGCACTAGGTCGACTTATAAGAGGTTTTGATCTCGTGGAATAAGATCCACTTTCTCTGGACAGACGACTGGTGGTATGGTTCAGTCGACTTAACCGAACGTTAGTATCACTTTTATCACTGAATTTAACAACCTTTGGTTTTGCAAAGAAATCATATAACTTGTGTGTAACACTAGAAATAGATGCTGACTTATTCTTACTAGTGTTTAAAGCATAAGATTCTTTTACAGAAGATTTCTTAAAACCAAGTCCAAATTTTTGACTAGACGTAACTTGATGATGAAGCATATCATTTAAATTCTCTTTACCTTTGTTAAACTTAGATACATTCTTTGAAATCTCTTCATAATTCTTTTTAAGAGTTTCAAGATCAGTATCTAGACTTGCAAGGCGAGAATTTAAGGATTTTACTTCCTTATCAAGGTTAAGATTTTCTTGATTAAGTGTTTGATTCACTTTCTCAAGATTCTTAACTCTAATCTTTTCTTTCTTTAACTCCTGAAATATTTCATTAAATGCATCAAGAAGATCTTCGGAATCATAATCATTACTTACATGCTCTTGTTGTGCAGCCATAAAGCATACATTTGCCACTTCGTTATTTTCATCCGTTTCTTCTTCGGAAGATGAATCACTATCATCCCATGTGGCTTGATACGCCTTTTTGTTCTTGGCAAATTTGTTCTTTGGATATTTGTCTTTCTTGAAGTTGGATGTTTTTCCTTTGTTCTTTGCATTTTCCAAGGGATAATCTTCTTCATGTGACCTATTTTATTGCACCTGAAACATGTAGGAGGGTCATTAGAATCTTTTATTTTAGAAAACTTACCCTTCTTTAAGAACTTCTTGAATCTCCGAGTGAACATTGCTATTTCTTCTTCATCTTCTTCCTCATCTTCTGAATCAGTCATGGCTTTAAAAGCCAATGATTTCTTCTTTGCTTGGTGTGATTCAATATCTTTCTTTCGATCTTCAAGTTGAACCTCATATGCCATGAGATTACCAACAAGATTCTCGAGAGTAAGTGTTGACAAGTCATTTGCCTCTTCTATTGCTGTGGTTTTCTTCTCCCATTCTGGAGTGAGTGCTCGTAGTACTTTTCTGACCATCTCTGCTTGGGTATAAATCTTTCCAAGCGCCACAAGAGAGTTTGTGATGTCTGTGAATCTTGTAATCATCTCAGACACAGTCTCATTGTCCTTCATTCTGAACATTTCAAACCTGTGCACAAGAACAGAAATTTTAGACTCTTTTACTTTATTTGTTCCTTCATGTGTTACCTCGAGTGTATGCCAAATTTGATGTGCAGTTGTAGCATTGGATACACGGTTGAATTCTTCCTTCGTCAGTGCACAAAATAAAGCATTCATTGCTTTGGCATTGTTCATAGTTTGACTCTTTTGATCATCATTCCATTGTGCATATGGAATGGTAGGGGCAGTGTATTCCGTCTCTGTCATTTGCCATATCTCGTAGTTGATTGATTGGAGATAGATTCGCATTCGGCACTTCCAATAGTTGTAGTTCGTTCCATCAAATAGTGGTGGCTGTTGTGTAGATTGGCCTTCATGGTACTGATTTGTATTTGAAGTAGTTGCCATTGCCTGTAACCTCGCTCTGATACCAAGTGTTGGATCCTGTAGGCTAAGCAACAAACACTAGAGGGGGGGTGAATAGTGTTTATTAAAAATAAATTGCGGAATAAATACTTTCTCACGGCACAGTCGACTTAGTAGGGAACCAGTCGACTGATATAGCCAAATAAAAGAAGCTTGAACTCTCGATGCAGTCGACTTATAGATAAGGCAGGCGACTGATGAGACAAAGAGAATAACTAATACGAGACTGATCAGTCGACTGATACAAGGCTGAGTCGACTGGCCAGACAAGTTTTGCAGAGTTTAATTAAACAAAAGTAAATGCAACCACAAGATAACCAATCACAGAGTACACAAGATATATCCTGGTTCGGTCCTCCCGACCTACATCCAGTCCCCAAGCAACCCACTTGAGATTTCCACTATTCTTGAAAAATTACAAGAATACCCTACGGCGTTACGACAACAACCTTGTCTAACCCGTAGTCCTTTCTCTCAACCAGAGAAAGCAGACCCACTCTTCAACCAAGAGTGAAAAGACACCGACTCTACAACCAAGAGTCAAAAACACTCTCCAACCGAGAGCAAGAGTACAAGAGGAATTTTACAATCAACCTATAGCCTTGTTGTTGTATGTGTTGATGCACGTGGCTAAAAAATAGGTTGACTTCTATACTCAGTCCAAAGCGAATTCAATGCTATACTGGACTGAGTGTAGAGAACCAAAGTGTGTGAACTTGAAAGCTTTGTTCTTTACTGAAAATCACTTAAATTTTTCTCAAGAGTGCTCGGGTGTTTTTGTAAGAAATCAAGTAAGTTTTTCTGTTTGAGAAGAAACTCTATATAAAGAGTTTTGATCTTCTGAACGTTGGAAAGCAGTTACATAACTGTCAACCAACGGATCAGACCGTTTGAGTTTGAAAAAGTTCGTTTTTGAAAATCAGAAAACGGTCAAAAACTCTCGAATAGTCGACTGGGTTGCCATATGAGTCGACTGATCAGAGTTTGAATAATTTTAAACAGTTTTGTACTAGGCAGTCGACTGGCAAGAGCTTAAGTCGACTGGTACTTAAATGTTAAAATTCTTCAAACTGTTTTGACTTATTTTTGGGGGTTTTAAGAGACACACATGATGAAATTTTGAGTATGTGTGTGTGTGTGTGTGTTGACAAGGCTTTACATCATACTAAGACTCAACAAGAAATAAAATACAATATTTATACAACATTTGAGCTTGAAGTCTTGAGTCTTGAGTCTTGAGTTGAAATTTGATCCTTGTCTTCTTCATCTGTATCTGTTTGAGCTTGTCTGTTTGTTCAGCTAGAATTGTCTTTAGTCTCTGCACTGCAATGTCAGCTGTATAATATAGACACATGATGCACTGTGTTGTGATCATCAAAATCAAGAACCAACACTTTGAAGAAAAAAAATCTTCCTCTCCCGAATGCCACCAATCCCACTAGCCATTCCTCGCCCATATCCCACCCAACTCCCCTCCGTCGCAGCACCCCGTTAGCCTCACCATCCTCGTACGCCAGCCCATCGTTAGCCTCGCCTTCGTCGTACGCTACCACCCAACTCCCTTCCGTCGCAGCACGCCATTAGCCTCGCCGTCGCCGTACACCAGCCCGCCGCAAGCCTCGTCGTCGTCATACACTGCTCGCTACCCATGTAACTATGAATCACCCTAGGGGGGTGAATAGGGTGATTGTGCGAAAATTAAAAAAATAAATAAAATGCGTAAAGTAAAAGGATAGAGTAAGAGAAAGGAAATAGGGCAACGAACAAGACACAGCGATATAACGTAGTTCGACCCCCAGGTCTACGTCCACACCACCTACTTGTAGATTTTCTCTGCCACAAGCATTCCACTATAATTTAAACCCTTGTACAGTGATTCTCGGAATTCAGGCCGAGAGACCTATTACACCTGCATGGCTTATTCAAATAAGTCCCGCAAAAACTCACCGAAGTGGAAAAGAAAGAAAAAACTCTCAAGATCTAAAAAGACCTTGACTGAAGAAAATAATAAAATCTCTCACACTCGGAGTATTGATTGAATGATTAGTTTAGAAGAGTTATGATAGCAAGGGGTAAATAATACATGGTGAATTCACCTCAATTTATAGAGTAGGGAAATGTATCTTTCAGAAAATGAAAAGATATTTCCTAAATAGTCAGATCTGCACTTGGACGGTCGACCGCAATGATAGACAATCGACCGTTCATCTTTTAACTCGTAAGTTGAGCGATGACTGGTCGACTGATTCATCTTTTCCACAGAGATGTGTGGTCGAATGTTGTGACGGTCGACTGTTATTTCGTGCGTTCGACCGCTGCCATGCATATTCGACTTTTATTTAGCGATTTCACTTTATATTCTTTCCAAAACTAATTTATCAATCATTACTATTTTACATATATTCTTCTCACATAAGAAGAAATAAATCATCTCTTTTTGCTGGCTTTCTTGATGATTTGAAGCACATATTTCTTGTGAAGCACTCTTCCTTGATTTTCCAATCTTTTCTATTCATGCCCCTTTTGCTTGTTTTTGAATCTATTGTATCTTTTATTTTGATTTTCCTTTTCCTGTTTTTTCCTGCTAATCTTAACTAAAGATATTAGTTGTAAATGATACGTTTTGTGCACACCAAATTTAGGTCAACAATCTCCCCCTTTTGGTATGGAAAAAATATATCTTAGAATTTTAAAAGTATAAAACTGAATATATTAGAAGAGATTTAATTAGTTCTCCAAAATCTAATACTCCCCCTAAATTCATGCATGGAAGATGTTAATAAATGTGTGTACATAATACAACCCATATGTAAAGACCAAAACTTGTTTGAAGAACATGCATATATATATTTTGAGAATCAAGCAATTCTAAGAAAAATCTATTTACATAATACCGTTGATCGCGAAACTCTTTCATATACAGTGAGAGCTCGACATGGTATCATAGATTTGAGATTTTTCCAATACATATATTAAAAGTGATATAGATTAAAAGATTCAAAGACAAAAAAACATAGATTAAAAAATTCAAAATTTTTTGAAAGATGAGACATAGATGAAAATTCTAAGAAAATACTTCTCCCCCTTTTTGGAACACACCAAAAGATACAAAATATCATAAATCCAAAAAATATAATAGAGGCTGGTCGACCGCACAGTCGACCGATGAGAAATTGTATGCAACTGTGGAGAAAACAGAAGGCAGGATAGTCGACCGAAGCAAAACAAAACAGGAGTGTGTTCGACTGTGAGGAAAACAGAGAGGGGACCGGTCGACCGCCCGATCGACTGGTAAGATTGATGTAACATAGGAAAAATAATGATTAGAATAAGAAGCACAACACAAAAATAAATGAGAGATATATTTGACATGATGATCATTGTAAGCACTGACAATTGATTTCTTGATAAATATGGTTACATAACACAACAAAAGTTCATACAAGAGCAACATTGTGTGAACTGTTTCACAATGTAAACTATTCCACATGGCAATTATCAAAGACATATTCCTAACCAATACAATCTATTCCTCATCATCATCATCACCATCACCATCATCATCTTCGTCTTCATCGTCTTCATCATCGTTCTCCTCTTCATTAGGAGGGGGAAGGAGTTCTCAATCTTCTTTGCCTTGCAAGTACTCGATGGTGTTGACATAGTAATTGTATACTTGCCTTTGATAGGCGGCAAATTGATCATGAGTCATAAACGAAGATGAGGTGGAAGGAGGAGTAGCATTCTTGCCACGAGAGGAGGAAGGGGCTTGTTGGGATTGCTCTGTTTGACGATCTTGTTGGGCTTGACAACGGCAAGCTCGTTGGGTAAACAGAAGGTCAATACCCATTTGTTGAGGGAGGATTAGCATGAGATTATTGCTAAGAAGAAAATTTCTAACATCAACGGGGGAATCAATAGCGAGATTATAGATAAGAGAGCTGAAAGGTAGACCACATTTACGAGTTGTGGCAATGTTGATTGTTCGAATGATGAATGTGGCAAGGTCAAATTTGTATTCACCTAAGATAAGAAAAATTATGAATGATTGGTCCACCCGAATTTTGGTCTTATCATTTTTTTAGGCCAAATATTTGCATTGATGATTTAATTTAAAACACGGGCACTTTCGGTGAAATTTGTGGGAGCAGGACGAGGAACATGAAGAAAGTCGGGTTTAACAATCATAGACTTGACAGTTTTTTTGTCATGACCTGGTTTGTAATTGAGAGAATTGAAATCAAGGTGATAGGCATCAAATTCACCTTCAGGCAATGCATATCGCATGCGAAGATATTCGGGAGTGAGCTTAACCCGTTTGCCAAGAATGATAGATGATAAAGTAAGATCATCATTCTGGATACCCTCAAGAATTGTGAAAAATTGGCGGGTTAAGGATTCAGAGTGGGTGCTAGATGTAGTAAGATAATTCTCCTACCCAAAATTTTGAATAATTCTAACCACAACACTAAATTGTCCACCCAAGGTTTCAAGATTTATCTCTCGGTTTGCAACAACCGGAGCAGAAGAAAGTGTTGAGAAATAAAGATTTGCGCAATTTGCATTTCTAAAATTGATTCCATCTCTAGTAATATATTTAAAGGCAACAGCTTTTTTACCCTTAGATTTGTGAGAGGAAGAAGGACCATGAGAAGCCATTAGAGAGAGAGAAAGCGCCTAAAATTTAACAAGAAATTTTAGAGAGGTTTTGGGGATTTTGATGGGTTTTGGGAGCAAGAAATTAGGTTTTCTTGGAGGCTCGAGAAGGAAAAAACGGTGTATTTATAATCATACGTGTGGTCCCCACATGTCATAGAGAGAAAGGAATGTTCTGAGATCTAATCAGCCGAAAGGATCAGTCGACCGGTTCAAGAAGACGATCGACCGCAACAGAGAGAAAGAGATGAATTATCTTAACGAATCTGGCAGAGAGCATGAAGGTCGACCGTGCAGTCGACCGGTCCACTTTCGACCAACAAGACATGTGAAGAGAATTTCCTGAGTATAGAACAGTCGACCGGTCGGTTGACCGAACCACTTAAAAAGGAGCAGTTGACAATGAAATCGACCGAAAAACATGCACAATACAAGGTTAATGTCCTTTAGTTTATCTTTTATAACATGAAAACATTTTTCTTCGAATCAACAATATTTCCCCTTTCAAAATTGATCTTAGATGAAGTTATATCATATAAAAAAGATTTATTTGTAGTAGTTTTATCATATGTTGTAGGTAAAATTAACAAAGTACATGCATTTCATAGATGGATAACCAATGTTTTAGATTTCTTACTTAGAGATATGTCATCTATAACGTAAAAGTAAATTGAAATTGGTTTAGATTTTACCCAGTGTTGTACTCATCAAAAGAACTGACGTCCTTCTCTTTTTTCCTTGATAGAGATGCATATTCAGTTGTTGTAACTAGTCGTGAATTTCGAGAATATACCATTAAGGTACCTACGATCTTTTAAGTTGAAGACGTTGAAGCACCTACATGAAAGTTTGTAGGTGTCCAAGTAGTCATTGTTCCTGCATTTTCATCCTTTCTCACCCAAACATAATTAGTATTCCTTTTTAATAAAAATTTATATGATATATGTCTTAATTTACTACAATAGTGACATGTGATACGATTATGTGTTGGATCATGCACACATGCATAATTTTGTGTTGATTTGTAATTATTTTGGTGACTATGCATTTATGTATGACAGGGTTGCTTACAATTTTGATGTTGTATTGTCTCATTGTAACCAAGTCCTCGATTATCATGATATGATCTTGAATTCTTTATAATAAGATAACTGGGCCCTTCATATCTTTCAACAATTTTTTCGAGTTCAATTATTCTATTACAAAGTCTTTTTCTAGTCTTCTCATCATCTTTGGAGTTCCAACGAAGAGTGTCTAGGATAGCATCAAGTATTCTATTTTGTTCGAGTGCTTCTTTACAACCTTCCACTACCTCATCAAATTTTCTTTTACATTCATTTAAATCATCAGTGAGTTTAGCAATATAAACACATTTCTCATGAATTTCTTTTATATTTTCATCATGTGTTGCTAAGGATTCTTGAATCTGTTGTTTTAAATACTCATTTTCCTCTATCAACACATCATGGTCTTTTCTAAATGACTCGAATTTTTCAATAATCAAAGAATTTTTATTTTTCAACTTTTGATTTTTTGCAATGCAAGAGTCATGTGATTCATTTGACCTTTGTTTATATTGTCTCAATTCACGACTTAATTTCTTTGCATAATATTTTAAACCATTACACATGTAAACTAAATCATCATAGGTGGGTTCTTCGATTACCTCTTTTTGGGGTGGTGATTACACCTTACCATTCCTAAGAGCCATAAATCCAAAGTTGTTGTGTTCTTGCTCTTCATCGCTGGAATCTGAATCAAGTCATGTTGCCTTCAATGCCTTCTTTCTCAATCATGCATTGGAGTGATAGTAGTCCTTGTATTTATCTGGTGAGATGGGACAGTTTGGGCGAATATGTCTCGGCCTTTTGCATTTGTAATATATGTCATCCTTTTCCTTTTCTATTCCTCCTTGAGACCTACCATATTTTTTGTATTTGAGATACTTACGAAATTTTTTGGTCAATAGCGCGATATCTTCATCTGATTCTTCATGATCTGGCTCTGCTTTTGATGATCGCAAAGTTCTTGTAGCGCCCCAATTTCCATATACTGGAAAACCGAGACACGAGCCAGGACCTTTTCTTCAATTAGTCACAATACACAGAAAAATTGGAGAATTTAAAAATTTTTATTCACTCCCAATGTATTACAAGCCTGGATGTTATACAACTACAATACACTACACTAGTGTTACAATAATGCCTTTACATCCCAAGTATTACAACCTTCAACAAATTACATCAGAGTACAAGGAATGAAGAACAACACTTGGTAACTCTCGTTTGAGTACTTCTCAACTAATAGACAATCCACATACATGTTACAGTGGAACTAAACATGACACTGACTCCTCGCTTTCCTTGCCTTGAGTCCTCCTGAATCTCGCACCTGTACTTCTGCGATCCAGTACCTATTGAAGTGGGGACGTTAGTATTCACTGACGCTTTAAGGCTGATAACATAGCAGCGAATCTCCCAAAACAACATACAGAAACATGGCAATTGTGTCGGTGTAGTTTAAGTGTTCGTGAGTGCTATGACTAGAATCTAACGCAATATTAACTAAAACTAGGATGCTCCTATTCTAATGTCAGCAAGTCTCCGAAGCAACATGCAGCTCATACTACATGCGCCCCATCTCAAGCCGTTTCTCCATATATAGGGATTTGAACCCGCGTTATGAATTCTAATTGTACACAACCTGTTCCTGACAGATACAACGTGATTGATGAGGTTGTAGACGTGGTCAAGTCCTACCAAGGTAGTACGCTCATGGTGTCTATATCCCACTAATGCAGTCTGCTCGTGGTGTCTATGTTTGCCACTACTACCTGGCTAACCGGACCTCACTCAAAAACCAGACAAATCCTCGGGGTTTCCACCAACAAGAGAGCCCCCTGCCGCCCCCTAGCCAGACCGTAGTCCATGACCTGTTCGTATCCCCGGCATAGGACCCGACGGAGTTTCGGGGTCTATCCCTAGCTCCGCCCGCCTTATCATGGCACTTCAGGAATTAACAGTGTGAGATACGCAACCCGTGCTCCCAACTCATGAGAAGCCACCGTACGTATCCCTTTGACGGGAAGGTATAATCCAATAACACCACCTAAGGCCTGCCCCAAGGGACAAGTTGGTCGTAAGGCGCCCCTACAACCAACTCCTCTCTTTCCGGCAAAGGGTCTAAGTAAATGATCTTTATAAGTCACTACCTTAATGATGTCCCTGACCCGAACAATCCTAGGGATGACAATATTATAAACACAATATGCTAGGCCTTAAATTAGACTTCGCAAGACAACTCTACTAGGCTGCTCAACCTAGACTTACCAGAACTCCTCAGGATCGGTTCCTGGCCCATCGATCCAAGACCTCGGCCATGCAAACTTACATGCATGCCACTACCCTGAACTTGGATTCCGTCTATACTCCGGTCCTCGATCAACCTACACCGGTTAAGATTCGACGGTACACAAGGAGTGACTCCTCCACAGTTCCTTAGGGGTAAGAAAACATATGTCTTGATGGTCGATAGCCCCTAGGGTAATAATATCACTCTAGACGAGCACAACAAACTGTGTACTAGCTAATAAGCTATATACGGGTAAACTAACCACATACGAGCCAATAAGCTACGTATGAACCAACCACTCCCTACGAGCCAGGCGGGCCTCGTATGAGATGACAATGTACATACCAGCTAAATAAGCCGCGTATGAGACCAACAGCTACGCACGGGCCACTCGAGCCACGTACGAGCACAACCATATGCAAACAACCATACAGGTAATCAAACCTAGAAGCAACCAGACGTGCTTACTAGCAACTTGATCTTCTATTATTAGAAGCAACAGAAGAATCTACTAATAGTCTACGGTAGGCATTCTACCAATGAGAAAGCCCGGAAGCGACATAACAAATTTTATCGAACAACCTATTACTAGTGATCTATCCAACCCTTATTACCCATAAGGATGAGGAATGCCCCCCATGATAGTATCCAATTCCAATTTGAACCTCACACACTAGAACTCACGGTTTCCTTTCCAAACGAACTAGAACTACATGCAACGAGATTCTTGGTTTCTCTTTTAAGTTAGAATCACCCAGGAGCTAGATGCATGGGTTCATGGTTCATTTTCAATCTTTCATTACCATATACAATCAAACATGGTTCTTTAACTAGAAGGCTACAATACCCTATTCAAGCATACATGGTTCTAGCTAGGTAATCTCAACCACGGGATTCCTTCTAGGGATTAACTAGAGATACTTCTCCACACAATATTGCTACTACCATACGATTGGTCCTTTACTAACGCTACAAGCATGACATGCTAGTCCTTTACTACGCCACAACCACGACATGGATACAACTTAAGTAGAAGCTACCACAAGTTAAGGCACGAATAGCTACTAGATTTAAGCATGGATGTCTCCTACTACTTTAAGCATGGTCAATTGCTACAACTTAGCATGAGTACTAATAATTTTGCATGGTATGCAACCTTATCCATTCCTACAATAATCCTAGGCATGGTAGGTAATTCAACATCAATCCTACACGTCCCTAAGCATGATATATGACATATCATGAATCTACAACCTCCCTAAGCATGGTATTCAACTTCAACATTTATCTACAACAATATAAGCATGTATAGGTACTTAGCATCAATCTACAATATTCCTAAGCATGGTAGATTAATTCAACATTAATCCTACAGCAATATAAGCATGGTAGATAATTTTAACATTAATCCTACACATTCCTAAGCATGGTATTCAACTCCAATATTTATCTACAACAAGCTAAGCATGGTAGGTAATTTTAACATTAATCCTACACATTCCTAAGCATGGTATTCAACTCCAATATTTATCTATAACAAGCTAAGCATGGTAGGTAATTTTAACATTAATCCTACACATTCCTAAGCATGGATATCATTAAGCATGAACATCTACTAACTTTATTTAGACATAACATCTACTACAACTTTATATAACAACTACTACTACTACTACTTTATTTAAAACATAAACATCTACTACAACTACTTTATTTAACATAAACATCCACTACAACTTTATATAAACATAAACATCTACTACAATTTCATTTGAACATAAACCTCTACTAAAACTTTATTTAAACATGAACATCTATTACAACTTTATAAAAATATCTACTAATGCTACTTTATTTAACATAACATCTACTATAACTACTTTATTTTAAACATAAGCATCTACTACATCTTTACAACAACATAACCATCTACTACTACTTCATAAGCATCTATTTCTTATTTATTACTAGTCAAACATAAAAGAGATATTTTTAATCATTCTAACTTAGATTAGTCTCTCCTTTTTTTCAAACTAGAATTAGCATCTAAAATGGATTCTTTTTACTTAAGATTAATAAAAGGAAATAACAACAATAAAATAAAGTAAAGAGTCCTCCATCTTGGTTCAACCAAACATATGCATTCTTTTTAGTCCAAAGTTCAAGTGTATGTTCTACAACCCCAAAATGGGTGTATGCACCAAGTCATATGCTTATGTATGAGTCCACATTCAAGTCCTACAACCCAAAATGGTTGTATACAAAGTCCATATGCATGTGTTCATTTTAGTCCAATTCATAACACAAAATAACAACTACTACTGCAAGATTCAATCTTTTTGTTCTTTACTACTACTTATCACATTTCTTTTACCATACAAAGGCTACAACTTATACCACAAAGCAACACACAACAACATCTCAAGAAGGCACCCAAAACAAAAGGAAACAAAACAAGGAGGATGAGAAGAAGAAGGACTAAAAACAACAACTCAAACAAAAATACAAGTGGAGAAACCCCCACCTAAAATTTCTTTGATGGAAGGACTTGCTAGCTATACTTCTCCTTCCCCTAAGCTTCTAGGACTTCTATGGAAACCTACAAGAGAAAAACTCTCAAGTTAGAATGGGTTCTCTCTTTCTTTTCCTTTTCTTTCTTTTGTCTTTGTTTTTGTAAAAAGTGAGACAAGTGGAAAAGGAGGGGGTATTTATAGGAGGGGAGAGGAGGGGGAGAGTGCAAAATTGCACTCAACAATTGCACAAAACCCCTTCCCCTAATTCAAGGGCCGGCCATGCCTTGTAGGAGTGTAGGATGAGGTGGAGGTATGGGTGTAGGATGAGGTAGAAGCATGGTGAAAAGATAAGGTTTCTAGAAGGGTTTTACCTTAATCTTCTCATGCATTCTTAATCCTAGTTTAATCCTCCTAAAATCCTAATAATTAACTTAAATTGGTCATGACAAGGATAAGCACTTTGTCCAAACATACACCTAATTTACACAATGTACAATTTGCTACAACGCGCATATGTACGTATATATATATGCGTATACCGCAAATCTTCGCATAATTCGTATAAAAATAATTTAATTTTGAAAATAATAATAAAATAAATCTTATTATCAATTCGGAGGATTGCGCTACCAATTCGATGTACTACGGAGGTACACAGACCGATATATGCACACAGACAATGTTTGTGAACAAACCGGACGAAAATCACCAAAATATTTTGATTTTGGAATTAAAACAAAATAATAATAAAATAATAATTTATATAAGGTAATATCCACCCGGGATATTACAGTTCTGCTTTCAAGGAAATAGTCTTTTCTTCAGTTTTGGGTTCAATCCCAATGCTCTTCCGGTACCTCTTGGTTTCGGTCATCTCCATCTCATACATCTTCAATTTTCCTTGGAAAGTGTAGTAGTCAAACCCTTTTTCTTCAAGCGTCTCCCTCATTGCGGCGGCTTTTACGTCCCATTCAGACGTAAGACAGCGTAGGAGTTTTCCGATCTTTCAGTCATCATCCAACCCCTTACCTAAGCTCTCAAGCTCATGTGCGATAATGTCGAAGCGGGCAAGCATCTGATCTACGTTTCCTCCTGGCAACATTACGAAAAACATCAAACTTATAAAAGCATAAATTAACTTTTGCCTTTACCTCAGATGCGGTTCCTTCATGCCGTTTTAGCATGTTGTTCCGAATTTCATATGCCATCTTAGATTTTCGCCCACATCACATCAACTCTTCATTTTTTAGACCTGCAAAGAGTGCTGTCATAGCTTTGGAGTTTGCGGTTTTTAGTGCTAGTTCAGCCTTTGTGAAATTCCTCTTTCCGTCACTGACAGGAATATCTGTTTTATTTATGCAAGCCTTCCATACTTTTTCTTTAAGCATCTGCAAAAAGTGAGACATACAAACTTTCCAAACATTATAGCATTTTCCATCAAAATAAGGTGAACGTGTTAGACTTGTCCCATTGGAGATAAATGGCTCCGACGAGTACAAGTTTCGGGAGGAGGGATTTCGGCCATTGGACCTTTTGCTCAAACTTTTAAGCTTTTAATAAGTACATCACTCTGATACCACTGTGAATCACCCTGGAGGGTGAATAGGGTGATTGTGCGGAAATTAAAATTTTAAATAAAATGCGTAAAGTAAAAGGATAGGGTAAGAGAAAGTAAACAGAGCAACGAGCAAGACACAGCGATTTAACTTGGTTCGACCCCCAGGTCTACGTCCACACCACCTACTTGTAGCAATTCTCTGCCACAAGTGTTCCACTATACTTTAAACCCTTGTACAGTGATTCACGGAATTCAGTCCGAGAGACCTATTACTCCCGCAGGGCATCTTCAAATAAGTCTCACAAAAACTCACCGAAGTGGAAAAGAAAAAAAAACTCTCAAAATCTAAAAAGACCTTGACTGAAGAAAATAATAAAATTTCGCACAATCAGAGTATTGATTGAATGATTAGTTTAGAAGAGTTATGATAGCAAGGGGTAAAAAGTACACTGTCAATTCGCCTCAATTTATAGAGTAGGAAAATGTATCTTCCCGAAAATGAAAAGATATTTATGAAATAGTCAGATCTGCATTTGGATGGTCGACCGCAATGATGGACAGTCTACTGTTCATTGTTTAACTCGTAAGTCGATCGATGACCGGTCGACGAACTCATCTTTTCCACAGAGATGAGTGGTCGAATGTTATGAAGGTCGACTTTCATTTCGTGCGGTCGACCGCTGTCGTGCAAATTCGACTTTTATTTAGCGATTTCATTTTATATTCTTTCAAAACTAATTTATCAATCAGTACTACTTTACATATATTCTCCTCACATAAGCAGAAATAAATCACCTATTTTTGCTGGCTTTCTTAATGATTTGAAGCACATGTTTCTTGTGAAGTACTCTTCCATGATTTTCCAATATTTTCTATTCATGCCCCCTTTGCTTGTTTTTGAATCTATTGTATCTTTTATTTTGATTTTCCTTTTTCTGTTTTTCCTGCACATCTTAACAAAGATATTAGTTGTAATGATATATTTTGTGCACACCAAACTTAAGTCAACAGTAACCTCCCATGCAAGTAAGTTGGAATTGATAGAGCTGAAGATGGTAGTAGTGGCAACAAAAAAAAGGAAGGGCGATGGTAAGAATCCTTTCATCTTCTTCCTCTACCTCCTCAGCACAAGTTTACATGAATTGATCTATTTATTCTTTAGATAATTTAGTCATTGATTTTAGGTCCATTATTTTTTTGTTTATTTTTATATTAGACAAGGGATAGATACACAAGAAGTCAAGGTTTGACTAACATCCATTATTTTTTTGATTATTTTTATTTTAAAGATGGGATAGATTCACAAGAAGTCAAGGATTCACTAATAAGGTAAAAAAATTCAATGTAAATAAAGAGTCATAACCAAGTGTTTGATCTTATTTATCTAATTTTTTATACTATTATTTTCTCATCACTTTTTTATTGGGAAAAAAGCTTTGTTGTTGTATTTTCTCCTTACTTTTTGCAGTACACTAGAAGTGTTTGTGAAAATGACATAATGAACCCAGACATGAAACTGGGAACATTTTAATAGCAAAAAATGAAACATGGTATGCTGATTTGATGCACTTATAAGTTGTGCCTTTTCCTATACAAACTCTTTACTTGGTTACTTTCTCTTACTAAACAGTCAAATCATAATTCAAGTTTTTGACAATTCAACATGTGTAGTTGTCAAGTAGGGATGGCATTCGGGCCGTTCGGGCCGGGCCGGGCCGGGTTTGACTGGGTTTTAACCGGTCCCGGGCTTACCCGGGCCGGGCTCCTCGAATCGCGGGCCGGGCCGGGCCGGGCTGGCGGTGAAGAACCCTGGCCCGGACCAGGCCCCTAACCCTTAGTGGGGGGGCCGGGCCGGGCCGGGCCGGTTCGCGGGCCGGGCCGGGCCTGGCCCTTGTAAAGTTTTTTTTTTTACCCATTATAGATTGAAGTGCATAAATTTGTAATTGTATAAGAAGTGTATGATTTTGCAATTGTATAACAATCGCAAAAAGTTAAATTTCATAAATAATTGAATTACATCTTCATCCAAACAAAAATTAATTGAAGTACACGAATAAATAAAGTACATGGTTAAATAAATTTGAACTTCTACAATAAAACTAAGTACATGAATAAAATTCATACAAATTTGTCTAATAAAATTCATAGAAATCATAAAATTACAAATCAAGGGAATTACTTGAATTTAAAGATCGAGATGGCCTCTACTTAGATTGAAGAGAAGGCAGTGGACTACTGTCGTGCACTTCAACTTAACCTAAATATAGAATCTCATCACTCTAAATTTTCCCATTAATTACAATTAATTGAACAACAATTTAATGTAAATTAACTAAATTTAATAGTTCATTCATCGCTGCTTGTGGATCCACCTCCAGTTTGTGCTTCAAGTAAGTCCTGGGTCCTCTCTTCCGCTTTCATCCAATCTTCGGCGCACACTAGCATCTCCAAATTTTTTGCTGTCAATCGGTTCCTGCTCGGGCTCATTATCCTGCCACCATTAGAAAAAGCACTTTCCGATGCAACAGTTGACACCGGTGTTGTTAGAAGATCTTTAGCCATACGGGAAAGAATATTAAAAATTGCTTCATTAGTCTTCCAATATTGTAAGACATCTTCTACATCTTCAACTGCACTTTGTGCATTATACCAATTCAGCTCATTTGGAGAATTGGTCCTAGCCTTTTTCAATTTAATAAGATTTAAAATACCTAGACTAGCTTGACTCTTTCCCTTTGCTAATGTGGAGGAAGAAGAAGAAGAAGATTGAACACTTTGTGTTTGTGTTTGAGTAGTGTTAGCTGAATAAATCCTATCATAAGAATCATATAACCTAGTCAAAACATTCTCAAATTTATGAGTAAAAGCAATATGATCAAAATCTAGTATTGCATCGTGTGGGGCATAAGTGTAGAAAATATCTATTAAATTTTTTGTACCTTCTAATTTAATCATAGGATTCATTACACTAGCTAAACAATATAACATAGGAATTGGATGAAAATATTTCAAAAACTTAACATATGCCGTATTAACCATATCTCCAATAAAAGGGTCATTTTGTAAATCCTTAATTGTTGTCATCATAGTCACAATTTCAAGTAAAATACCACTAGATGTAGATGTATATGTTTTCGAAAATTGCAAAGTTGCATCGTTAAAAGGTTGTAAAAATTTATATAAACTATCGGCAAAAAACCAAAAATCATCATCTAACATACAATTTTGCATACCCATTGCAACACAAAAATCTCTAAGACTATAACGATAATGAAGAACAACACCTAATAATTCAAAGGTTGAATTCCAACGATGTCGTACATCTCTAGGAAAACGTCTACATTCAATGCCCCTAAGTTTACACCAATCATGAAAAGCTTGATAAATTGGACCACTCAATGTAATATAATGGACACAATCTCTCATAGCTTCTAGTTTATCATTTCCATATTTTAGTGCATCTTGCACACAAAGATTTAAAATGTGGCAAGCACACCTAACATGAAAAATTTCGGGTTCCACAGGATCTAAAGTGATTTTTAAGCTCTCAATTGCCTTAGTGTTATTGGATGCATTATCAAAACCAATAGCCAACACTCTATCATAAATATAAAAATTATTGCATGCTTCCATAATGTGTTCGGCTATAATTTCACCCTTATGTGGGTACCTAACATATCCAAAAGAAATTATTCTCTTTTGAAGTAACCAATCCGAATCTATCCAATGACATGTTACACACATCATTGGAACCCCGTTTACTCCTACCCATCCATCCGATGTCAATGAAACTCGAGTGTTTAGTGATTTTAGTGTTGCTATCAAAAAATTCTTCATCTCATTGTAAACTAATTTACAATCACCCTTAACAACATTCCTAGCAATTTTTTTGAAATGGGGGGTGAAGGTGTCTTGTACAAAATCCTCTACATATTTTTGTTCACCAAACGAATATGGCAATTCACCCCTAAATACCAATTTCGCGATTCCCTTACGAACGTGATCGTGGTCATATGTACTACTATCTACTTGACCGATTTTAGGATGTATTTTTAGTTGTGTGAGATGATCTTTCGAAAATTGTGGTTGACAT
Source organism: Hemerocallis citrina (assembly GCA_017893485.1). Lineage (NCBI taxonomy): Eukaryota > Viridiplantae > Streptophyta > Magnoliopsida > Asparagales > Asphodelaceae > Hemerocallis > Hemerocallis citrina. The sequence goes on along the minus strand of CM030368.1, from coordinate 202,253,568 downwards.
TTGTTTAAGTGACGTTGAAGTGTACCCGTGCCCGATCCTACTTTAAACTTATACGGGGTTTGACACTTCTTACTTATTTTAAGTCCTACACTCTTATCATTTTGTGAAGGGACAAAATTGAAAAAATTGTGTACTTCCGAAGTAGTCCCTCTAGTTTTTCTTGAGTTTAGAGAAGGACCTTGTTCCGATTGTTGTGGTTCTACATGATCTTCTACTTCTATAGGATTTGAATGTGTTTCATTCAAATCGGGAAAACTATCATAATTAACAAATGTGTCTTCACTATCTATATATTGGTTAGGAATGGAAGGAAGGTGATGACTAGTAGATTCTTGAATACTATGCCTACCACCACCGCGTGATCGATTAGCGGCCATTTAACTTTGAAAAAATAAAATTAAAGTAGTTAGTGAGTGGTGTATGTTTCTATTACCACTTTACCAAAATTAAAAATAAAATCTAAAAAAATTGAGAGAAAGAAGATCAAGAAAACACAAATTATATGACAATAAAGAAGTATTATGCTATGTTAGTTCTAAAAATTAAAATTATACTAAAATGAGTAGTGTATGTTTCTTATGCCACTTTACCAAAATTAAAAAGAAAATCTAAAAAAATGAGAGAAAGAAGATCAAGAAAACACAAATTATATGACAATAAAGAACTAAAAGAAGTAGTATGATATGGTAATTCTACAAATTAAAATTATACTAAAATACCGTAAGAAAGTTGAGATTTGAGTTGTTGTTGTAGACAAAGATGAGACTTGAGTTGTTGTTGTTGAATGAGTTGATCACTTTGATTGTTGTTGATTTCCCTCCTTCAAATTTGAACTTGATCCCTTGAAAGTTTGTTGAAAGAATTAAGAATAGTAGAGAGAAAGATAGTTGAGTGAATTGGTGAAGAGAAATGAAAGGAATGGTGTTGTATTTATAGGAAATGTAATTTTTTTGATTTCCTAAAGTACCCCCCAAAACTAGCCGTTTTAAATCCGTTGGGGGGTATTTTGGTAATTTAAAAAAAAAAATTTAATTTTCTGGAAAAAAAATAAATAAATAAATAAATAAATTCACAACGGTAGGCCCGGCCCGGCCCGAGCCCGCCCGGGCCGGTTCAACCGGTCCCGGTTCATTCGCGGGCCGGGCTTGACCGGAAAATTTCGGGACCGGACCAGGCCCACCTTTAGGGGGGCCGGTTCAGGGGCTGGACCGCATATTTGGGGGGCCGGGCCGGTCCCGGGCCAGCCCGGCCCTGATGCCATCCCTATTGTCAAGATACATGATGCCAGCCCGGCCCTGATGCCATCCCTGATGCCAGCCCCGTTTACCTATCTCTGGAATTTGTTTATGTGAAATTTGACATCATCATAGTATCACATTTACGTAAACTTGAGGTCTTATGTTGATACTAGAGACCATATCCCCTAGGTATTATTTCTTCAAACTAAATCCACCCTCACATACTAATATTAAAAGATCTTATGTCGGTGCTCTATATTGTACACCCACAAATAGTTCTTCCATCCAAATAAATAATATATGGGAGGTTTCATACTTTTATATGGAATTCTATGTCCCTTATTTTGCAGTAGCATCTAACATTTTACTCTTAAATCATTTTTTTCTTAATTATCTTTTTTTTTAAAACAAAACTTAATTATCTTTTTATTCTGTTAATGTCATCAAACTACTACAACTACTTTGATATCCATGCAGAAAGCCTAATGCTATTGGGTGTATGATAATTATTATTGACATTTTTGACGAGAAAAAGATGCTACCACTATTAATGTTGAATGCAGAGAAGAACCTATGTGGTTGCTCCAATCACGAAGATTTTAGTAAAAATAGCAAGCAATTTTTTACTTGAATTAGGATTAGAAGAAAACATTAACTCATGACTGACAAATTATATGAAATTTCAGTTTAGAAAAAACTAGAAGACAATATGCTCATGCTGGGAAATACAGAAATAAATTTAGTTTTAAGAGGTCATAGATAATGAGTATTAAAGAAAAACAACATAAACATATGTATCTAGAAAAGCAATGAATTGAGAATTATGAGGCCTTACATGAACAGTAAAAGATGAAATAAGAATTGCAATTCTGAACTTGCACTCCGCAAGAGGTCATGAACCTATGACATAGATATTTGCTAAAAGAGGATGAACAAATATAGAAAATTTTATTATGAGTATAGGTAAGTTATGTACTAGTTCAATTGCACTAGAGGATAGTGAGTGCACAAATTCATTGTCCATAATCTTATACTAAGAAGTTGTAAAGAAGAGGTAGATTGACTCCGAAGTTAACAATAGAATATAGAGCACAACATATAAAGCTTTATCTGAGTAAGGTTTTAGTTGAAATGCAAATAATGAAATTAATTCTCATAGATGTTGTTTCATTGGTATCAAAGATGTTTGAGGCTTCATACCGAACAAATGAAATCCTTCAGAATTAAAATTTCTAAAGATTTTGGTAACTAAAGAGTGTGATTGTAGGAGAATGTCCAAGGAATTAATGCAAAGAGACAACATTTGTAATGTAATTTATTAATTACATTTTAGATGGGAGTGACTACAACTTCACTTCCTTCAACTCTCCTTTAATTTCACTCTTGGAAAAAGTGATTCCATAATGCGTCTCAGTATATCAATTTTTGAAGATCCTCCAGTCTTGATGGTTCTTTTTTCTTTCCTTGCAGTATTATCGTTACTCTTTAGAAAGAGCTTCATTAAAGTATATGTTACCGGAAGTCATTCCATCAATTGCAGGAAAATAGGCAAGGTTAAAAAGGGTGTCTAATATGAACTTTTAAATTTTTATTGTACTTTGTTAGCAATAATGTTATGAATCAGTCAACAATGTATTAACCGATTTTATATATGACACAATGAGTCCCATGAATCCTTAAGGATCAAATGTTCTTGACCAAAACTTTGTATATTTAGTGAACTTTAGGCAATTCTATATATGTATGTGAGGAAAGAATGACTACTCAATGTGATTTGAGTATTCACGGTAACAAAAGCATTATAATTATATATGGAAAGACGAAGATGTATATAATAAGGCATGAGAATTGGTTCTCTCTCTTTTTCCCACTCTTATTCTAATGACTGATTTGGTTAAAATTAGAAAAAGAAAACTTGACTACTAGTTGAATATTGTGCTTTGATGAAATCAGATTGATTGATTATGGACCAAGGTAAAGACATTTAGTTTATTCTCAAAACAGGAGTTCTTTTAGTAATTAATATTTTTGTTTATGAAAAGTGTTTGTCATTGAATGGTGAACGACATCATTTGTTAGGTATTCTTATAACATATCATAAATGTATAAACCCCTAAAAATTTGTTAAGCACGTAAAGGAATCTACTTATACCCGCACCACGAATGCAAATCAAAGAGTACCAAATTCCACCAATCCTTATAGTTCCTGATTGCATAGAAGACAATGGAAATCATGTTCCGTGAAATTCCGAACCTGAATTCAAGTCTGTTGATGAAATTCAGCAATATCTAGACTGTCAGTCTCCTCCATCGAAGCATGTTGGAGACTCTTTGTCCTATTAGTATAAGATAGAAATCACAATTAATATAAGCTAATTAATGTATTTCTGATGTTGATTCTTTTTCATTTAATAGGGAAGGGTTTAAGATTAAAGACATGATGCGAGAGCGAAGGCGGTTGATAAGTACGTGGTGGAGAAGGAGATAACAGAGTACATAAAGGAGAAGTCCGAGAAGTGCCACCGCCCCACCTTGCACTGTGTTGTCAACCCAATTTCGGTAATTATTCCACTTTTTTTAAATTTGTTTTCAATTGAATAGAAATATGGAATGTCGTTGATTGGTTTGAAATGTGAATTTGTTATTTTGTACATTGTCTTTTTTTTTATATATTGTGATCGAAATAGTTAAGGGGGGCTTTTAAGTATATGGACCTTGGGTTACCTCTGTCTTGGTATTGTGTCGGTGTTGAATATGATCACATCCGTCCAATTAAGACTTTTATGTTTTTGTTTAAGAACTAAAGTTAATGTGCATCGTACATGATAATAAAATAATATGAATTGATGAAATTTCACTTAGTTGTTTTAAAGAATATGACCGAAATAAATAAAAAGCTTAGTATTTGGGTTTTCCAAACAAGATTAATATATGTTATTAAATAAGATAAACTGAAAAACAGATACAATACATATCGTCATTGTATTGTTTGAGTTCCATATAATTTTGTGTGTCAAAATTATTTTAGTATGTGCAGTTTGCACCGGATAACACTAGTAATAGTAATAAATAAAAAATAATATTGTTAAGCATAATATTAAATGTTTTTAAAATATCACTTGATCTGTGCATCATGTTTGTGGGTTGGTTCGAGTTCCTTGGAGAAGATGACAGATCAGATCAGATCAAGCAATTCGGTGGTAAAATCAAATTTAATCTCTGGAAGGTGAATATGTATGATACATTGGCTATATATGCTTGAAACTAGTCCTAGAAGGAGATAAAAGGAGACCAATTGTCCTAAAATAGGAGAATTGGGAGGAGATTTGTTCATAAGCATTGAAATTAATCTGGATGTTATTGATGAGAAGTCAGATGCAACCTCATGCAGGAGTGAAGCGCGGCGGCGAGTTTATGGGCTAAACTCAGAATTGACTACTTGAAATCAACGTTACAATATCAGATACACCAGAAGATAAAGTTGTCGGGTTTCTCAATGAAGAAAAGTACCGCTTTTCTAGATCATACAGTGGAGTTCAATAGGGAGTTATCTGAACCGAAGATGATTAACACAGATGATCTAAAAACTTATATACCACCAAATTTATCCAATTTGAAAATCACCATGTTTGACGGAAAATCTACCAAGGAGAAGTTTTGAACAGCATGTATGATTAAGGGCTTGGAGGAGGATGCACTAAGGAAGGAGAGTCAGAAATCGGCGTCAACTTCTGTGAGTTACTTGGAAGTGGATGGTATTTCGAATGGAAGAGAAAGTGCATGTATGGGTATGATCAGTTTCCATCATTACAAAAAAATTGGGTATTACAAGAAAAATTGTCACAAGTGCTTGAGTCAGAGGGGGCACCAAATCCAGTAACACTGAGTCAGGTGATAGCTTGGACAATAATCTTGTCCCAAATTTTATAGATGTGTATGTTAGATCGTACAGCTCCTATCGTGCTACATTTTCTTCAGAAAATGTCTGATGTTGATTGTATCAAGATATCAATTTTTTTCTAAATGACCCACTTTTTGAGAATATTTACCAAATTGACCTACTTTCAAAACTATTTATGAAACTGACCTATTCGCTATTTCAAACAGCGAGTAATTTGAAAATAAGCTCGTTATTTGAAACAACGAGTGTAGTTCTAGTGATTTCTCCAACATTTTTAGAAATCTCGCAAAGTCGCAAAAAAGCAAAGCAAGACTCACTGTTTCGAAAAGCGAGTCTTCCTCGCTTTTCGAAAATAGCGAGTGTAACTTTGGGTTTTTGGTTATAATTTGGCCATGGCATGATCGATTGATGAGTGCGGCTGTGATAATAATGGATTTTTTGCATTTTGGATGAATATGGTTGTGATGATAATGGATTTTGTGTGGTTCTGATCAGATTGAAAATAAAACATGCATACAGGAAAATTTTGATGCTACAAATTCTTCGTGAACTGTGCAGACCTACATGGTTGAAACAGATTTTCTATCTTAGATAGAGAGTGTAGTTGCAAGAAAATTTTCAAATGCAAACAAGTCTATGAAAATCTCTAACCCACACAGTCGCTATTTGAGATAGCGAGTGTGGTTCAAACAGGCTCTCTATCTCAGATAGTATGTGTAGTTGTAAGCAAATTTTCAGAGAGAAACAAGTTGCTAGAAATCTCCCTTGCAAGAAAATTTCAAGAGACAAACAATTCTATGGAATTCTCCAACTCACACAGTCGCTATCTGAGATAGCGAGTGTAGTTCAAACAAACTCGCTATCTCAGATAGCAGTGTAGTTGTAAGCAAATTTTCAGGGACAAACAAATTTTGGGTTTCAGAGTTAGGAGTGGGAGTGGAGAGATTATGGAGAGAGACGAAGTGAAAAGGTGAGAGAAAGAGAGTTTGTTTATATATATATATATATATATATATATATATTTATATAAAACAAGAGTCAGACTCGTTGTTTCGAATAGCGAGTCTGGTTACCAGTCTGTTCGAAATAGCGAGTCTAGTTTTACTATTTCGTGACTTCACGATATTTTCCCAAGTATTGGAGAAATCACTAGAACTACACTCGATATTTCAAACAGCGAGTTTATTTTCAAATAACATGATGTTTGAAACCGCGAGCAGATCAGTTTGGTAAATAGTTTCAAAAGTGTGTCGGTTTGGTATATATTTTCAAAAGGTGATCATTTTGGAAAAAATTCCAAGATATCAAAATAGGGTTTCTCTATATCTCTATAAATATTGTTTTTGGCCTCCATTGAGATCCAAAAGAGAGAACAATTCATTGGAAAGAGTTAGAGAGGTTTTCCAGTACTTGTAAACAACTATTATTTTTCGGTAAGGCTATAGAGAGAGTCGTGGTGAGAGTTGAAACTCTTGTACATTCTCTAGTTGAATAATATCTCATTTTTTCCTTCAGGGATTAGGGCTTGCCCAAATCGAGGTAGAATTTTGTGCTTTGTGTTGATGTGATTTTCTATTTGCTTGATGGTTTCTATTGTTGGATTCGCATAACTCAGTAACATTCTAAGGGCTTACATCCCTAACATAATAGTTGTATTATACAAAACAGAGGTTATTTTAGTAACTGAATTATGCTTTCTCAGCTCATTGGCCATATGACTCTCAACACTATTCAACTTCAATATGCATGCATCAATAACACTCGTAGAGCTTCACGTCCATCTGAATTCTAAAATACGTCAAATCCGTGTGCTCTGTCTTGAAAGTCACCACCCCCTTTGCCATGAAGAAATCCCCAGTCCCTCCGACCACAGGCAAATCTCGAGTCTCCAACATCATCAAATCCGACCCCATTATGCTAATAGTCCCCTTATGCCTCGTCGAATTGAAAACCAGCGTGTAGGAGAACCATGCACTGTAAACAGACTAATTGTCGTACAAGTAGAACCCCTGCGCACGTGCCACCGGAGGTGAAGTCAGTTCTTGGTTGGTGGTGACTGCATCGTTGAACACGTACACCTTTCCAAAATTGAAGTTTCCGAATTCAGTATATTTGTTGACGAGGACTGACGTGGCGTTGGCCTCGTTGGTGCCATCAAAGTTGACCTCATGGAGGTAGAGGACCATGCGATTGCATGGAGTTTTGGTGGGTTTGTTACTGCCATGGCCAGGGTTTAGTACTAGGTTGAATGTGAGGAAGAAGAAGAGGAAATAGTTGGAAGCTAGTAGGCTTTGCATGGTTAGGTTAAAGTTATGATTGTGTAAAAGTGAGGATATTTATAGTATTAAGTGTTATTATTCGTATATAAGTCCTTCATTATATTTATCTACTCCTTTAATGTTGCTTCTTATTTCGGTGTGGAAGTAAACAGATAGTGAGTTAATAATTGAAGGAAACTACTAAAAGTCAAACAAGTGACCTTAGCCGTTAAAAAATGTTAGAGCTCCTGATATTGAATCTACTCAAGTTAGAACCAGAAAGAGAGAGAGAGAAGAGAGAGAGAGAGAAAAAGAGAGTAAAGACTAGCGAATTGTTGATTACCTGGTGACTGAAGGGGAGGGGGGGTATTTATAGGCCTGAGAGACATTTCAAGAGATTGATTTGTGTCCGTTGGATCTTTCATGTCTCTCATCTTCAAGAGATAAGATATCCTTATTAGGGAATAAGAGATTTAACTCCTAGCCAGTATGGACTGGGTGTCTCTCCTAGTGGGCTTAGTCTGTCACTTTTTATGGACTTGGGAGAAGGTCATATCTCGGAGTAGGCCCAGACCTGTAAAATAGGTCTGTGATGGCTAATCTGCCTGTAGATACTTTGAGATCCGTGCAGGGATCGTACGGCTCTGATCTGCTGTGATTTTTACCATCATCATAAGCCCCCCACTTCCGGAAGGCAATTTTCTTGGCTTTCGGGAAGTAGTACGTCTAATCTTTTGAGTCTGGCGTATAATCGTAGCAGTCAGAGTGTTCGAAGATACCTTGAACTAATCTGTGGTTTCTGAAGGCAGTGAACATTTTCCTGGATTTTTCCATATTTCTTCAGATTTCTCCGAATTTTCTCGAATTTTTTCCAATCTCAAAATCTTTTTCGAATTTTATAATTAATAAATTCAATTTTAATTATTTTTCAGAAATTTTAAATTATTTTTCCAAATTAAATAATTATTTATGAATTTTTGTAAAAAAAATTAAAATTTAAATGATTTTTAGTTAATTTTAATTGATTTATCGGAGCCAGCACGAGTTTTGAAGCGATCTGAGACGTCGATCATGCCCAACTCGCGCGCTGAGGGAAATCCAAAGGCAGAGAGCTTCGGATCAAGATCACTTGAGCGATTGGGGCGATCCTGAGCGTTGATCATGGGCCAGCGCCAATTTCGTGGAGATCCCACAGTCTTCAGCTGTCTTCATCCACCCCTCAGCTCCGCGAACCAATTCGCCGAGCTATCACCCCTGCTGTCGAATCTTAGGGACCCCTTCGAGCTGCCATGCCCTTCGCTGACCTAGGGGCCGGAGTGTTAGGCTAGCTCCGTTTGGTCGATCTATGGGTATTTGGAACTCCGTCGAATTATCGAGCTTGGGTTTCGCCTCCAAGCTTTGAAGCTTTACCATTGGCTGAGCTATGGCAATAGCTCGCTATGGCCGAGCTATGGAAGCTCTTTTGATAAGCTGTGAGTGACTTCCCCGTCGAGGCATGAGAGTTCCCTTGTCGCCGAGCTAGGGACTTGAAGTTTCTTCGAGATTTTTTCGAAGCTTAGGACGCACTGTTTTGAGCTATGGAGAGGCTTCTTCGTCGAGGCTTTTCATTTCGCTTGAGCTACTGCAGTGTAGTGGCTCTCGCCGAACTATGGGGTTCGAGCACTCACCAAGCTACCACTGCTTTGCCGAGCTATGGGTCGTCGAGGCTCTCGCCGAGCTATGTAAGCTTTGAATTCGCCGAGCTATGGAATCTTTGAATTTGCCGAGCTATGGAAGCTTTGGATTCGCCGAGCTATGAAACTCTCTCGCTAAGCTATAGTTGTTTTTGGGTTCGCCGAGCTATGGGCCTTCGAAGAGTTAGTCGAGCTCTGTCTTTCAACTATGTCTCCGACGAAGTGGAGGAGCTTGGCATTGGCGTGTCTTAGAGGCGGTGAGAACTCCAAGGTCGGAGTTGGAGTTGGTGCGAGGTGGAGAGGACGAGTTGGAGTTTGTTCAGGGGTGGGATTTTGGTGCACAAAATCTGAAGAAGAGGAAGAAGAAGAGGAGGAGCGGAGAGGTTGCGGGTTTGGATCCCCAACCCATTTGTACCCCTTTGCTTTTCCATCTGTTCCTCTTACGGGTTTTGGATCGTGGATCCGACCCGATCCGATACCCTAAGTGATTCATTCCACTTACGAAATAGGGTGTTCTTTTGTCCTTGGAAATTTTTATTTGGGATTTTTGAAGTTTTTTGTACTTGTTTAGGCTTGGGTTTGCATATAAATATAAATATATATATATATATTTATTGTTGTGTGTGTATATATATGTGTGTGTGTGTGTGTGTGTGTGTGTGTGTGTGTGTACCCAGTGTTTTACTCCATCATCGTTGACTGGTGGATCTTGTATGCATATAAATAGCTGTGCTAGGAGAGCTGTTGCACACTTGCTGTTTGATCCCAATAAGTTGTTGGGGCATATCCAGGACAGAGTTGAATGTTTGAGTTTGCTGTTTGCGCCTGGCAAGCGTGTAGAGAACTCTGCAATGGAGTTGAATGTTGAGCTTGTCGTTTGTTCCCAGCAAGTTTAGAGAGTAAACTCTATAACGGAGTTAGACATTACACCTGCTGTTTGCGCCCAGCAATGGTGTAGAGACAACTCCTTGATTGAGTTGGTCCAAAAACTGCCATTTGACTCCGGCGAATTTATAGACAACTCTGAGATAGAGCTGATGTGGAAACTGCCGTTTGAACTCAGCGAGTTTATAGAGGAAACTCCATGAAGGAGTTCTGTGTTGGACTTGTTGTTTGTGTCCAACAAGCTTAGAAAGGACTCTATAACAGAGTTGAATGTTACACCTGTTGTTTGCGCCCAGCAAGCGTGTAGAGACAACTCTTTGATTGAGTTGGTCCAGAAACTGCCGTTTGACTCCGACAAATTTAGAGCGAGAACTCTGAGATAGAGTTGATGTAGAAAATGCCCCGGCGAGTTTATAGAGGAAACTCTGTGATGGAGTCATGTGTTGGACTTGTTGGTTGTTCCCAACAAGTTATTGAGTGAAGCTTGAGCGAGGACCAAGGCATTGGACTCATTATGGGGAGCCAATGAGCTTGTTTGGGAGAAATTGATCGGAGACCTAGGTGTCAAACTCGTTGTGTAGGGCCAACGAGTAGTTGACGGTGCTCAAGTGGCAATCAGAGCATAGAACTCGTCGTTTGGAGTTACGAGCTATTTGGTAAAGCCTGAGTGTAGAGCAAGGCATCGTACTCATTGTTTGGGACCAACGAGTTGTAGATGGAGCTGATGCAGAGAGTAGAGCATTGAACTTGTTGTTCAAAACTAACAAGTGTAGTCAGAGCTCATGCAGAGAACAGAGCATTGAACTCGTTGCTTAATGCCAACGAGTTGTTGACGGTGCATGAGCGAAGACCAAGGCATCGAACTTGTTGTATAGAGCCAGTGAGTAGTTGACGGTGCTCAAGCAGTAATCAGCGTAGACACCCGTTATGACGGAGCTCATGCGGAAAGCATGGCGTTGAGCTCGTTGTTCGGAGGCAACAAGCGTAGGCAAAGCTCATGCTGCAAGCAGAGCGTTGAAATCATTGTTTGGGACCAACGAGTTGTAGGCGGTGCTTGGGCGGGGACTGTAGCGCCCCGAATTTCTAATAAGATATCTTAGAAAATACGTGGCACAATCCCAGCGATCCACTTCAATATAATATTAAACACAACCAACACCACTAAAATTCTCAACATTTATTACAACAAACTTTTACAAAACACAACGGAATTCAAAAAACAACTCAACTCATAATTTCTTTTATTTACAACCCAAATTTATCTCAAAACTGCTATTACAATTTTACACAAATTCTTATGAATCAATTTATCTCAAAAACCAACTCAAGCATCCCATCTCCAACTCTAAGCAACATCCTGCAACATATGAGGCTAGAGATGATCCCTAACCCCAAAACTAACGGGGTCAGCCATAAATGGTGTGAGAGATATAAAAACAAACATACAACATAAAAGATCATACCTCATAAATTCTTAAACAACAGGTACTAAATAAGAATATGGGAAGTACGAAATGACAGGTAACATAAAACATCAAGTGGCACTAAGCTAAGTGTCAGGTGTAGAAAATAGGAAAAACCACATGCATAAAATCGAGCCTAGAACACAGATTCTAAATGCAGACTCTCTAATGCGTACTTGTCGAAGTCTATGCATCCCATTCTACATAGGTTCGGTGCAATCCCATAACGTCTTCACTTCATAGGGTTCAATTCCCGCGTTATGAACTAATCCTAACACGATGACTACTACGAGATAAAGATAAACTATGGGTAGTATCTCATGCCCGATAATTCCGGAGATGGATCCCACACCCAAGATATTTCACTTGAATAATTCCGGAGATCATCCCACACCGATATATTGACACGTCACCACACGAATACCACATGTGCTTCGCCTCGACTCCGATAATTTCGGAGATCAATCCCACACCACAAGTAGTTACCGTGATAATTCCGGAGATTGTCCCACACCACAAGACTGTGATAATTCCGGAGACATATCCCACACCACTAATAATCTACTGTGATAATTCCGGAGATTAAATCCCACACCGAAAGCCATACTGAGGTTCTTGACTCATGTTCCCGTTCATCATATCACCACTAGTGTCCGTCCTTATCATTTTTGGGTTAATTAATTACTTAACGAATCTCCTACAGTGGTGTACCCTACCGGTCTAAATTCCAAACTAAATACTGAAATGCCTCACTGGGCCTCAACAAAATAACTCAACACCAGTACTAGGGTCACACACCTCTAGAGACTCAACTCAAATTTCTAAAGCAAAGTTCCACTAAACAAGTGGCTCAACTGAATGTCTTAAATCCAATACTTAACTGAAGATCTTAGAATAGACTGAATTGTCTGAGAACCAAACACTCAAGGAACACTCAAGTTACAAAAGTCCATCAGTACCAGTCGACTTATACAGTAGTAAGTCGACTGTCAAGAAAGACAAATATCCAAAATTTCACAAAAATAAACTAAGTCATATAAGTCGACTTATAAGAGGATCGGTCGACTTACCAGAGGTAAATTCCAATAATTTCTCAAAATATATTCTAAGTATGTAAGTCGACTGAAAGGAGTCCTAGGTCGACTGTCCAGAAAGGACTAATAATTTAACAAAAAAATAAATTCCTCAGTGAACCAGTCGACTGCCTACGAGCTAGGTCGACTGTCCAGAACGACTTTTTCAAAGGTTCTAAGAGTACAGTATCAGGATCGTACCAGTCGACTGTACAGTAGGCCAGTCGACTGTCGGCCTACAGTTTTTAAAATTTAGGTCTGATTACAAAATCAAACTGGAGTTTTCTAACGATTCAATGTTTATGAAAATAGTTCGTATTCAGGAAAAATGACAAATCTCAACAAAACTTCACCATGGTTATATATTACTCAAAATATCAAATATGTCAAAACTCAAGTTCTCATGTTCTAAATCACTAGTTCCTTCATTAGGGTTTCTCAAGACTAATTTCTTTCACAAATCTAAATCAAAATCTGATTTGTAAATCTAATGTCCAGATGTTTATCATCCAATTCTAACCATTCTCAAATCTTAATCTTGCCTTTAGTAACACGATTACATAAGCAAAGATCTACTAATCATTCTTAGATTTCACAATATGGTACAACCACGATCTTTGCATTGTTCTCATGTAAAACACTAAATAATATTCATGTCAACAACGATCATAACAATCGATCACATCAATCCAACCACCATACAAGGTCCATATCATTCATACACAAGACAAAACAAACGATTCCATAATACTCACGAAATCAAACAACAAAACAAGGTCACTCACATGATTCAAACAACAAAACAATTTTTATATCACTCACCTTGAATTGAGAAAAGTCCACGAAAGAGTCTCCCTTTTGCTAGATCCAAAAACTCCTTTCTCCACCAAAATAAATCTCCAAAATTTCTGTATATTATCAACAATGACGGCTGGAGAAAAAAAATCCTTTAAATATCCGGGATTGAATATTAGGGTTTTACCCACACTTTTGCAAAATAAACCCTTCCAAAATACAACTTTCATATATAGTTCTATTCTTGGAAATTCAATCAAAATTCATTTAAATTTGGATTAAAAGTAAAATACAATTCTAAATCTCAACCAATACTGTTCAAAACGTCCAGAACATACATTTTACACTTTAACCCCTAAAAATGTCAATTTTGCATTTCTCAAAAATTGCAAATAGTTCCAATTAATTTCAGAAAAATGTGGAAAAATACTAATTAAATCTCAAATATTAAATAATGATTTTTCATAAAGAAAACTAAATTTTCAAACTTCTCATAAAAGTATTTGCACGTGTTTTGCACGTGTAACAAGATAAATTTTTCTGAAAATATTCATTAAATTCTCCAAAAAATCAATTTAAATTCATTTTCAAGTATAAAAATAATATTTGAAAATACGGGGTTCTACATCACTCACTCCTTAGAAGAGTTCTGTCCTCAGAACTACCACTAATGAGTCCAAACAATATATCAACAAAGAAATCAACATCTCATAATGGAAACATAGTTCAAACAATTGCATATGACAATTCAATCAAAATAAAAGAAATACAACTCAACTCAAAGTACTATCATTCAAAGAATTACAATCACATAACAGAAATACACTCATGCAAAAAGCTCGGGGAAATCCTTCTGCATGCGATCCTCTGGCTCCCAAGTAGCCTCCTCGAACTGCTGATTCCTCCACAACACCTTGACCATAGGTATCACCTTGCGCCTGAGAACTTTCTCTCTACGGTCAACGATCTCAACAGGCTGTTCCTTGTAACTCAAGTTCACCTGTAGATCTTCAGGAATCTCTACCAACTGATGATTCTGATCTGGCACATACTTCCTCAACAATGACACGTGGAATACATCATGCACTTGTGCCAACTCCTCTGGAAGCTTCAATCTATAAGCGGTCTTGCCAATCCGCTCCATGATCCAGTATGGACCAATATACCTTGGCGCTAACTTGCCTCCCTTACCAAACCTGATCACTCCTTTGGTCGGAGAAACCTTGAGGAAAACTGCATCCCCAACTTCAAACTCCAAGTCTCTTCGTCGAGTATCAGCATAACTCTTCTGCCGGCTCTGAGCCTCAACTAACCTCTTGCGAATCAGCTCAATCTGTTCCGATGTCTGCTGTACGATCTCAGAACCATACATCTGCCTCTCGCCAACCTCATACCAACAAACAGGTGTCCTGCACCTCCTCCCGTACAAAGCCTCATACGGTGCCATCCCAATACTCGCATGGTAACTGTTGTTATAAGCAAACTCAACCAATGCCAAGTATCTCTCCCAACTACCACCGAAATCCATAACACAAGCCCTCAGCATATCTTCCAGCACTCGATTCACCCTCTCAGTCTGACCATCGGTCTGTGGATGAAAAGCAGTACTGAAATCAGTTCTGGTGCCTAAAGCTGCTTGTAGGTTCTTCCAAAACCTTGAAGTAAACCTTGCATCTCAGTCAGAAACAATCGACACAGGAACTCCATGAAGTCTCGCAATTTCACCAATGTACAACTCAGCCAATTTCTCCATCGACCAAGTAATCTTCATGGCTAGAAAGTGAGCTGACTTAGTCAAACGGTCCACGACAACCCAAATCGAGTCATTGCCCTTCGAACTCCTCGGCAAACTCATGATGAAATCCATACTGATATTCTCCCACTTCCACTCCGAATGGGTAACGGCTGTAACAAACCTCCAGGTCTCTGATTCTCTGCTTTGATCTGCTAACAAGTCAGACACCTTGCCACGAAATCTGCTACATCCCTCTTCATACCAGACCACCAAAAATGTTGTTTGATGTCCCTGTACATCTTCGTGCCTCCTGGATGAACTGACAACAATGTACTGTGTGCTTCCTGCGAGACACTATCTCTCAATTCTGCATTATCTGGAACACACAACCTCTCACCCAACCAAAGAACTCCATCTTGGACACGAAACTCTGATAGCTTGCCTTCTGAAACCTGTCGCAACATCTTCTGAATCTCTGAATCTGATCTCTGACCTTCCACAATCCTCTCTCTCTCAAGGTCGGCTGCAGCCTCAACTGAGCCAAAGACGCCCCTAAACCTTGCAGTACCACCTCGATACCTGCCTGATCGATCTCCGCTGCCAACTCACTTCGAGTAGTGATCAAACTTGAAAAACTACTCTTCCTGCTAAGTCCATCAGCCACCACATTCGCCTTGCCCGGATGATACTTGATCTCAAGACGAATGTCTTCCAATACCTCCAACCACCTTCTCTGCCGAAGATTAAGATCCTTCTGTTGATAAATGTACTTCAGGCTCTTGTGGTCAGTGTACATATTAACCTTCTCACCATAAACATAATGCCTCCATAGCTTCAAGGCATAAATGATAGCTGCTAGCTCCAAATCATGCGTCGGGTAATTCTTCTCATGCGGACGCAATTGCCTCGAACCATAAGCAATAACCTTGCCTTCTTGCATCAAGACACAACCCAAACCTCTGAGAGATGCATCACTGTAGATATCATAATCCTTCCCAGCTTGCGGCAAAGCTAAGATAGGTGCAGTAGTCAACCTGTCCTTTAACTCAAGAAAACTCTCCTCACACTTATCAGTCCATACAAATGCCACATTCTTCCGGGTCAAACCTGTCAAAGGAACTGTAATCTGAGAATAACCCTGGATAAATCTCATGTAGTAACCAGCTAGACCCAAGAAACTTCTGACTTCCTTCACAGACGTCGGCCTGGGCCAATCCTTCACTGCTTCAACTTTCTGAGGATCAGTAGCTACTCCCTCCTTAGAAAGAATATGACCAAGGAAAGCTACCTCAGACTTCCAAAACTCACACTTCGACAACTTGGCATACAAGCTATGCTCCTGTAATTTCTGTAATACCGCTGTCAAGTGCATAGAATGCTCCTTCTCAGACTTCGAATACACCAAAATATTGTCGATGAAAACCACCATGAAGGAGTCAATAAATGGCCTCAAAACCCGATTCATCATATCCACGAAGACTGCTGGCGCATTCGTCAACCCGAATGGCATTACCAAGAACTCATAAAGTCCATGACGAGTCCTGAAAGCTGTCTTACTCACATCTTCCTCCTTGACTCGTACCTGATGATATCCCTGATCTCAAATCAATCTTCGAAAACACAGCTACTCCTCGAAGCCTGTCGAATAAATCATCAATCCGCGGCAGTGGATACTTGTTCTGAATAGTCACCCTATTTAATTCCCTGATAGTCAATGCACATCCTCATTGACCCATCCTTCTTCTTGACTAACAGCACTGGCGCTCCCCACGGAGAAGAACTCGGCCTGATAAGCCCTTTGCTCAACAGCTCCTCAATCTGCTTCTTCACTTCATCTTGCTCTACAGGTGTCATCCTGTACGGAGCCTTGGAAATCGGCGCACTCCCCGGCTGAACATTAATGCAAAAATCCACATCTCTCTGCGGCGGTAATCCTGGAAAATCATCCAAGAACACCTGAGGAAAATTCCTGACAACCGGAATGCCCTTGACTTCATCTGAAATAGCCATCTTGGATACCATTGCAGCCACCTTCGGAATCTTCTTCTTCCCTTGGAAAGTCACTGCAGGTCCACCTGGTGCCTTCACCAACACCTCCTTCTGCATGCATTCAATTGTGACATCATATATTGCCATCCAATCAATGTTCACGATGACATCCACTCCCAAGACTTTCAGCTCGATCAAGTCAATGCCGAACAACCTCCCACCAATCTCGATATCACAGCCCTCGTAATATCGATCCGCAATCAACTTGTAATACCCCGATTTTCCTAATATATGAAGATTATTTATTTTGTTGCACGTGGTATGCACGTGTAATATTTTGGCCATTATTTTCAACATGATGAGTAAGAACATTGTTTTTATAAAGGATTTTCCCTAAAGCCCAAGTGTTAATTTATTAATCTCTTCTACAAAATAATTATTTTGGCCCAACTGATTTTAAGCCCATGAAATCAATCTTTTATTTTCTACAACTTGTATGTGTAACATTTTCCCTTTAAAGAAGTTATATTTTTATGTACAAATTTTGTAGGGTGGTTTGTGTGTGCACGTGCACTCTATGTACACGTGAATTATACTCCATTCTTGGCCGGTTTTTGGTGGGGATCATGGGCGGTTACTTGTGAGGTGTGGGTAGTTTTTACAACCCCCTAATCAATCCTAGCCTTTGATCCTATAACCATCTAATGAATCCTAGCCCTCCATTCCACTTATATTCTAGTATAAATACCCCCTCTCATTCCCTATCTCTTTTACACTAAAATTATTATTGTAAGAGAGGCATTCTGTGAGTAGTGTGTGGGAATTTTTCTGTGGAGGCCGAGTAGCTTTCTGAAGGATTCGGTGTGGAGCAAAGGAGCAAGGAGCGAGGAGTCGTTCACTACACTAAGGAACTTTTTGCTGGATTTCGATTATTTCTTCAAATAAGGTGGGTGTTTCTCAGGACTTCTAATGTAGGAGTTATACCATGATTATTATGATTGCTACCATGTTATGAAAAGTAAATTCAATGTATTAGAAATTGCCTGAGCATGCTGTTGATAATAAGAACAAAAGAGTCGGTACAGTCGACTGTCGCATGAACCAGTCGACTGGTACGAGACAATTACTTTCATGATGTGATGATAAACATGTGTGCAAATAGACGTAATGGTGTGATTACTAAGTTTATATTTTTTCCTATGACACATATGATGGAGGGAAGGTGAATGGATGAAAAGAGCTAGCGATGATTAACAAAACTAAGAGCTGTTGGTGCAGTCGACTAACAATGTGTTCAGCTGACTGGTGCATCGATTTAATTATGATTAATCGGTAATTCCATGAAATGAGATATTCCATCATGTTGACCTAGTGTAATGATTTGAGAATTATATCTTCATCTTCGTAAGAAAGTTATGAATAGTGTAAATACATGTTTAAAGTATTTTTCTCAAAGAAAAGACCATATTAGTAACTTGAAATTCCATGCTGTGATGTTACTGAACAAGTAAGAAGTGTGGTGTTTATAAGATATGAATGTATGTATGCTGTGATGAAAGTGCATGTGAGAACGGTTGGAAAGATAATTTCTGTTTGAATTATGAAACTGTCCAGTCGACTTAGTGCGTGTAGCCAGTCGACTGAGCTGAACCTGATAATGTGCTGTTAGAAAAATCCCAGGACAGACGACTGATGGTTGAACAGTCGACTGTCACGAGGATAATATTTTGAACATGAAAAGTTGCGGGATAGACGACTGGCCGTATGCAGCAGTCGACTCTCCCGAGTGTTTATGATGAACTTGTATTGACTGTACGAGTCAACTGGTATCCTTCCAAGTCGACTGTACAGAGTAAATTTTGATATTCCAATTTTGATTATTGCTAAAAATTGTTAACCTTATGATTGATGTCAATGAACTGTTATGGCTGTATGAATTTATATGAAAGGAATCATAGATATGAATTGAGAATTAAATGAACATGAAAGGCTAAGATCATGATAAGAAAGTCTGTGAGACTCTAAATTGAATTATGAGTTAAAAGTGCTCAATTGGAAGTTGTGAATTGTAAATTGAAACCAAGAGTAGCTAAGTCTCCCCCGGCAATGGAAATAAAATAAAATTGAAAAGAAGACCAAGGTTGGTCATGTGTAAATGAAATGAATAAGTCCGGTTTGGTGGAGAGGCTAACTCTAGAGCTTTGATTTTTATTCATGATTCTAATGATTATAGTACATAGTGAAGAGGTGATGAAAGTGAGAGAAAAACATAAGTATGAGAACTAGAGTTTACGGTGCGGGTGTGTGAGTCGCAGAATGCATGCTTGATGAGTCAAGACATGGCGCGGGCACAACTCAGAATGATCGGACTTTAGTCACGCTTGTGGGATGTTTGGTGACTGCAAGAGGATCGTGTTCAGGGAGGAGGCTGAATTGCCGCAGAATGCATGCTTGATGAGTCAAGACATGGCGCGGAATTCTACTCCAGGGGCCAGGATACGTGCTTGTACTCATAGATCATCTAGGATACTCACTGTAATTACAGAAGTAGAGTAAGTCATGGCGAGGGATTGAACCCTACAAAAATGAAGAACGGTTAAGAGGCTTGCCCTCGGACCTATGTAGTATGGGATGCATAGGACCTATGTAGTATGGGATGCATAGAATCCGAACAAGTGCGCATTAGTGTCATGTAAATTAAGTAATTGCATTAAGAATTAAGTGCACGATCACGACACGACATCATTAAGATTTTCCCTTTTACTTTAATTGTTATGTGAATAAGTTTTGTGATCTGTTAAGAAATGAGATTCATTATACTGTTTCTGGCATAGAGAGGATGGCCATGTATAATTATCGTCGGTTGAATAAACTGACGTACCCACAGTTTTGTATGCAGGATAAATTACATGTAAAGAAGAATAGATGCATAAAGATTTTATCATGTTGTTGTACATTTATGTAAATGGTGTATATTCTTACTTCCGTTGTGCAAAATGAAAAGTGTAATATGATGTAAACTCTGATGTAAAGTGGAAAGTTTAAATTCCTTGTAAAATTGTACTGAAGAAAGTGAAAAGATCCTGTAGAACATCTCGAATTCAGTGTTTTTGGGATTCGGGGCGTTACACAACTCTTCACCTGACGGCGTTGCCACCGACAAAACCCTAATGGGATTAAATCGGGACCGTTCAAATCGGACACGAATCTTAAAGCTCAGGGGTAAAACGGTAATTTTACCTACAAATGGGTCTGAAATGGGGACTGGATCTTTCTTCAAACCTCAATAACCCATAAACAGATCTGTCATACTGGGTACGGGTCCCAACCCGTTGCAAACCAGTTCAGAAGGATAAAGAAGAATTCAGATTCATAATTATCCCTAAGAGGAGGTTTTAACCACTTCTATCCATCCACACCGGGAACTAGAGATTTGTTCTTATCTCGAAACGGATCCCTAAGGCGGCTATAAAAACCCCTCTCCCCCCACCATAAGAAGGTAATCAATCTTTTTCCAGTGAAAGCTCTTTCTTAATCATTCTGATTACTGACTTGAGCGTCGGAGGGTGCGTCGGAGGGATCCATCCCAGTGTATCGCACAATTTGCAGGTTCGCGGCAGCAGCAAGAGACTGGTCAACAATTTAGTGAAGGTCAACAGGTTAACAGGTTTGCCTCGTTCATTTTCTCAAGAATCTACAAATTCTATCTATTGCCCTCACACCAGATTCAGCGGCAGCAGATTGGCGCCGTTTGTGGGAAACGAAAAAGCAACCCGACCTAACTTCATCAGTGAGACTAGTTTCAAGCCATGCATCCAAAAGAGAAGGGAAAGGCTGCAGTCTCCAGCCGAAGAACCACTTCTCTTCCTCCTCCCCCTCCTTCAGCTCAAGGTGCTCTTCCTCAAAAGGCCCCTCCAGGGTCTCAGGGGGCTGCCCAGAGGGGCTCTCGTAGGAGTCGCCCAGAGAAGCATCCTCCTCAGGACCATGTTGCGGTCCACAATCCGCCAGTTGACTCTATGGCTTCTCAAAGCCCTCCTGAGCGGGATCTCCGTCGAGTGATTGCCAACCGCCAAAAGGGGGTCGACCTCCGAACTCGCCTGAATGGATGGCGAGTTCTTGGGGGAGTCCATCAACCTGAGCACCCAGGGGCCTCAAGAGTCCGAACCCCCCGCCGACCGAGGACCAGAAAATCCCCTCCCCCGAGGAGGCGAAGAGAGCTCCCTCAGCATCATCGGCGGAGAACTCATTCTCCAATAAGCCGAGCCACACGTAGGGACCACCAAACTGGAGAGGTACCAGTCACGAGCAGAGCTCCAAAATTTTCAAGAGGCCGTTCTGCGGGCCCTCAACGCCGCTCCCAACCACAAGCAACGGGCACCTAGTCCTGAACCTACCCCAAGCCGTCACCACCGCACTCCTAGTCCCCTTTCGCATGGGAAAGAGTCTAGGGGATCGATTGGATGTAACCGAAGGGAAGACTCGGTCTACCGCTGTCTCCATAAAATGGAGAGGCGCCTTGGCCGACTTGACAGACAAGAGGAACAACGAGCGAGGAATTTTCGCCCGAGCAGGCTCTCGTTCTCCCGAACCATCATGGAAGCCCCGGTCCCACAAAACTTTAAGCCCCCTAACTTTGAGTCATACAATGGGGAGTCGGACTCTACCGACTACATCGAGAGTTTTAAAACTCTCATGATGATCCACCAGGCTTCAGATGCACTCCTTTGCAAGACCTTCCCTGCCACGCTGAAGAGGCCTGTGAGAGAATGGTACTCTCGACTTGCACCACCATCTATCTTCTCCTTTGACTGGTTCGAGGGTCTTTTCCTCACGCATTTCGTGAGCAGTCGCTGTACCGAGAAGACGAGCGACTCCCTACTGTTCCTCAGTCAAAAGAAGGGCGAACGATTAAGGGACTATGTCAAGCCCTTCACTGCTGAAGCCAGGTCCATCGCTTCCTTGGAGCCCTTGGTCGCCCTGTCGCCTTCCGGTCCAACGTCCTCAATGCTGATCTCAGAGCGTCCCTTGCCAAGAACCCTCCTCGAAACTTCTCAGAACTCCTGCTTAGGAGTGAGAAGTACATTCGAGTGGAAGAGGCTCTCAACCCCCCCCCCACTCTAGAGGAATCATCTGCCGGGAACAAACGGAAGAATACGAGCGAAGAAGGGTCCTAGAAGCTCCAGAGGGACGACAATGGCCAACGCCGCCCGGCTCCTTGTTTTGAGAAGTTCACCCCCCCCCCCCCTCAATGCTAGTATATCAATGGTTCTTATGGAGGTGACAAAGAAGGGCTACTCCGTGCTCCTCCTAGAATGAATACCCCTAGCAAGAAAAGAAATAGGGATAAGTGGTGCCACTTTCATAGGGACCACAGCCACGATACGGATGATTTTTGGGCTCTCAAAGAGGAGATCGAAGAGCTCATACAGCGAGGATACCTGGACAAGTTCGTTCGAAGAGACCGGGCCGACCTTCCACCCCGAGGAACCTATAAGCAAAGTGAGAGGTCCGCCAAGTTCTAAGATGCAGAACCTGGGGCCGTCTTCCACCTCATCCAAGGAGGTCCTATGGGGGGAGAACCCAACTCCTCCCAAGAGGCCTTCACCCTATCGTAAAAGTAGGATCTCGGTTTTCAATAAGGCCGGTGCTTGTAACACGGCCAAGAAGCATGTAATAATGGCTCGCCTTATTGAAGCGGCCACTTAGTTTATCTCAATAAAACTTAGCATTTTTTTGTTGAAAATTATTGCTCTTGCTTCATCTCTATCTCTCCAAGTCACATCTACGACTCGTTAAATGGTGAGTTCAGAGTCCAGCTTCTCCTACATGGCTGCTCCCACAACTTACTAAACTCAAAAAATGAGTTTGGAGTCCAACACTTGGTTCGACGTTGCTTTAGCCGCTTGCAAACAAGTAAGGGCAGGGCAGCTCACCATTCAGAATTGCTCCTACAACTCGTTAACCCCCTCTAACAACAAGTTCGGAGTCCAAAACTTGGTTTGATTCCTCTTCAACTACTTGCTTACAAGCGAGTAAGAAGTGGTTCGCCATTCGGAATTGCTCCCACAACTGTTGAATCTCTTTAAACAACAAGTTCGGAGTCCAAAACTTGGCTCGATTCCTCTTCAACTACTCGCTTACAAGCGAGTAAGAAGTTGTTCGACATTCGGAATTGCTTCCACATCTGTTGAGTCTCACTTAGACAACAAGTTCGGAACCCAACTCTCCCCTAGAGTTGCTCCTCAAACTTGTCTCCCAAATGGCTCTCTCCTAGAGCCAAGCTCTTCGCTCCGCTCGCCTCCAAAGCGGGCCTCTTCTAAGCGAGTTCGGAGCTCAAAACTCTCCCCTAGAGTTGCTCCTCAAACTTGTCTCCCAAATGGCTCTCTCTTAGAGCCAAGCTCTTCGCTTCGCTCGCCTCCAAAGCGGACCTCTTCTCAACGAGTTCGGAGCACAACTCTCCCCTAGAGTTGCTCCTCAAACTTGCCTCCCAAATGGCTCTCTCCTAGAGCCAAGCCCTCCGTCCCACTCACCTCCCGAGTGGGCCTCTTCTAAGCGAGTTCGGAGCTCAAAACTCTCCCCTAGAGTTGCTCCTCAAACTCGTCTCCCGAATGGCTCTCTCCTAAAGCCTTGTGATGTTCTTTACTCCGCTCGCCTCTAAAGCGGACCACTTCACAACGAGTTCGGAGCACGACTCTCCCCTAGAGTTTATCCTCAAGCTTGCCTCCTAAATGGCTCTCTCCTAGGACCAAGTTCTTCGTCCTACTTGCCTCCCGAGTGGTCCTCTTCTAAGCGAGTTCGGAGCTCTCTCCCTAAGAGTTGCTCCTCAAACTCGTCTCCCGAATGGGCCTTGCGAGGATCCTCCTAACTCATCTCCTTCGTCCCTAGGAGTGGAGCTCCTCTTCGAAGATTCTGAAGACCAAAACACTCCTCAACTTCATGAAGACAAGGATGTTGCAGGGCTATTTTGACCATGAAGAAGAGTGATTCTTCAACCCACTCCTAAAGAGAACTTGTAGATCTTCGAGTTAGCTTCGAAACGAGGGATTGCATGCCCCGATCGGACCTCCGTAGCACCAGGAAAGTGGATCACAACACAGCTGCACCGAGCGAGAAAATTGCAAAAAACTATCGCCTCGTGATTCGCGCCATGATCGTGATCAACCGTCCAGATCTCGCCACGTACTTCGGATCTGCAATCCGAGCAACTTGCATTCCGAACTGCGTATTGTAGAAAAACGTCTTTCTCCTCGTAATTCGCACCAAGATCTTGATCAGACGGTTCAGATCTCGCCACATCGACCAAAATCGCATTTTCTCGTGAACCGCGCCTTCGCACCTCGTGATTCGCACCATGATCGTAATCGACCATCCAGATTAAGCCACGTGGCTCGGATCTACAATCCGAGCTACTGAGCTACCGAGTTGCAAAATGGCAAAAAACTCTACCTCAAAATTCATGTTCAACCACCAACAACGGCTCAGATTCAAACAATCAAGCAAAATCCACACTCCATCAAAAGTGAACCAACTCTCCCTCCTCTTCTTCGAGAACTGGCGCCAGACAAACAACAAGGAAAAGAAGGGCAAAAATACACTAGTGAGTTAACGGGGGGTCGGGCTTGGACCCATTATAGGCCCAAACCCGCAACCCTATTCCAACCCCTTCTTCTCCACCGTCTTTTGGTGCCAAAAAACAAAGAAGAAAAATAAAAACCCATCTTCCCCTCTGAAGCCTCCAACACCCTCGCCAAACTTTGCGAGCTCCAACGTCAACTCCTGACCTTCGAGCTCCAACCCAGAGTCGAGCACCGAGCTCTGCCATGGCCATGCTCCGACCTCGACTCCCCCCGTCCTCGTCGAGCTCGTTTGCCGAAGCCACCGTCCAAGCTCTCCTCCACTATCGAGCACCAAAACCTCCTTCAAAACCTCCTTCAATGAGCTAAGCCATGGTCGATCGATGTACCCTCGGTGACGAACTTGGCCCCATCTTCTTCACAAAATCCATCTCCAACGTCGAGCTCCCCATGCCGAGCTCGACCCCTCAAGCTCGCCTTCAACCTCTGCACCTCACCATCACCGAACTCCCGACCTCCGAGCTCACCTCTTCTCCTCGTCGAGCTCGCACGAGCAGCCGAAGCTCATTGTCGAAGCTCGGAGCTTTGCCAAACTCATAGCCAACCATTAGTGAGCTCCGAGCTCGAGCTCGCAAACAAGCTCCGCTATGGCAAGCCCCAACTCTGTGCTCACCTCCAGTCCTCGATTAACTCCTCACCAAGCTCCTCGCCTCCGAGTTCAGCGAGCACCTCGACCAAGGCCATCGATGGACAAGACCTCACCAAGCTGCCATCTCCGAGCTTTCCTTCATCAAACTTCGAACTCTTACGCCATGGCCATACCACCTTCGTCGAACTCCCCCCTATGCCGGCTCCCCTCGCACTCCAAGCTCCGACCTCACCCCCACATGCCGAGCTCCTCCGTAGTCGAGCTTCGAACCTAACTCCTCCTTCTTGAGCTCCAGCGATGCCCTCGGAGGCAGAGACAGAATGGGAGCTGAGGTCGAAGGTACGGTCGAGGTCGAAAGCGTAGACGAAGAGACGAAGGAGAAGAACAGAGAATATGAAGGAGTAGAAGGCAGAGGAAAGTCAAACACGGGGGAATGAAGAAGAAGAGAAAGAGCGGAAGAAGAAAAAAAATTGTGCCACGTGGCGGTCAACGACAGTGTTGACCGCATCGCGTGGCGTCATCAAGTGGGTCGGCAATGGATTCCGAGCGAAACGTGTTCCGAACTGCTCATGTGAAGAAAAATCTGTCGAACCACACGAGCCGTCAGATCATCTTAAAACTCGTGACACGACCTGATCAATGCACAGATCAGCACCACGTGTCCATCAAAATGCTCCGCTTTGTGATGCGTGCCATCTGATCATGATCGACGTCCAGAAACGCGTCACGTGGCTTTGCTTTGTGATGCGCGCCATCTGATCATGATCCTCGTTCCGAAATGCACCACGTGTCCCGGTAATATTTAATTTATTTATTTATTTATTTATTTATTTATTTATTTATTTATTTATTTATTTATTTATTTATTTATTTATTTATTTACTTATTTATTTGAATTAATTATTTAAAAAATTCTGAAAAAATAATTAAAAATCGAAAAAATTAATTTAAAAATTCTAAAAATAATTATTAATTCGGAAAATTATTTTAACATTCTGAAAAATAATAATTATTAAATTAGAATAATTAATTATTTAATTCGGAAAATAAATAAAAAATTCAAAAATGAGGAAAATTTCAGAAAAAATCTGGAAAAATCACAAAAAATATAGAAAATTCTGAGGATATTTTTGGGCATTTTACAAGCCTAGAATAACACCGTTACACCTCGAGCAAGATCCAAACTCTCTTAAGAACACCGATAAAATCTCGTACGCCATTAGAACAACAAAACTACTCCTCAAAGACTGTAGAACTCAGTCTCCAGGAGTGGGGGGCTCGTGATATGGCTAAAAACTCGGATTAAATCGGGACCATTCAAATCGGACACGAATCTTAAAGCTCAGAGGTAAAATAGTAATTTTACCTACAAACGGGTCTGAAATGGAGACTGGATCTTTCTTCAAAGCCCAATAACCATAAACGAATCTATCATACTGGGTACATGTCTCAACCCGTTACAAACCAGTTCAGAAGGATAAAGAAAGAATTCAGATTCATAATTATCCATAAGAGTAGATTTTAACCACTTCTATCTATCCACACTGGGAAGTAGAGATTTGTTCTTATCCCAAAACGGATCCCTAAGGCGACTATAAAAACTCCTCTTCCCCCACCATAAGAAGGTAATCAATCTTTTTCCAGTGAAAGCTCTTTCTTAATCATTCCAATTACTGACTTGAGCGTCGGAGGGTGCGTCGCCGGGATCCATCCCGGTGTATCACACATTTTGCAGGTTCGCGACAGCAGCAAGAGACTGGTCAAAAATTTGGAGAAGGCCAACAGGTCAACAGGTTTGCCTCGTTCGTTTTCTCAAGAATCCACAAATTCTATCTATTGCCCCCTACACCAAATTCTGCGGCAACAACAACAATAATAATAATAACAATTGAAAAATAATGAATAATTATAAAATTATTAATATTAATAATTAAAAATGCTTCCTTGGTTCAATCCTTCTGTTCGATGCTCATTGAATGATAAAAAACGAACATTAGATAAGCTATTAGTAATAATATTAACAATTATTATATATATATATATATATATATATATATATATATATATATATATATATATATATATATATATATATGGGAAAAAGGGGTATGAGCAACTTGCTCATTTAGTAAATAAGCAATTGATGATGTGGCATGCATGTGATTGGAAAATTCTTAAAAGGGTTAGTTTTCCAATGCATCACATGCATGCCACATAATCACTTGCTCATTTACTAAATGAGCAAGTTACTCATATCCCTTTTACCATATACATATATATATATATATATATATATATATAAAATATTATAATGGGTATATATATTATAATGGGAGAGTTGGAGTTGTCATTTGTAGACATTCAACCATTTAATCTCAACCATTCATTTTTAAGTGAAAGTTATATTAACCATTCATTTACTTAACTGTTGTTAGTTACCATAATACCCTCAAAGTTCAAATTTATTTACGACATAATTGTTTACAAAAGTATCACTCATAAAATAAAAATTTGTGCTAGTATGGGTAATTTGTAAAAGGGGGTTTTAGGTTTAAGGCCAGATTACGTCTTATTATTTACTATATAAAAAATAATTAATTGTGTTGCTGCTTATTTCGGTGTGGGAGCAAACAGATAGTGAGTTAATAAATGAAGGACACTACTAAAAGTCAAAGCTAAAACCTGGCCATTATGGACTGTTAAGGCTCCTGAAAATGGATCTGGACTGTTGATTAACCTCCTGTGATCTGAGTTGGATGGTGGATGATGCGGCCAACGGACCTGCAAAAAAGTCTGAAACACCGGGGTGTGGCCCTGGCGACAGACCCTCCGACGCTCAAGTCAGAACCAGAAAGAGAGAGAGAGAAAGAGAGTAAAAACTGGTAAATTGTTGATTACTTATAGACTGAGGAGGGGGAGGAGTATTTATAGGCCTGAGAGACATTCTAGAAGTCGATTCATGACCGTCGAATCTTTCATGTCTCCCCTCCTGAAGAGATAAGATATCCCTGTGAGAGGATAAGAGATGAGACTCCTAGCCTACATGGGCTAGGTGTCTCTCTTAGTGGACCTAGTCTGTCATTTTTTATGGGCTTGAGAGAAGCCCATGTCCTGGAGTGGGCCCAGGCCTGTAAAATAGGCCTGTGATGACTAATCTGCCTATAGACGCTTTGAGATCCATGCAGGGATCGTACGGCTCTGATTTGCTGTAATTTTTACCATCATCATAAGCCCCCCACTCCCGGAAGGCAATTTTCATGGCTTTCGGGAAGTAGTACGTCTTATTTATAGAATCTGGTGAACAATCTTACCAGTCGGAGTGTTTGGAGATACCTAAAACTGATCTGTGGCTTCTGAAGGCAATGAATATATTCCTAAACTTTTCCATATTTTTCGGATTTTTTCGAATTTTCTGGAATTTTTTAGGAATTTTTCCATAGTTCTTCGGATTTCTCCACATTTTATGGAATGATTCTAGAGTCTCAAAATCACTCTTTCGAATTTTATAATTAATAAATTCAATTTAATTATTTTTTCGGATTTTTCAATTATTTTTCCCAATTTAAATAATTATTTTTGAATTTTTTTAATTAGTTTTTTGAATTAAAAATGATTTTTAAATTATTTTCTGAATTTATCGAACTTGATGCGCATTTTGGAGCGATCTGAATCGTGGATCGAAAGCTGGCTCGCGCGCTAAGGTGATCAGACGGCTAGGAGGCTTTGATCAAGGCTGAAAATCCTGAAGTGCTTGATCAAGTGGTGGTGCGAAGATCTTGGAGATCTGATGACTCCTGGTCGTCTTCTTCACCCCCTTGCTTGGTCGACGAAATTACTGAGCTATCTTCATCCCCTTCATCGCATAGCTCGTAGACGGTTTTTTGCAAGCGATTGCGGAGCTCTGGCCGTCGAGCTCTCGCCGAACCATCGAAACCTCGCCGTGGTGGAGCTATGGTGTGTTCTCGCCGAACCATGGAATCGAAACTCCACCGAGCTATGGACCTTCGTGCTCTCGTCGAGCTATGGCGATAGGTCGTCTCGCCGAGTTATGGAGCTTGTGATTGCCGCCGCGCTATGGAGTTAGAGGTTTTGCCGAGCTACGGAGCTCCAGCTCTTCGCCGAGCCATGGCGATGGAGTGTCCCATCGAGCTACGATAGCTCTTCTTTGCCGAGCTACCACAGGGATTTCGCCGAGATACGGAGCTCGTTCTCGCCGAGCCATGGTGCCTCGAATCCTCACCGAGCTATCGCCGATTCGGCGAGCTACGAGAGCTTGTTCTTGCCGAGCTACGAGCTCGCCGAGCTATGAGGCTTGGTCCCTTGCCGAGCTACCGTCTCACCGAGCTACGGTGTGTCTTGCCGAGCTACGAAGTTAGGAGAAATTTCGAGCTCCGTTTTGGGTTTCGACGAAGCGAACGGAACTCGGAGACGGCGCTCGACCGTGGGAGTTCGAGGGCGGAGCGGTGGCACTCCATTTTGGTCGAGGCGAGGTGAAGACGGGCTCTAGACGAGCTCTTGTTTTTTGGGTTTTTCGACGACGAAGCGCAGAGCAGGGGAATTCTTTTTGGGTGCCAAAAATCAAAGGAGAAGGAAGAAGAAGAGGGTGAAGCGGAGCAGGTTGGTTTCGGATCTGGATCCAACCCGCTAAGCCCCCTTGGGCTGTTTTATTTGATTTTGTTTGCGGGTTTGGGTTGCAAATCTGACCCGTTTGCACCCTTTTCTCCTTAAGTTTCCACCGAGAGTTGCCTTTTTAGGATTTTTGTGAAGTGTTTTTTGGAGTTAGAACTAGGGATTGGGTTCACGCAAAAATATTCGTATATGTTTTGTGTATCGGTAAAGTTGGCATTTCTTCGTCGTGGTGTCTTCTTGTTGAGGTAGGGGCAATGTCATGCTTGGATTGTTGAAGTTTGTCTCTGCCAGGAGATTTTTGGTCGATCTTGGGATTGTGAGGAGATAATAGGCTTCGTCTCACGAGAAAACTTGATGTTTGATGAGTTTTCGGTGGTGGTGTTCATAGTGCCCACAAATTGTTTGTGATATTGCTCCTTCCAAGTTCCTCACAAGGTGTTTGTGAGATTTTCTCTTCCAAGTTCCTCACAAGGTGTTTGTGAGATTGTATCTTCCAGGTTGCTCACAAGGTGTTTGTGAGATTGCCTCTTCCAAGTTACTCACAATGTGTTTGTGAGATTGTCTCTTCCAAGTTGCTCACAATGTGTTTGTGAGATTGTCTCTTCCGCGTTGCTCATAAGGTGTTTGTGAGATTTTCTCTTCCAAGTTGCTCACAAGGTGTTCGTGAGATTGTCGCTCCTTTCGACCGAACGTTGTGGCAGCTGTTCGTGTTATCGTCTGACTATCTAGTTGTTAAGTTACTGCTACTGGGGGACCCGCATCGGGGTTATCTGACCGTCGATTTGTTGAGTCGAGCTAAGATGCTGACATGTGGCAATTTTTCCCTTTCTGTTCCTATAAATAGAGGTTGATCCTACCCCTCTTTCCTCATTTCCACATTCCCTTTCTCTCTCCTAAAATTTTTTTTGGAGAGCTTCTCTCTCTAGAAATCACGACATTGAGTCTGGCGGTGCTAGTTCCAGTTGTTGGCTCGGAGTTTTCCCCGCTTGGACTAGGTAACTTTCTTGTGATTGCCGTTTTGCCATGTCTAGTATTCCATCGGTCTGTGCCTCTACTAGATCCGCTGGTCTAGATGGAGAAGAGGGCGCCATGCTTGATCATCCTTATGGAGTGAAGGGCGTTCGTGGTGAGGCTGATCGTTCCGCCGTTGTGGAAATGATCGTTGAACCTGAGAGAGATGGGGGATGTAGGCTCCAGATCTCGTTGTTTCTCGTCCCAGAGTTGATTAGGGATACTCTGTAATAGATCATCGATTCTTGAGGAGCGGCATGGAATATGATGAGCCAGAGCTTGTTCATACCACTGAGGCTATTCAGACCGCCACCATTCTTACACGCGATGAGTTGATCGTGATAAGAGTAGGTTTTGGCATCCCTGATGAGTATAACCTACTCCTACCAGGGCCCGGTGTCAGGGTGTGTTATGCCATGTCGGAGGAGTATTGTTTCTTTCCTTGCGATGCTTTCTTCGTGTGACTTCGTCTACCCCTCCATCCCTTCGTTAAAGAAGTACTTAATTGGTATCGGCTGTGCCCGGTGCAGCTGATGCCAAACACGTGGAGGCACGTTATTGGCTTCGTCTTGTAGTGCCGCCAGCTCGGAGCTATGCCGAGCCTTGCGGTATTTAGAAGACACTTCAAACTTAGTCTACTCAGCCAAATGGAGGAGCGTTGGTATCTCAGCCCTCGCAGGAATAGGGGGCTAGTTGATACTCCTCGATCAGTAAGGTGCTAGAAGGAGAAGTTCTTCATTGTTCGTAGTGCCGAGTCGTGGGGAATTCCCATTACTTGGAAGGAGACGGTTCCCTCGGCGGTGCGGGTGGAGCCAATAATGAGCGTAGAGGAGAAGAATCTTAGCAACGCGCTTCTTGGGTTGAAGGTGCTGTCGTGGCAAGACATTACCAACGACGTGCTCTTTTAAAGCGACCTTGAACCGGCCGTTCCTAGTATGATTTTGTTGTTACTGTTTTCATGCCTTGTCGTCCATGCTTTTGTCAATTTCTAACTTCTTGATTTATGTCTTTACTGCTTTCCTTTGATTTTACGGTGTTTGACTATTCTGTGTTTTATCTTACAGGTAGGACAGACATGGATTTTGAGGATATCTTTACAGAGCTGGATGCGATACAGAATAAGAGGGAGGAGGAGCCAAAGAAGCGGAAGAGGACGGCATTGCGTCCTACTTCTTCCCTGGGCTTACCGCCCATGGTTCCTGCTGCACAGATTGAGTCCCCTGCAGGGGCGCCGCCTGGCATTAGGGCAGGTTCTTCTTTAGCTGCAGTCGTGGCTAGTGCCGCGTCAGCCCCACTGACTGCTACGGCTACCGCGGTGCTTATTAGTCAGGGAGACGTGGTCTACACTCCCGACTGGAATGTGAAGGTCGAGGAGAACTTCTTGGGGAACTCCACTGCTTGTCTTGAGGCCTGTCGCCACCTCCCTACTACTTCTGACAGGGAGAGGTTGAAGATGGAGCCCCCCCAGAGATCGGTCCTGGAGATTGCGAGGGTGCATGTGACGGTATGGCCCTGTTTCCTTAGTTATTTATGTTCTACTCCCTTCTTTTGCATTGTTATGTTTTTAACTGATTTCTCCTTGTTTCAGGCGATGAGCCACTTTGGGCACTTGGTGGACTTTACGCGGCCGAAAAGAAGAACATGAGGGCTCACATTACTCGTGCCGAAAAGGACAAGAAGAAAGCTGCCAAGGAGTCCAAGGCGGAGTTGGAAGGGATGAAAAAGAAGGAGCAAGAGGCACGCCTTGAGTTGGAGGCGTTGGCCGGGAAGATGGAGGTGATGCGCCTCGAGCTAGAGGCATCCAAGGAGAGAGAGTTGGCATCAGAGAAGAAGAACGCCGATCTCCTATTGGAGTTGGAGAAGGCTCGCGCTGACGCGACCTCGGATGTGAAAGTGGAAGTGGCCAAGGTCCACACAGAGTGTAAATTGAAACTTCGGGGTGTGATGTTGAGGTCCTATGCCTTGGCGATCTCACATGTGGTGGAGCATGTTCCCGGTTTTGACGGGAAGGGCTACCACGTGACGCTTCGATCTGGTGAGCCTCTAGATCCCAACAGGAAGGACGATGTTGAGGCGGATGCTCCTTCGGGAGGTGCGAAGAGCGGTTCTAGGAAGAAGGACAAAGGGAAGGGCCCAGCGGGAAGTGTCTTGTCAGAGGGGGTGCCGAAGCAGGTGGATGCTTGATTCACCTTAGTGTACTTTTCGTCTTTCCAGTTTATTGTTGGATTTTTTCATCTTAGACTTTGTAGTTTGTTTCTATGATGCCTAATTGCGGACTGGCCACCGCATTTCTGTATTTCCTTTCAGTACTTTAAAGAAACTAGCTTCTAGACTGGTTATTGCTTGTCCTGTTGTGTTGATGTGCCTTGGAGCGGTGTTTGCTTGTCACGCTTCTTACTTTGATTCCATGTCTAATTGTACCCTTTGCGCTTGCTGACAGCTGACCATGGGATCTGATAAAGGTCCTTGTGGTGACGAGGTGGGGCGCCTCCGCAAGCAACTGCGCATAACTGAATTGGCGATCGACTGTTTGTGTGCTCAGTCGGATGAGGAATGGTTGAAATCCGTTCGTCTTAAATCAGCATTAGTTGAGCGGGACTATAAGCTAGCACTCCTATATTCCAGTCATCTGGCAAGCTTGCCACTGCCTTCGAAGGTGACAAAGGACAGCACTGGGGAATGCGCCCTACTCAGGGAGATAATTGTTGAGAATGACTTGGAGCTATACCGCCTCCAGGCAAGGCTTGGTGGGTTGCGAATGGCAAGCACTCCACATGTTGCCAGTTCTAGGGAGGATCAGCTGGTTGGAACGAAGAAAAGCACCACAACTGTTGTGACAGATTATGTGACAGTAGAAGCAGTTGAGCCGAGTGTCGAGGGAGCTGTGCAAACAGTGTTGGTTCCCTTTCAACACCCCATAGGCGGCCCGAGAGGTGCGTTGGCTTTATTGAGTCAGACTTTAGTTGGTGGAGAGTCACGCGCCTCGTGTGTCGGCCAGCAGTCACAGTCGCTGGGATCAACGTTTGCTATGCGAGGTGTTGGCAGCCAAGGGAAGGAGGTGACTATCAGGCATTCCACAAGGAGGCTTGTGTAGCTCAGGAGCAACGCTCCTCGCCCAGTAAGTCGCAGGGACGGCTTGTAAATCGAGTTGTAGGGTTGATGTCTCCTTACTTGTAAATATTTGTAGTGCTGTTGAATATGAAATTGTGGACTTGTGATAATTCTGCAACTCTTTTTACGTGCTTAGTCCTTGTTGCCATGGTTGAAATGTTATCGATGAGTTCTTTGTCACCAAATAATAGGGCCATAAATCTATTGCGTATAGCTTAAAAAGCTGTCAACGGTGTAAGTCGGTGCTGACTTCATTTTCAGTCCTGTACCCAGCTAGTTGTAGGGACAATTCTGAATGAGAATTGTGTCCCAAACTTACTGTAGGGGTCCTCTAATAGATTATCAGAATCGCATGGAATGGAGAGTTGAACTCTAAGCGTGGCTTTTTAAAAGTGTGGCTAGAGTAACTCCGATCCATGATTTTGGATCTCTTAATCTGTTGTTGAGGGTTAATTAGTTGCAGGAATAGATCGAATGGCGAGTTGAACTCTGAACGTGTGTGACGACACGTTGCGAAAGTAACTCTGAACCATGAACATGGATTTCGAACTTATTAGTTTAAGTATTAACAGGTTGCAGGAGCAGCTCGAATGGTAAAGCACACTCTAAACTTGCTTGTTAGCAAATTGAAAGAGTCTCTTTTGAACCATGAACATGGACTCCGAACTGGTCGTCGAGGTGTTAACGGATTGCAGGAGCAGATCGAATAGCGAAGTGCACTGTGAATTTGCGTGATTAAAAATTATTATAATCCCTGTCGAGCCATGGGTATGGACTCCGAATCCATCTTACGGGGAGACCCGCAACGAGTGTTTAGTGCCGCTTAAGTATATAAGTATGGCACTTAACTTGTTATTTCAGAGCCTCCAAGGAAGTTCAGCTAGTTACAGGAACAGATCGATCGGTGAGTTGTGTTCTAAACGTGCATGTTTGCACGCTGCAACTCCTGAGTTCTGGATTCCGAACTTGCGCTGTAGAAAACTTGTAACGAGTGTTTAACTCTGCTTTTGAGTATGAGTTGGGCATTTCTAGCTCATTGTTTGCTTTGCACAATTGACCAAGATGTAATGAAATAAATTGGCTAATCTTTATTGAAGAATAAACTGGAGGGGCTACTCTAATGGCTGGCCCTTATTACATGTTTGGCCGCCTTAGTAATGGAAATTCTTATTGAAAGAAAAACTAAGTGGCTGACCTTTATTACAAAAATTTAAAAATTCTGCATAACTTAGGAGAGCGTGTTTCAAACACTCTCGTTGTGCTCCATAGGGTATTTTTCACTTGAAGTCCCTACTGATACATCCCTGCCCCCTGGGTCTTCAAGTTGGTGAGCCACCAGGCGAACAACTTGGTAGACCCTGTCTGTATTTGCCTGTTCCTGGGGGACGCCCACGTCGCCTTGCTTAGATGCAGCAGAATGTTCTGATGGACTGACGCGCTTAGGCAAGATTGATTGTTTATCATGACTGAGTGGAGCGACTTCAGATAAGAGGGTTAAGAGAGTTGTTGGGTTCTGGCGAGGATGTGGTTGGATCTGGGAAGAATTTATTTGACGACACTAAAAATTTCTAGCTTGGCTGCTTAGAGCCGCGGCTTCGAGCTTGCTTGCTAGCTTCGTGACACGATAATCATTTCCCTGTAATAGTTCTTCAGTGTGGAGAAGGTAAACTGAGCCCCCCCATTGTAGCAGTGTATCATGTGCATGCCGCTTGTTGGCTTCCTACTACTTGCCCTACGTCTGCTGTTGTTGGAAATTTCATTTTCATGTGGAATGCAGAAGCAACGGCGTGGAAGGCGGCTAGTCCTGGACGGCCGAATATGGCATTGTATGCGGATTTAACATCGACTACCAAGAAATCTAAGGACTCTGTCCGAGTTATCGGTGCTTTTCCTGCTGTCACGTCGATTGCGACAATTCCCTCAACTTGGACAAGTGCACCCGAGAAACCATGGAGGGTATAGCTGACTAGCTTGAGACGATCCCGGGAGAGCTTCAGTGCATCGAACGCGGCCATAAACAAGATGTTGACGGAACTGCCATTGTCAATGAGAATACGTCGCACCTCGTGGTTTGCCATGCCTAGATTGATAACTAGCGCATCGCAATGAGGCATCTTGACGCCCTCGAGATCTTTGTTAGAGAAGGAGACTGGGAGGCCCGAACCCTTCGGGGATGGTGTGTTATGAACTGATTTAACCTCTCTTACAAAAGCTTTTCGAGAGGAGTTAGAATCTCCCCCCATGGGCCCGCCATGAATGGTGTGCAAAATGGCCTTTTGTTCTGAGTCCCTGGATTCCGAGGATCTTTTAGGATGCTTGTTAGCCCCCCGTGGCAGAGGGTTCTCGGCGTTGTTGTTTCGTTGGACAAATTGGGATAGATAGCCCCGCTGGATCAGGTCTTCTATTTCTTGTTTGAGGGCTTTGCAATTGTCAGTTGTATGTTTGTGGCCTTTGTGGAAAGCGCACAATAGGCTTTTGTCTCTTCTCTTGCCGGGTGTCGTCATCCTAGGAGGATGATGGACTATCCCATCTTTCTCTACTGCCATGAAAATGGCAGATGTGCTTGCATTTAGAGAAGTAAACTTGGCAAAGCGAGGTGGAGGAGGAGGGCGATGCAGTCCTGCGCCATTTTTCTGAAACTTTTTGGGCATTTCCTCAGTTGGACTCTTCCGTTTGTTCCCGAAGAGTGATTCTTTCTTGTCTGGTGGGTTGAGGGCTTCCTCAACTCTAATGTACTTCTCACTCCGTTCTAGGAGCTCTATGAAATCGCGAGGCAGCTTCTTGGCGAGGGATGCTTTTAGCTCTTTGTGCCTGACGTTGTGGCGAATGGCGGCAGCCGCCACTAAGGAGTCTATAGAGGAAATTGATCTTGCTTCCGCTGTGAATCGCTTGACAAAGTCTTTTAGCAATTCTCCATCTTTTTGCTTCAGTTCTAGCAGGAGACGCTGGTCTTTTCAGTTCTCCGACTAGTAACGCACTGTGCGATGAAGAGTTCTTCAAATTGATCGAAGAAAAATATGGACTCAGGTTTCAGACATGCGTACCATTCCCTAGCTGATCCTTTCAGTGTAGCAAAAAATGTCCGACACATGAGTGCGTCGGTGGCATTATAGACCATCATGGGCATTTTAAAGCTCTCAACATGGTCTGTCGGGTCTGATTCCCCGTCATAAGATTCGAACTGAGGGGCCTTGAAACCCCTTGGAATAGGTGCATCGAGAATAGTTCGGCTGAACGGGGGTCGACTAGGGCGGTAGGCCCTGTGGGAGTGACTCCCCTCATTCCTTATTTGTTCGAGACGCTTTTCCACCTCTCAGATTCGGCAGAGGACTTGATCATCCTTCTTTTGGGATTCAGTTGAGTCAGTGGATCCTTCGTTCAGTGGAAGGCTATGAGCTTGACTTCCTTGGAGAGCATGGAGAAGGTCATGTTTGAATTGATCGAACTCGGCCCTGGTGACCGGTGCATTCCGATCTCTGTTCTGCCCAGGTTGCCTTTGGTCAT
Source organism: Hemerocallis citrina (assembly GCA_017893485.1). NCBI lineage: Eukaryota > Viridiplantae > Streptophyta > Magnoliopsida > Asparagales > Asphodelaceae > Hemerocallis > Hemerocallis citrina. Next base: position 202,216,080 of record CM030368.1, on the reverse strand, counting down.
CCAGTGTTGGGTGTCCACTGGCTGGTTGCCCCCTGTGAGAGGAGGACTTTCTTGATACTTGTCTAGAAGGCTAGGCTATCTGGCTTGCTTGATGTCCTGAACGGGAGGCCTCAGACCAGGCACACCTCTCATTCAGCTTTATTCACAGGTCGCCTTGAATTTGGTTGAGATTTTAGACCCCCGTGGGCCTCGTGTAGCCATTGAATCAGTCGAGGCGTTGTGGACCGAGACGCGGTCATTGTGAGGATGCTGTTCAGGACGGTTCTGTCATGAGCCCCCTGGCGCGTCTCCATTGACAGGAGCATGATTAGGCTCTGGGGGTTGTTGTTGAGGAGGAATTTGATCCTCCATAGGAGGAAGCCGAGTAGACTGGTGGAAAGAGTTGGTGCGACGGCTGGAGCCTACCCCTCTCAGTTTTGGTGGCATGGAGAAAAGTTCGACTTGTGTAGTGGTTACCCACAGACGACGCTAATCTGTTGCTGCTTATTTTGGTGTGGGAGCAAACAGATAGTGAATTAATAAATGAAGGACACTACTAAAAGCTGAAGCTATAACCTGGCTGTTATGGACTGTTAGGGCTCCTGAAAATAGATCTGGACCGTTGATTAACCTCCTGTGATCTGAGACGGTGGATGATGCGGCCGACGGACCTACAAAAACGTCTGAAACACCGAGGTGTGGCCCTAGCGACAGACCCTCCGACGCTCAAGTCAGAACAAGAAAAAGAGAGAGAGAGAGAGAGAGTAAAAACTGGTGAATTGTTGATTACCTGGAGACTGTGGAGGGGGAGGAGTATTTATAGGCCTGAGAGATATTCTAGAAGCCGAATCGTGACCGTCGGATCTTTCATGCCCCCCCCCCCCCCCCCCCCCCCCCTGAAGAGATAAGATATCCCTATGAGAGGATAAGAGATGAGACCCCTAGCCAAAGGGACTGGGTGTCTCTCTTAGTGGACCTAGTCTGTCACTTTTTATGGGTTTGAGAGAAGCTCATGTCCTGGAGTGGGCCCAGGCCTGTAAAATAGGCCTGGCTAATCTGCCTATAGACGCTTTGAGATTCGTACAGGGATCGTACGGCTCTGATCTGCTGCGATTTTTACCATCATTAAATTGTAACGTGCGATCAGATTACTAGTATATATATGAATCGAAGAATACTCTTTAATTGTACAACCATTTTACAAGATGTAATACCAAAAAAGATACAAGCAAATAGACAAAATGATGCCAAAAACAAGCAGGATCAAAGAGCTGCCGGACGCGATTGAACTACCAAGCAAACAAGGAGGCAGAAGAAGTGCCAAGGAGTAAATGACCAAAATAAAATCCTTCATCGCCGTAACATCAGCGCGAAAATGAGGTAGTCGGCAAGAGCAGCGCACACAAATATGGACGAAAGCAGCAGAACACGGTAAACATAGAAAACAAAGCGTGCAGCACCATAACGCGAGCACTAACAAAACCAAGCGAGCAAAAGAAAGGAACAGACACACGCAGCTTGGAGGAAAACATCCCCGCAAAACGTCAGCAACTGCAACGAACATGGAAACACAACGGTAACAGACATGGCAAACAAAACAGTAAGCGATATGTAAACCAACCACCGAGAATCGTAGAAAAGGACACTCATACATACATAAGAGAAAGACAGCAACATAAGAGGGAATAGCAAGACTCATAGGAAAATGAAAAAGAGCTGTAAAAGAAGATAATATAGATGTAGATAAAGCCAACTAGATGAGAGAGGATCCAGAGGACCAAATAAAAATCACATCAACACAATACTCTTGTACAGTTGAAATCTAGCCAACTAGATGAGAGAGGAAGCGAACAGCAACTGAAAACTGTCAGAAACCTCAGAAGGAGTGCATCACTTAAACATGAAACTTATAATAATATTTTTATTTTTTATTTTTAGAATAAGGCCGTAGTCAAATTCGAATAGTATCTTTTTTGCTATTTGCCTATTCAGAACTCCTCAATAGATGATAAGAAAAGCAAACTTGATAGGCCTGACAAAGATGGTAATAAACTAAGGCCCATACTGTTCGGCCCATAATATGGCAGGTGATTTCACTCGAAGGTATTCCATTACCAAAGATGCATAATAATAGAGTAGCAGTTAGAACCCTAGTTGTTTCTCCATGAATTTGCGTTAGTGGGTTAGGGTCAATTCATCAGGCAGTCGTTCATTCAAATATTGATATTGATAATAGACACATGTGTGTATGATGAATGTAAAATTCCTCGTGTACTTGTTATTTTATATGTTGGTATTATTTTTGGACATATCCCACCCTCTAAGACGATATTGGATATTTATATTTTATTTCCTGTTTTGTCGTTCCTTGTATAATCTCTCAATTCTCTGTAATTGTTTTATTAAACTCTCATTAATGAAACAAAGTTGTTATATTTCATCTTTATCTTCAACCAAAAAAAAAAAAAAAAAAAACCTCATCTATTAAAGGATTATCACAGGACTAAAAAAGACTTTTGAGCCTTAATTAAGAGTTCTAGGGGTTAGGGTAATGAGATCCTACAATTACTGTAAGTTGATTTTTTTTTAATTTTTTAAATACTGTAAATTGAGATACACCATTGTTGCCGCTGATTTCGGTGTGGGGGCAATCAGATGAATTTGTAGATTCGTCAGAACTCGAATGGGTCAAATCTGACCTCTTCCACTGCAGTTGAGCTGGCTTCTAGCTTCTCCCGTTGACCTGCACGAATGTTCGAGATACCGGGGTTGATCCCGGTGACGAACCCTCCGACACTCTTGTCAGTACTCAGAAAAAAATATCAAAAGAGCTTGAGGTAGATAAAGAATGATCACCTTCTAACGGTAGAAGGTAGGGGTATTTATTGTCGCCGTGGGGGACCTGCTTCGAGATAGGAACGAATCTCTACTCCCTGGTGTGGCTGGATAGTGGTTAGAACCACCTCCTAAGGATGAGGGCGGTTCAAGATTTCTCCCTATCTTCTTGAACTGCCTCCCAACGGGTTGGGATCCGTACTCAGTTGAACAGATCCGTTCACGAGTTATTAGGTCCAAAAGAAGAGATCCGGTTCCCATTTTGGACCCGTCTGTAGGTGAAATTACCATTTTGCCCCTGTAACTTTAAGAATCGTACCCAATTTGAACGGTTTCGATTAAACCCCATTTTTATCCAAATCACGAGCCTCCCACTCCCAAAGAATGTATGTTACAGCCTTTGGGGAGTAGTTTTGTTGTTTTAATTGTGTATAGGACTTTATCGGAGTTCTTAAAGGGTGTTAGAATCTTGTTTGAGAGGTAATGGTGCTTTCCTGAGCTGGTAACACGCCCAAGATTGTTCCTAGGCTTTTCTGGATTTTTGGTGATTTTCCTCGATTTTTAATTATTTTTCGAATCGTTTATTCAATTTTGCAAAGCGATAATTTATTTTCTTGGAGTACTAATTAATTGTTCTAACTAATAATTATTTACCCAGGGGCTCAAATATTTTCCCAAATTTATAATGATTTTTTAAAATTTTAAATTAATTTTTCTGAATTTTTAATCATTTTTTTCAATTTTTAAATATATAATCCGAATTAAAAAATAAAAAATAGATTTTATCACCGTATTAGTGACGTGGACGAATCTGGGTCGTCGATCGCTTGCCGGTGCGGATTTCTGAGCGATCAGAGGGTGGATCAACACTTGGGTGACGTGGCTGAATCTGGGGCCTTGACCACGCAACGGCGAGCATTTCTGGGCCAGCATTTCTGGGCGATCAAACAGCTAAGAGAAGAGAGACATTCCCCATTTTCAGTTCGGAAACACATCTATTCGGCTAATTGGGCGAACGGTGTGGCGAACGTGCCAAATAGTACGTCGAACATGGCGAACGGTGTGTCGAACGCGGCGAACGGTATGCCAAGTTTGGCAAACAATAGGCGAGCGCTGACTAGTCAATGCAATTTTGGCTATTTTTAGCTCGGAAACACGTATGTTCAACATCTGTGGCGAGCGGGGCAAACGAAATGTCGATCTTGGCGAACGAAATGTTGAGCTTGGAAGAGCGTTGACTGGTCAACGCAATTTTGGGTATTTTCCGCATGGAAACACGTCTGTTCGACATCCGTGGCGAGCAGGGCGAACGAAATGTCAATCTTGGCGAACGAAATGTCGAGCTTGGAAGAGCGTTGATTGGTCAACGCAATTTTGGGTGTTTTCAGCTCGGAAACACATCTGTTCGAAATCTGCGACGAGCTTAGCGAGCGACGAATTGAGCTTGGCGAACGAAGTGTCGAGCTTGGAAGAGCATTGACTAGTCAATACCATTTTGGGTGTTTTCAGCTCGGAAACACGCCTGTTCGACATCTACGGCGAGCTTGGCGAGTGGCGTGTTGAACTTGGCAAACGAAGTGTCGAGCTTGGAAGAGCGTTGACTGGTCAATGCAATTTTGGGTATTTTCAACTCGGAAACATATCTGTTCGACATCTGCGGCGAGCTTGGATAGCGACATGTTAAACTTGGCGAACGAAGTGTCGAGCTTGGAAGAGCATTGATTGGTCAACACAATTTTGGGTATTTTCAGCTCGGAAACACGTCTGTTCGATATCTGCGGAGAGCTTGGCAAGCGAAGTGTTGAGCTTGGCGAACGAAATGTCGAGCATGGAAGACCGTTGACTGGTCAATGCAATTTTGGGTGTTTTCAGCTCGGAAACACGTCTGTTCGACATCTGCGGCGAGCTAGGCGAGCCACGTAGTGAACTTGGTGAACGAAGTGTTGAGCTTGGAAGAGCGTTGACTGGTCAACGCAATTTTGGGTGTTTTCAGCTCGGAAACACGTCTGTTCGACATCTGCGGCGAGTTTGGCGAGCGACGTATTGAACTTGGTGAACGAAGTGTCGAGCTTGGAAGAGCGATGTCTGGTGTAACGCCCCGAATCCCAAAAACACTGAATTCGAGATGTTCTACAGGATCTTTTCACTTTCTTCAGTACAATTTTACAAGGAATTTAAACTTTCCACTTTACATCAGAGTTTACATCATATTACACTTTTCATTTTGCACAGCGGAAGTAAGAATATACAACATTTACATAAATGTACAACAACATGATAAAATCTTTATGCATCCATTCTTCTTTACATGTAATTTATCCTGCATACAAAATTGTGGGTACGTCAGTTTATTCAACCGACGATAATTATACATGGTCATCCTCTCTATACCAGAAACAGTATAATGAATCTCATTTCTTAACAGATCACAAAACTTATTCACATAACAATTAAAGTAAAAGGGAAAATCTTAATGATGTCGTGTCGTGATCGTGTACTTAATCCTTAATGCAATTACTTAATTTACATGACACTAATGCGCACTTGTTCGGATTCTATGCATCCCATACTACATAGGTCTGAGGGCAAGCCTCTTAACCGTTCTTCATTTTTGTAGGGTTCAATGCCTCGCCATGACTTACTCTACTTCTGTAATTACAGTGAGTATCCTAGATGATCTATGAGTACAAGCACGTATCCTGGCTCCTGGAGTAGAATTCCGCACCATGTCTTGACTCATCAAGCATGCATTCTGCGGCAATTCAGCCTCCTCCCTGAACACGATCCACTTGCAGTCACCAAACATCCCACAAGCGTGACAAAGTCTGATCATTCTGAGTTGTGCTCGCGCCATGTCTTGACTCATCAAGCATGCATTTTGCGGCTCACACACCCGCACCGTAAACTCTAGTTCTCATACTTATGTTTTTCTCTCACTTTCATCACCTCTTCACTATGTACTATAATCATTAGAATCATGAATAAAAATCAAAGCTCTAGAGTTAGCCTCTCCACCAAACCGGACTTATTCATTTCATTTACACATGACCAACCTTGGTCTTCTTTTCAATTTTATTTCATTTCCATTGCCGGGGGAGACTTAGCTACTCTTGGTTTCAATTTACAATTCACAACTTCCAATTGAGCACTTTCAGCTCATAATTCAATTTAGAGTCTCACAGACTTTCTTATCATGATCTTAGCCTTTCATGTTCATTTAATTCTCAATTCATATCTATGATTCCTTTCATATAAATTCATACAGCCATAACAGTTCATTGACATCAATCATAAGGTTAACAATTTTCAGCAATAATCAAAACTGGAATATCAAAATTTACTCTGTACAGTCGACTTGGAAGGATACCAGTCGACTCGTACAGTCAATACAAGTTCATCATAAACACTCGGGAGAGTCGACTGCTGCATACGGCCAGTCGTCTGTCCCGCAACTTTTCATGTTCAAAATATTATCCTCGTGACAGTCGACTGTTCATCCATCAGTCATCTGTCCTGGGATTTTTCTAACAGCACATTATCAGATTCAGCTCAGTCGACTGGCTACACGCACTAAGTCGACTGGACAGTTTCATAATTCAAACAGAAATTATCTTTCCAACCGTTCTCACATGCACTTTCATCACAGCATACATACATTCATATCTTATAAACACCACACTTCTTACTTGTTCAGTAACATCACAGCATGGAATTTCAAGTTACTAATATGGTCTTTTCTTTGAGAAAAATACTTTAAACATGCATTTACACTATTCATAACTTTCTTACGAAGATGAAGATATAATTCTCAAATCATTACACTAGGTCAACATGATGGAATATCTCATTTCATGGAATTGCCGATTAATCATAATTAAATCGATGCACTAGTCGGCTGAACACATTGTCAGTCGACTGTACCGACAGTTCTTAGTTTTGTTAATCATCGCTAGTTCTTTTCATCCATTCACCTTCCCTCCATCATATGTGTCATAGGAAAAATATAAACTTAGTAATCACACCATTATGTCTATTTGCACACATGTTTATCATCACATCATGAAAGTAATTGTCTCGTACCAGTCGACTGGTTCATGCGACAGTCGACTGTACCGACCCTTTTGTTCTTATTATCAACAGCATGCTCAGGCAATTTCTAATACATTGAATTTACTTTTCATAACATGGTAGCAATCATAATAATCATGGTATAACTCCTACATTAGATGTCCTGAGAAACACCCACCTTATTTGAAGAAATAATCAAAATCCAGCAAAAAGTTCCTTAGTGTAGTGAACGACTCCTCGCTCCTTGCTCCTTTGCTCCACACCGAATCCTTCAGAAAGCTACTCGGCCTCCACAGAAAAATTTCCACACACGACTCACAGAATGCCTCTCTTACAATAATAATTTTAGTGTAAAAGAGATAGGGAATGAGAGGGGGTATTTATACTAGAATATAAGTGGAATGGAGGGCTAGGATGCACTAGGGAGTTGGAAGATCAAGGGCTAGGATGGACTAGGAAGTTGTGAAAACTACCCATACCTCCAAAGTAACCGTCCATGATCTAAGTCCACCACTCTACCCAATCCGGCCATGCTTTGTGCCTTGTGCACGTGTACATTGAGTGCACGTGCACACACAAACCCCACTACATAATTTGTACATAAAAATATAAGTCCTTTAAAGGGAAAATGTTACACATACAAGTTGTAGAAAATAAAAGATTGATTTCATGGGCTTAAAATCAGTTGGGCCAAAATAATTATTTTGTAGAAGAGATTAATAAATTAACACGTGGGCTTTAGGGAAAATCCTTTATAAAAACAATGTTCTTACTCATCATGTTGAAAATAATGGCCAAAATATTACACGTGCATACCACGTGCAACAAAATAAATAATCTTCATATATTAGGAAAATCGGGGGTATTACATCACTCCCTCCTTAGAATAGTTCCGTCCCCGGAACTACAGTCAAGAGCGAGAAACAGAAGGCACAACACAACACAAGAATAAAAAGATACAAGAATACAATCAAGCAAAAAGCTCAGGATAGTCCTTCAACATCCTCTCCTCAGATTCCCAAGTAGCCTCTTCAACCAAGTGGTTTCTCCAGACTACTTTGACCATCGGTATCGTCTTATTCCTCAAGACCTTCTCCCTACGGTCAACAATCTCGACAGGAGTCTCGATGTAATTCAGGTCTAACTGCAAACCTTCCGGCACTTCAGGCAAACGATGACTCGGATCTGAAATATAACCTCTCAGCATAGACACATGGAAGACATTGTGCACCTGAGACAACTCTTCCGGTAATTCAATCCGGTAAGCAGTTTTCCCGATCCTTTTCAATATCTTATATGGGCCTATAAACCTCGGGGCTAACTTCCCGCCTTTGCCAAATCGAACCACACCTTTGCTGGGCGATACCTTCAGAAAGACGAAGTCACCAACCTCAAACTCAAGGTCCTTTCTCCGGTTGTCTGCATAGCTTTTCTGCCTGCTCTGAACTTCCACCAACCTTTTCCTGATTAGAACAATCTTCTCAGAAGTCAGCTGCACAAGCTCAGGACCAAACAACTGACGCTCCCCAACTTCATACCAACAAACAGGAGTCCTGCACTTCCTGCCATACAAAGCTTCATACGGCGCCATCCCAATGCTAGCCTGAAAACTGTTGTTGTAGGCAAACTCTACTAAAGGTAAATGCCTTTCCCAACTGCCTCCGAAGTCTAGTATACAACACCGAAGCATATCCTCAAGAATACGATTGACTCTTTCGGTCTGCCCATCGGTTTGCGGATGAAAAGCAGTGCTGAAATCTGTCTTGGTACCCAAAGTTGTCTGAAGACTCCTCCAGAAATGTGAAGTAAACCGCGCATCTCGATCAGACACAATAGTTAAGGGAACACCATGAAGTCGGACAATCTCACCAACATACAACTCAGCCAACTTGTCCATCGAAGCAGTGAGTTTCATTGCCAAAAAGTGGGCGGACTTGGTTAATCGATCGACTATAACCCAAATCGCATCATTGCCTTTAGGACTCTTAGGCAATCCCATAATGAAATCCATACTGATGTTATCCCACTTCCATTCCGGAATAGGCAACGGCTGTAATAGACCTCCGGGTCTCTGATTTTCGGCTTTGACTTGCTGACAAACCTCACACTTCGCGACAAAATCAGCCACATCCCGCTTCAAACCTGACCACCAGAAATGCTGTTTGATGTCTTTGTACATCTTAGTACTCCCAGGATGTACCGACAAAAGAGTAGCATGCGCCTCCTAAAGAATACTCTCTTTCAGGTCCGCCTGATTTGGAACACACAGCCTATCTCCGAACCACAGCACTCCATCCCTGATTTGAAATCCGGGCAACTTACCAGCACTAACCTGCTCCTTCATCTCCAAAACATCAGCATCAACCTCCTGACTTGCAATGATCTTTGCATTCAAAGTAGGCTGAAGCCTCAACTGTGCCAGAGATGCTCCCACTCCTTGCAAGACAACTTCAATACCTGCTCAATCCAACTCCTCAATCAAATGCCTCTGAGTTGTAATCAGACTGGCCAAACTGCTCTTGCGACTAAGTGCATCGGCAACAACATTAGCCTTTCCAGGATGATACTTGATCTCAGGTCGCATATCCTCGAGCACTTCCAACCATCTCCGCTGCCTCAGATTGAGATCCCTCTGCTGATATATATACTTCAAGCTCTTGTGGTCCGTGTACATATTCAACTTCTCACCGTACACATAGTGCCTCCATTTCTTTAGGGCAAAGATAATCGCAGCCAACTCTAGATCATGAGTCGGGTAATTCTTCTCATGCGGTCGTAGTTGCCTAGACCCATAAGCGATTACTCTACCTTCTTGCATTAAGACACAACCAAGCCCACGATGTGAAGCATCGCTATAAACATCATACTCGACACCTGCTCTAGGCAAAGCCAAAATAAGTGCAGTAGTCAGCTTCTCTTTCAACTCCTGAAAGCTCGCCTCACATTGCTCAGTTCACTTGAAGTTCACATTCTTCTTGGTCAGTCCAGTAAGCGGTACAGCTATCTGAGCATAACCTTGAATGAATCTCCTGTAGTATCCAGTCATCCCAAGGAAACTTCTGACTTTCTTCACTGTAGTAGGCCTAGCCCAATCTCTCACTGCCTCTATCTTCTGAGGGTCAGTTGCCACTCCCTCCTTAGAAAGGATGTGACCTAGGAATGCCACTTCAGATTTCCAGAAATCACACTTGGATAACTTGGCATACAACTTCTGCTCTTCCAGCTTCTTCAACACTACTGCAAGATGCTCGGTGTGCTCCTCTTCTGACTTGGAGTACACGAGAATATCGTCGATGAACACCACGACGAAAGAATCAATAAACGGCCTCAGAACTCTGTTCATTAAATCCATGAAGATTGCGGGTGCATTCGTCACTCCGAATGGCATAACTAAGAATTCGTAATGCCCATGCCGAGTTCTAAATGCAGTTTTGTGCACATCTTCAGCTTTCACTCGCACTTGGTGATACCCTGATCGAAGATCTATTTTGGAGAATACAGCTGCTCCTTGTAGACGATCGAACAAATCATCAATTCGAGGAATCGGATACTTATTCTGAACAGTGACCTTATTCAGCTCTCGGTAATCGATACACATTCTCATCAATCCATCCTTCTTCTTTACCAAAATCACTGGTGCTCCCCAAGGTGACGCACTAGGTTGAATAAAGCCTTTCCCCAATAGTTCCTCAATCTGCCGTTTCACCTCATCCTGTTCTACTGGAGCCATCCTATACGGTGCCTTAGAAATTGGTGCACTTCCCGGTTGAACAGTGATGCTGAACTCTACATCACGATGCGGAGGTAACCCAGGAAAATCTTCCAAGAACACAGTCGGATAGTCCCGAACCACAGGAATCCCTTGCAATTCCACAGGAGTCTCTTCCTTGCGGATAGTTGCCACCAGCTTAGCACACTTCTGCTTCCCTTGGAACGTGACTTCAGGTCCACCTGGAGCCTTCACTGTTACCGTCTTGGTCTTGCATTCGATGCTTGCACTGTACACCGACATCCAATCAATGCCAATGATAACATCGACTCCCAAGATAGTCAGCTCGATCAGGTCGATGCCAAAGATTCGATCTCCAATTACGATCTCGCAATCAGCGTAATACCGATCAGTGGTCAAAGTTTCCCCTGATGGAGTAGCTACTGCTAAGATCTTGCCTGGAAAAGTCTTCGGTTCCACTCCCAACACTTTAGCAAACTTAGGAAACACAAAAGTATGAGAGGATCCAGTATCGAACAATACAACAGCTTTCATTCCATTAAGATAGAGTTCTCCTGTTATATAATACACACCATTACATAACAGTTTCACAATATGAACGGAAAGAAGAAATGACAAAAACCACTAAACATCAGCCCTCGTACCAGAGATGACCTGATCTGCCTCATCAGCATCAGCTTCCGTCAAAACAAATACTCGCCCTGATTGGTACGGCCTCTTCCCAGTCTGCTGTATTGGCACATTGTGATTGCCAGCCCGTGGTTTGAGACATCGAGATTGGTAATGTCCCACTTCACCACAGTTGTAACAGGTGACTGCAGAAGGTCTCGCCACATTGTTTCCAGATCCTCCAGCCACACCAATAGCGTTCGCCCCTGTCGGTTTGAACCTCTGTGTAGATGGTTGCCCCTTGAAACTCCCCGATTGTGCAGGCCTCTTCCCGGACTGCCAGTTGTTCCTCTGGTTCTGAACAACATGGAACTGCTCCATATCCGCCTCCGTCGCTGCCGCCCTCTTCACCAGCTTGTCAAATTGCCTGATACCAAGAGGTATCATCCGGGATCTCAAGCTTGGTCTCAGCCCATGCTCGAACTTGCGAGCCTTCTTCGCCTCATCTATCACCAGTTCTGGAGCATACCTAGAGAGCTGAGTAAACTTAGTCTCATACTCCCTCACTGACATGCTGCCTTGCTGAAGTGACAGAAACTCCATTGCCTTCTTCTCCTGAACGTTGGAGGGGAAATAGTGACTGCGGAATTCTTTCAGAAATTCCTCCCAGCCAAGCACTATGCCTCCCATGGTCCTCTTCATCGACTGCCACCAAACAGCCGCATCCTTCTCCAACTGCAAAGTCGCCAACTTGACCTTGCTGCCCTCCAGTGTCTCCAACACCTCGAAGATCGTCTCCACTTGCCGAATCCAGTTGTCAGCCGCATCTGGGTCTGACTTACCCTCGAATACAGGTGGTTTCATTCTCTTGAACGATTCCACCAGCTTAATCGCCTCGGGCACTGGATTCACAGGCCCCCTTCCATGATTCATAGCCACTACATTCAGCGTCTGGTAGACCCTTGCAAGCTCGGTCTCCAGATCCAAACCTTCCCCACTCCTAGCTCCTCTTCTCGACATATTCTGATGCAAAAGATCCATTAAATTCGAAGTATAAGACAAGAACTTAAATCAACTTGCATTTCATTGAATTCCAAAGTTTATACATTCGAATTAAAAATATTTCTTAACATCAGAATAGAAGATAGTAGAAACTAAGACAATCTAATCCCTACGGGTCCTTTTCGCTGCTCGAAGTTCATCCTGTAGTTCATCGACTTCATCCTTCAGCACATCTGTCAGGTTCTTTCTCTTCTCAAGTTCCCAAACTCGGTGACTGAGAGCAGAGAAATCGTCCTTTCGCTTCGCCAGTTGAGCTTCCAAAACTCCAACTCTCTCCTTCAGGGTTTCCACTTGCCTCTGAAGAGAAGCCACAGTGCCACTCAGAGCTGGTCCCTCTTCTTCATCGGAAGAAGAATCGTCAGACGAATCCAGAGGTGGGGTAATCTCTCGAGATTCAGGCCACTCCTCCTCATCGAAATCTGCTTGCCCAGGGTGATACTCGTCCTCAGAATCAGCCTATCCAGGATGGTACTCTTCCTCAATGATATGCCAGTCGTCGCCTTCGGCAGGGTCGAAGTAATCAGCCATCTTAGAATAGAGAGGAAGAAGCACAAATCATAGAGCACACAAATGTAAGTCACTTACATTTAAATCTCTAGACTCATATACACACTCTAATGTCCACATCTAGGGTGTCGTTCCTTATAAATTTGTACAAGTGTGAAAGCGTAGAAAGCGTGGCTCTGATACCACTCTGTAACGCCCCGAATCCCAAAAACACTGAATTCGAGATGTTCTACAGGATCTTTTCACTTTCTTCAGTACAATTTTACAAGGAATTTAAACTTTCCACTTTACATCAGAGTTTACATCATATTACACTTTTCATTTTGCACAGCGGAAGTAAGAATATACAACATTTACATAAATGTACAACAACATGATAAAATCTTTATGCATCCATTCTTCTTTACATGTAATTTATCCTGCATACAAAATTGTGGGTACGTCAGTTTATTCAACCGACGATAATTATACATGGCCATCCTCTCTATACCAGAAACAGTATAATGAATCTCATTTCTTAACAGATCACAAAACTTATTCACATAACAATTAAAGTAAAAGGGAAAATCTTAATGATGTCGTGTCGTGATCGTGCACTTAATCCTTAATGCAATTACTTAATTTACATGACACTAATGCGCACTTGTTCGGATTCTATGCATCCCATACTACATAGGTCCGAGGGCAAGCCTCTTAACCGTTCTTCATTTTTGTAGGGTTCAATCCCTCGCCATGACTTACTCTACTTCTGTAATTACAGTGAGTATCCTAGATGATCTATGAGTACAAGCACGTATCCTGGCCCCTAGAGTAGAATTCCGCACCATGTCTTGACTCATCAAGCATGCATTCTGCGGCAATTCAGCCTCCTCCCTGAACATGATCCTCTTGCAGTCACCAAACATCCCACAAGCGTGACTAAAGTCTGATCATTCTGAGTTGTGCTCGCGCCATGTGTTGACTCATCAAGCATGCATTCTGCGGCTCACACACCCGCACCGTAAACTCTAGTTCTCATACTTATGTTTTTCTCTCACTTTCATCACCTCTTCACTATGTACTATAATCATTAGAATCATGAATAAAAATCAAAGCTCTAGAGTTAGCCTCTCCACCAAACCGGACTTATTCATTTCATTTACACATGACCAACCTTGGTCTTCTTTTCAATTTTATTTCATTTCCATTGCCAGGGGAGACTTAGCTACTCTTGGTTTCAATTTACAATTCACAACTTCCAATTGAGCACTTCCAGCTCATAATTCAATTTAGAGTCTCACAGACTTTCTTATCATGATCTTAGCCTTTCATGTTCATTTAATTCTCAATTCATATCTATGATTCCTTTCATATAAATTCATACAGCCATAACAGTTCATTGACATCAATCATAAGGTTAACAATTTTCAGCAATAATCAAAACTGGAATATCAAAATTTACTCTGTACAGTCGACTTGGAAGGATACCAGTCGACTCGTACAGTCAATACAAGTTCATCATAAATACTCGGGAGAGTCGACTGCTGCATACGGCCAGTCGTCTGTCCCGCAACTTTTCATGTTCAAAATATTATCCTCGTGACAGTCGACTGTTCATCCATCAGTCGTCTGTCCTGAGATTTTTCTAACAGCACATTATCAGATTCAGCTCAGTCGACTGGCTACACGCACTAAGTCGACTGGACAGTTTCATAATTCAAACAGAAATTATCTTTTCAACCGTTCTCACATGCACTTTCATCACAGCATACATACATTCATATCTTATAAACACCACACTTCTTACTTGTTCAGTAACATCACAGCATGGAATTTCAAGTTACTAATATGGTCTTTTCTTTGAGGAAATTACTTTAAACATGCATTTACACTATTCATAACTTTCTTACGAAGATGAAGATATAATTCTCAAATCATTACACTAGGTCAACATGATGGAATATCTCATTTCATGGAATTGCCGATTAATCATAATTAAATCGATGCACCAGTCGGCTGAACACATTGTCAGTCAACTGTACCGACAGTTCTTAGTTTTGTTAATCATCGCTAGTTCTTTTCATCCATTCACCTTCCCTCCATCATATGTGTCATAGGGAAAATATAAACTTAGTAATCACACCATTACGTCTATTTGCACACATGTTTATCATCACATCATGAAAGTAATTGTCTCGTACCAGTCGACTGGTTCATGCGACAGTCGACTGTACCGACCCTTTTGTTCTTATTATCAACAGCATGCTCAGGCAATTTCTAATACATTGAATTTACTTTTCATAACATGGTAGCAATCATAATAATCATGGTATAACTCCTACATTAGAAGTCCTAGAAACACCTACCTTATTTGAAGAAATAATCGAAATCCAGCAAAAAGTTCCTTAGTGTAGTGAACGACTCCTCGCTCCTTGCTCCTTTGCTCCACACCGAATCCTTCAGAAAGCTACTCGGCCTCCACAGAAAAATTCCCACACACGACTCACAGAATGCCTCTCTTACAATAATAATTTTAGTGTAAAAGAGATAGGGAATGAGAGGGGGTATTTATACTAGAATATAAGTGGAATGGAGGGCTAGGATGCACTAGGGAGTTGGAAGATCAAGGGTTAGGATGGACTAGGAAGTTGTGAAAACTACCCATACCTCCAAAGTAACCGCTCATGATCTAAGTCCACCACTCTACCCAATCCGGCCATGCTTTGTGCCTTGTGCACGTGTACATTGAGTGCACGTGCACACACAAACCCCACTGCATAATTTGTACATAAAAATATAAGTCCTTTAAAGGGAAAATGTTACACATACAAGTTGTAGAAAATAAAAGATTGATTTCATGGGCTTAAAATCAGTTGGGCCAAAATAATTATTTTGTAGAAGAGATTAATAAATTAACACTTGGGATTTAGGAAAAATCTTTTATAAAAACAATGTTCTTACTCATCATGTTGAAAATAATGGCCAAAATATTACACGTGCATACCACGTGCAACAAAATAAATAATCTTCATATATTAGGAAAATCGGGGGTATTACAACTGGTGAACACAATTTTAGGTGTTTTTAGCTCAGAAACACGTTTGTTCGACATCTGCGGCGAGCTTGGCGAGTGACGTGTTGAACTTGGCGAACGAAATGTTGAGCTTGGAAGAGCGTTGATTGGTCAACGCAATTTTAGGTGTTTTCAGCTCGAAAACACGTCTGTTCAACATCTGCGGCGAGCTTGGCGAGCGACGTGTTGAGCTTGGTAAAGTGTTGACTGGTCAACGGCATTTAAGTCGCTTCGAGTTGCTTCCTTTTTGTCGTTTTGCATTTTGACTGCTTAGAATTCGGCGCTTTTTGGGCTTCGTAAGAGCCCATTAAGCTTTCCGGCCCGAGCCCATTAAGCTTTCCGGCCCAAGCTTCACCATAAATCTCCATAAGTGCCCATTATGTTTCACCGTAAGAGCCCATTATGTTTCACCATAAATCTCCACCCCCTTCCTTTTTTATCTCACTTTTCATTTTCACCTCGTCTGAGACTTTTTTCTCTCCAAAGCTTTGAGCGAAGTCTCCGGTGATCTTTCCCGTTCTCCGGCATACTTTCCGACCGTGGTTGTCACTTCACAAGTAATTTTTTTTAATTTTAAGGGATGTCTAGGGTGTCTTACGGCGAAGATGCCTCCTCCTCGGGTCAGCCCGAAGTAGCTCCCCGGTCCACTGCTTCTAGGATCGACATGGGGACGGGCATCGTGCATTTTTCCTCTCCGGAAGTCGAAGCGGTCACAGAGGAGGATCTTGTCAGTGTTCTAAAAGAGTCTGGCACTGTTTTACGAGGAGAATGCACCAAGGGAATGCACGGAGGCGAATGATATTGTCAGTGCTCTAAAAGAGTCGGACTTGCGAATCATCCGGATGTGCTTCATGATCCCTCCGAGAATTTGATCTCATCGTTCCTGGCCCAGGGATCAGGTCTTGCTCTTCGCTTCGCTCCGACATGTGCGTGTTTCCCTTCGATGCTTTTCACGCTGGGCTGCACCTTCCTCTCCACCCCTTTATAAGGGCGGTGCTACAAGGGTACGGGGTATGTCCAATACAGCTCATGCCGAACATCTAGAGGTATGTCATGGGATTCGTCCTCCACTGCCAGGCACAGGAATCGAGCCTAGACTCAACGTGCTCCACCGGCTGTATAAGATCCACCAAAAGACACGAACGGAGTATCGCTTCTACCTGACCGCCCGAAAGGGCGTTAAATTGGTCGAAAATCCCGACTCCGTAAAGTGCTGGAGAGATAAGTACTTTCTGGTTTGGGGTAAGAAGCTATGGGACATTCCTACGATGTGGAGGGAAGATGTGCCGAAGAAGGCAAAGATGGAGCCGACCTTGAGCCCTGAGGAGGACGAAATGGTCGGCATACTCTTGGATCGACCTACGTGCACTGGAAGGATATCTCCGAGGAGAGCCTCTTTGGGGGAGGTCTTAGTCTGATGAACCCTAGTACGAGTTCTTTACGTCCATCGCACTTCTGAACATTTCAATAGTATAAAAATTCTTATCCTGTTTTTGCTATCTTTCACTGCAGGATCTACCAATATGGACTTCGACGATATCATGAACAAGCATTTGGCTCTGAGCGGCAAGCGGGTTGAGGAGAAGAAGAGGAAACGAGTCGTCGTCCGATCGACACCGTCGAAGGCGATCAGAAGCGAGAGCGTCGTCGCTCCCGTTGTCAACTTGGAGGCTGTGCCTTCTCCAGTTGCTCGGCCGGCCAAAGAATTCGATCTTTCGACAGTGCTCGCTCTTCAGGCCCCGCCACGTACGGAGGTGGCCGAGACCATGCTTACGGACAAGCTGAAGAGGATCTTCGTACCGGATTGGCAGATCCTAAGGCACAAAGGTTTCCTCGGACACTCGACGAGCTGTATGGACACCATTCGCAACTTGGCCATGCCCAAGAACAAGGCATCAATGGAGCACAGGAGTGTGGGCGACTCTGCCTTGGAGATCGCGAAGGCGCAGATGATGGTAAGCTCTGGAAGTGAAGTTATTCGCTCGAGTCTTGTTCTCCTTCCTTACACTAGTTTTCTCGCAGGAAATCTGCCACTTCAGCCACTTGATGAGGCGAGTGGCAGAGCAGAAGAAAGAGCTGAAGGCTCTGCAGGATCGGGAGAGAATCGAGCGGTCGAAGGCTAAAAGGGAGCTAGAGGCAGCCGCGCTTTTGGCGGAGACGCAAGCCACGCAGATCAAGCTTCTGGAGGAGGCATTGGCAAAGACGAAGGAGTCTGCCACCTTGGAGAAGGAAGAGGCGGCTCGGGAGAGAGCTGCTGAGAGGGAGAAGGTAGCCTTCGAGAGGGACATAGCCAAACAGGAGGCCAAGGCTGCGGCAGAGAAGGAGGCCATCGGCTACCTGGAGAAAAATATGTGAAAGGCCTATGCTAAGGCCCTAAAGGATGTCGGCGAATGTCTCCTCGGCTTCGACTATTCGGGGTACTTCTTATTCCCCGACGATGAAGAGGAGGGAACAAAGATCAAGGGAGGAGATGATGCTGACGGTGAGCAGGCCATAGTGACGGACCCCCCGCTGGCGATGGCACCGGCATCGGGGACAGCTGAGGGGAGTGGACACGAACTAGCGCTCATGGTGGATCCATCCGTCGAGGTGGATACTCAACTTTCTTAGTTTCTTCTTTGTATTTTAGTCGTAGATTTTCGTCTAGGATCTTTTGTAGGGATGGCTAATAGCGGAATGACCACCGCTTTTTGTACTTGGGGATTTTAATGAAAATCTACTAAGTGTTGAGCTTGAGTTATGTTTCGCATGTGAGCTGTCCCTGTAGGAGCTTCCTACACTTAGTATCGTCATGTCCCTGCCATTTCAGATCGCCGACACGTACCAAATGGTCGAAGCATCTCAGATGGTCGAAGTGATCGAAGTATCTCGCCTCCGGTCGGATCTAGGAGTCTCCAGGTTGGCCCTCACTCGAAGTCGAGAGAGGCTTTTCAGGACCGAGTTGGAACTAGACCATCATAAGTTGACATTGGCCCGTCGCACCTCGGAGCTGAAACGGCTAAAGGAGAAGGCTCGCGAAGTACCCCTGAAAGGAGGAGACGAGTCCTTCGATGGCCTTCAACCAAGGCTTGAGACTCAAGTTCCTTCGTCAGTATTTGTTCGAAGTCAGAGCTGAGAGAGATGGGATGAAGAATGTGGTACTCGAGAAGAGCCTGGAGGCGGCGCAACTTCGGAGGACCATCACCGAGGCTTCTCGTGTGGGTAGTTCGAGTCAGATGCCTCGTCTGAAGATTAGGGTAATAGATGACTCGCTGAAGGAACGAGTCGTTGAGTTAGAGGCGGAGAATCATCGGCTACGACGTCTTTCGGAGGGGAGCAACATCAGGAGCATTTCCTGCCCCCGAGGGGAGTACGCAAAAGGAAGGTCGTTCCACGAGTTAGCGTTACGTTTGCCTCCCCTGTCTCGAGGCGCCCTGGGGACGCACAGAGCGGAATGGCTAGCTCGTCGAGTGGAGCCTCTCTTGGGGCAACATTTAGGCACTTAGGTGCCGGAGACGCAATGCGGCTCGCCAGTTTGGATACCCCCACAGATGTACGGTCGTGGCAACAAGGTGTTCACCGGCCTCGTTTGTCACTTAAGAGAAGCATTCCGCTCCCTAGGAGGGGTTAAAGTAGCTCTCTGTAATTTTGTAATCTTTACTTCAACAAGTTTTGTATCTCGATGTAGAGACGAGTCGTTGGTCTGTAGTTATACTTGTACCTCAAACTTTAATGAAATAGTATTTGTTTCTTGAACCTGTGTATTTTGCTAGCGTTTGCAATTGCCAACAGTTGTAGGAGCACATCTGAATGGTGAGCCACTTTGTACTCACTCGTTCGCAAGTAGCAAAAGTTGCGTCAAACCAAGTATTGGACTCCGAACTTATTGTTTAGAGATTATCAATAGCTGTCAGAGCAATTTCGAATGGTGAACCACTTCATACTCGCTTAAAAGCAAGTAGTTGAAGCGGAATCGAACCAAGTGTTGGACTCCAAGCGTGTCGTTTAGAGAATATCAACAACTGTAGGAGCAATTCTGAATGGTGATCCGCTTCGTACTCGCTTAGAAGCAAGTAGTTGAAGCGGAGTCGAACCAAGTGTTGGACTCCGAGCGTGTCGTTTAGAGGTTATCAACAGCTGTAGGAGCAATTCCAAATGGTGACCCGCTTCGTACTCGCTTAGAAACAAGTAGTTGAAATGGAGTCGGACCAAGTGTTCGACTCCGAGCCATTGTTCTTAAAGTTTCGCGTGACTCAAAGCAAGCCAACTAGGTTATTATAGACAAAAATTCCCATAAAGTGACTCGTCTTTATTAAAAATTATTTGAGTGGCTGCTTCTGAGTTGCAAGCCACTCTTACATTTTGAAAAGAAAAAATAACAAGATAGATAGAAACATCGAATAGAGATTGCTCAACTCAAGAGTTGTCTGAAGTTGCTTGGAGCGGTGTTACAACACTCTCTTTGTACTTCATTAAGTGGTCGGCATTCCAAGTCCTCGGTATCTTCCTACCTCCCAGGTCTTCAAGTTGATAAGCACCGGGAGGAATAACTCTGGAGACCTTATACGGACCTTTCCAATTGGGTGCTAGCTTGCCCTTCCTGCTGGGAAGTAAGATTGATAGCTTTCGGAGCACTAGTTCTCCCACTTTAAGATTAGCGGGGCGGACCTTCTTGTTGTAAGATTGCATTATCCTACACCGGTAGGTCTCTTGCCGAATAGAAGCTCTTTCTCGGACCTCGTTGATGAGATCCAAACTGTTGCGGAGCTGGCTCGCATTCTACTCTTCTCTGTAGGCAATTAGTCGGGGCGAGGGTAGGCTGACCTCCAGTGGAATGATGGCTTCGAAGCCGTATGTGAGGTTGAAAGGGGACTCTCCTGTCAGGGTTCTCTTCGTGGTTCGGTAGCTCCATAGGACATTGGGGAGCTGTTCGACCCATAACCCCTTGGTGGACTTATCGAGCCTCTTCTTTAGGTCGGAGAGGATTTGGCGGTTAGCATTCTCTGCTTGGCCGTTGGACTGAGGGTGGAATATTGAAGAGAACCGCTGTTGGATACCGAGATCGATACAGAAGTTGCGAAACATAGCCCCTGCGAACTGGGTTCTATTGTCGGTTATGAGGACATGGGGCACACCGAAGCGGAAAATATTGTTCTTCCAAAAGAACTTTTGAACCTTACTCTCAGTGATCATTGCGAAGGGTTCAGTCTCGATCCACTTAGAGAAGTAGTCTATCGCCACGACCAAGAACTTCAGCTGGCCCGGTGCTAGAGGGAACGGTCCGAGCAAGTCCATCCCCCACATTGCGAAAGGGATTGGACTTGCAAGAGAGAAGATTTGGGCTTGAGGTAGGCGACAGATTGGGGCGAATCTCTGGCAGGAGCCGCATTGGCGGACGTACTCTTCGGAGTCACTGAGTAGTGTGGGCCAGAAGTAGCCATAATTTAAGAGTTTATGGGCAAGGGATCTCGCTCCCAAGTGCGCGCCACACATACCGTCATGGGCCTCCTTCAGGGCATAGAGCGCTTCTTCGAGGGAGAGACACCTCAGGTAGGGTTGGCCGTCAACCTGAGTGTAGGAGCGTTTGTACATGACACCATCAAGAAGTATGCACCGATCGGCTCTTGTTCTGACCCTTCTTGCCTCTCTTGGGTCGGCTGAAAAAACTCCGTCTCTTAGGTACTCGAGTGAGGGCTTCATCCAGTTCTCTCTAAGTGTTAGGGGCATAGTCTCCATCGGCTCCGGGCTATCTTCATCGATACTTGGTCTGAGGAGGACCTCTATTAAGACGGTCCATTCTAAACCCTGGAGGGAGGAGGAGGTGAGCTTGGAGAGGGCATCCGCCTTTGCATTTTTCTCTCGAGGAACCCGCTGGAGTTGAACGTCTTCGAACCAGGTGTAACACCTCGAATTTGCAAAATACCAAAAACACCCATTTTTATATTCCTTGAGTGGTGATAATTTTATTTGGTGTATTTTTATTTTAACTATTGATATTTGTGTTTGGATTCGTGTTCGATTGGTATTATTGAGATATGAGAGCCCAGAGTTGAGAGCTTAGAGTTGAAATTTATATGAAGAAATATGGTTTATTTTTATTTTATAATTTTGGTGGATTAATACGAGATAATTTTGATGTATTTTTGTATTGTTCGTATTAATAAAGAAAGAGTTGGGATTTATTTAAAATATTTTGGAGATTTGGGGGCTTATTTGTAAATATTCCTTTACGAAATATATTTATATTATATATTTTACAAAACCACCCCCCCCCATCCCCATTCCTTCCTTCTTCTGTTTTTTTTCATTTTCCCGACCGAACGAACCAGACCCATCTCGGCCGATGGTTTCCCCGGCCGAATCCTCCCCTTTTCTTCGTCATTTTCAAATTAATTCGGAGGGTATGCTAATTGAAGGGTGCTCTAGCTCGTGGCGGAGTCCGTTTTTCGAAAGGATTTCGAAAAGGTAAACCCTAGATTTTATTTTTGTATAAAATTTAGTGTGGTTAATTTATTTTGAGTAGACTAGTTATGGTAGGGAGATTATGAGATGTTGGGAGAAGTAGAGATGAGAAATTAGCAGATTATCGGAGATTTTACAAGTTGCCTATAAGTTAGGGTTTTGGGTTTGTAAAAGAAAATTAAATATGTAAGAATTAGTTAGTAAAATTTTAGTTAAACTATTAGAATATTTGGGGTTAATTCTAGTTATTGTTTTGGGAATAAAAAACCCCGTAGGAATTTGTCTATTACGTGCATTGCAGGTGTGTATCCCAGACGTTCAATAAAACGTCTGTGTGCTATTAAGATTAGTGTTATTATTTTCTGTGGCTAGTTTGGATGTCTGAGTCTTGATTGCTTTGAAATTTTTGTAATAGGAGACGTTAGCGACTTTGGATGCGGGATGGCGAGATGATGCTTTTATATGCATAAGGTGCTATGAAAGTTTCAAAATACGGTTTGGTGTGTGATGTGTGAAGTGTATTGAGTATGGAAATGTTCATAAGTAGAATACGGGGTAAATTATGAGGTATAAGAAATTAGGATATATATGTATGAGAGTGTGTTGTTGCTTGTAGATAAATATTTATATGCTTTTGGGTTGTAATGATGAGATTTATGTATGCGAATGTTTGGGGATATGTGATGTGTGATCTCATGACTGATGTGATGAGGTGGAACGCATGGTGTGTTATCATATGATATTGTGATACGATAATACGATGAAGTGAATGGTGTGGTGTATGTGTGATAGGTGTGTGATAAATTGAAAATTTGGCGTGATAAAGTAATATGAAAATTTTGCATGATGTGGGTGCGCCATGTGGATAACTAATGGTTTGCGTATGTTTATGAATTTAATGGAGTCGTGTGCTTTCATGTTATGGTATAATGGCGAAATTATATTACATAAGAGTTATAAAGAAGATATCTTTATGTATGGAGTTATATTATAAAGAGGAGATATATATGTGGAGAAATATAATAAAGGAGATGTATTTATTTATGGAGTTATATTATAAAGGAGATATATATATATATATATATATATATATATATATATATATATGGAGATATTTTATTAAAGGAGTTACTATATTAAGGGAGTTATTATAAAGGAGTTATACTATAAAGGAGATATACAGTGATGTATTATAAAGGAGTTATGTTATACAGGAGATATATTTATATATGGAGTATATCGTAAAGGAGATATATTAAAAATGAATATGCGAAGTTATTTTATTAAAGGAGTTATTATATTAAAGGAGTTGTATTAAAGGAGTTATTATAAAGGAGTTATATATTGCCCCAAATTATATTTGGGGAACAGGAGTTATATATATATTTATATTGCCCCAAATTTTATATTTGGGGAACAGGAGTTATATTGTGAAGGAGTATATAACAAAGGAGATGTGTATGTGTATATATACAGGAGAATTAAATATTGCAGTGCCGCACAATCTCCCGGGGTTTGGGCTAGACCCCACAGGCCCGGGATACACCCGGGAACAGGTGTTATATTTATATTGCCCCAAATTTTATATTTGGGGATCATGAGTTATATATTGCCCCAAAATATGTTTGGAGATCAGGAGTTTCCCTCGCTGGTATAGGGCCAGGAGGAAGACGTAGCCTCAGACGTGTAAGACTCTGTGTGAGCATCGATCCGCGTGTTATATTTTGTTTTTGACTAGCCTTTTGGCTTTAGTCTTGGTTGGACAAGCGCGCAACTGTACTTTCAATCCAGCCCACAAATGGTAGATGCTTAGGACACCTGGATCTGGGTGATGTGGTGGGTTTGCGGGATTGAAATGTACGGGATGGGAGGCACAGAGATCCCTGTGTTGTACGAGGAGGTCAGTTGTGTGGGGGCACTGAAAAGGAGTAAATATAAAGGTGTATATATGTATTGAAAGAATGTATATATAAATATATTGATGATATGATATATATTTCGGAGATTATTTATATTATAGGAGATGTGAATATACTACGGGAGATATATATGTATATATATTGGCATTTGACTTGAAATGTGATGTGATATTACCCAGACTGTGTGTTTGGGGTGCGGTAAGTATTACCCAAGCTATCGGCTTTGGGGTTTGGTATGTGATTGCCCAAACTATGTTTGGGATATGGAGTATATTGTGATAAGAATGAAAGTGAAGTCAAAGGTATTTGTGCTATAAGTGGTATGTTAATGCTGTGATGAAATGCGAGTAAAGTGTCAGGTGTATTGAGATGTTATGTTTTGAGTATAAGACATGAGTTAATATGATATTATGAGAAGAGATGCATATGTTTATGGTGTGATACGTGATATAATACAATAAGACCAATACCTGTATTATGAGGTGGGTAATGAAAATGGTTATTAAAGAAAGTGTGCTGTGTTATAAGTGGTGTGCCTTGAAATTGTGACTAGGAACTACCCGCCTGCTATTTCGGAGGAAATAGTGGGAACTACCTGCCTAGGCACAATTTTCAGGATGGACGAGGGAGTTGTTGATATGCTAGTTGTATTGTGAGTTGAAAATAAAAATAAAGATGAGGGTGAAAATAAGCGATATGATGAGATTGGAATGAAAAGAAAGTAAAGGGTAAATTATAATGTGATGATACGTGAGATGAATGTGTTATTATGAGACTAAGTGTGGAGAAGGTTATGCGATAAAATGAATGCACATGAGGATATGCGATGAAAATGTATAAGATGATTTGTAGTGGAATGAATGTGAAGTAAGGTTATGAGATAAATAGGAAAGAATATGAGTTGCGTGTATAAATGAAAATAAATGGTAAATGAAATACGTGGTTGAATCGTATGAAGAAAAGGAGGTAGTGACCTTATGTGACTATTTATGTAAATAAAGAAATGAGGAGGTGATGAAGATTGTGAAAAGATAGAGTATTAGCGTTGGAGAGTTCAAAATGAAATGTAATGGAGTGTGAATTAATATGTTGCTATGTGATTGAGTGTGAACTGAAGGAGTTGTATTTATATATATATATATATATATATATATATATATACTCAGTTATATATTAATATGATGTGTTTAGCGAAGGGTGTGAAGGTAAGGATATATATATATACGGGGACGGATGTAGATTTGTCAAGTATTTGATATAAAGGCGTATTCTTGATGCTTTAATGTTCGGATTCAGGTTGAATCTTTTTACCTTTATAATTGTAAGTTTAATTTGTTTTATTTATATTGTTTGATTTATTTATTAGATTAGTTAATTATACTCACACCAGAAATGGCTAACCCCTAAGTGTTTGAGGGGTTAGGGGAGTCAGAGGACTACACTAGATCCCCTACTGTTATAGGTTCCCATCAGTGCAGGGAGGAGGCGTAGTTTGCAGGGTGAGAATTTATTTTAAAAAGTTTTGTATTAATTAGTTAGGATGAGAGGTGATTTTATGGTTTAAGTTGTATAATGGGTGTATAAGTATGTATATGACGATGATGAGTATAGTGTGAGGTGGTATAGTATGATTATGAACCGTACCCATCTTGTTGTGGTGTACTGGGCTCTGTGGTAGATTTTGCAGAGGTTTTTCTAAAAACTTTACCTCGTTTTCAAAGAAATTTATAGTTTTTATTTGATATTTGATTATCCGTTATGAGTTTGGCCCCCAGAGCATTATATTATATTGCATGTGTGTTTCTGCTCATTTTGGCCTGGGGAGCCCGTAAAATTATTGCCTGTATTGTGAGCTACGGAATTTTGAGCAGAATTCCGTAAGCTTTTTGTGTTTCGGGGCAAAATTTACAGGAGAGACTCTGTCAAAATTTTTCCTGAAATATAACTTTCTTAGTTTATGATTAAAGTGATATAGAAATTGAAAGATTTGAGTTTGGAGTCAAAAAAAAAATTTGGGGCGTTACAGTTTGGTATCAGAGCCTTGGTTAACTAGGGTAGAGTTTGTAATGATTTGTATCCTAGTGATCCTGTCATGTGAGTATGGGTTCATTATTGCTAAGTCGTGGAGATGAAGTGTTTTATGTTTTGTGGGTATTTTATTAGGTAGCAGTTCTTTTGTTGAATGAAGTGAACCCTTTAGACTTTTGTCTGACTTTGTGTCATGGTTATTTTTAGCCCTACATATGTGATACCTTTTTTTTTGAAACCCCTATAAGAATTTGTGTGTTATTGGGATATTCTATTACATTGATTGATGTGTGTGTGAAGGGCTATTCCTTGGGAATTTTATATATGTTCTATAGATCGCGAGGTTGTGTAGTAATCATTATTATTTGATATAAGGTGATGGGTTGGTTAGTAAAACTTTATGCATAGTTAAGGTGTGGTGTAGAAATGATTCGGGTGAGAATGCCCGACAAAACTCAGTTTTCAATTGTATGAAATGCCTTGGACAATGTGGGTATGCCCATTGGGTTTGGTGGTAATACCCAAAAAGAAGATTAAGGAGGTAGTTGGTAAACTCTTTGATATGTGGAAGGATGGTTCCCTGAGATTGAGTATTGATCATCGGGAGTTGAATAAGGAGACCATTAAGAATAGGGTAACAGATGTCTGGCATTTATTTCGTCCCAGGAGTGGACAATACTAGAATTATTTAGTCAATTTAGATTTTCCCTTGATCACAGAGAGTGACATGACCTTGTAGGTGGGCAGTTTATCAGTACAGCCGTCTATTCTACAGCTGATCGGTCGAGCTTGGATTCGCAATTTCTACTTATTACTGAGGATGCATGATCAAATTTTAGATGAGCTTAATGAATGTCCTACAGATTGGTCAGTAGGCAGTGAAGGAAGTTCTTGTTATCATCGTAGATTTGGCACTTTTGATGTGAATGGCTTGTGGTAGCGGGAGTATATTAGTTATCCTGGTGGTATGGAGATGTATTGAGACTTTAAAGGAACATTTTGGTGATCTGGAACGAAAAAGGATGTTAGTTACCAGGCGAGAATGGATAAGCCTCTTTTGAGGTGTGTAGTTGACAAGAGAGTTATGTAGATTAGCGGTAATCAGAACTTCAAGTTGCCCAGTTGTTGAAAGTTCAGTGGTGCATTATAGTAACGACTATAATTAGGAATCTGGGAAGTTGGTGAAGAGTAAGTATCTGAAATTGTTTGAACAGTTTTCTTGACCCTTGTAGCTCGAGGACGAGCTTCTTTTGAGGTGTGTAGAATGTAACACCTTGAATTTGCAAAATACCGAAAACACCCATTTTTATATTCCTTGAGTGGTGATAATTTTATTTGGTGTATTTTTATTTTAACTATTGATATTTGTGTTTGGATTCGTGTTCGATTGGTATTATTGAGATATGAGAGCCCAGAGTTGAGAGCTCAGAGTTGAAATTTATATGAAGAAATATGGTTTATTTTTATTTTATAATTTTGGTGGATTAATACGAGATAATTTTGATGTATTTTTGTATTGTTCGTATTAATAAAGAAAGAGTTGGGATTTATTTGAAATATTTTGGAGATTTGGGGGCTTATTTGTAAATATTCCTTTATAAAATATATTTATATTATATATTTTACAAAACCACCCCCCCCCCATCCCCATTCCTTCCTTCTTCTTCCCTTCTTCTGTTTTTTTTCTTTTTCCCGACCGAACGAACCAGACCCATCTCGGCCGATGGTTTCCCCGGCCGAATCCTCCCCTTTTCTTCGTCATTTTCAAATTAATTCGGAGGGTATGCTAATTGAAGGGTGCTCTAGCTCGTGGCGGGGTCCGTTTTTCGAAAGGATTTCGAAAAGGTAAACCCTAGATTTTATTTTTGTATAAAATTTAGTGTGGTTAATTTATTTTGAGTAGACTAGTTATGGTAGGGAGATTATGAGATGTTGGGAGAAGTAGAGATGAGAAATTAGCAGATTATCGGAGATTTTACAAGTTGCCTATAAGTTAGGGTTTTGGGTTTGTAAAAGAAAATTAAATATGTAAGAATTAGTTAGTAAAATTTTAGTTAAACTATTAGAATATTTGGGGTTAATTCTAGTTATTGTTTTGGGAATAAAAACCCCCATAGGAATTTGTCTATTACGTGCATTGCACGTGTGTATCCCAGACGTTCAATAAAACGTCTGTGTGCTATTAAGATTAGTGTTATTATTTTCTGTGGCTAGTTTGGATGTCTGAGTCTTGATTGCTTTGAAATTTTTGTAATAGGAGACGTTAGCGACTTTGGATGCGGGATGGCGAGATGATGCTTCGAGTCTTCACGGGTTATTATGTGAGTATGATCTTTAATTTTATATGCATAAGGTGCTATGAAAGTTTTAAAATACGGTTTGGTGTGTGATGTGTGAAGTGTATTGAGTATGGAAATGTTCATAAGTAGAATACGGGGTAAATTATGAGGTATAAGAAATTAGGATATATATGTATGGGAGTGTGTTGTTGCTTGTAGATAAATATTTATATGCTTTTGGGTTGTAATGATGAGATTTATGTATGCGAATGTTTGGGGATATGTGATGTGTGATCTCATGACTGATGTGATGAGGTGGAACGCATGGTGTGTTATCATATGATATTGTGATACGATAATACGATGAAGTGAATGGTGTGGTGTATGTGTGATAGGTGTGTGATAAATTGAAAATTTGGCGTGATAAAGTAATATGAAAATTTTGCATGATGTGGGTGCGCCATGTGGATAACTAATGGTTTGCGTATGTTTATGAATTTAATGGAGTCGTGTGCTTTCATGTTATGGTATAATGGCGAAATTATATTACATAAGAGTTATAAAGAAGATATCTTTATGTATGGAGTTATATTATAAAGAGGAGATATATATGTGGAGAAATATAATAAAGGAGACGTATTTATTTATGGAGTTATATTATAAAGGAGATATATATATATATATATATGGAGATATTTTATTAAAGGAGTTACTATATTAAGGGAGTTATTATAAAGGAGTTATACTATAAAGGAGATATACAGTGATGTATTATAAAGGAGTTATGTTATACAGGAGATATATTTATATATGGAGTATATCGTAAAGGAGATATATTATAAATGAATATGCGAAGTTATTTTATTAAAGGAGTTATTATATTAAAGGAGTTGTATTAAAGGAGTTATTATAAAGGAGTTATATATTGCCCCAAATTATATTTGGGGAACAGGAGTTATATATATATTTATATTGCCCCAAATTTTATATTTGGGGAACAGGAGTTATATTGTGAAGGAGTATATAACAAAGGAGATGTGTATGTGTATATATACAGGAGAATTAAATATTGCAGTGCCACACAATCTCCCGGGGTTTGGGCTAGACCCCACAGGCCCGGGATACACCCGGGAACATGTGTTATATTTATATTGCCCCAAATTTTATATTTGGGGATCAGGAGTTATATATTGCCCCAAAATATGTTTGGGGATCAGGAGTTTCCCTCGCTGGTATAGGGCGAGGAGGAAGACGTAGCCTCAGACGTGTAAGACTCTGTGTGAGCATCGATCCGCGTGTTATATTTTGTTTTTGACTAGCCTTTTGGCTTTAGTCTTGGTTGGACAAGCGCGCAACTGTACTTTCAATCCAGCCCACAAATGGTAGATGCTTAGGACACCTGGATCTGGGTGATGTGGTGGGTTTGCGGGATTGAAATGTACGGGATGGGAGGCACAGAGATCCCTGTGTTGTACGAGGAGGTCAGTTGTGTGGGGGCACTGAAAAGGAGTAAATATAAAGGTGTATATGTGTATTGAAAGAATGTATATATAAATATATTGATGATATGATATATATTTCGGAGATTATTTATATTATAGGAGATGTGAATATACTACGGGAGATATATATGTATATATATTGGCATTTGACTTGAGATGTGATGTGATATTACCCAGACTGTGTGTTTGGGGTGCGGTAAGTATTACCCAAGCTATCGGCTTTGGGGTTTGGTATGTGATTGCCCAAACTATGTTTGGGATATGGAGTATATTGTGATAAGAATGAAAGTGAAGTCAAAGGCATTTGTGCTATAAGTGGTATGTTAATGCTGTGATGAAATGCGAGTAAAGTGCCAGGTGTATTGAGATGTTATGTTTTGAGTATAAGACATGAGTTAATATGATATTATGGGAAGAAATGCATATGTTTATGGTGTGATACGTGATATAATACAATAAGACCAATACCTGTATTATGAGGTGGGTAATGAAAATGGTTATTAAAGAAAGTGTGCTGTGTTATAAGTGGTGTGCCTTGAAATTGTGACTAGGAACTACCCGCCTGCTATTTCGGAGGAAATAGTGGGAACTACCTGCCTAGGCACAATTTTCCGGATGGACGAGGGAGTTGTTGATATGCTAGTTGTATTGTGAGTTGGAAATAAAAATAAAGATGAGGATGAAAATAAGCGATATGATGAGATTGGAATGAAAAGAAAGTAAAGGGTAAATTATAATGTGATGATACGTGGGATGAATGTGTTATTATGAGACTAAGTGTGGGGAAGGTTATGCGATAAAATGAATGCACATGAGGATATGCGATGAAAATGTATAAGATGATTTGTAGTGGAATGAATGTGAAGTAAGGTTATGAGATAAATAGGAAAGAATATGAGTTGTGTGTATAAATGAAAATAAATAGTAAATGAAATACGTGGTTGAATCGTATGAAGAAAAGGAGGTAGTGACCTTATGTGACTATTTATGTAAATAAAGAAATGAGGAGGTGATGAAGATTGTGAAAAGATAGAGTATTAGCGTTAGAGAGTTCAAAATGAAACGTAATGGAGTGTGAATTAATATGTTGCTATGTGATTGAGTGTGAACTGAAGGAGTTGTATTTATATATATATATATATATATATATATATATATATATATATATATATATATATATATATATACACTCAGTTATATATTAATATGATGTGTTTAGCGAAGGGTGTGAAGGTAAGGATATATATATATATATACGGGGACGGATGTAGATTTGTCAAGTATTTGATATAAAGGCGTATTCTTGATGCTTTAATGTTCGGATTCAGGTTGAATCTTTTTACCTTTATAATTGTAAGTTTAATTTGTTTTATTTATATTGTTTGATTTATTTATTAGATTAGTGAATTATACTCACACCAGAAATGGCTAACCCCTTAGTGTTTGGGGGGTTAGGGGAGTCAGAGGACTACCCTAGATCCCCTACTATTACAGGTTCCCATCAGTGCAGGGAGGAGGCGTAGTTTGCAGGGTGAGAATTTATTTTAAAAATTTTTGTATTAATTAGTTAGGATGAGAGGTGATTTTATGGTTTAAATTGTATAATGGGTGTATAAGTATGTATATGACGATGATGAGTATAGTGTGAGGTGGTATAGTATGATTGTGACCCGTACCCATCTTGTTGTGGTGTACTGGGCTCTGTGGTAGATTTTGCAAAGGTTTTTCTAAAAACTTTACCTCGTTTTCAAAGAAATTTATAGTTTTTATTTGATATTTGATTATCCGTTATGAGTTTGGCCCCCAGAGCATTATATTATATTGCCTGTGTGTTTCTGCTCATTTTGGCCTGGGGAGCCCGTACAATTATTGCATGTATTGTGAGCTACGGAATTTTGAGCAGGATTCCGTAAGCTTTTTGTGTTTCGGGGCAAAATTTACATGGGGGACTCTGTCAAAAATTTTCCTGAAATATAACTTTCTTAGTTTATGATTAAAGTGATATAGAAATTGAAAGATTTGAGTTTGGAGTCAAAAAAAAAAAAAAAAATTGGGGCGTTACACAAGGCTAGCAGCACCCTAACCTTCGCCAAGTACTTAGCCATGTGCTCGTCCCTTGCTTTGTATTCCCCTGACACTTGGTTCACAACCAACTGTGAATCACGAAAGATCCTGACACGCTTGGCTCCTGCTTTGCGAGCCATACAGAGCCCCGCTATGAGAGCCTCATACTCTGCCTCGTTGTTCGATGCAAGGAACTTTAAGCGGAGGGATTATTGCAGGAAGAAAGCATCTGGGCCGGTCAAGATGATGCCAGCCCCACTTCCATCGGCGCATGAGGATCCATCCACATAAACAATCCAGACCAGGGGTTCGACAGCCGACTCGCAGGGGTCGAGAATAGTGCTTTCCATAACAGAGCTCAGCATCCCGGAAAACCTTGCCCACGTAGTAGATGGGCCTCTGCGTCCTGTCATCTTCTCTCACCAAGACAACGCTCAGGGTGTGCTCCGAAGCGGCGAGGTATAGGTAGAGGACCTCCCCGGGCCTTGGCTTGCTCAAGAGTGGGGGGTTGGCTAAGTATGCCTTGAGCTGGTCAAAGGACTCTTATTGTGATTGCCCCCATTCAAAGCCCTTGAGCTGGTCTAGGAACAATTTTGGGCGTGTTACCAGCTCAGGAAAGCACCATTACCTCTCAAACAGGATTCGAACACCCTTTAAGAACTCTGATAAAGCCCTATACGCCATTAAAACAACAAAACTACTCCCCAAAGGCTGTAACACATAGTCTTTGGGAGTGGGAGGCTCGTGATATGGCTAAAAATGGGGTTAAATTGGAACCGTTCAAATTGGGCACGAATCTTAAAGTTACAGGGGCAAGATGGTAATTTCACCTACAGACGGGTCCGAAATGGGAACCGGGTCTCTTCTCTTGGACCCGATAACCTGTGAACGGATTTGTTCAACTGAGAATGGGTCCCAACCCGTTGGGAGGCAGTTCAAGAAGATAGGGAGAAATCTTGAACCGCCCACATCTTTAGGAGGTGGTTTTAACCACTTCTATCCAGCTACACCGGGGAGTAGAGATTTGTTCTTATCTCGAAGCAGATCCCCCATGACGATGATAAATACCCCCTACCTCCTACCGTTAGAAGGTGATCACTCTTTTTCTACCTAAAGCTCTTTTGATATTCTTTTCTGAGTACTAACAAGAGCGTCGGTGGGTTCATCATGGGGATCAACCCCAGTGTCTCGAACTTTCGTGCAGGTCAACGGGAGCAGCTAAAAGCTAGCTCAACTGCAGTGGAAGAGGTCAGATTTGACCCATTCGAGTTCTCGCGGATCTACAAATTCATCTGATTGCCCCCAGACCGAAATCAGCGGCAACAACCATAGTAGTTCAATATTTTTTTTGCAGTCTAACTGTAGGTCATTTCTTGCTTAAAGCTACTCTTTAGCTATCATCGTATAAGACCACTACTCTATCTCTACTCTACTGGTATATTTTGCTAACTTCATATATACATATATCTCTAATATTATAATAGAAGAAGGCCTTAGTGTCATTTGTAAATCTACCAATGCGTTCACTGCACGTGCATAACTAATATGAAGGAGGTCTCAGGTTCGAGTCCTCACTACTTCAAATTTTTTACTTTAATTTTTTTAAATATATTAAATGTGCATCACACGTGTAAATTACTATCTATTTATCTATGTATCTATCTATATATCTATAATATAATATATAATCTCTAATATTATAATGGGAGAGTTGGAGTTGTCATTTGTCAATATACAAACTCGTGCGTTGCACGTGTAAGTCCAACTCTCTCATTAATTACAACAAAAACAAACAAGTAAAAAAATTCCACCTATTTAAAACATGCAACGCACGTGCAAAACAATTTATAATATTTTTTAACACTAAACATAGTTGCATGTACAACTCAAATTCTATTTATAAATATATGCATTGCACGTACAAATTGTAGTTTTTCCTTCAAAATATTTTTCCGAATTATGTCCAACGCACGTCCAACTCCAAAACTATTTCTTAACACGTATATTGCACGTGAAAATCCTCAAACTCTTATCAAAACGTGCATCGCACGTAAAAAATACTAGTAACTATTATAATGGAAGAGTTGGAGTTGTAAATCAACCTACTTACGTGCAACACACGTGCAACTCCAACTCTCCCATTATTGTCTTCACATTTACTTTTAAAAATATATAATTCAATTTATTAAGAAATACATCGCATGTGTAAATTAGAGCTCTTACTTAAATTTAAAAAAAATTAATAATACGTGCATCACACATGTATATTGCTAGTGTAGATTAATGTGATGTAAGCCTACCTTCTACTTAGGGTTGGCAAACGAGTCGACCGGGCCGGGTCGGGTCGAATCCGTCTGGGTTGGAACCCAACTAGGGCGGATTCGGATCGGGTCTGAGTGGAAACCGGGTCGGGTCAGAATTGCAAAAACTCAACCTGCCCAACCCGCAAACCCATTCGGTCCAACCCGGGTCGGGTAGAGTCGACCTGCGAATTGGCCTGTTTATTTAACTTTTTTTACTTTAAAAAATTGTAATTTTAATAATTAAAAAAATGAAATATTGATAATAAGACTCAAAGAGTGAAATTGCCAAAAAAATGTATATATTATTAATATGATTTCAACTTATACAATTTTCCCAATTTGTAATAAGAAATAAAGATTTCCTATAAATTTGTTTTATATAATAACAAATTTCTTTGATACAATTTCAACTATCTTCAATTATCCTAATTTCTTATAACAAACAAAGATTTTATACCTTTTTTTTATACATTTACAATTTCCTTCAATTTGTTGGTCTTCAATTTGTTGTTGTTGTTGTTGGTCTTCAATTCTTCTTGTTGGTTGCTATTATTGTTGTTGTTGTTCTTCCAGCGAGTTGCTTCCACTTGTAGACGTGTCGAACCCTACTCTTTGAGTCTTATCTTCGGCCTTCATCCAGTCTTCCGTGCAGAAAAGCATCTCCAATGTTAGGGCTTCAAGCGATTCCTGTAATCAGTTTGAACCCTGCCACTTGTAGAAAATTCACTTTCTGAAGCAACTGTAGAGACAGGAGGAGTTAGTAGATCTTTAGCCATATATTTAGGAATACTATAAGTATGTTCATGGTTTTTCCACCACTGTGAAATATCTAGTGAAGAAATAAAACTTTTAGAATCTTGTTGATTATATCAATGTAATTCATTTGGTTGATTAGTCCTAGTTTTTTTAATTAAATTTTTGCAAGTAAATTAAATGTGGCATCATCTAATTTATTCTTACCCTTAGCTGTAGAGGTAGCAGAGAAGAAGTAACTAAAGTTGTAGTACTGCTAGAAGAAAAACCTTTATCATAATAATTATACAAGTTATTTAATGTCGATTTAAATTTAGCTAAAAATGTTCTGCAATCAATTTCAGATTCATCTTCCCCAAGTAAAGTAAAAAAAATATTTCAATCAAACTCTTCTACCGTCTAATTTGATACGAGGATCTATCACAGTAGCAATACAATACAACATAGGAGGAGGATTAAAATACTTCAAAAATTTGGTGTATGCAGGTTTCACAATATCACCAATAAAAGCATCATTAATCATTTCATTGAAAGTGTGCATCATAGTAACTAGAAGTAGATTCATAAGATTTTGAAATTTTGAAAGTTGCGGTTTTAAAAGGTTCTAAAAATTTTAACAAAGATTCGGCATAAAACCAAGCTTGGGAAGTCGTTTCAAAATTTGGCATATTTTTTGCCATGCAAAAATCATTTATACATGATTTATATTCAGTAACAACATGTAGTAAATCAAAAGTAGAGTTCTATCGGTGTTTAACATCATTTGAAAATTTTCTAAAATGTATATTTTAAGCCTACACCAAGCTTTCCATTCTTGCAATATAGGGCCACTTAATGCAATAAAATGTACACAATTTCTAATTTTAACTATATATCGTTCGGCAATTTTTAATGCATCTTGAACACATAATTTTAAAATATGACATGCACATCTAACATGAAAAATATTGTCAGATGGAGAGTTTAATAAGGTTTTTAATATACTAATTGATGCATTGTTGTTAGTGCATTATCAAAACTTATACACATAATTTTATCACGAATATGAAAAATATCACAGATTTCTAAAATATGATTTGCAATTTCAATACCACTATGGGGATAGGGCAATGCAACAAGTGATATGATCCTTTTTTGAATAATCCAATCACTGTCGATCCAATGGCAAGTTATTTCCATCATTGGAATATTGTTGCAACCCGTCCAACAATCGGAAGTTAAAGAAACTCTACAAGTTAAACTCCGTAAAATGGCAATCAAAACTTCTCTCATTTCATTGTACATTTTGAAACAATCAAATTTGCAAGTATTCCTAAGGATTCTTTTAAAATGGGAGTTTAATGCGGTTTGATTAAAACTTTCAAGTCCCTACTCTCGGAATAGAAAAATGGTAACTCTTCCTTGATTACTAGTCGGGCCATTTCCCGACGAACAAGTTCGGGATCATAAGAATGGCTACCAACTACACCGGTCCTAGGGTAGATTTTTTGTTGGCCGGGTAGGTCTACAAGAAGTTCTTTATGTACATTTTGGATGTGCCGTCTTATTGTACCCGTCCCCTCACCCATCTTCCATTTGTATGGCTTCAAACATGTTTTACAAACTTTTATGCCTACACCCGGATTTTCTTCGTCCGGAATATAATCATAAAATTTGTGCCAATCACTAGTTTCCCCTCTAGTTTTCCTACTACTACCCGGATGTGTTGTTTCGGTTGCTTGTGTTTATGGTTCTTCTTCTATGTCTATGTCTCCTACAAACTCATCGTGTGTATCAATGTGTTGGGTCATAGGGTACTCTTCGGCGGGCTCATTTTGTGGGACAATTGGAGGCCTACGAGAAGTGCCGGTGGAATCTTATCCACTTTGGCTACGGCCGCTACCTCGTAATCTAGACATGTTGATATAGTAGTGTATGTAAAAAAATTAAATATAATCTAGGCGAGATAAGTTTTAAAAAAAAGTCTAGAAAACAATAAGAGGGTTGTGAGAGAGAAGATCAAAAAATCAACAAACAAATATGATTAAAAAAATATCAAGACAATAAGAGGGTTGCGAAATTTTGATACCGTACTTTGCGGATAATCGTATATATAATGAGGGTGAAAATAAAAGTAGAAGTAGAAGTAGAAGTCCGGACTCGTATATAGATAGAAAGAGAGCTTCTTTGTTGGATCCTTGAAGAAGTCGAAGACTTGAAGACGTAGTTGAATGTTGAATTCGATACGATCGGAATTTATTGTTTGATCGTTTCTATATTGCTAGCTTCTTTGTTCACAAAATTTGGAATGAATTGAGACTGAATTGAGTAGTAGTAAAGACAGTAAGAGAGTAAAGTGTGAAATTTTTAGTTTGGGTTTAAGGGGTATTTATAGGGGGGGAAACAAAAAACAAAAAACCAAAAAACAAAAAACAAAAAACAAAAAAAAACGGCTATATCAGCCGTTAGGCTATGTTTTCGTCCGTTGGACCCGCGGGTTGGCGAGCGGGTCTGGCACTGTTCACTGGGTTCACGGGACGGGTTTGATGGGTTGAAATCCGTTTATTGACGACCCGGGTCGACTCGCTTAGACTCGCGGGTTCCACCCGAACCCGAACCGTCTTTTAACGGACCAGGTTTTGCGAGCGGGTCGAGGGCAGATCACGAATCAGCCCGGCCCGGTTGCCATCCCTACTTCCACTGGTCCAAAAAAAATTGTGTTTTAGGCTTTTAAACCTTAAAGTGGAAAATTAAATAAGTTGTCCAGGGATATAGTCAAACGGATTTAGCAATGTTAGCTATTAATTGAATAAGCCCACAGACTACATGCCTAAAATTGATGTGCGGAATCCAATTTGCATATAGTACTGTTGTAGTCTATATAATTAAATAAAATAATTAATTTTACAAATCTTTAATTAGGTGATGATACATATTAGAGCATTCACAGTTGTTTGCTATTTATCTATTAAATGCATTTTATAGCAAATGACATGATGCAGTCGTTTGTTGTTTATACATTTTTTGATAAATATGCAACAGTAGATTTCTATAAATGAGAGACAATATAATAAAAATACATATTATAAAGGATGGATCTTCAAGATCCGTCCCAATATATAAATAAATAAATAAATTTATCAGAAGTTCCGTCCCGATTAAAAAAAAAATTATTTTTTTCCTCAGACGGCACTTGAAGTGTCGTCCCTCAAATTTGACATTTTTCCATTTTGGCTTGGACGGATCTTCGGATCTTGAAGATCCGTCCTACCATTTTTTGATTTTTTTTCTTTTTTTAATTATTAAAATTATTAAAATAATCAAATAAATTATTTTAAAATGCCCAGAAATATTTGTTTTTGCGCGGGATGGAACATAGAGTTCCGTCCGATGATTTTTTTTTTTTTTTTTTTGCTCTATTTATAGCATTTTACCACTGCACCAAAGTCGCTTTGCTATATGTATAATATGCGAAAATGCATATTTTAGCAAAGAGGGAAAAAACCAAAGTACTACAATATGTCATATAACGTTTGAAAAAGTATACTAAACTCATTTCCCTGTTAACTTAACCCCGTCCGTTAGGTTATAATTATTAAATTACAATTTTACCCTTATCCTTTCATAATCAAATCTCTTCTCAATTTTCCTTTTTCTTCATTCCTTTTTTTTTATTTCATTTTTCTATATTCTTCAGAACTCATTCAATCTGAGTTTTGAATGAGTTGGTTCATTATATTCAATTATTTTTCCTTCTAATTTAGCCTATAACATTATAAATCATTACACTTCCATGATCAACAAAATGATTCTAATAATTTATAAGCATTGAATGTGAATAGTTTAGGCTGGTGTATCTGATTAACTGACCTTAAAAAACATTTCCTTCTCTTTTCTTCACTCTCAGAAGAAGAAAAAAGTGTAAATCACCCTAGGAGGGGTGAATAGGGTGATTGTGCGAAATTAAAAAATAAATAAATTAAGTTGCAAAGTAAATGAGAAGAGATAGAAAAAGAAAACATAGCAAGCACAAGTGACGCAGCGATATAACGTGGTTCAACCCCCAAGTCTATGTCCACACCACCTAGTTGTAGCAATTCTCCACCACAAGCGTTCCACTATACTCAAACCCTTGTACAGTGATTCTTGGATTCAGACCGAGAGACCTATTACACTCACAAGACTTCTAAGACAAGCCCCATCAATCTCACCGAAGTGGAAGAAAAGAAAAACTCAAGATCTTTAATGATCCTGACTGAAGAAAACAAATAAGTATCACACACACTCGGATTGATTGTTGAATTGATTAGTTCAGAAGATTTTTCTTAGAACAATAGGTGAAGAATACACAGTGGGTTCGTCCAAATATATAGATTAGGAAGTGTATCTCTCAAAAATAGAAACGATACATTTCAAAAAAAGAAATCTGCACGAGGTACGGTCGACCGCAAAAGGTGACAGTCGACCGTTCATCTTTTAATTGAAAAGTCAAAAGATGAATGGTCGACTGTTTCATCATATTAACTATAATGGGCAGTGGACTGTGGTGCGGTCGACCGACACTATAGTATGGTCGATCGCAATTGTGCTGATTTTGACGAAACCACTTTATATTCTTACCATATACTAATCAAAATATTACATATAAAATCTCACATGTATGAAATTACAGAAATTGATCTAGCTAGCTTTCTTGGGCTTTAATCAATATGTGCTCTTTTTGAATAATTTCTTCTTTTACTTGATTTTGTAATCCTTCTTTATTGTTTTCCTTCTTTTGCTTATTTTTGAATCTTTTTTATTTTTTTATTTTTTTATTTATTCCTAAAAATCTGAAAACATCAATGAAAACTTATTAGTATTTGTAAGCATGTTTTGTGCACACCAAACTATGAGTCAACAAAAAGGTATGTATCTATCACTCCCTCAGCTTACTGAGCTATGCATATTTCTTGTATACCAGATAGCGAAAGCTACTTCAAATAGCTAAGATTTTTATTGCACCTAATTTTCACCTTAGCCTATAATGAAGAAAAAATTACTAGGAGTCAAGTAGTCCCATCTTTGGAATTAGACTTGTGCTTCTTCCCCGACATAGAAAATTATCTTTCAAAAAATACAGAGAATTCTCACACTTGATCTCAATGAGGATACTTCTTCAATAGATCCACAATTAAACAACTGTAAGATGAATGACATCTGTAAGATAAGAGAAGGTAAAATGGATGAGTGTTGATACCAGAGACTAGAGCCACCTACTATGTTTAAGTCGGAGTTCCAAAAAAGAAGGAAAGAATCAGAGTGTGTGAACCTTTGACTTAGATAGTTAGTTCATTATCTTCATTTTTCTCCGTTCTTCAAAACTCATTCAATCTGAGTTTTGAATGAGTTGGTTCATTATATTCAATGCAATAATTGATTCAAGATGATATCCTATAAAGAAAATTGAAAGAAAAAAGAAGGAATGAAGAAAAAGAAAAAAGAATAAGAGATTTGATTATGAAAGGGTAAGGGTAAAAAGGTAATTTAATAATTATAACTTAACGGATGGGTTAACAGAGAAATAAATTTAGTGTACTTTTTCAAACGTTATATGGGCATATTGTACTTTGGGCAAATGTTAGGGGGTACTCTGACTTTTGCTCTATTATAAATGGTCATGTCAATTAAATTCCACGCGGGAATCTAACACATCAACTAAAATATTGGATACATTAAGAAGTACATGTAGCACTTGTAAACAAATTCACAAAAACGTCGAAACAAGAATACACTTGGCCATTCCTAGGACGTACATTTACATGAACTTATCTTTCCTCCTACACATAAGTATTACAGAGCTAACTACAAATGCACCCCTACTTTGCAAAACCCCCCGTTAACTTTATAAAAAATTTCCCTTTTAGCCTCCCTTGAAGATTTCTACAAAACCCCTTATTAATCTCATAATAGCATATTTTCAAGTCACCAACTGCACTACACAACCTTCCCTACGGCCCAACCTTCAATTTATTACTTTAAAAAAAAAAACAAACAAACAAACAAAGTGGTTCCCCCCTCCTCCCTCCTCCTCCCGGCAACCCCTATCCTCGTTACCCACCCACCCACCCAACACAGCACAACAGCACCCTCCCTTCTCCTCCTTGTCCTCCCTCCTCCCGACCACCAGGCACCAACTGTGAACTGGCACTTCTTGTTCTTCCACAGTCCCACTGTTGGCCATCTCCACCACCATTTGACCTCACCATCATAATCTCCTTGAACAAAAAAACAAATCCAAGTTTCGACTTAATCTGACCGATATTGGAGTGAAACACAAAGTATTTGGTGAATTGCCGCAAAGAATAAATTT
Source organism: Hemerocallis citrina (assembly GCA_017893485.1). Taxonomy (NCBI): domain Eukaryota; kingdom Viridiplantae; phylum Streptophyta; class Magnoliopsida; order Asparagales; family Asphodelaceae; genus Hemerocallis; species Hemerocallis citrina. The sequence goes on along the minus strand of CM030368.1, from coordinate 202,174,618 downwards.
CACGATATCAATTGGAAAATGAGTACTACTGATTCCCTTTTTTAAAGGCATAAGGCTCAAACTTCAGGAGAAGTTGATGCACAATCGTCAATTTCTTTAGTCCAAGAATCGAGTCGAGGAATTCTGAAGCTGATCCACTATAAAATATTGATATTAATTCATTAGAACATGACCCAGAAAAGCACTGAAAAATATGGGAGTTTTCAATTAACAAACAAGATGAGATTTTTCAACATTATTAGTCATTAGAACCATGTCATGGTGATGGTAATTATCATTTCTCAATGAAAGGGAATGATGCTCATCGCGGATTTCATGCTTCTTGGTTTGAGAATTTTGGCATTTGGTTGTAGTATTCCATTGAAAAAGGTTATGCACTCTACCTATCTTGTTATCATTTTAGTACACCAACACAACAAAAGTTAAACTACAGGTAGATGTATTCATTACTACCATCGATTGTCAAATGTAAGTTAAACTACAGGTTTAATAAAGAAGTAGTGGAATTACTAGCGCTAAGTAATGTTTTGGATCCAAGAGAAGAATTTGCTTCATTTGAACAACACAAATATTCTTTGAGACGTCAGTTAGAATATTATCAAAGTGATCATCATTAATTTCTTGAATTTAAGAGTTTATCACCTCTTTCCGAATTATGTCAAGCATTAGTGAGAACAAGAAAGTCCATTATCTATACACAAGTTGATAAATTAATTAGCTTGTCCTTACACTACTAGTTTCCACAACAACTACTGAGAGAGAATTTTTAGCACTGGGCATTGCAAAAAATAAGTTTCGTAACAAGTTGGAAGATGATTTTCTTTCAAACTATTTGATGGTTTATATCGAGAGAAAATTGTCAATTGTCAAAAAATTTGCTTCCAGAAGGAAGGTAAATCACAGTTCTTCTAAGATCTACATTTTTTTATTTAAAGTTTTTATATATATTCTACACTTGTTAATTTTTTATAGAAAAACATAATTTTTGACAACTTTAAATATATAGATAATCAATGTAAAATGATGTCTTTTATTTTTATTTTTTATTTTTGTGGGGGGGGGGGGGGGGGGATAATGGAACAATTTATGAATTTGTTGTCAGCTACGCCCTCCTGCTAAAAGTTTCTGGCTTCGTCCATGATCATTGATTTATGAATCTTAATTACAAATGATAATGTTATTGTTGCTGCTAATTTTAGTGTGGGAGCAAATAGATAGTAAGTTAATAATTGATGGAAACTACAAAAAGTCTTACCTTTGACCTTGGCCGTTAAAAGCGGTTAGAGCTCATGGGAATAAATCTGGATCGTTGACTGAATACCGTGATCTGAATCTGACGGTTGCTGATGCGGTCGATGGACCTGCAAAAAGCCTGAAACACCGGGGGGTGGCCCCGGCGACAGACCCTCCGATGCTCAAGTCAGAACTAGAAAGAGAAAACGTATGAGAGAAAAAACTGGCAAATTGTTGATTTCTTTCTGAACGTAGAGGGGGAGGGGTATTTGTAGGCCTGAGAGACATTTCAAGAGATTGATTTGTGTCCATTTGATCGATTTAAATTTCTTGTCTCTTTCATGTCTCTCCCCCTCAAGAGATATGATCTTCTTGTTAGAGGATAAGAGATTTGACTCCTAGCCTGCATGGGCTTGGTGTCTCTCGTAGTGTGTAGTACCCCGATTTATTTTTCTTAATATATTTGGAGGAGATTTATTTTCTTATGATAGCCTATTATTATTACTTTTCTCCATGATAAATAAAGTGTATTATTTCCTATAAAACATTCTTCTCAAAGCCCAAATGTGACTTGTTTATTTTCTTATATAAAAATACATATTTTGGCCCAAATGTATTTAAACCCCTAAACTTAACCTCTTATTTCATAACTTGTATATGTAGCATTTTTCTCTCTTTATTTTTCCGGGTAAGATGTGCATTTTATGGGGTTTTGTGTGTGTACACGTGCACTTCATGTACACGTGCACAAGACATTTCCCTTGGCCGGATTTGTGGAGTGATGGGCTGGGGTCATGGGCGGTTACATCTTGAGGTGTGGGTAGTTTCTTAACTCCCTATTTAGATCTCAGCCTTTGATTCACCAACTCCCCTATTAATCCTAGCCATCTATTCTATCTATTTTCTAGTATAAATACCCCTTTCTCATCTCCTATCTCTTTTACACTAAGATTATTACTGTAATAGAGAGTATTTGTGAGTTGTGTGGGAGCTCTTCTGTGGAGGCAAACAGCATTGTTGAGGAGCTCGGCGTGGAGCAAAGGAGCAAGAAGGTGTTCCCTACGTTGAAGGACTTTGCGGGATTTCGTTATTTTCTTCATACAAGGTGGGTGTTTCTCAGGACTTCTATTGTAGGAATGTTACTATAATTGTTATGATTGATGCCATGCTACGAAATTGAATTAAACGCAATAGAAATTGTTTGACATGCTGTTATTATGAAAACTAGTCTGTCGATGCAGTCGACTGCCATGTGAGCAAGTCGACTGGTACGAGACATTATTTTGCATGATTGTGATGATAAACATGTGTATAAATGAACATGATGGTGTGATTACTATTATATAATTTCCCTATGACACATATGATGGAGGGAAAGTGAATGAATGAAAAGAACTAATGGTGATTAATAAATTAGAGTTGTCGAAGCAGCCGACTGATGTTGTGCTAAGTCGACTGGTACTTCAATCTGACTGTGATTATTTGGTAGTTTCATAAATTGAGATATTTTCATCATGTGGACCCAGTTTGATGACTTGGGATTTACATCTTTATCATTGTAAGGAATTATGAGCATATGTGAATGCATGTTTTAAGTATTTTCCCTAGCGGAAAGAGCATGTTAGTAATGTGAAGATCCATGTTGTAGTGTTACTGAATGATAAGAAACCTTGTCCGTGGAACATGAACTTATGTATACTGTTAATTGACATCATGATGAAATGCACGTAAGAACTGTAAATAATCTACTGAAAATGGATCTGTTAAGTCGACCGATTGCGTGTAGCAAGTCGACTGATCTGGACATAGAATTATGCTGTTGAAATTGCTAAGACAGACGACTGAGGTGTGAACAGTCGACCGTCGTGTGACTAATATTGTGAACTTGAAAGTTGCGGGACAGGCGACTGGTGGTGTACACAGTCGACTACCCCGAGCCTTATGATAACCCTGTATATGACTGTATAAGTCGACTGGCGTTCTTATAAGTCGACTGTACAGAGTGAACTTTGGTATGTTTGAATTCATGTTATTTGGCTGTTGGTAATTGTGAACTTTATGATTTAAGTCAATGAACTCTGTTTATGGATGCATGAATTGTGTAAATGAATCACAGATGAGAATTGGGAATTAAATAAAATTATGAAATGTGAAATCATGATGGGAAAGTCTGTGAGACTCTAAAATGAATGATGAGCTGATGATGCTCCATTGGATATTGTGAATTTGAAATTGAACGAAAGAGTAGCTAAGTCTCCCCGGCAGTGAAATGAAATGATATTGAGAAATAGACCAGGTTGGTCAAGTGAAATGAAATGATGAGTCCGGATGATGGAGAGGCTAACTCTAGAGCTTGATTTTTTATTCATGATTCTAATATAACTTAAATACATAGTGTGGAGGTGATGAAGGTGAGAGAAAAACATGGGTATGAGAGCTAGAGTACGGTGCGGGTGTGTGAGCCGCAGAATGCATGCTTGATGAGTCAAGACATGGCGCGGGCACAACTCAGTAATGATCGGATTCTAGTCACGCTTGTGGGATGTTTTGGTGACTGCAAGAGGAGTGTGTTCAGGGAGGAGGCTGAATTACCGCAGAATGCATGCTTGACGAGTCAAGACGTGGCGCGAAATTCTACTCCAGGGGCCAGGATACATGCTTGTACTCATAGATTCATCTAGGATACTCATTGGAATTACAGTAGTAGAATAAGTCATGGCGGGGGATTGAACCCTACTAAAATGAAGATCGATTAAGAGGCTTGCACTCGAACCTATGTAGTATGGGATGCATAGAATTCGAACAAGTATGCATTAGCGTCATAATTTACTAAGTAAATTGCATTAAGGATTTAAGTGCACAATCACGACACGACATCATTAAAAGTTCCCTTATTTGCATGCTTATGTTGAACTGGCTTGTGGTTTGTAAGAAATGAGATTCATTATACTGTTCCTGGCATAGAGAGGATGGCCATGTATAATTATCGTCGGTTGAATAAACTGACGTACCCACAGTGTTTTATGCAGGATAATCACATGTAAAAGGAATGGATGCACAAAGAGTTCATTATATTGTTGTTCATTTATGTAAATATTGTACATTTTGCTTCCGCTGTGTAAAATCAAATGTAACATGCTGTAACTCTGATGTAAAAGTGAAGATTTTAAATTCCTTGTAAAATTGTATGTGAAGAAAGCGAAAAGATCCTGAAGAACATCTCGAATTCAGTAAAAATGGGATTCGGGGCGTTACAGAGTGGTATCAGAGCCACGCTTTCTATGCTTTCACACTCGTACAATTTATAAGGAACGACACCCTAGATGTGGACATTAGAGTGTGTGTTTGGATTTAGAGATTTAAATGTAAGTAACTTACATTTGTGTTGCTCTATGATTTATGCTTCTTCCTCTCTATTCTAAGATGGCTGATCACTTCGACCCTGCTGGAGGCGACGACTGGCACATTATCGAGGAAGAGTACCATCCTGGACAGGCTGATTCTGAGGACGAGTATCACCCTGGGCAAGCTGATTCTGATGATGAGGAGTACCCTGAATCTCGAGAGATCACCCCACCGCCGAACTCACCTGATGATTCTTCTTCTTCCGATGAAGAAAAGGGACCAGCTCTGGGTAACGCTGTGGCTTCTCTGCAGAGGCAAGTGGATACCTTGAAGTATAGAGTTGGAGTTTTGGAGGCTCAGCTGGAGAAGCGAAATGCTGACTATTCTGTTCTTAGCCATCGGATTTGGGAACTTGAGAAGAAAAAGAACCTAACTGATGTGCTGAAGGATGAGGTGGATGAACTGCGGGATGAACTTCGAGCAGCGAAGAGGACCCGTAGAGATTAGATTGTCTTGGTTTCCATTTTCTTCTATTCTGATGTTAAAATGTTTTCCTAATTCGAATGTATAAACTTTGAAATTCAATGAAATGAAAGTTGGTTTAAATTCTTGTTTTATACTTCGAATTTAATGGATCTTTTGCATCAGAATATGGCAAGAAGGGGAGCCAGGAATGGTGAAGGCTTGGACCTGGATGCCGAGTTTGCAAGGGTTTACCAGACGCTGAATGCAGTGGCTGCAAACCAAGGAAGGGGGCCGGTGAATCCAGTACCCGAGGCAATCAAGCTAGTGGAATCGTTCAAGAGAATGAAACCACCAGTGTTCGAGGGAAAATCCGACCCGGATGTGGCCGATAACTGGATTCGGCAAGTGGAGACAATCTTCGAGGTGTTGGAAACACCGGAGGGCAGCAAGGTCAAGTTGGCGACTTTGCAGTTGGAGAAGGATGCGGCTGTTTGGTGGCAGTCGATGAAGAGGACTATGGGCGGCTTGTTGCTTGGCTGGGAGGAATTTTTGGAGGAATTCTGCAGTCATTATTTCCCCTCCGACGTCCAGGAGAAAAAGGCCATGGAGTTTCTGTCACTTCAACAAGGCAGCATGTCAGTGAGAGCCTATGAGACCAAGTTCACTCAACTCTCCAGGTATGCTCCAGAATTGGTGATGGATGAGGCGAAGAAGGCTCGCAAGTTCGAGCATGGTCTGAGGCCGAGCTTGAGATCTCGTATGATACCCCTTGGTATCAGGAGATTCGATAAGCTGGTGAAGAGGGCGGCAGCAACGGAGGCGGATATGGAGCAGTTCCATGTTGCTCAGCATCAGAGGAGCAACTGGCAGTCTGGGAAGAGGCCCGCGCCATCGGGGAGTTTCAAGGGGCAACCATCTGCACAGAAATTCAAACCGACAGGGGCGAATGCCGTCAGTGTAGCTGGGAGACCTGGAAACGATGCAGGGAGACCTTCTGCAGTCACTTGCTTTAACTGTGGTGAAGTGGGACATTACCAATCTCGATGTCTCAAACCGCGGATTGGCAATCACAATGTGCCAATACAGCAGACTGGGAAGAGGCCGTACCAGTCAGGGCGAGTATTTGCTTTGACAGAAGCTGATGCTGAGGAAGCAGATCAGGTTATCTCTGGTACGAGGGCTGATGTCTAGTGTGATTTCTTTTTCATTTCTCCTTCCCGATCATAGTGTAAAACTGTTATGTAATGATGTATGTTATGTAACAGGAGAACTCTGTATTAATGGAAAGGGAGCTGTGGTGTTGTTTGATACTGGATCCTCTCATACTTTTGTGTCTCCTAGATTTGCTAAAGTGTTGGGAGTTGAACCGAAGATTTTCCCAGGCAAGATCTTAGCAGTGGCTACACCATCAGGGAAAACTTTGACCACTGATCGGTACTATGTTGATTGCGAGATAGTGATTGGGGATCGAATCTTTGGCATTGATCTGATCGAGCTGACTATCTTGGGAGTCGATGTTATCATTGGCATTGATTGGATGTCGGTGTACAGTGCGAGCATCGAGTGTAAGGCCAAGACGGTGACAGTGAAGGCTCCAGGTGGACCTGAAGTCACTTTCCAAGGGAAGTTGAAGTGTCCTAAGCTGGTAGCAACTATCCGCAAGGAAGAGACTCCTGTGGAATTGCAAGGGATTCCTGTGGTTCGGGACTATCCGACTGTGTTCTTGGAAGATTTTCCTGGGTTACCTCCGCATCGTGATGTAGAGTTCAGCATCACTGTTCAACCGGGAAGTGCACCCATTTCTAAGGCACCATATAGGATGGCTCCAGTGGAACAGGATGAGGTGAAACGGCAGATTGAGGAACTATTGGGAAAAGGCTTTATTCAACCTAGTGCGTCACCTTGGGGAGCACCAGTGCTTTTGGTAAAGAAGAAGGATGGATCGATGAGGATGTGTATCGATTACCGGGAGCTGAATAAAGTCACTGTTCAGAATAAGTATCCGATTCCTCGAATTGATGACTTGTTCGATCGTCTACAAGGAGCAGCTGTCTTCTCTAAAATAGATCTTCGATCAGGATATCACCAAGTGCGAGTGAAAGCTGAAGATGTGCATAAGACTGCATTTAGAACTCGGCATGGGCATTACGAATTCTTAGTTATGCCATTCGGAGTGACGAATGCACCTGCAATCTTCATGGACTTGATGAACAGAGTTCTGAGGCCGTTTATTGATTCTTTCGTCGTGGTGTTTATCGACGATATTCTTGTGTACTCCAAGTCTGAGGAGGAGCACACTGAGCATCTGGCAGCAGTTTTGCAGAAGTTGGAAGAGCAGAGGTTGTATGCCAAGTTATCCAAGTGTGATTTCTGGAAATCTGAAGTGGCATTCCTAGGTCACATCCTTTCTAAGGAGGGAGTGGCAACTGACCCTCAGAAGATAGAGGCAGTGAGAGATTGGGCTAGGCCTACTACAGTGAAGGAAGTCAGAAGTTTCCTTGGGATGACTGGATACTACAGGAGATTCATTCAAGGTTATGCTCAGATAGCTGTGCCGCTTACCGAGCTGACCAAGAAGAATGCGAGCTTCAAGTGGACCGAGCAATGTGAGGCGAGTTTTCAGGAGTTGAAAGATAGACTGACTACTGCACCTATTTTGGCTTTGCCTAGAGCAGGAGTTGAGTATGATGTCTATAGCGATGCTTCACATCGGGGGCTTGGTTGTGTCTTAATGCAAGAAGGTAAAGTGATCGCATATGGGTCTAGGCAACTACGACCGCATGAGAAGAACTATCCCACTCATGATCTAGAGCTGGCTGCGATTATCTTTGCTTTGAAGCAGTGGAGGCACTACGTGTATGGTGAGAAGCTGAACATGTACACGGATCATAAGAGCTTGAAGTATATCTACCAGCAGAGGGATCTCAATCTAAGACAGCGGAGATGGTTGGAAGTGCTCGAGGATATGCGACCTGAGATCAAGTATCATCCCGGAAAGGCTAATGTTGTTGCTGATGCACTTAGTCGCAAGAGCAGTTTGGCCTGTTTGATTACGACTCAGAGGCATTTGATTGAGGAGTTGGACCGAGCAGGTATTGAGGTTGTCTTGCAAGGATTGGGAGCATCTTTATCTCAATTGAAGCTTCAGCCTACTCTGAATGCAAGGATCATTGCAAGTCAGGAAGTTGATGCTGATATTCTGGAGATGAAGGAGCAGGTTAGTGCTGGCAGGTTGCCCGGTTTTCAGACCAGGGATGGAGTGCTGTGGTTCGGAGATAGGCTGTGCGTTCCAGATCAGGCGGACCTGAAAGAAAGTATTCTTCAGGAGGCGCATGCTACTCTTTTGTCGGTACATCCTGGGAGTACTAAGATGTACAAAGACATCAAGCAGCATTTCTGGTGGTCAGGTTTGAAGCGGGATGTGGCCGAATTTGTCGCGAAATGTGAGGTTTGTCAGCAAGTCAAAGCCGAAAATCAGAGACCCGGAGGTCTGCTACAGCCGTTACCTATTCCAGAATGGAAATGGGATAACATCAGTATGGATTTCATTACGGGTTTGCCTAAGAGTTCTAAAGGCAATGATGCTATTTGGGTTATAGTCGATCGACTTACCAAGTCCGCTCACTTTTTGGCGATGAAACTCACAGCTTCGATGGACAGGTTGGCTGAGATGTATGTTGGTGAGATTGTCCGACTTCATGGCGTTCCTTCGACCATTGTGTCTGATCGAGATGCGCGGTTTACCTCGCATTTCTGGAGGAGTCTTCAGGCAGCTTTGGGTACCAAGACAGATTTCAGCACTGCTTTTCATCCACAGACCGATGGGCAGACCGAGAGAGTCAACCGTATTCTTGAGGATATGCTTCAGTGTTGTATACTAGACTTCGGAGGCAGTTGGGAAAGGCATTTACCTTTGGTGGAGTTTGCCTACAACAACAGTTTTCAAACTAGCATTGGGATGGCGCCGTATGAAGCTTTGTATGGCAGGAAGTGTAGGACTCCTGTGTGTTGGTATGAGGTTGGGGAGCGTCAGTTGTTTGGTCCTGAGCTTGTACAGCTGACTTCTGAGAAGATTGATCTGATCAGGAAAAGGTTGGTAGAAGCTCAGAGCAGGCAGAAAAGCTATGCAGACAACCGGAGGAGGGACCTTGAGTTTGAGGTTGGTGACTTTGTCTTTCTGAAGGTATCACCCAGCAAAGGTGTGGTTCGTTTTGGCAAAGGCGGGAAGTTAGCCCCGAGATTTATAGGCCCATATAAGATATTGAAAAGGATCGGGAAAACTGCTTACCGGCTTGAATTACCGGAAGAGTTGTCTCAGGTGCACAATGTTTTCCATGTGTCTATGTTGAGAGGTTATATTCCAGACCCGAGTCATCATTTGCCAGAAGTACCGAAAGGTTTGCAGTTAGACCTGAATTACATCGAGACTCCTGTTGAGATCGTTGACCGTAGGGAGAAAGTCTTGAGGAATAAGACGGTACCGATGGTCAAGGTAGTCTGGAGAAACCACTTGGTTGAAGAGGCTACTTGGAAATCCGAGGACAAGATGTTGAAGGACTATCCTGAGCTTTTTGCTTGATTGTGTTTGTATTGATTGTATCTGGTATCTTGTATCTTATGTCTTTTTGGGTGTGTTGTATCTCTTCTGTTCTCGCTCTTGACTGTAGTTCCGGGGACGGAACTATTCTAAGGAGGGAGTGATGTAGTACCCCGATTTATTTTTCTTAATATATTTGGAGGAGATTTATTTTCTTATGATAGCCTATTATTATTACTTTTCTCCATGATAAATAAAGTGTATTATTTCCTATAAAACATTCTTCTCAAAGCCCAAATGTGACTTGTTTATTTTCTTATATAAAAATACATATTTTGGCCCAAATGTATTTAAACCCCTAAACTTAACCTCTTATTTCATAACTTGTATATGTAGCATTTTTCTCTCTTTATTTTTCCGGGTAAGATGTGCATTTTATGGGGTTTTGTGTGTGTACACGTGCACTTCATGTACACGTGCACAAGACATTTCCCTTGGCCGGATTTGTGGAGTGATGGGCTGGGGTCATGGGCGGTTACATCTTGAGGTGTGGGTAGTTTCTTAACTCCCTATTTAGATCTCAGCCTTTGATTCACCAACTCCCCTATTAATCCTAGCCATCTATTCTATCTATTTTCTAGTATAAATACCCCTTTCTCATCTCCTATCTCTTTTACACTAAGATTATTACTGTAATAGAGAGTATTTGTGAGTTGTGTGGGAGCTCTTCTGTGGAGGCAAACAGCATTGTTGAGGAGCTCGGCGTGGAGCAAAGGAGCAAGAAGGTGTTCCCTACGTTGAAGGACTTTGCGGGATTTCGTTATTTTCTTCATACAAGGTGGGTGTTTCTCAGGACTTCTATTGTAGGAATGTTACTATAATTGTTATGATTGATGCCATGCTACGAAATTGAATTAAACGCAATAGAAATTGTTTGACATGCTGTTATTATGAAAACTAGTCTGTCGATGCAGTCGACTGCCATGTGAGCAAGTCGACTGGTACGAGACATTATTTTGCATGATTGTGATGATAAACATGTGTATAAATGAACATGATGGTGTGATTACTATTATATAATTTCCCTATAACACATATGATGGAGGGAAAGTGAATGAATGAAAAGAACTAATGGTGATTAATAAATTAGAGTTGTCGAAGCAGCCGACTGATGTTGTGCTAAGTCGACTGGTACTTCAATCTGACTGTGATTATTTGGTAGTTTCATAAATTGAGATATTTTCATCATGTGGACCCAGTTTGATGACTTGGGATTTACATCTTTATCATTGTAAGGAATTATGAGCATATGTGAATGCATGTTTTAAGTATTTTCCCTAGCGGAAAGAGCATGTTAGTAATGTGAAGATCCATGTTGTAGTGTTACTGAATGATAAGAAACCTTGTCCGTGGAACATGAACTTATGTATACTGTTAATTGACATCATGATGAAATGCACGTAAGAACTGTAAATAATCTACTGAAAATGGATCTGTTAAGTCGACCGATTGCGTGTAGCAAGTCGACTGATCTGGACATAGAATTATGCTGTTGAAATTGCTAAGACAGACGACTGAGGTGTGAACAGTCGACCGTCGTGTGACTAATATTGTGAACTTGAAAGTTGCGGGACAGGCGACTGGTGGTGTACACAGTCGACTACCCCGAGCCTTATGATAACCCTGTATATGACTGTATAAGTCGACTGGCGTTCTTATAAGTCGACTGTACAGAGTGAACTTTGGTATGTTTGAATTCATGTTATTTGGCTGTTGGTAATTGTGAACTTTATGATTTAAGTCAATGAACTCTGTTTATGGATGCATGAATTGTGTAAATGAATCACAGATGAGAATTGGGAATTAAATAAAATTATGAAATGTGAAATCATGATGGGAAAGTCTGTGAGACTCTAAAATGAATGATGAGCTGATGATGCTCCATTGGATATTGTGAATTTGAAATTGAACGAAAGAGTAGCTAAGTCTCCCCGGCAGTGAAATGAAATGATATTGAGAAATAGACCAGGTTGGTCAAGTGAAATGAAATGATGAGTCCGGATGATGGAGAGGCTAACTCTAGAGCTTGATTTTTTATTCATGATTCTAATATAACTTAAATACATAGTGTGGAGGTGATGAAGGTGAGAGAAAAACATGGGTATGAGAGCTAGAGTACGGTGCGGGTGTGTGAGCCGCAGAATGCATGCTTGATGAGTCAAGACATGGCGCGGGCACAACTCAGTAATGATCGGATTCTAGTCACGCTTGTGGGATGTTTTGGTGACTGCAAGAGGAGTGTGTTCAGGGAGGAGGCTGAATTACCGCAGAATGCATGCTTGACGAGTCAAGACGTGGCGCGAAATTCTACTCCAGGGGCCAGGATACATGCTTGTACTCATAGATTCATCTAGGATACTCATTGGAATTACAGTAGTAGAATAAGTCATGGCGGGGGATTGAACCCTACTAAAATGAAGATCGATTAAGAGGCTTGCACTCGAACCTATGTAGTATGGGATGCATAGAATTCGAACAAGTATGCATTAGCGTCATAATTAACTAAGTAAATTGCATTAAGGATTTAAGTGCACAATCACGACACGACATCATTAAAAGTTCCCTTATTTGCATGCTTATGTTGAACTGGCTTGTGGTTTGTAAGAAATGAGATTCATTATACTGTTCCTGGCATAGAGAGGATGGCCATGTATAATTATCGTCGGTTGAATAAACTGACGTACCCACAGTGTTTTATGCAGGATAATCACATGTAAAAGGAATGGATGCACAAAGAGTTCATTATATTGTTGTTCATTTATGTAAATATTGTACATTTTGCTTCCGCTGTGTAAAATCAAATGTAACATGCTGTAACTCTGATGTAAAAGTGAAGATTTTAAATTCCTTGTAAAATTGTATGTGAAGAAAGCGAAAAGATCCTGAAGAACATCTCGAATTCAGTAAAAATGGGATTCGGGGCGTTACATAGTGGGCCTAGTCTGTCACATTTTATGGGCTTGAAAGAAGCTCATGTCTTGGAGGAGACTCAGACCTATTTAAGAGGCCTGTGATGGTCGATCTGCCTGTGGAAGCTTTGAGATTAGTGCAGGAATCGCACGGCCCAGATCTGCTGCGATTTTTACCATCATCAGTTATAGTTATATTAACCATCAAACTATAATCAATCACTCAGTTACTGAATCTCAACCACGCTTGGTCTTCATGTACCACTGTATATTAGTAACTAACTTGGTTACATGAAATAAAATTACCCTCCACTAAGAGCATCCACTATCGTTTGCTAAAATGCAAAATATGCATTTTTTTGTCAAAAAAACTCCACTATCGTTTTCTATAAATAGCAAGCGAAATTAACAGTGTGCGTCTAAATATAGCAGTCGGATTTAGCGATTGCTAAATATAGAAGACGGGAGGATCAGGATGATCCTCCGTCTATTTTTTTTTTTTTAAGAGGGACGGACGGAAGAAGTTCTTCCGTCATCCAACTTTCTTCAGATTTTTTTTTCAAATTTACAAAAAATATCGTTGATAATTTACGAAAATGCCATTATAGAAAAGGAAAAAAAAAATTTACATCTCGAACGGAAGAACTTCTGTCCGGTAACTTGCTTCACAAATTTTTCCACATATTTACAAAATTGTCATTCACATAATTACGAAAATGTCATTTTCAAAAATTTTATAAAAAAAAAAAAAACTTATTAGACGGAATACATCTTCCTAACTCTTGTAAATTTGACTTTTAACGACTGCAGCGCTCTCCTTCAAATATTTTTTTCTAAATAATGTATATGTACATTTTAGCATCAACAATAGTGGATGCTCTAGCGGTCTCTTTCAAATATTATTTTCTATTCAAATACTATTTTCTAAATAATGTATATGTACATTTTTTCAACAATGATAGTGGATGTTCTAACACTACACAACACTGAACAAACACATTTTTAGCAACTACGGTAATTAAATTTGTTTTTCTTTTTCTCGAGTCAGAAAAGTGTCATGGTCACCCTCTTCATGAGTTGGACAATGATACACATTAATGAAATTTACCAATGTCTCATCCATGATTCTAGTTGGTACTCAGTTGAATCACATTCACATCAGATTTGTATCCCAAGTTGGTCATCCATCTCAAATACTACATCATCAAACTCTCTGAAGTAGTACTACCATGGCTGCAATTACCTATTTCCCTACTCTCTGATAATAAAACCAAGATGTCTTGATAAAACTACAGGCATAGCACCTACAAGCATTGACTTTATAAAGTTGCATTTATGATGATTCAGATGACTCTGGCCTCCTAGAGACTCATGTATATCCCCCCTCCCCCCAAACACCCCACACACACACACACCCCGAAACCAAATTGAGCACTGATAACTAAATGGGCGATCAATTAAGAAACCTTGCAAAAGTTTGCATTTTAAACTGTGAAACTCCCTGCCTTTGAGCATCCACGCTCGTTTGCTATTTTGTCAGAATTGTCATTTTTTAACAATTGGAGAGCAGCATTAATGTGACCAGATGATACATCATGTACCGTCCTGTAATTTTGTATTATTATTTTATTTTATTTTATGTAACAGCTGGAACATATTCCGTCCCATATATATATATATATATATATAGGGTAAAAGGGATATGAGCAACTTGCTCATTTAGTAAATGAGCAATTGAATATGTGGCATGCATGTGTGTGTATACACACACACACACACACACACACACACACACACACACAACGTCGGCCCCCACCTTGAGGTAGGTGAAATGGCCACCTCAGGTCCCCCGATATTTTGCGATTTTAGGGGTCCCCAAATTATTTAGGCCTTTCGCCTATATATATATATATATATATATATATATATATATATATATATATATATGATCGGACGGGACACACACACACAGAGATATGTCCCGTCCGAAGCAAAAATTTCTCAAACAGGATAACATATCCCGTTTGAAGACTTTGACCAGCCAAAACAAAGCACAAATCAAGGTTTAGTGTTAACTAAACTTGATTTTTCTTAATTTAATCATATTCTAGTATTAATTTAGTAATTAATTAATACACTAATAACTATTTAAAAACTAATACCATTTTAAATTTTTTTAAAATTACAAAAATAACACTCGGACGATAATCGTTTTTTATTATTTATCAAATTTTAGCAAATGACCACTGCAGCTCAATCTTATATTATCATTTCTCATTTTTTCATTTTGCCAAAATTTGACAATAACGAGTGTATGCTCTTATTATTTGGCATATAAACCCCCTACTCTGTTTGTTAATTCTATACTAGTATAGCTATGTGCAATATTGCACAAACTTTAAAATGATGGTGATAAAAATAATAAAAATCACTCTAAAATATTATACTTAATTAACAGCTAAAAGAAGAACATTAAAAACTTTTTTTTACACCATCTTAGTTCTAAAGAGACTACAAACTATATATACTCTGTTTGTTAATTCTATACTAGTATAGCTATGTGCAATATTGCACAAACTTTAAAATGATGGTGATAAAAATAATAAAAATCACTCTAAAATATTATACTTAATTAACAGCTAAAAGAAGAACATTAAAAACTTTTTTTTTACACCATCTTAGTTCTAAAGAGACTACAAACTATATAAATCTTGTATGGACGGTACATTTTGCTTATGACAACATTTAGAAATTAGTATAAATAAGTCACTAATATATTCATGTAAAACAAAGCACATGTTCATAAATTTATAAAAAAACTAATCAATTTTTTTATAAACTTGGAGAAAAATTACATTCCATACCAAAAAAAAAAACAAAAAAACAAATCTGTTTGTGCAACTGATGACACATTTTGTTTACATCAAATAGAAGAAATCTACTTAGGTCTAACAAACCATTATGTTACGTATCATACAAAATATGCAATATATATTAGCTTGATACAGACTGAAGGTAGGATGACTTTTGCTGCAAATAAATCTCATGATTTTAGTTAGTTTTTCTGGGTAGTTTTCTTTTAAGAAATTCATCGATTACAAAAAATAATAATGCATTTTAAGAATTTTATTTAAAGATCGGTAATACTTCATGAAGAAAATAATCCAAGATTTAAGTTTACTTTTAAGAGTTGATGATATTTTAAGATATTTTCTATGAAACTTAACTTTAAAATATAAAAAAACTCGCAAAAAGATTAGTTAATTCAGAAAAGTATAAATATTTGGTGTTCATCTTCAATCTCTTTTTAGAAGAAAATTTAAAGTATAACAATCAAATCGAAATATCTAGACATAAAGAATATTTGACAATTGAACAATTATCATTAGACCGCTAAGTAGTTAGGAAGAAAAATGAGTCGATAAGTTGAAACTCTGTACTCACAAATAAAAAAAATTTGGTTGATGATATCGTAATTGTTTTCCACGATTTAAAAAACCGTTGAGGGTGAATTAGGCTTTTTTTTGACGTATGTCCATTAACATAATTATTGTCACCATATAGCTTACTTGTAGATAATATAAGAACGATTACATGTCTTGCCAAATAGCCAAAGCTTTTGCAAGTCCACCGATGTTGGATTTCACTTGCACAGCTCAAAATAAATATTTTACCTATCACGGTTCCTCACCTATGCAATAGTAGCTGAATTTAACGTAAATATAACTAAGTGTTGTTGATTTTTTAGATACTATATAAGTCATGAAAAGTCACCACTCAAGCTTTTAGTAATGTAATTTTTTATAGAGAGATTTTAGAGGAGCATAACTTTATGAAATAAGTCATTAGCTGTATAAATTTGTTTTTAGATTGGTTTTTAAATAAATAAAGTCCATAACTACGATTAATGTGTTTCTTAAGTTTTTTGAATTTAAAAATTTTTTAATTTAGAAACATTTTAAATTGAAATTCAGAGATTTTTAAAAAGGTTGAGAGAGAAATGAGTGATGGCTTAAGTATCCTACTTTTCCTCTCCCTTTTTCTTGTTAAAATGGAACAAAGGGAAAAATTCTCGAAAAAAAAATAGACTTTAGCATAATATATTGTATAGATTGAAAAATATCAGGTTTGCCAATTTTGTATTTAAGAAAATTTATAAAATCTACAATTTTAATTAAAAGAAACTTCTTAACATTTGCACTTTTACTTTAAAAAATTTATTGTCGGTAATGAAAGAGGGTTCTTAATTAAAAATACAAAAATTAGGAGGTTTTTAAATTTTTGCCCTATTCAATCAGCATGTACAAGTTGGACAGGGTTGCACTTCACATCATTTCAGATCAGAAGAGGTAAGGCTAGGAGTGATGGAAGGATTGATAGATGATGGAGAGAGAGAGAGAGAGATTTTAATTTTCCTGCCAAATATAGGAATTTTTTACCAAACTATCCCACTTTTTATAAGTATGTACGAAAATATTCCTGTTTGGAAATTTATTAATATCAAAACATTCTTGTTGGTAACTAAGTTAGCCTGTCTAGCAATTTTCTTCGCCCTAACTCAATTAGTGTGCTGCAGGGGATATAACTTTTTTCCTCTTATTTGGGTGTGGCAAAAAACTCACCCAATATAGACATGCTAAGTCCGTTAGCGTGCGTGTTTAAACCACTCGCGCTAACGGGTTAGCGTTCGTAGATGGGACGGTATTAGGCACTACCTCATAGAGGGGTGTGGGTAAAAAAATCACTAAGTATAGACACGATAACTCAGTTAACGTACCTATTATTACCAAGGCCGTTAACTGAGTTAACGACTGTGAAGATTTTAAGTTTTCAGAAAGTTGAAACTTTCTGGAAATTGGAGAGACTCACACACGTTAACTCAGTTAACGTGCTTATTCTTATCAAGGTCGTTAACTGAGTTAACGAGTATGAAGATTTTAAGTTTTCAGAAAGTTAAAACTTTCTGGAAATTGAAGATACTCACACACGTTAACTCAGTTAACGTGCCTTATTTTACCAAGACCGTTAACTGAGTTAACGTGTATGTCTATCTTCACAAACAGACAGACAGGGATGTTTTGTACATAAAAAAATCACTAAGTATAGACACGTTAACTCAGTTAACGTGCATATTATTATCAAGGCCGTTAACTCAATTAGCGATAGAAATTCAAATCCCCAAAACAATTCCTTTATTTTATTTAATTTTATATATATATATATATATATATATATATATATATATATATATATATATATATATCTCCCTCTCTCTCTCTATATATATATATATACTAGTATTTTTCACGTGCAATGCACGTTTTGTGTGTGTGTGTGTGTGTGTGTGTGTGTGTGTGTGTGTGTGTGTGTGTATATATATATATATATATATACAGTTAAATTTAACCATTTTCCACACTCAAAGTTCTGAGAAGTTGGATTTTACATCCCCATTTATAATTATTTTTCAATATATACTAATGGAAACATGGACTTTTATTTACAACTAATTATTATTTTATTATTCAACCTTGAGCTACATAATTGTTGTTTTACTGTTTACAAGATTTTCATATGTTGTATCGTTCCGAAGACGTGCCATAGGCACGTGCCCACGGGCAAATCTAGTCTTTAATAAATCTTAAACCTTATTTAAATCTCAATTATAACCTAATATATACCCGTAAAATTTTCTATGGGTCTAATCGTATACAACTTTTGGGCTTCAACCGGGAAAGAAAAGGGTAAGGACGGGAGATAATCTCCTATCCGACAATTTTGATTTTTTTTTTTAAGGGACGGACGGCATTTCCCGTCCGATCCAACTTTTTTTAAAAATTTGATCAGACGAGAAATCATTTTCCGTCCGACAGATATTAAAAAAAATTAAAGTGATGAAATATCATCTTCCATCCGAGAATTTTGACAAAAGATCATCTTTCGTTAGCTATATTTTGACAATTGTCATTTTGTCTCCCAAATATAGCCGACTACTGTTCATCCCAAACACAAATTTTTGGTAATTTGCCAACGACTACAGCACTTCTTTTTTCAAATTTTGAAAATTTTGGCAAAATAGCTAACGACTACCGACGCTCTATGAAAATGCACTTTAAACTTGGAAAACTGGATCTATAATCGTAAATCAAAACCCCTTAGAGCATCCACAGTCGTGCTTTGCTAAAATATGCATAAATGCATATTATACATATAGCAAAGCGAGTTTGTTGTAGTAGTAAAATGCTTAATATAGCAAACAAACAAAATTTATGATCGGACGGATCTTCGAGATCCGTTCCACGAATTTTAAATAATTTTTACGATTTTTTTCATAATTAAAAATTAAAATTAAAATTTTTATAAAAAAAACGGTGGCCCCTCCACAAATGGATCTTCAATATCCATCCAAGGGGGTTTAGCCATATTTGTGGAATTTCTTTTTTCGGAAATTCAAAAAAAAATGTCGAACGAACTTTCGAGTTCCGTCCGACGAATCAAATAAACTATTTTTTTTTCGTGGGATGGATCTTGTATAATATGCATTTTTTCATTTTCGTTCTCATATATAGCAATCGACTGCTGCAAAATGATCAAAATATGCATAAATAACAAATGACTGCAGTAGTTCATTTGCTAAAATATGTAAATAAATAGCAAACGACTGTGAATTGTGGATGCTCTTATGCATTCCCACCAATCCAATCAAAGATTATCTTCATTAGCATATTCGACATGATTATCGATCCTAATAGCCTTTTAAACTAAGTTATAACCAAATAGAGCAGTACATTTGTGTCCTGTCAACATTGTGCCTATAGCACTTATTAGTGCATGTATCACTGTCAACTTTTAGCTCCATAAACCTACATCTATCTCAACCTTTTTTCCCATCAATATACAGTACTTCGCAAATATCTTACTACATCAATTTCTAATCACAAAGATCTCTAGAAACCCATAGTACATTTGTGTCCTGTCAAAAATGTCTAGTCCTCAACATTGAACCTATAGCCACTTATTAGTGCATGTATCATTGTCTACTTTTTAGCTCCATAACCTTTAGATCTTTCTCAACCTTTTTCCCAGCAATCTACTTTGCAAATATCTTACTACATCAATTTCTAATCACACGGATCTCTTAAAAACCCATACTTTCATCCCCTTTTTTTTTTCCTTTCCTTCCCTTTCAAAATATAAGTTATTTTAGGTTTTCAATACAAATATCTTGTCCATCTGAAATATCCATCAATTAATTTTTTGAGTGGTTTTCAATTTTAGCTTTATCTTTTTAACTACTACTAGCTACTGTCTTTATGAGCATTTGTAATCGTTGTAAGTTAAAATTTGAGTATTTGACAAATAGAAATAGAAAATTTGGAAGTGAGTTCGAAGTTTTCTAAACCCCAAATTTGGGTTTTTTTCCTAAAAAAGAGATGGACGGAAAATCATTTTCTGTCGGAGCAAATTTATTTTATAATAATTAAAAGCAAATGGACAGAATATCATATTCCGTCTGAGAGCAAAGAAATCTGAATTAAAGATTGAATTGACCCATAATTTGGACTATAGGCCTAAATATATAGGATTTTAAAAAAATTGGAGAATGAATGGGCTCGATCGTTGTATAATCTCCCTTCCTGTTGGACTTTTTTAAAAAATTTATAAAACAATCGGACGGTATATCATATCACGTCCGATTTGTTTAATTACAAAAAAAAATAATAAAATTGCCATTGGACGGGATATGATATTCCAATTGCCAAATTTTGACTTTTGCCATTTTGTCTCTCAAATTTGGCCAGCGACTGTTCACCTCAGGCCCAAAAACTGAAAATTTGGCCAACGAGAGCACCATGTTTTTGGCCAAATTTTCCAAATTTTGAAAGTTTTGTCAACGACTACAGATGCTCTTAATAGCTCATTTATAGAGGAGGGCAAATAGAATATTTTGCAATTGGTAGCTCATTTATGAGCTTCAAAAACTAAAAATATTTTGTACTTTTTTTCAATCCTAGGTTGTTTCTTAATAGGCTTGTACAAACCTAAAATGACTTATATTTTGAAACAGATGGAGTACTAACAATTCAATGTCGGCTCCATACTAAAATGTCAATGCAGATTTGTGTCGCCTAATGACAACTGTCCTCGACGATTATGGCTAAGCAAAGATCCCTCAACTAAATTTTCTAGTAGAAGAATCTAACTTCTTTTTGTTCAACCTTTTCACTACATTCATGAACTAAAGATACTATCCGTTTGTTCAAATTTCCTGAAACTACAACTACATGACATTAAAGTGGTACAGATATGCTTAAAACAATCAGGAATACACCTTCTTCACCATTTCCAATCAGACCTTTGGCTTCACTCCCTCATGTTGTCGGAGTTGGAGCTTAGCGGGTGCGGGCCCAACGAGGGGGTCCGACACCCACCAACTCCCCCCCTCCCCCCACTGCAGATGCGTCCACCCCTCCTCCTATCCCACCTGCCCACCTCCTTGTCAACCATGGGGCTGCACCCCCCAACCCCACATCTAACCAACCTACCCTAGCGAATGTCTCCCATGAGGAGGAGTCTCCTAGGCTCAGATGTGCGCTCACTCCGTCGCGGACACACCGAAGTGCACAGCATCGACGACCAAGGAGTGGCAACGTTCACCGCCATCAGGAGTTCATCTCGAAAGAACGAGCCCATAGAGGGGGTCCTTCTACGAGCCACTACGGGCATAATAGAACCCCCCCCCCCAAGTTCCAACATTATGCTCAGAGAAGACACGACGACCATCTTCACAGGGACAGGGACAGGGACACCCACTATCTGAGTTCTCACAATGAGATACATCAACATAATCATACCAACAGTCATTACAGAGAAAAGGACCATAGCAAGGATACTCACCGCCCACAATACTATAGAGGTCAGCGGCACCTCTCAAGTCACAACAGCAGCGACTACCAACATCACTCAACCACCACTACATCAATGCCAAGAATCTCCACACTCCGCCACATTCCCTCAGTGAAACCCAACTATCAGCAGCACAACCCACCAATCCCCCCCCCACCCACTCAACACCTGACAACACCAAAGGAGGCGAGCCCGGTCCCTCCAAAGGCCATCATCGTATGGGCCCAACAGGGGTCCAAGCGACGAGCCCAGGGAGGACGAAGAACAAGCTCCGAAAGGAGATGCGACAGAGCAGTGGCATGAGATCACCCACAAAGGGAAAAGGAGACTCACCTCCCCAACGCCAATGCCACAAGACAATGGTAAAAAACAAAGAAGAGGAAAACGAAAACCGGTGCCGTGCTTCAACTGTGATGACTTGGGCCACCATCGAACCAAATGCACTAAAGAAGTTCGATGCTTGAAATGTATGAAATGGGGCCACATGTCTTACAATTGTACCAATGTGATTACTTCCAACACCGATGATGAAAGACAAATCTGCAGAGGACGATTGCTGGATTACCTAGCAACTATCAAACTAGCAAATAGCATTGCCATTATCAAAAGTGAGGAAAGTTGGCTACGCCAGTGGTGTGCGGTGGCGCGTGTCAAGTCAAGTAGGCCATCAGAAACCCATCTACTACAAGCGCTTAACGCCAAGTGGCCTATGAGGGCTCACCGAGACTGGGTAGTGAAGAAAGTTTGTCATCTCCAATTTCTCATCTCGTTCCCTTCACCAGAGAAGATGTTAGAAGTTACCAGTATGGTGACGGTGGATTTTGGGCATTTCAAAGTGGATTTCAAAGCTTGGACACCGAGCTTCAGGGCGGAACATTCCCAAGGAGACAAGCATTGGATATGGATCCACAACGTACCACTTCATTTCTGGAAGAAGGAGGCTTTGCAAGAGATAGTCTCCTACTTCAGATCAGTGGAGGACATAGACGAAAAGACCATTCGCCGCTCGGAGATAGTCTCGGCAAGAGTTCTCGTCAGAAGTGGTGATATCTCCTTAATGCCTCGCTTTGCCAAAGTTTTCTCATACGAACAATCTTATCTCATCCGGTTTGTACTTGACAAACACGCAGAGACGGAGGCAGAATTACTACCCATCATCTCCCCCACACCCCCACCCTCTCTTCAGGACGGCCGCACCTACAATGAAGTTGCCTCACCGGAGTGGGAGCCCACTTTAGATGGGGCCCATGAGGTGGAGCGTGCCCACCGAGCATTGATCAAGGCGGCGAAAGTGCCGGAGGTACACCGGGAGCCTGCGGTGAGGGGATCAGCACGTCAAGCCTCTGGGACGAATCCTATTGGGTGAGATCGAGACTCGTCCAAAGGATCCAACGGCCAAGATCAACTGCCAGATCTGGAAAATTGCCCAAGGCCAGCGACAGGTTTGGAAAAAGAAGTACCACAGGTTTCCCAAAGGGGCATGCAACCACAGAGAGCAGGTGAAAAGAAAAGAAAAGAAGATCAGAGGAAGGTACCAGAGCCTGCAGGCCCTGGTATGGGCGAAAGCATGCTAAGCAGCTCTCCAAAAGGGAGAAAGACGCTGCCTTTGGGACGAGAGTTGGTGAAGGAAAGCCCCTTTAAAAGGAAAACACCGAAGGAAGCGTCGCCTTTGACCACGAAGGTGGTCCCAAGGCAGAGTTGGCCACCTAAAGAGCAAAAAGGTAGCTCTAGGCGCCAGGAGCTGGATTTGGCAGGGGGTTTTTTGAGGAAGACGACGAGCATACAACTCACCGCTGAAGAGGAAGAGTGCTCAAATGAGAAAGATCCAACGAAAAAGGAACTTCTGCTCGAGATAAGACGAGGGAGCCCCTCGTAAATGACAAAGAAACATTGAACAGAGTGAGCTGCGCTTCGAACAGATCGCCTGCCGCAGA
This sequence comes from Hemerocallis citrina, assembly GCA_017893485.1. Taxonomy (NCBI): domain Eukaryota; kingdom Viridiplantae; phylum Streptophyta; class Magnoliopsida; order Asparagales; family Asphodelaceae; genus Hemerocallis; species Hemerocallis citrina. The sequence continues at coordinate 202,151,228 of CM030368.1, read as the reverse complement.
AGTAGCCAACCAACTTAAGCCACGTGGAAGTGGCATCAGAAGGCAGATGCAAATGGACCAAGATCACTACATAGCTTATCCTACTCTGCAGACTACTCCAAGACTCAACGTTCAAGAGGATTTGAGTGGGCCAAAGCCCATAGCTTCGGTTGGGTACGAAATGAAGAGTAAAGGGGGTTATATAATGCTGGAGCGGAAGTTTTAGTGGGGCCCATCGAAAGCCCAACTATTCTTGTGGGGCCCATCGAAAGCCCAACTGTTCCACATATGTGTACGGGGCCTGATTTGCAAACAAATATAGTGGATTTGGCTAGCAATGGGCCCATTGAGGGGTCCAGCTCTGGAGAGACAACTTTTCAACAGGAAGTGCCGACAAGTGATGGGCCCATCGAGGGATCCAATACAGGAGAGGCAGATGTACAGAGTACCCCACAAGACGATGATGACAATAGTGATGGCAGGCTGAATCTTGAAGATGATTGTGTCTATTCTGAGGAGGAGTCTATGGAGTCAGAAGATTATGATTTTCAGGTGGACTTCCGTGTCACCTCTCTTGAGTTTGTGCCTTCCACCTATCTCCCAACCCAACTGACTGCACCTAGCCAGGGCCGACCACACATAGGTTTCAAAGTCCAGAAGACGGCTAAAAAACGTTCAGAGGAGGAGTCTCTAGATGATTATCTGGAAATCGCGGTGGCCGCCAAATCCTCGAAGACTAGTGAAGGAGGTATGCGTTCCTTCTTAGCTTCTATTTTCAATTTCATGACTGATAACAAAATTTTTAGTCTAGCCAATACCTATGGTCTTGCGATGAATGATACAGACAGGAACTCCATTCTCCTCAACAAAATTAGAGGATGGGAGACGGAGAGGGAGTGTCTGAATTTAAATTTGAATTTGAACTCGTCGCCCGAAACGAGTCATGATCCTTCCCTTTCCCTTAATTAATGGAGGCTCTATTCTGGAATGTTAGAGGTCTAGGTAGGAGGGGTAAGCGAGAAATGGTGAGGGAGGTTATCGCCAGATCGAATGCTAATTTTGTGGGTCTTCAAGAAACCAAACTGTCACACATGCACAGACTTAGTAGAGTAGGGGGTAGAAGAGTGTCTGAATGGAAAATATCCCCGTCTGTGGGGGCTTCCGGGGGCATCGCTCTAGGTTTTAATCCAGATTACTTTAACTGTCTAGACGAACTCCACGGACATTTCTCTCTGTCAGTATTACTACAGCGTAAATCCGACCAATGGATTCAGTCGGTTACGGTGGTCTATGGACCCCACACCTCTGACGCTCGAAGGGCCTTCTGGACTGAACTTAGAGTAGTGAAAGCACGTTGGCCTCACCCTTCGGTGGTGGGGGGCGACTTCAACATCACCAGATTCACCTCTGAGCATAGGGGTAGAGGTGCATGCGATGTCGATAGGAAAACCTTTAATGAGGTCATCTCGGACCTGGATCTGGTTGATATTCCCATCTCTGACAGGCTCTTCACCTGGTCTAATATGCAAGCGGCGCCCATTCTTACTAAGTTGGATAGAATTTTGGTCTCTACGGACTGGGAGACAAAATTCCCGTTGGTTGCGGCTAGATCAATTCCGAAGCTAACCTCAGATCACGTACCTATTTTCCTATCTTCGGGGGAAAACCAACCAAGGAAGCCTTCAAGGTTTCGGTTCGAGAAAGCGTGGTTAGAATTCCAAGGGTTCCACCACATGGTCAACGAATATTGGTCTCGCCCGAATACGGCCAACGAGGTGACTGTAGTTTGGTGTGAGAAAATTAAAAAGCTTCGAGGCAAACTCAGGAAATGGAACCGCACCAGGTTTGCGCTGATCTGACAAGCAAAGGAATCTCTTCTTGAAGGTATCGAGGAGCTGGAAAAAATCGAAGAAATTAGGGACTTACTACAGGAAGAGCGGAATAGGCTGCTGCAGCTCAGACAGGAAATCGATCATCTATACAGGATGGAGGAAATCAAATGGCAACAAAGATCCAGAATTTCGTGGCTTAAAGAGGGAGACACGAACACTGCATTCTTCCATCGAGTGGCCAGTGCTCGGCGGAGGTCCATCCTCATTCAATCAATCCACACGGATTCCGGTATGGTGCAAGATGACAATGCTATTAGGCTGGCTTTCCAATCTCACTACAAGCGACTCTTTGGTCACAAGGCTGAAATGAAGGTCCCTCTTCAACCCGACTTCTTGCAAGATCAATTAGATAATCAAAGCTCTAAATTACAGTCCCTTGAAGTTCCCTTCACAGAAAAAGAGGTCTGGGAGGCGGTTCAACAATTGGGAAAAGATAAAGCCCCAGGGCCAGATGGGTTCCCGATAATTTTTTATCAGATTTTCTGGGAGGAGATCAAAGATGACCTCCTGAAGGTGTTTGCAGACTTCTACGAGCATAAACTAAAGCTAGGGAGATTTAACTTTGCCGAGGTAGTACTGATCCCTAAGAGAGAAGACTCACGACGAGTCAGAGACTACCGCCCTATTAGCCTCCTCAACTGTTCTGTTAAGATCATTACCAAGACTCTAGCCAACATACTAGAGAAGATGATGGATGGTCTCATCAGCCAAGACCAGACCGGATTCATCAAAGGACAATGCATACAAGACAGTATGGCAACAGCCGAAGAAACGATCCATCACTGCCATACGTCGAATTCTAAGAGCTGCCTCTTGAAGCTGGACTTTGAGAAAACTTATGACTCCGTGGAATGGGACTGTTTGTTTGAAGCTCTAGCAGGGAAAGATTTTGGGGAGAGATGGATCAGGTGGATGCACACATGCCTTACCACCAGCAGGTCGGCAATCTTGGTTAATGGGGTCGCAGGACACCAGTTCCCCTGCAAGCGAGGTCTCAGACAAGGCGATCCTCTATCACTGCTCCTCTTCACCATCGTTCCTGACGTTCTCCGTTCCATGATGACTAAATACGGTAGAGCAGGTTGGGTTGTACCAGTAGCCAAGAGAACAAATCGACAAGGGTGCTCTATTCTCCAATACGCAGATGACACGCTTCTATTTGGCAATGGCAACCTAGGGGAGACCACCGTCTTCAAGGGGATTCTGTACTGTTTTCAAGCCTGGTCCGGCCTTAGGGTCAAATTTCACAAAAGCGCACTCATTCCCATTGCCCTGACTCCAGAAGAGGCATTGGATCATGCCACAATCCTCAACTGCGCCAGAGTTTTCCCATCCAGTACTTAGGGTTGCCACTAAGACCTGGAAAACTCAAAAAGACAGATTGGCTTCCCATTATTGAGCGGGTCGACAAACAGCTTGCAGGGTGGAAGGGCAAAGCCCTATTCTTGGGGGGGAGAGTTACGCTTATCAATGCCATTCTATCAAACTTTCCTACCTATTACCTCTGCTTTTTTGAAATGCCGCAATGGGTTATTCAGAGAATCGACCGTACGCGGAAACGCTTTCTTTGGAAAGGGGCAGACCCGGAGCGAGGGGGTTACCATCTAATCAGATGGGAGAAGGCATGTATGAAAAAGAAAAATGGAGGCCTAGGCAGGATCGGTCCTAAGATTTTTAGGGTCTTGTGCAAAAAAATAAGTTGGGCCTTCTTTACATATTCCAATACTAATTTTAGTATTAAATTGGTTTCGTTGTCATGTATACATACTTATATATATTATACGAATTCAACTGTGGACTCTCATAGCTTTCCTCATCACTACGTCGAAATGGAGCAGCAAGTTGGGTTTGCTCCAGCTGCTATAGTTTCGACACAACGAAATTCTGATTCTTCCTCAGTCAGTATTGAAACCCCTCAATATCAATAAATCCCACAGACCCACAGACCCACTTCTCCATATCAACAAAAATTAAGTTTATAGTGAATATAAATCTTTGAAAAATTACCACTTACCAGAGCCACAAGAATACAAGATATATTCAGAAGACCAAGTGACCAACCTTTAAAAGGTCGTATCTTTATTTCGTGAACAACACATAAATTGGACTTCAAGCCGTAGGGAGACTCTCTGGAACAGTAGGATCTATACCGCCTTCTACAAGAGACTGTGTGTGTGTGTGTGTGAGAGAGAGAGAGAGAGAGGTGGATTTTCTGATTAGAGGGAGGTGGATTTCTTGGGACCCGGGTGCTAGGATTTCTAGGAAGATGAAAAGGTTTTTTTGGAGTAGATCAAAAGATTTTTCAGTTAAACCAAAATTTTGGGACTTTATTGTAACTGGGCCTTTATTATAATTGGGCAATTTTTTCAGATAGAAAGAATGGAAAATAAAAAAAATTTGGGCCTTCATTTTAACTGGGCCCTGTGCAACCGCACAGGTTGCACAAGCCCAGGGCCGGCCCTGGGCCTAGGCATTATCGACCTTCGAGACATGAACCTGGCTCTACTGTATAAATGGTGGTGGAAAGTTTTCCATCCTAATGGAGAAGGATGGCAACAATTTGTTCAGGGGTATATGCATGGTAATGGAACGAGGAACCTAGGCTTCAGGATAGGCCCCCGGGTCTCCTGGTTCTGAAAAAACATCGCTAAAGCTTACGAACCCTTTAATAGTTGCGTGAAGTCAGTTATCGGCAACGGCAGACTTACAAGATTCTGATGGGATAAGTGGTGTACTGATCACCCACTCAGAAACCTGTTCCCAGACTTATTTGACCAAGCATCACATCCTCATTGCACGGTGGCCACAGCCTGGAAGAGGGGAACCTGGAAACCTACTTTCAAACAAGAGCTTGATTCAGGCTCCTAGCTTAGACTAACGGAACTCCAGGACCTCATCACCAACGCTGGCATTGATTGCTCCCAGGGCCCTGACAAGAAATCATGGGGAGTGGAGCAGAACGAGAAGTTTACGGTTCGCTCCATGTACAACCGCATTCACTTTAGGGGTTGTACACTAACGTGGTCGACTGTCATCTGGAGAACAAAAGCTCCGCTTAAAATCAAAGTTTTCTTATGGTTGGTCTTGAATGACGCGATTCTGACTAGGGAAAACCTAGCCAAGCGCCTGCCTAATGTGGTTACCCAGTGCGGGTTTTGCCTTGCTACACTGGAGACGAGAGACCACCTCTTGCTACAGTGCCCTAGGAGCAAAGCGGTCCTCGTAGAGGTCCTCGCCGCCTTAGGGACGTCACAATACCCTAATGTATATGAGGAGTTGTGGGTGGGCCCTAAATTCGGGTTAGAGAGGGGGGTATGAGAGAAGCGTGGTATATTGCTATTGTCGCAGTGACCTGGGTTCTTTGGCTAGACAGAAATAACCGTTACTTTCGTGGAACTTGCAATAGTATTTCTGGGAATTTAACTCACTATGCATTTTTTTTCCTTTTGGGCCAATGTGGCCATAGCAGGTCCCAGGGGACGGATTGCGAGCGTTTTCCAGGTTCAGGAGTTTGACGATGAGGAAGTCGAGATCGCTCCGACGATCGATTGATAGCTTGCGCATCCGACACTAATCAGAGGTGCCCACCCCCCAGGGTTTTGTTGAGGAGACTGATGTATTTCTCTTCGGCTCACTAGGTTACTTTTGGTCCCGCCCACTATGTTTGGGATGGAGTTTATGTAGTTTCGCTATGTTTATAGAATTTTATAGTGAGCTCAGTACTCTGAGTTTGTTTTATTAATCTCTTATTAATGAAACAGGGTGACCAGACTCCACCTTTTCCTTAAAAAAAAAAAAAAAACCTCACTATCTTCTCTATCTAGTTATCCCGTTAATATCACCTATAACAGCTACTCGTCTGTTTTACCATTCAACTACATCAAAACAAATACAGACGATAGAAGAATTGAAGTTCCATATCATATAATCACACCATAAATAGAAGCAGAAATAATATATGAACAGTGACCCCTACAAAATTCCTTCCAAAAAAAACAGTTACCCCTACAACAAAGATTGTGTTTTTACCTGACAATGAAAACGACCCCTGCAATGAATTGGAGTTGTATCAAAGTAGGTTAAATAAGTACTCTGCATGCCTAAGCCAGCAACAAAGCAGCAAGGTCCCCACAAATGGCCCAATTGAAACTACCAACCAATTTCATCATCTTCAACAAAACCAAAGGAACAGGAGAAACATCACATGATGTCTTATCTCAAAAAATAGAAGAAGGTGAAGATAAAGGAAAAGAAAAGATCACATGAGGATAAAATACTTTTACAATGTGCATAATTCTGAACATATGTTTGCTTTAAAGAGGCTCATTCTTGATCTACAGTTCAAAGATGGCAGAGACCACGTCCCTCTTCTTAATGTCTGCTTGCAGTTTGTCACTTTCGAATACACATAAACACAAACATAATACAAACTTAAAAATAATGAACAGAAGTTATTCACTAAGATATGCTCAGTGTGGTTCAATCTTTAAGTTTTATAGAGAATATGTTTGGAAAACTAAGTTAACTTCATATATTAATTTACTGATTAATCTATATTCAGACAAATGTATATAATTATTATCATATATTTTAATTGATAGTAATTCATTTTTTGATATAAATAAGAAAATAAACACTTCAGCTCAAAGCAATGTAAGATACAGGGCCGGCCCTGAGTTTCCGGGAGCCCTAGGCGAACTTCCGACATGGAGGCTCCTAATAATTTTTTTTTTTACGCGCAAAATACGTACCTATATTTACAAGGGAAGTTCAAATTACTTCCGACATGGGGACCTCTAAAATCGCGAAATCTCCGGGGGCCCAAAGTGACCGCCTTACCCGCCTCTAGGGTAGGGCCGGCCCTGGTAAGATATTCGAACTTTTTAATTTTTTTATCTATTTCTATTTACATAAAGATGAAGAATAAAGAAATTACTTAATAGAACAAAACAGAATTGCAGGACAAAACCAACCCCAATAATTAAAGAAGAAGAGCCCCAACCATGATATGCATATCTAAAAATTTAAGTAGGAAGCAGGATATTCAGCTTTCCTCAATACACAAAATAAAATCTTGGGAACAAATTTTACGGATATTTGGTAGGGAAATAAATATCAAATTCAAAATTGCTGACAACTAATACTGTAGGTTCTGGAAATATAAATCAGGTTTGAAATATGATATCTAGAACAATAAATTAAACCTGAGCTAATATCAGAAGCTTTGGATGATGAATTCAGTTGCAGTCAGCAATAAGTAGGTCCATGAATAGAAGCATACAACCAGAGCTGAACATTTAAGTATATTGGACACAGCAACATTAACTTTATACAGATATCGATATCAAACTCTACAGTGATATAAAACTGGATAAATGTAATGGAGCTATAACAAAACTTGTATATTTCATATTTCATGGGAGAATCTTAATACAAGTGTATAATGTTCAAAATCAGGAAATGTCTAACATAGCAAAAGGAACATATTCAATCAACTCTTTTCCATATCTGAAAGAAACATAATACCTATGAAAAGAACATTATCTATATATTTGTGAAGCCTCATACCGAAATACTCGAAAACAGGAAAAACAAAATATGAGTGGATGCGGTTTTTGCCAATGCATTCACAATTAGGGGGTAACCTCAAGTCTCGGTTCGAAACAAAAACCACTGAAAAGCTGAAGAGGGAACCTTTTCGTCACCGGGCACTTCACGGACCACCTCCACTGCTTCAGGCTGATATCGAAGGTCAGAAGTGCGGGGGATCCAAAGCTCTGAATATAAATGAGGTCTCCACTTCCACTGCTTGCGAAAACATCGTCAAACTCCCCAAACCCTTGGAAAAACTTGTGAGGCATTCGCGCAATCTCCCTCCACTCTCTTCTCTCAAGCTCCCAAATTCCGATCCCCTTGATGATCCCAGCTCGTGCGGGCTTCCCAATCCCACCAACCATAATCAACCTACCCTTCAAATTCATCAACCGCCCACACGTAAGAGACACAGGCACAGGAATCATAGTACGCATAGCAGATGCCCCTGACAAGAGATCATACATGATCAACTGATGTCGAGGTTCATTCCCCATATAAGAATAAATCAGACAGTGCAAAATTCCGTCACAAATTACACCTTCATCACCACTCCTCCATCCCACCGAAAACTCTCTAATGGAAGCAATCCATGAATTACTCTCCGACTTAAAAATATCAACAGAGAAATCCCAATGAAAGAAATCGTCAGGGACCTGTTTGGAATTCACCACAGCAGCAGTATAACAATGAGAATTTCGGTTCACTTCTATGGCTAAAGCAGTGTAATCGGGGGAAGTCACGCCAATAGGCTCTGGAAGTTGCTTCCAGCTCCTCGTAAGCGGGTTACAGAGGAAAACACGGTTTCGATTCTCATAGTCCATGAAACAAAGCAAGCCATAGGACGAGGAGACGAACCAATTGTCAGTGACAAAGCAAGGGAAGTCAAAGTTATGCCACTTTCTAAAGGTGGGATCATATGCATAGCCAGTAACCGGCTGACTACAAGTGAACATGAAGTACAAAGGCATCTGGGGTGGCATTTTGATCCATGCATACTTCCTAGAGTGCACAGTTTCGTGCCATCTCTTGCACACTGCCCCTGCCCTGATAATGCTCACAACGGGCAGAAACGCAAAGATCTTATCCAATATATCATTGGGTAACATGGAATCAAAGCCAATCAACGTACATTCATTCTCTTGATTGTTGTCATCAAAAATTGGTTCTTTGTTTCCAATAATAAGGGTTCCATTCGATCTATATGATGTCTCTCCTTCCATAGGAGTGATCGATAGATATATAGAACAAAATCCTGTGATAAATAATTATAAGTACAAGCAATCTCAAATATCATAACAGGCTAAAATTAGGAGAAATAAATTGAGGAATACAGATGCCCAAATGATGTGAAGGGAGCACAAATTAAATTTCAAGTTAATTACTTGATGAGCTGAGAATTCTTCTAATTGATGAAAACCCAAAAACTGCAAATGAAACATCTAAATTAAAAAATGGCATTCACATCCTATTCTTTAAGATAATAAGATCTAAATGGATGATTCTACTATATCACAATATCACACAAACCAAAATCCTACAACCCATTAACAAGCATTTGCCAAGAACAACATACACAACGAATTAAAACACATTTAAAAAAAAACTAAATACATTAAAATTGGGTAAATGGGTTTTCATGAATACCTTGATAGCTAATGCTTGGATGATTTTTTGGATTAAAAAAGTCACCCCCTTCAAAGAAACCAAAGATATGGGTTTCGTTGTTTCAACCCTAGCTCACAACTTTGGAGGAAAATATAGGATCCATTATAAAGAAAGGGATCAAAAGGGGTATGAGGAGGAACAGAATAGGGGGACAAGAGAACAAAAGTAGATGGCGGTAATGTTTTGTACCTATTCAATGGGAGAGTTTTAAGGGGTGATAAAGGGGAGAGAGAGAGAGAGAGAGACTCTGTGTATAAATAGATGATGTATTTTCTTTCGTTTTGATAGGCCTCACATTGAAGATCACACACTTGCATCAATGAGCAGTATATCATCCACCCCTTTCTTGTTTTGGCTACCATAGGCCATTGTGTTTGGTCTTTTGAATTTTTTTGCTACCCTTATTAGGTAATGCACATAATAAATGGTGAGCCCCAAGTCTAAGATTACCTACTTTTTTAGCCTATGGTCCATTAAAAAAAAAAATTTGGCTTACCTATTAATTTTATTTCTACCTATTATTTTTCTTTTAAAATAATAAAATTTGAAAGAAAGATGGCATATTTCTCCGTCCCAATAGTTCTCCCTCTCAGTAAACCATAATTTTAAAAAAGCAACATATTGAGAACCATCTTTATGGACCAATACTTGAACCGAATACATGGTCAAAAATTCTACCAACAAATTATAATATATAATAAACTTTTAGCATTTATATTCTAACATATATTGTAGGGCTCATGAATGTGGTATTTGGTTTATACATATCGGTTAGAAAAGTTAGATTAATTTAATTAGTGGAAGTATAGTTTGAAATGACATTAATTCATATGAAATTCAAAGATGGACCCAAAATAAGGGCACAAAAAACAATTTTCTCTTCCATTATTGGTGGTGGCAACACCATGGGCCTTCTTGACCTAACCTAATGCCTCACTCCATGCTATGCCTACACATTACTTGTGTGGTTCTCTTGTGATCTTAGTTGGCAGTGCATCCTAGAGTATTCAATTGTGCCCTTTATGTGCTTTTTCAGTTAGTTCTAAAAACAAATCAAAGGCTCTAAGAATAAGAGAACCTATTTTCAAGACCCCACATGCCTCTTAACAAAAAGCAATCGACAAGTTTAGGAGGGATTAATTAGAAGTGTAGATTTTGCTTTGTATTTGTTCTTCACTGTTCGTTTAGAAACAGATAAATGTGTTGTATCTATACTTCTTATATTATTAATTTCTTATTAATAAAGTGGTGGTGAGGTCACATTTTTTTTTTATAAAAAAACAATGGACGATTTTGATGAGCAACACATGTCAAAATATTGGAATGTGGCGAGTTTGATGCACTTCAAAACACAAAGTGCACAAGCTGGCATTGGTTGATTAGGCCTTAGGGTATGAGAGTATAAGAAAGAATTCAAGAGATTTTTTCCTGAATAATAGATGCACAAATTTAATATATCAATTACATTAGTTGTACTATTATTAAAAAAAAATTGAAAAATATTTATAATTAGTTTTAAGTCCCCGAAAGAGAAACACAGGGAAACAATTATGGTAATCACACATTAATTTTAGTCAAAAAGTGATTCTCTTCCGGTGTTAAATTTACATTTAAGTTTTGTGAACCTTGTCAATAGCAGATGCAAAGGGGGTATTCATTAACGATATTTAAGAGTGAGTGATGCATCTTTGCCAAATTGTTGGAATCGAGCATCGACTCAAAACACTCTTCTTATTGACAATATTGTCTTGTAGCCCAATAGTTAAAGTTTTGAGTTCACAAGAAGTTGGGATTCAATTCCTACATTCTACATAAATATATATATATATATATATATATATATATATATATATATATATATATATATATATATATGACCGGATCTTGGGGTCTCTTGAAAGAAAAAAAAAGAATTATTTTTTAAACTGCCAAATTTCAAAACGTTTTATTTTTTCTTCAATTAATAATATGAATGTTTCAAAAGTTAAATAGGCTTTATGTTATAGCCGTTTCAAAAATTAAATGATCTTCATTATGCAGTCGTTTTTTTATTAAATGCATACAGATTTATTTCTCCTTGGTTACAAGTTATAAGAAGGAATCATTTTTGGGAAAAACACACAAAAAAAAAAAAATTAAGTCATTCTCTTCTCCAAATCTACTTTTTGAGTGGGTTTTGCCTTTGTTTTTGGTGGTGCAAGTTGGTACGCGCTGCTATTAGAGCATTGGCAGCACTGTAAACAGAAGCTCGTTGTATCCCGGGAGAAGTGTTTGGTGATCAACGATTCGTCTCCAGAATTGGCAAAAATAGCTTCTTAAAGAAAGTGCAATCCACGCCTCGAGCCACTGCTTACTTTCTTCCTGTTGCAAATCAACTTCAGAGCCATTCTCAGAATGTTCATTTGGTGCACTCAGGTTTAACCCATTATTTCTAACATTTTTAAGAAGCTAATTTCCAAATTCTGTAATGGCTCTTGTTTCTGACCGCAAGTATGAAACTAACAAACCTGGGAAAATTGCTGGCCTAAACTTCAAGCGATGGAAGAACAAGATGTTTTTCTATCTATCGCTGAAGGAAGTTGCCTATGTTCTTACCCAAGACTGCCCTGTAATGCCTAACCCAGAACCTGTTGATGTCCATGATAATGAAAAAATCTTAGATGGCATAGTAGAATGGAAGGATGCCGATTTTAAATGTAGAAACTTTATCTTGAATGGGCTATCCAACGAACTGTATGACTATTACTTACAGTCCGATACGGCTAGATCTGTTTGGGAAGCCCTGCAAAAAAAATATGACACCGAAGAGGCTGGCTCGAAGAAATTTGCAGTCAGTCGTTATCTCAAATACACCATGGTCGACGACAAGCTGGTAACTACTCAATCACACGAGTTACAGCACATTGCTCATGAGATCATTTCAGAGGGAATACCCCTCGATGAGCAATTTCAAATAGCTGTGATGATTGACAAATTACCACCTAGTTGGAAAGGCTATAAGAATATCTTGCGACACAAATCAAAGGAACTGCCCATGGAGAATTTGATAACTAGGCTTAGAGTTGAGGAGGAATCCAGAAAACAAGATCTGAAAGAAGAAGTCTTGCTTGTTCAACAGAACAAAACGAATGTCCATTTGAAACTGAAAAAACAAACCGTTCAAGAAGAATGCTAGTCGGAAGTTCAATTCGAACTTCCGTCAGAATGATCAGAATGGACGTCAGAATCCAAATAAGGAAAATAACCAGCAAGCCCAAACCAACAACAATGGAACAAATCCTATTGAGTGTTGGAAGTGTCATCGCTTTGGACATATCGCTAGGAACTGCCGATCGCGTACTCCTGCACCACAGGCAAATGCTATCGAAGGGCCTTTAGTGGCTATGATCACTGAGATCAACATGGTCGGTATAACCGACGAGTGGTGAGCTAATATGGGTGCCACTAGGCATGTTTGCTATGAGCGCAGCTGATTCCAAAGTTATAAGGAGACTGAAGGTCAGAAAGTGCAACTTGGTGATTCACATTGTATCAATGTGATGGGCACTGGAGAGGTGGACATGTAGTTTACCTCTGGCAAGACTAGCCCTCAAGGATGTCTTGCACACTCCTGATATGAGGAAGAACTTGATTTCTGGATACCTTCTCAACAAGGTTGGGTTTCAACAGAGCATCTAATCCAATCAGTATGTCATAACTAAGAATGGAATTTTTGTGGGAAAGGTATTTGCTTGTAATGGGATGTTTAAACTCAATATTGAAATAAATAAGAATAATGCTTCTGTTTACTCATTGTCTTCTTTTAATTTATAGCACTCTAGAGTATGTTATGTTAACAAGAAATTGGTAAATAATATGAGCAAACTTGGCATGATACCAAAAGTTAACTTAAATAAATTTGAGAAATGCACCTCCTGTAGTCAAGCTAAGATATTAAAACTTTATATAAAAGTGTAGCAAGAGAAATAAAAATTCTAGACTTGATACATTCTGTTATATGTGAGATGGATGGAACTTTAACTAGAAATGGTAAAAGATATTTCATTACGTTCATTGATGATCATTCAAATTATACTCATGTTTATCTTATGGCACATAAGAATGAAACAACTGACATGTTTAGAACCTATGTAACTGAAGTGCAAAATCAATTTGAAAGAAATATTAAGAGATTTCGTAGTGATAGAGGTACAGAATATGTTTCCAATGAATTTAAACAATTATATGCATCATTTGGAATTATTCACGAGACTACTGCACCTTATTCACCTGAATCTAATGGAAAAGCTGAAAGAAAGAATAGGACTCTTACTGAATTGGTAGTTGCTTCGTTTATTAGTTCTGGAGCACGCAAATCCTTATGGGGTAAAGCTCTTTTATCTATATGTCATATTTTAAATAGAATTCCGCATCTATCTTCTGATACTTCACCATACAAATTATGGAGAAGTAGAAAGCCTAATATTGGTTATTTTAGAGTTTGGGGTTGTTTAGCATATGTCAGAAAACCTGACCCTAAACGAATCAAACTTGCAAGTCGAGCATATGAATGTGTTTTTATTGGTTATGCAGATAACAGTAAGGCTTCCAGATTTTTAGACTTGCATAATAATGTGACTGTTGAATCTTTAGATGCTGATTTTTATGAGGATAAATTTCCTTACTTATTGAGGAACAGTGGGGGTAGTAGTGGGGGTTCACAACCCTCTACTACTCTAGCATACCTCATACTAGTATACATTTTAATTTTGATTTAGATTCTGAACCTCGTAAAAGTAAACGTGCTAGAACTGCTAAAGATTTTGGTGATGACTATGTTGTATATGCTTTAGAATCTGACCCTAGTTCTATCAATGAGGCCTTAACCTCACATGATGCAGATTTGTGGCAAAAAGCTATAAATGACGAGATGGATTCACTAACCTCTAATGGTACTTGGGAGTTAGTGGACTTACCTCGCGGTAGTCGTACTATAGGATGCAAATGGATTCTTAAGAAAAAGCTAAAACCAGATGGTACAATTGAAAATTTTAAAGCTAGACTAGTAGCTAAAGGATATGTACAAAAGAAAAATATAGATTTCTTTGACACTTATTCTCTTGTAAGGCGTGTGACTACCATCAGAGTTTTATTAGCTATTTCTGCTGTGCATAATTTGTTGATTCACCAAATGGATGTTAAAACAGTTTTCCTTAATGAAGAACTTGGAAAGGAACTTTATATGGATCAGCCTGAAGGCTTTGTGATTCCAGGACATGAACACAAAATCTGTAAGTTGAATAAGACTTTATATGATCTTAAACAAGCTCCTAAACAGTGGCATGACAGAATTGATCAATTATTACTCTCAAATGGTTTTTCTATTAATAATGTTGATAAATACCTTTATTATAAAGCATCTAGTGATAGTTGCATTATGCTTTGTCTATATGTAGATGATTTACTCATTTGTGGTTCTTCGCTTGAATTGATTTCAGAGACTAAAACTATGTTTAGTCAAAATTTTGATATGGAGGACCTAGGTGAGGTTAATATTATTTTAGGCATGAAAATCACACGTACTGAGACTGGCATTACTCTTGATCAATCTCATTACATTGAGAAGATCTTGAAGAAATACAATTACTTTGACCGTAGACCTGCATATACACCCAGTGACCCTCATGTTAAACTTTTGAAAAATTCTGGTGCTGCAGTTAAACAAAAAGAATATGCTAGTATTATTGGTAGCCTTCATTACGTTACAGACTACACTAGACCTGACATTGCATATGCTGTAGGGGTATTATGTAGATTTACGAGTTGTCTTAGTTCTGAGTATTGGAATACTATTGACAGAGTCATGAGGTACTTGAAAAAGATTATGAACTTAAGGCTACATTATCAGAGGTTTCCCGCTGTCCTTGAGGGATTCAGCGATGCAGATTGGAATTCATTTTCAGATGATTCCAAGGCCACAAGTGAATACATTTACAGTATCGCTGGTGGTGCTGTTTCTTAGAGGTCCAAGAAACAGACTATTTTGACTTACTCTACCATGGAGTCTGAGTTAGTTGCTCTAGCTGCGGCTAGTGAGGAGGGAAGCTGGTTGAGGAACCTCTTGTCTTACATTCCTTCATGGAATAGGCCTATACCTTCGATCTTAATCCACTCAGATAGTACTGCTGCCATAGCTAAAGTACAAAATGCTTACTATAACGGTAAGAGATTAGTGATTCGTCGCAAGCACAGTACGGTGAGAGAGCTCCTCATGTCTGATACTGTTACTGTGGATTTTGTGAGATCAGAAAGTAACCTTGCAGATCCTTTGACGAAAGGATTGTCTCAAGACAAGGTTTGGAACACATCGATAAGGATGGGACTGAAGCCCATTTAGGATCACACTTGGTGGGAACCCAAAATATACGACTGGAGATCCCAAGACATAGGTTCAATGGGAAAAACAAGCCATACTGTGATTGGAATCATGCAACCTAGGAGTTTACCACTCCTTAGTCCATCCTGATGTGTATATGCATGATGTCTTATAGCGTTAGTAAGGATGAGCTTAGCTCTGAAAGAGAGGAGTGTCTAGCTACAAGAGCATTCTTGATAGACTCACCAAAATGATTGTAAAGTGTGGCTGCTTTTATGAGAATGGGGTTGATTCTCTAAAACATTTACCTATACTGGGATTAGCATAAGGCCGGAATGTGCTGGCATTTATAACTTACACCTGGTAGAATCACTTGTGGTTTTCCTTCACTATGTAAAAACTGGTAATGAGTTCAAGACTTAAAATCACTCATTATTCTTGCATTTTGGGGATTGTCCACTATGTAAGGTTCAAGTCTTCGGACGTCCTACTTATGCATGGTTCTATACTTTTGGGAAAAAATCGCTTCTTTTCAAATTAGTGTTTTAAATATATAAGTGGGGGATTATTGGAATCGAGTATACATTCAAAACACTCCTTTTGTTAACAACATTGTCTTATGGCCCAACGGTTAAAGTTTTGAGTTCACAAGAGGTTGAGGTTCAATTCCTACATTCCACATAATATATATATATATATATATATATATATATATTCAATGGAGCATTTCCCTATAGGGAAAGCTTCGGTTGTGCACTACCTCTAGTGCACACGGCGTGTGCACTAGGCCTCCGGGCGTTCATATCGACGATCCGAACCGAACATTGATCTACACATCCAAATATATATATATATATATATATATATATATATATATATATTCAATGGAGCATTTCCCTATAGGGAAAGCTTCGGTTGTGCACTACCTCTAGTGCACATGGCGTGTGCACTAGGCCTTCGGGCGTTCATATCGACGATCCGAACCGAACATTGATCTACACATCCAAATTAGTCTAAATATGGAAAATCAAATCATTTGAAATTCATTTACCCATCCATTGAAGTGTTACAAAATTGTATGGCTAAAAATCATTGTTTTTTATAGTCACGTGATGGATGGGCAAATGAATTTCAAATGATTTGATTTTACATATTTAGACTAATTTAGATATTTAGATCAATGTGAACGGTTCATATCGTCGATATGAACGCCCGAAGGCCTAGTGCACACGCAGTGTGCACTAGAGGAGTGCACAACCGAAGCTTTCCCTTTCCCTATATATATATATATATGACCGGGCCGGGCCTTAGGGGTTTTGGGGTCTCTTGAAAAAGAAAACATAATTCTTTTTTGAATTTTTTGAACTGTCAAATTTCAAAACGTTTTATTTTTTCTTCAATTAATAATATGATTGTTTCAAAAGTTAAATAGGCTTTATGTTATAGCCGTTTCAAAAATTAAATGATCTTCATTATGCAGCAGTTTTTTGATTAAATGCATACAGATTTATTTATCCCTGGTTACAAGTTATAAGAAGGAATCATTTTTGGGAAGAAAAACACAGAAAAACAATAAGTCATTCTCTTCTTCAAATCTATTTTTTTGAGCGGTTTTTGCATTGGTTTTTGGTGGTGCAAGTTGGTACGTGCTGCTATTGGAGCATTAGCAGCACTGTAAACAGAAGCTCGTTGTATTCTGGGAGAAGTATTTGGTGATCAACGATTCGTCTCCAGAATTGGCCAAATAGCTTCTTAAAGAAAGTGCAACCCACGCCTCGAGTCACTTCTCACTTTCTTCCTGTTGCAGATCAACTCCAGAGCCATTCTCAGAAGGTTCATTTGGTGCACTAAGGTTTAACCCATTATTTCTAACACAAGCTCTCTCCCCAAATCTTGCAATGTGAATGTTCTTTTAAAATGACATTAAAAGTAGAAAACTATTGTTTTGCACATCTAAATCTTGCACAAAACAAATACTATCAATGCAGCCCCCCTAGCTCCCAAAGAGGCAGTGGCCTTCCCTTCCATCCCTGCGATGTCCCCTTCAAATTTGATCCCACATCCCGTTGAGGAAGGAGAACAAGAGCTCAGACACACTCGCTCCTCGACGCGTGCACACCAACGTGCACATCATCGCTAAGAGGGGAGGAGATTTGATCATCACCGCTCAGTAGAGGGACCTGCCAGGTACCATGGGTACCAAAGCCGACAAGGGGAGCATCTTGAGAGAAGGGCCCAACGATGGGGTCCTCCTTCCGGCCAGTATAGGCGTAGGAGAACCTCGCCTTCAGACCAACGTCCTCATCAACACAGGGGAGTCTATCAGAGAGGATTTGATCATGGTGCTCACAGACAACACCTCCACCCTACCAACACACACCCCAAACCGTCTCCTCTACACCAACACCCCCATCAACAATCTAATCAGATATTTCAACATAGGACCTCAGGTGAACTTCTCAGGGGTCCTAACCCGCCAAATCACCGCAATGACCTCAGGGTGTCCCTTGAACCCCATCAAACGGCTCCGACCAACCCCACCAAATCACCGCAATGACCTCAGGGTGTCCCTTGAACCCCATCAAACGGCTCCGACCAACCCACTGAACCCAACCGCCTACCGTCCCGCTAGTCCATCTGCACAGGAGAGCCCCCAACTTAAAGCCAGCAACCAGCGAGCTCACGAAGGAGCTGCGCTGGAAGGGTTTACGGTGGGAGGCGACTCCGACAAAGTGGAAGAGGAGGGGCACTGGGTTCAAGTTAGAGGGAAGAAAAACAAGACTCAAAGTTCTAACCTTCAATCCGAACAGCTCCCACATAGTAAGAAATAGAGGAAGGGCAAGCACAAGCCGGCGCCATGCTTCAACTGCGGTGATCTTGGACATTACAGAAGTGAATGTACCAAAGAAGTTAGGTGCCTCAAGTGCATGAAATGGGGACATCGATCGTATGTTTGCACCAATGTGGTGGAAACCCATAGCGACGAAGAATGCCCTGTGAGTCGTGGAAGATCACCTGAGAACCCCACGGTGATTCGACTAGCGAATTGCCTTGAAACGATCAAAAGCGAAGAACGTTGGTTGAGACAGTGGTGCGCCATTGCCAAGGTCAGAGCAGGGAGGCCATCGGAGGTGCACTTAATGCAGGCCCTGGCTGCTATATGGCCAATGCGAGCTCATAGAGATTGGGTCGCTAAGAAGCTATGCCACTTACAATTCTTAGTCTCATTTCCTTCACCAGAGAAAGTCGCAAAAGTCGTGGGCTTGGGATTAGTCGACTTTGGACATTTTCAAGTTGAATTCAGTGCGTGGATGCCCAACTTCAGAGCGGAGCTCCCTCAGGGAGACAAATTTTGGATCTGAATTCATAACGTCCCCCTCCACTTCTGGAAGAGAGAAGCACTACAAGAGATTGTAGCAGATTTCGGGACGGTGGAGGAGATTGACGAGAAAACGGTACGCCGATCAGATTTAGTATCGGCAAGAATACTCATCAGAAGCACTGATATCTCCTTGATGCCGCGCTTTGCTATGGTGTTTTCATTCGAAGAATCTTCTCAGATAAGATTCGTACTCGACAAAAGAGAAGAAGCACAGGGTGAACAGGCGACCATTCCCCCACTGCGCCTACATCAGCTCTCAGAGACAGTAGATCATACAGGCAGGTGGTATCGCCAACAAGGGACCTCACTATAGATGGTTCGCATGATGTTGAAAGGGCTCACCGGGAGATCATCAAGGCAGCTAGGGGGGAGGAGCAGCGCTGAACAGCTACGCCGTTCCAAGCTGGTAGAGACAGGGATCTCGTCGTTAGATCCAAAGGTCAAAAGTCCACAAGAACCTCCAACTCTTCAGAACGAACGATGGATCTGCTCTGCCACCCAGATTTGGAAAATCTAGAAGAGACAGAGACCGACCACACAAAAAGGGCCAAAAAAATTTCTCAAAATGGTGATCAAGCTCTGCGCACTGAAGTAGAGGAGTGCGCTGTGGCTCAGAGGGGTAGGTCAGGGCTTGCGGACCCCCAACATGGCAAAGCTCCACTATGCAACAGCATGCAGGCTTCGAGACGTGGGTTGGTGAAGGAAACCAACAATCTGGGGAAGAAGACAAGCGAAGGTGCGCTTTCCACCAGAGAGTGGGTAACCAAACTCTGGTTCTCACCAGAGCCAATAAAAGAGGCTGCTTTGGAGCAAGGGAGACAAGAGACAGAGGCCAGGCTGGGGAAAGCAACGAGCACAGATCTGCTCAGCCCCTGCGAAAAGCACGCAAAGGTGAGCGAGAGTGTCGCTGAGGGAGTGGGTAGCGGAGTAGAGCTTTTGAGGGATGGCAATTTTGGTAAAGAAGACAAAGAAGGAGAAGATGGAAAGGCGACTTCTGGCGAAATGAGGAAGGAAGAAAGAGATTTCATCTCCTCGTCTTTTACAGCGAAGGCATCGAGTTCCACACCCTCTGTGCCAACCGCTCCCTCATCCTATCATATGGCGCCAGCTGGCAGGGGGGTCATTGTTACCGCCCACTTAAAACAAGCGGCAAGCGCAGAGATGAAGAAGTTGATGGAACTGCGATGAGTCCCAGGACCACGGATTGGTGTGCGTATCGATCATAAAAGCTTAACAGATTTAATACGTGATCTAACCCTTTATAGCGGAATCTAGGGTTCACGAATTATACCTGCGATGAGAAGAAGACGATAGTTTCTAGCAACCTCGAGCCGTCAGCGACCCCAAGATCTTCTGCACGTATTCCTTCCTCGGGTTGGACGTCGGGTGGGCGACGGTCTCCCAACCTTTCTTCTCCTTGGCTGACCTCTCTTTCTCTCCTTACGTGAATCACGAATTTAGAGAAAACTTCTTATCTCTGATAATAATATGACGGCCAGAGAATAGAGGATATATATATAAGGCTACGGCATGGACCATGAGGAGAAATTAGGGTTAGGTCTCCTAACGAATCTGGGTATCCCGTGTTCAGCCCGAACACACAACCCAGGCCCATTAACAATAGCTCGGTCCACTAAAGAGCTATTGTTGCACTACCTTCCTAATCCCAAATTATATTTATGGGCTCTTTTTATTATATGCTCGTTCAGCTCCCCATGTTAAGATATCGAATGTCCGTCGATCAAATTAAGTTACTGACAACTATATTGATCAACATCTTTTATCCTTAAGTAGTACCACTCAACTTTATTTATCATGTCGGAAGTAATCCACCTGCAGGGTTTACATGACAATCCTTATGAGCTCCTTAAGGGGACATCATCAACCCGACGTATCGGGACATGGATTTCTTTTACAATCAACAGCCCATCATACATACAATGCTATTACCCAATTCATAGAGGTTGTTGATCCATAATGAATCTTACTCTTTTATGAGTCAAAGTAATGCACACTGCATATACATGTCTGTAATTATATCTGGATTAAGAGCATAAGCATCCATAATAACAGAGGTGTTTGTTCTCTTTTGTAGTCAGTACAAAGAGAACAACCTCAAGTGGTCCTGTTCAACACTTAGTGTAAACCTGTAGTCAAGATAGACTAATACCAGATTACACTACAACCTTTCCAATGGATTGTCCAAGTCCGTCTAGGTTGTGAACTATTTATATATTCCATAGGGAACTGATAATATGATCTTCTGTGTGTCACCTCACACCATATTATCAACCTTATAGAATATCAGATACTTGCATTAATATTATAATAAACACAATATGCAAACATATGCCCATATGATTCTCATTCAAAAAAAATAAGAAAATAAAGTTAATACAAAAGTGATGCTTTCAGTATATAACCCTAACAATCTCCCACTTATACTCAAAGCATTGCTTTTCAGTATACTGTTACAGAAGTGTGGTACGGTGGAACGCGGAGGAACATACCGCTATACTGCACCAGATAATGAGAAGAGTGGGTCAGGGGGTTTGCTACTTATAGATGTTTATGGGCCCAAAGAGGGATCCAAATTGCAGTTAATTATCTCTGGGAATAGCAATTCTACAATTTCGAACATTCAGACACAATGTGTGCCCATTGAGGGGTCCGCAGAGGAAAGTGCAGTAATTATTATTGAGTCGCCAGTCTGTGGGCTCAATGAGGAGTTCGTTATGACAAAACCTACCCTACAAGGGGAAGTTCACCACTCAGATAATGAAGAGGACCGGGAAGGGTGACTAAATCTAGACGAAGAATTCTCTTTCACTGATGAAGAATCAGAGGACCTAGAGTTCATCGCTAACACACAGTGGTAGATATCGCCAGAGATGGTCTTGTCCACTCTTCCAGATTCAGCACCTGGGATAGTACTGGAGCATCGAGCAGGGTAGTTGAGTTTAGAGTCCGGTGATCGCCCAAGAGGGCTCATGTGGAGTCCTTTGATGACTATCTTAAGGTTGCAGCGGCAGCCAAAGTTGCAAAATTCGACAGCGGAGGTACAAATTTTTTTTTAGCTTCTATATTAAATTTTATGTCGGACTCTGAAGTTTTTTTCCTAGCTAAAACATGTGGGTTAGAGGTGTGTGACACAGAGCGTAATGCTTTACTTCTCAAAAAAATTAGGGGTTGGGAAACTGAGAGGGTTAAGACCCATGAGACCACTCTAGGAAATAGCGCTGGGATGACAGACATCCTCGAGGATGTAGCCGGCCTCACACCCACACCAACGATCACCCCTGACACAGTCCCCCAATGAATACACTATTCTGAAATGTTAAGGGGCTGGGGGATAGGGGTAAGAGAGACATGGTTAGGGACGTTATTAGCAACTCCAAGGCAGAAGTGGTAGGGCTGCAGGAGACCAAACTCCAGCACGGGCTTAAACTCAAAAGAATCGGGGGTAACAGAATCAAGGAATGGGTGTTACGCCTATCTGCAGGAGCCTCTGGAGGGATCGCAATTGGGTTCAACTCGAATATTCTTACTTGCACTGAGGTATACAGTGGAACGTTCTCCCTGACTACTCGATTGAAACGACGGTCTGATGATTGGCTGCAGATGGTGACTGTCATTTATGGACCGAATGTGGCTTCAGATCGAGATGCATTTTGGCAAGAGCTGGTCAATATCCGACGTCGCTGGTTTGGGGCTTGGATTGTTGGGGGGACTTCAATATCACCAGATTTTTTTTCGAGCATAAGGGTCGAGGCTCCAGCGACAGACACAGAGAGGAGTTCAACAGGGTGATTACGGAACTAGAGCTAATCGATATCCCTATTAATGACAGACTATTCACATGGTCCAATGTGCAAGCAACTCCGGTCATGTCCAAGCTGGACAGGGTACTTGTATCGATGGAGTGGGAAGCTAAATTTCCATTAGCTACAGCCAGATCGATTCCTAGGCCCACGTCAGACCATACCCCGATCTTGCTCGATGTGGGGGTACGCGGAGTGCAGAGGATGCGGAAATTCATATTCGAGAAGGCCTGGCTGGAAATTTAGGGGTTTCATCACATGGTAATGGAAAATTGGGCGCTCCCAACTGCTGGCAGGGACACTGCATCCCGATGGTGTGAGAAAATCTGAAGAATGAGAAAACGGCTGCGCAGATGGAATCGATCTAGGTTCTCGACCATCTGGCATTCCAAAGAGGCATTCTTGGAAGGAATCGATAAGCTGGAAAGGGTGGAAGAGACGAGAGTCTTGTCTCAGGAAGAAAGGAACACTCTATTAGAGCTCCGAGGAAATGTCGCCAATCTCTATAAGTTGGAGGAGATCAAATGGCAACAAAGGTCCAGGATTTCGTGGCTCAAAGAGGAAGACACGAATACGGCCTACTTCCACCGTGTGGCCAGCGCAAGACGTAAATCCAATCTCGTCTTATCAATACAGACGAAGATAGGAACGTCGCAAGACGAAAAGGTAATCTCCACAACCTTTCAAAATTATTATAAGGGCCTTTTTGGACGGAAGAATGATTTCAGGATCCCTTTGAGGGAGGATTACTGGTTGGCAGTCCAGCATGATTCAGCGCAAGATCTCGCCACCTTGGAGGAACCGTTCTCAGAAATGGAAGTGAAAAAGGCCATCAACCAGATGGGAGCAGACAAGTCACCTGGGCCAGACGGCTTTTCAATGATGTTCTTCCAACTGTTCTGGGAAGAAATTAAAGGGGACATTATGGCACTGATGGAGGAATTTTTCCACAACAATCTTAGATTGGGCATGTTCAATTTTGTGGAAGTTGTCCTAATCCCCAAACGGGAGGAGTCTAAGCGCGTAGGGGATTTCAGACCAATTAGCCTCATTAATTGCTCGGTGAAGATCATCACAAAGGTTCTGGCCATTCGCCTGGGAAGTATAATGGATAATATTATCAGCAAAACCCAGACGGGCTTCATCAAGGACAGATGCATCCTGGATTGTGTGGC
The DNA here is from genome assembly GCA_017893485.1 of Hemerocallis citrina. Lineage (NCBI taxonomy): Eukaryota > Viridiplantae > Streptophyta > Magnoliopsida > Asparagales > Asphodelaceae > Hemerocallis > Hemerocallis citrina. The sequence continues at coordinate 202,127,364 of CM030368.1, read as the reverse complement.
CACTGCTGAACAAGTTATCCATCACTGCCACACGAGCAATTCTAAGAACTTCCTCCTAAAACTGGATTTTGAAAAAGCATATGACTCCGTCGACTGAGAGTGTTTGCTGGAAGCTCTCAGAGGGAGAGGATTTGGGGCCAAATGGGTAAAGTGGATCAAACAATGCTTAAGACTAGTAAAACGGCAATATCAGTGAATGGGCAGCCAGGTACGCCGTTCCCATGCAAGAAGGGACTCCGGCAAGGGGACCCGCTGTCCCCACTACTATTCACTATTGTTGCAAATGGGCTTAGGGGAATGATAGATAATTGTCGGAGAGTAGGTTGGATTACACCCGTGGCCAGCAATACCTCTAATCAAGGGTGCACGATTATCCAGTATGCTGATGACACCCTACTGTTTGGGAATGGGACCACTTCAGAAACAGTCTGCTTCAAAGGGGCCCTCTACTGTTTTGAAGCCTGGTCATGTCTCAGGATAAATTTCTATAAGAGTGCACTGATTCCCATCTCTCTGTCCGATGAAGAAGCCTGGGAACATGCCACTATACTAAACTGTATGATGAATGAGTTCCCAATCAAATACATAGGGCTCCCACTCAGACCAGAGAAACTCACTAAGTCGGACTGGCTGCCAATGATAGATAGGGTGGAGGACAGACTGTCGGGATGGAAAGGAAAATCGCTGTCACTAGGAGGCAGAGTGATACTCATTAACTCTGTATTATCTAATCTACCCATTTACTACATGTCTTTTTTTGAGCTTCCAAAGTGGGTTATCCAAAGAATCGACCGAATCCGAAAAAGATTTCTTTGGAAAGGGACAGATTCGAATAGAGGAGGTTACCACCTGATCAAATGGAGTATTGCTTGCAAGAAGAAGAAGCATGGAGGACTGGGCATCATCGACCTTAGAGATCTGAACCTTGCCCTTTTAGGAAAATGGTGGTGGAAGGTTTTTCCCAACGGTGGAAAAGGTTGGCAGGATTTCATTCAACCATACCTTCGGGAAAAAGGTACGAGAAGTCTAGGCTTTCGAGTGGGGGCTAAGGTCTCCCGATTCTGGAAAGGAATTACCAAAGCAAGCGGACCGTTCAACTCAGCAGTTACGTCGACTATCGGTAATGGACGGTCCACCAGATTTTGGTGGGATAAGTGGTGTGGTGCTCATTCTCTGAAGGAAACTCTCCCAGAGCTGTTTGCAAAAATGAATCGACCCAATATCTCAGTGGCAGAGACTTGGAAGAGGGAAAATTGGAGACCGTCATTCCGAGGAGCTCTTACCACAGGATTACTTCAGCAACTGCTCGAACTACAAACACACATCACACGGTCCGGGACGATGTGCGCCCAAGGACCAGACCAGATGCGATGGGGATTAGAGACCAAGGGAGCTTTCACGGTCAGATCCCTGTATCATCGAATTCACTTCCGGGGATGCAGACCCAGCTAGGCACATGTCTTATGGAAGGCGAAAACACCACTGAAAGTCAGAGTCTTCCTCTGGCTGGTGCTCAATAATGCAATCCTCACGAGAGAGAATCTAGCCAAAAGACAATTCCAGATTGCGACTGATTGTGGGTTCTATAACATGCACACGGAGACTTTGAATCACCTTTTTATTCACTGCCCAAGGAGTAAGGCGACTATGGGATAGGTTTTAAGGGCCCTAGGAACAAGTGACTACCCCAATGACTATGAGAATTTGTGGATCGGCCCCAAATTCGCAACGAGTCACCACGAAATGAAGGATGCGTGGTACATTGCCATTGCGGCAACTACATGGGTGTTATGGCTAGACAGAAACAACTTTTATTTTCGCGCTTCATGTAGTAGTATTTCTGGTAACCTTACTCATATCATGCATCTTATTTTCTTTTGGGCTACAGCTGCCGCCACAGGAGCGAGAGGGAGGATTGCCAGAGTCTTTCAGGTGGAGGATTTTGATGATGAGGAGGTAGAGTTTGGGCCGACACTGGACTGAGGGGCGGTGCCACCCATACTCTTCAGAGTATCAATAGCTGCAGTTTCTGCTACTTTGCGTCGATCCACTATATTTTTGGTTATTTTTTATGTATGGAGGATTAGACCCATCCCCCAGAATTTCGTTGGGGGTTTATGTTTTATTTTCTGTACTGCTTTTATTTCCTGCTCTGTACTTTTGTAACTATTCCGGTTCACCGGGATTATTTTATTAATTTCTTATTAATAAAATATGGTGGCTTTATTCCACCTTTTTCTTAAAAAAAAATATAAAATAAAAATAAAAATAAAAATACTATCAAGTGAGAGATATTTCACGTTCTAGAGGAGCTAAATCCTTCAATGCTTGAACATAGGGTTTTGCATCCGAAAATGATCATGACTAGTTGCATCACTGTCGAACCAAATGACTCGACTTGTCAACTTCTTCACTTATAATGTCAATCGTCTCCATATTGTTGCAAACTCACCTCTCCAAACTGCCATAACTGGACAAATAAGATGTATACATGATTGGTTTAACAAATATTGAAGCTCGTATACATTTAAAATCATCAACATGGTAGTAGGAGTGACTAATCTAATGATTAAGTTCACTTCCAATTGTACTAAAATGCTCATCTGGATCAAACAACGAAGAACAAGCACATGCAGAATGCATTAACACTTATCTAGGGGGGCTAAAAAGTGTTAGCTAACAATAGAAAAAATATGAGAGTAATGATTCAGCCACTACCAATTTCACTACCATTCTCTTTACTATCTTATATGGTATATTCCTATTGGAGAGTTCCCCCACATACTCTATCTTTTCCTACGGTCCTATCTATTGTAGTGTGTCATCTAAGATAGTAAAGAGAAATATAGTGAAATTAGCAGTGGATGTAGCATTACTCAAAACTAGTAATTTGCACGTGCGATGCACGTCTTAATAAATATAGTTTTTTAAAATAAAAATTTAGACATAATCTGGATTTGAACTTAGAACCTCCTTTATTATAGTTATGCACGTGTATTGCTCGGGTTGGTAGATTGACAAAATATTTACAAATGACACTAAGGTCTTCTTCCATTATAATATTAGAAATAGGAGTATTTCTTAGTTTTTAAAAATAGTGGGGGTATATGTTAATTTTCACATTTTAAATGGGGGGTATTTGCTAAAATATTCCTTTTTTAGGAGCTGCACGTGCATCACATGGGTATGTTTGGTGGATTTAGTTTGCCGTATATTGCACGTGTTTACTCAGTTACAAAATTAGAATTTGTTTGTTTACAACTCTAACTCTCCCATTAAAATAGTAGAGATATAAGTATGTGACTCCATTCCCAACTCACACCATTGTGTACTACTACATTGAAGCCATAAACATACAGCTGATAGTGGCAAGGACACCAATCTCCTCCTTCCCTGAGTTCTGTCCTGGTTCACTCTTCTTTAAAAAAATTGTCATTTCTGAAGACAATGACCTCTGTGACACCTTTATTAACTTTTAATGCACTTTAAACTGCCAACATATACATATTAAATTTGAGTAGACGCAACTAATCACCGAATGGTACAAAGATGGAATACAAAATTATAGCTAGGTTTTTTTTTTTGATGAATCAGATAGAGCCAAAAGACTTCAGCCATCAAAAATTATAGCTAGGTTAAAACCTTATTTATGTTGGAGGCATGTACATCTTCAAAACTCGAAATATTTGAGAAATGAAAGGGATTTTTCAAGAAGAACCTTTCAAATAATCTAACTGAAAATCGTGGTCAGCTGTGGGGCCTAAAGCTATATATTATTCTCAGGAGAATATTATTTTCCCAAATTTTTAATAGTAATGGCCTATAAGGTCATCTCCAACCATACTAGCTAAAATGGCTAGCCAAATTGTTCAGATAGTATTTTTGCCTAGTGAATTTGGCTAGCAATTTTGCTTCATCTCCAACCATGTTTCTTCCTCTATATTTTGTCTCTTGCTCTCCATTTTGCCTCTTCATGTTCATGGCTAAGCAAAATGCCTAGCTATTATGCCTAACCGTTGGAGATACAAAATGAGTGTGACTTTCCAAATATAGCTATGCCTCTTCATTTTGACTAGCCGTTGAAAATGCTCTAAGAGCATTTGTAGTCGTTCAAACCCAAATTTTAGGTATTTGGTATTTAGAAATATGAATTTTGGGTTCAAGTTGTAGTCGTTTGAACCCAATTTTTTTTTAAATAAATAAAACGGTTGATAGATGTAGTTTCGTTCCGTTTTTTTTTTAAATTTAATATGCTCTCGAACGGGAGATGATTTTGTGTCCGATAAAATTTTGGACTAAATATGCATCAGACGATTTTTTTTTTATTTCATCCGACACATTTTAAAAAAAAAAAAATATATACGCATAACAATTCCTATAGGCCTCATTTCAACTCAGCCCTTGATCCCAAAATTAACACCAATATCAAAACTCACATATACGCATAATAATTCATATAGGCCTATTTCCATATGTACACATAACTTTTGGGGAAAAAAGCTCTCGGACGGGAGATCAGATCCAATCCGATTTTTTTTTAATTAAAAAATGTATGGACGAGATTTCAAATCTCATCCGATATATATATATATATATATATATATATATATATATATATATATATATATATATATATATAATTTATAATTGGGACAATATTTCATCTATCGTCCGATAAGGTTTATGATTAAAATTGTGAAGGGATGAAGTTTCATGTGTTTCATGTTTCAGATACTATATTTTCTAAATTCCTATATTTCTTCTCAAATATAAAAAAAAGACTCTTGTTTCACTCAAACTCAAATTTAGGGTATTTAGCCAATGATCGTGACACTTTTTTTTTGCCAATTTTTTTACATTTTGGCTATTTAGCAAACGACTGCAATGCTCTAATAATACTACAAGACAAATTCAGTGGCTTTTCGTATTTCATTACAAGTAAGCAACTAAGCTTTCATTGTGAGAATACAAAGACTTTGGTTGTGTATTAAGGGATTTTTCTTCCCAGAATAGGTCACTTTATCAAACTAATTTTTAAAATATACCACTTTCAAAACTAATTTTCTAAATAGACCAACATAGTATCGAACTGCGATATCTTTGATTTCGAGGCTGCAGTTCACAACTGTGATCTAAGTATATATTATACATATTTAGCTAATAGGTTCGAAGATTTGAAAAAAAATTGTGCAAATGTAAAATGTGAAAAATATGAGGCCGCAGTAAGGTACTGCGGCCTCGAAACTACATAAGCCACAGTACCGAACTGCGGCCTCTTCGATTTCAAGGCTACAGTTCACAACTGCATCCCAAATGTATATCAGGCTAATAAACTTGGAGGCTTGAAAAAAAATTGTCCATGTGTAAAATCTGAAAAATAGGAGGTCGCAGTTGAGTACTGCAGCCTCAAAACAACATAGACCGCAGTACCGAACTGCTGCATCTTCGATTTCGTGGCCACAATTCACAACTGCTGTCTCAATTATATGTCGATGAGGTCCAGTTCTTAAAACCATCTAATTCCCATTTGACCATATAACTGAGGGTGCAGTTGTGAACTGCGGCCTTTGTAGTATCGAGGCCGCGGTACCCAACTGCGGCCTCCTATTTTTTATATGGGTATTTTTTTATGTCTCCGAGCCTATTAGTCAAATATATATGATATATACTTAGGCTACAGTTGTGAACTGAAGCCTCCAAATCAAAGAGTTGACAGTTAGGTACTACGTTGGTCTATTTTGAAAATTAATTTTGAAAGTGGTATATTTTGAGAAATAGTTTTAAAAAGTGACCTATTTCGAAGAAAAAAAAAGTTGATATTAAGGATTAAGGTGGAGAGTGATGACACTTCGCAATCAAAGACCCATGTTTAGGATTTTAATGGCATGGGAAGGCTAGTAGGTAAGGGGGCTTAATCATATCATACGAAAAATTAAGAGTGGGACATGTATACTTCCTCCCAAAAAAGATAGATATAGAGTCCACAAATCAATTGAGAATGATTCACTATATATAGTGCAATAGATATCAAAATGACGATAATGTGGCATCTAACTAGTTGGAAGGCGGCGGCATTGTTTTACGTTAAAATGTACTCTCTTTTGTTGGAAACAAACACGCTATTTAACCATGTTTTTATTATTATGTGGAAATAGAACGACATGCCCTTGACCACGGCCACATGACTAGTTCTATAGAAGAGCAACGGAGTTACATCGCCCAATTGAGAAGCATATCTAATAATTCAATCGGTAACAGCCACTGATGTGATCAATCAAGCACTTTTGAGTGACTCGCGAAAATTTTGAGAACTTTTTTTCCAAATTAATTTGGATTAAGAGAATGACGTAATTTTTTTGACAATCAGAAATAAAATAAGTTAAATCAAAAACTACAACCGCTCACGTTCGATGTCATGCGTGTCAGCCTCAATGATAGCAGCTAGTCTTATACATCATTATTCAGAGCAATAATAAAATTACTACTCCAGCTGTTCGTCGGATTCTCTAAGGCCCAGGTTATGATATTGTAAAGAATAGAGAACTCAGAGAATTGCATTATATGCCTCATAGATTAGGCCCAATAAGAATTGGGTGATATCAGGCCTGTTCTTTATTCCCTCTTGATTGGTTTTCTTTCTTTATTTAATTTTTAATACGACTGTAGCCACACACGATATGTGCGCATACAGCATACTTTGACAATAATTATATAATAAAGGATTGATGTGAGCATGGACTGAAAGCCGCATCTCTTGCTACTTTTCTCAGTAGCTAAGAGACTTACCAGTTTACTACCGTTGTATGTTCTTAACGATGAGTTCAGTTCAAAATTTTAATGAAGACTCGTTGTTTCCAACGGCAATAATATTTATACTAGACTCGTTGTGGAAACAACAAATTTAGTTCAAACTTTTCAATAAAGACTTGCTGTTCCCAACGACGATGACATTTATACTAGATTCACTTTTGGGAACGGCGAGAATATAGGAATTTTCACTAAGAATGAAACACTTTGTTGGACTTAGTGAATTTTCGAGAAAAAAAACTCCATAGGAATTTTTTTTGAACTAAACTCGATATTCCCAATAGCAAGTCTAGTGTAAATGTCATCACCGCTGGGAACGGTGAGTCTTTATTGAAAATTTTGAACTAAACTTGCCGTTCCCAACAGTGAGTCTAGTATAAATGTCCTCACTGTTGAAAACAATGAGTCTTCATTGGAAATTTTGAACTGGACTCGCCGTTGGGAACAACGAGTTTCTCAACAAAATAAAACTACACATGCCATGTTCCAACTGTGAGCATTAAACAACTAAACTCGTCATTGAAACGGCGAGTTCAGTTGTTGAGTCCATGAGCACAAATACTTTGGCAACTGTTTTCTTTCTGCAAATAGTTTCGAAAAGTAGTTCCGCGCAATTCAATCCAATTATACGGTACGGTTGGGCCATAAAATACCGCCCATCCATCTTTCTGGTTTAAGTACTACTTCGATTTTTAAAATACTAATGACCGGCTACAACATTGCTATCTAACATATGTTGAAAGAAAACATTGCTATCTACCGCATGTTAAAAGTAATTGTAAAGGACTAAATTGATACTAGCATTTTTTAATAGAGTAATGTTACACCCATTATCAAAATCACTACCTTTTTCTTCGCTACCTTAGGGGACATGCTGAGGTTAATGTAAAGTGTGTGGAGAGTAGGTGGTAGAAACATCTAATAGCAATGTCCCTCCTAAGATAGTGAAGAGAAAGATAGTTGAGAAGATAGTGGGTGTAACATTACTCTTTTGAATAATTGAACAAAATATGAGGCTAATATCAACGTTGAGAAGATAGTTGAGAAGATTTGGCAACAAAATATAATGTTCATATCAACAGTGAGATTTGTGTTAATCCTAAGTTGTTCAAATACCTTTACAAGTATGTGCATAAAGGCCATGATAGAACTACAATAATTATAGAGGACAATGGAAATCATAACTTGGCTGATATTGTTTCAAAGAGTTGAAGATCATAAGACGATATTAGATGGTTGGTTTGAGGCTAATCAGGTCTAAGAAGATGCTCGAGATCTTACGTACTCCGAATTGTCGAAAAAATGGGTATGGAAATATGTGGATAGGAAGTGGTGAAGAAGACTCCGTGGTCTCGCCATTGGGAGGTTGTACGATGCACCTCCACCTGCAGGAGATGTTTTATTTAAGGATGTTGTTGTGCGTGGTACATGGACCGATGAGCTATTCACATTTAAGAATCGTGAATGGAGTGACCTATCATAATTATCAGTGTGTATGTTGTGCACTTGGGTTGCTAGAGGATGACAACGAATGTCACCAGGCAATAACCGAAGTATCTTTTTTTACATCAGGACGTCGGCTCAGAATCTTTTTTGCTTTGATATTGATGTTTTCTGAGCCAACTAATCTGATTGATTTGTGGAACAAACATTGATATATTGCATAAATGCAGGACTGAATCACATGATTTTGATTTAGAATTGACAGAAAATCAATTGAAGAATTTAGCTCTTTCAGATATTGAAAGCATTTTGAATCAGAGTTGACGATCTCTTAATGAATTCTCATCACTCATATTTCCCAAGGATGTACATGTACATGTCATTCAAAACTGACAGATACGCGATGAATTATGTTATTATGTCGACGAGTCGAAATGAGAGTTTGAGCAATTATTACATAGGTTGACTTATGAGCAAATTCGGATATTGGAAGCTGTGGTTTCAGCACACTCAAGTAATAAGGACAGTGTTTTCTTTGTTCATGGTAGCGGTGATACCGAAAAAATATATTTATGGAATACATTAGTTGCAAAGTTTCGAGCGAAAAAAAATTAGTCCTCACTGTAGCTTCTTCTGGAATAGCTATTCTGTTATTACCTAGAGGTCGAACTGTGCATTCAAGGTTTTGTATTCCAATAAAAGTCCATGAAACTTCTACATGTTCTATTTTTCAACATGATGATTTATCCCAACTCATTCAACAAGCAGATTTGATTATTTTGGACGAAGCGCCAATGATGCATCGCCAGGCATTTAAAGCCACTGATCGAATTTTCAATGATCTAACTAAGTTTAAGAATGAAAGTGTAGCTGATGACGCGTTTGGCAGAAAAGTTATTGTTACTTTCGACAAATTTTGCATGTCATGCCAGTAGGTGGACGACCGTGTATTGTATCAACATCATTACAAAGGTCAAATATTTGGTCTTCGTGTAAAGTGTATGAGTTGACGAAAAACATGAGATTGATGGGAAGTTCATTCGATCAAATTAGCAAAAATGAACATGATAAATTTGTAAAGTGGATTTTAGATGTGGGAGAAGGTAAAATTTCAGAAGAATGTAATACTGGAAGTTCTGAAAATGATTTGATACAAATACTGAATGACATTTTAATTAAAGCTGGAGATAGTCTAAAGGATTTGATAACCTAGATTTATTTTAATATTGAATCTATATATAATGACCCAGCCTCCTTTGAAAAATGTGCTATTCTAGCACCTACTAATGAAGAAGTTAATGCCATCAATTCTCATATTTTGTCTATGGTTCCAAGACAGGTTGTCAACTACTTAAATGTAAATTCAGTTGATATACTCCAAACAGTACAAATGAGCAAGATATGCATCCGCGCCTGAATTTCTACACACAATTAAGATGAGCGGACTACCAGATCATTGTTTAGAATTGAAGCAAAAAGTATCGATTATACTGCTAAGAAATTTGAATAAGTCTCTAGGACTTTGCAATGGAATACGTCTCACTGTTCGTACTCTGGGAGAACATATTATTATAGCTACAATTATTACGAGAAGGTGCGCAGGTGAGACAGTTGTGGTTCAAAGAATGAGCATGCCGCCTATGAAAACCATATGACCATTTGTCCTGAGAAGAAGACAAATTACTCTAAAGTTGGCATTTTTCTATGACAATAAACAAGAGTGGGGCCAAACTCTCCATGGTGTTGAGGTTTATCTTTAAAAACTTGTGTTTACGTACGGTCAATTATATATAACATTATCGCATTGCACTTCTCGTTATGGTTTGAAGATGCTGCTGACAGATAACTCAAAAGATCCCGAAAAGACTAATGATTGTACACGTAATGTGGTATATCAAGAAGTTCTTCAAGAATAGCGTAACTCCATGACAATTGAGAAGTAAATGTCATTAACTTTTGCAATTATATTCAAATCGTTAAAATAATAGTTTTTGGTACACAATGTTTTTATATTTAAAAATCTCATAATGTCATCTTATTAGAGCTTATCAAAGTCTTAGTTATACTTTTTTTTTTAATGTATTATCTTATATCAATTCAAACTTGTTCATATTGCTATATAAGTAATTAGCTTTTAAATGTGATGCAGATAACTAGATTTTCATTTTAATATATTTTTTTTTTTATGTAAGTCGATATGTGATGTTCATGTATAAGAATTGAGTCACTGTGATTCTATATTGAAATTACTTAAATATTTTAATACCACAAGATTTAAGCTAGTACACAACTTTTTTGGTTGAATATATATTTACGAAGAATAGTTGGTTAGGAAATTAATTTTGCATTCTAATTGTTTAGATTATACTGTTTCGTTTATCATGTGAACAAAAATTCCAACAAATAAATGCTGGCAGTAACATGTAGAAAGTGACTGATGCGATGTGTAGTAATGTGATGAGATGGCATTTGAAAAATCAATGTGAAGCCAGGCCCTACACCTCCTCCTTCGCTCATCCACTTTATAACAAGCTGGGGTAGGTCCCACGCAGAGTGCACATAAACAGCCTCATTAAATATGGATTGACACCAAACTGTTCAACTCTGACAAATTTCTCAGCTTAATAGAATGGAGACTTCTTATGTCGATCCATATAGTAAAGATGTAGCAAGGAGTAAACTCACAATACCCATTCCATATGCAGCATGTAAGCAGGATGGGGACTGGCGTGGAGCCCCTGACTGACAAAATCTTTCGAGGTTCAGAGACTCACTTAATGTGAGATCTCCTGAAATCACTCCAGTACTGTTTGGGTGTGTATGATTCGTCCAATATTAAAGTTAGCGCCTTCTAAGTTTTTTGTTTTTTTTTGTTTTTTAAAAATTTTATGATACAGTTTGTAATGCAACTTGGATTGTAACTAAATATTTTTTACTATCAAAGCTGAAACTAGTAAGGGTGCGTTTGTTTTGATATTTTGAATATAGTATTCTGAATTGAGTATTCTGAATAGAGTTATTCTGAATATGAGTTTAAAAGCTGTTTGTTTATATTGTATTCTGAATATTGATATTCTGAAAGCTGTTTATCTGAAAAAGAGAGTTTAGAAGCTGTTCGGTTATATTTCTAGCTGAAAACTGTATTCTGAAAGCTGTTTTTCTGAAAATGAGTGTTTAAAAGCTGTTCGGTTATATTTCTAGCTGAAAACAGTTATCTGAAAGCTGTTTTTCTGAAAAAGAGAGTTTAAAAGCTGTTCGGTTATATTTCTAGCTGAAAACTGTTATCTGAAAACTGTTTTTTCTGAAAAAGAGTGTTTAAAAGCTGTTCGGTTATATTTCTAGCTGAAAACAGTTATCTGAAAGCTATTTTTCTGAAAAAGAGAGTTTAAAAGCTGTTCGGTTATATTTCTAGCTGAAAACTGTTATCTGAAAGCTGTTTTTCTGAAAAAGAGTGTTTAAAAGCTGTTCGGTTATATTTTTAGCTGAAAACTGTTATCTGAAAGCTGTTTTTCTGAAAAAGAGTGTTTAAAAGCTGTTCGGTTATATTTCTAGCTGAAAACTGTTATCTGAAAGCTGTTTTTCTGAAAAAGAGTGTTTAAAATCTGTTCGGTTATATTTCTAGCTGAAAACTATTATCTGAAAGCTGTTTTTCTGAAAAAGAGTGTTTAAAAGCTGTTCGGTTATATTTCTAGCTGAAAACTGTATTCTGAAAGCTGTTTTTCTGAAAAAGAGTGTTTAAAAGCTGTTCGGTTATATTTCTGACAATTTTGAATATCAATTTGAAATAATAATAATAATAATAATAATAATAATAATAATAATAATAATAATAATAATATATATAATAATAATAATAATAATAATAATAATATATAATAATATATATAATAATAATAATAATATATATAATAATAATAATATATATATAATAATAATAATAATAATATATATAATAATAATAATAATAATATATATAATAATAATAATAATAATAATAATATATATAATAATAATAATAATAATAATATATATAATAATAATAATAATAATAATAATAATAATAATAATAATAATAATAATATATAATAATAATAATAATAATCATATATATAATAATAATAATAATATATATAATAATAATAATAATATATATAATATATATAATAATAATAATAATAAAAATAATAATAACAATAATAATATATAATAATATTAATAATATATAATAATAATAATAATAATAATAATATAGATAATGATAATAATAATAATAATAATAATAATAATAATAATATTAATAATAATAATAAAATAATAATAATAATAATAATAATAATAATAATAATAATAATAATAATAATAATAATATATATATATATATATATATATATATATATATATATATATATATATATATAGGGTAACCTTCGGTTACGAACTCAGCTGTGCGAACTCAGCTTACGAACTGTGCTGTCAGTCGTTGGATCTAAAACGTGGGATTTTAACCGCTGAGATTGGATCTGATATTATCAGAGTTGATAACGGGGGTAATTTGGATATTTCACCCCCGCTTTCCCTTACACCCCGCTATCCCTTCTCTTTCGCTCACTTCGTTTCTCAAGAGACATTTCAACTCTCCAAAATTCCCCCCAAATTTTAGGGTTTCGCGCTCGAAAATCCCCCCCCCCAAATTCTAGGGTTTCTGGCGAATCCCCCCAACTCGTCGTCTCTCAAACCTATTCCCCTTCTTCGCCAGCCGTCGTCTCTCAACTCGTCGTCCACTTCGCCAGCCGTCGTTGCGACCTCAAACCTCAAACCTTCACTCCGTCGTTTCTGAGTTTTCACCGTGCTTCCCTCTCAACTATTTCGAACTCAAACCTTCGGTTGAATCTGCTGTCCCCTTCTTCCTCTCTCAGTGTGAGCGAAACCCTAACTGTTGCTCTCCTCCAATAGCAAATCGATTTTCCATTTGGCTACCCTTCGGTTGCGAACCTCTGTGTGCGAATTTCAGCTCGTGAAAACCAGCGGTAGCCGTTGGATCCAAAATAGCTCCAAATGGAAACCATAGGGTTTTCATCAGGTATAAATTTAGATTTTTTTGGTTGCGTTTTTCTTTTTCTTCCTTTAATTTGTACGAAACCCAATGAAGTATTTTTCTAATAGAGATTGAATGTTTTGTTTGGATTTGTAGGAAGCGTTTGAGCTTCACTCAGTTTTTCTTCATGGCTTGATTTTGACTATGGATATATTTTTGCCAGTACACTGATGCTTGATATGAATTGAGGGAAGTGTTTGATTCTGACTATTCCCTTTTTAAAATTTTAATTGGTTACTTTGTTGCATTTTGGTATAGGCAGTGATGACAATCTAGAAATTACAAACAGTTGTAGGCATTTTCCTGCTTCTTCTGTTTGACAAGCATTTGTACGAACAATTCGTAACGGAAGGCTACCCATATAGAGTACAATAAGTGCAGCATTTAGTTTGTTTACTCACTGTTTCCACCATGTTTGATTTGTATTTGACATCTTCTAAGAGGTTTTATTTATTCAGATTATGGTTGCAACTAGTTGGCATGGCATAATAATGCAGCCGTAGTGAGATCATGCATCTGAATAAGTGCTATACTGGGTAACCTTCGGTTACCAACTAAGCTGTGCGAACTCAGTTTACGAACTTAGCTGTCGGCCGTTGGATCTAAAATTTGGGATTTCAACCGCTGTGATTGAATCTGAGATTATCAGAGTTGAGAGCGGGGGTAATTTTATTTGATTTTATTTGATGAGTTTTCCGCAATTTGGTTGAGTTGAAATATGAGTTGAAACTTAAACAAAAAATGAGTTGAAACTGAAACTGAAACTGAAATATGAGTTATTATTCTGATTGTGGTTGCAACTAGTTGGCGTGGCATAATAATGCAGCCGTAGTGAGATCATGGTTATGAATAAGTGGTTGGGACAACATATGTGCTATACTCATGCTTGATTATATTAGACTTGTTTCATAATAATTTATTATGTGCAAGGTTGTTCTGAGCCTATATGTACTTCAATTGTTTACAATTTACGGTGATAATAGTGCAGTCCGATATTGCTAAGCTTTTTATGTTATTTTTTGTAGGGGGGTTGGAGCATTTTCGTTTCAGCATCGAGCAGCGCCAGAATTCTGACATTTTTGTAGCATTTCCAGATTCGGGAGGGGATTCTAGCATTTGTTTGGTTGTGGCCATTGGAAGAAAAAGCTTATGTTATACTGTAATTAATTTTTGTAGTAATAGAAATAATTTCTGAAACAATAATACAATCATTAACTTTGTTGTGCCAAGGCAAACTGCATTGACTCAACCATTCCAGCTGAAGCAGTGTTTGCTGCAGAAGTGAAGAAGCTGCAGGTCGAGCAGTTCAAACCGGAGGAACAGGTCACTCTTGAACCATTTGAGAAAGATAGACCACGCATGTGTTGTTGGAGGCTATCGCATGCCCAAGAAGCAGAAGCTTGCAGCTGCTTGATGGATCTTGTTGTCAAAGTAGTCAAATGATGGTTGCCAATTTTAGTAGGTTTTAGGCAGCTTTGGCAATCGTATGTACTAGTTTTTATTTGTTGGATCATGTAGTGCTATCTGACATTTATCTGTGCTTGTGACTTTTATGTGACATTTTTGAGAAGCTTTTAAGGCTTTATATTAATTTCTCTTTTTTCTGTCAGTTTTTTTGTGTTCTTGATCAGTTCTTTAAAACTGTGTTTGTGGGTAGTTTGTTCCCTTGTTTTGCTGTGAGCAGATTTGTTTTACTCTGATGCGTGATTTATGTGTATGACTGTGGTTTATAAACCTTTCATTATCGGGTTAGTCTAGTTCTGCGAATTTTCAATGTGGATAAGCAAAGGAATGTCTCTGAAATTTGTAGTTTGTTCTTTGCCTCGACATATTGTTGAATCCTAGTTCTGCAAATTGTGAAACAAAATATTAACAGTTGGAAATTTGTAGGTTTGCAGTTGATCTATTCAACTTTTGTTCTCTTATCTATGCTTCGTTACTTTGTTTAATATAAAAATAGCATCGACAGATAAATCATCAGGTTTTGTGTTTGCAATCTTCGAAATATTTGTGGTGATGCAAGAGTAATATACCATGCATACCAAATATAACATAAAAAAGTTGCAAGAACAAATCCAGAGCAAATCCATCCAAAAAGAGACTAGAACAAATCCATTCAGAAAAAGTAGAAAAATATTGTCAGCTAGTGTAAGGAGCAATTCTACATAAAGAGACTAGAACAAATCCATCCAAAAAAAAGTGGCCAGAACAAATCCATCAGCCAATGCAATAAACTGCTAACAACAGCAAGGAGGGCTTTGTAGTGATTGCTTTACAAGTGGTTCTGTCAACATAACAGACTAACTAGCCATGTGAATTAGCTACTTAACTAACTCAAAAGGTTACTATCCAATACACAAGTACATAGAAGATATGGAAATATTGGAGATATTACAAGAAGAGGAAGTGAAAAGATAAACTGATAGAACAGTATCCAACTTCACTCGCGTTTCTCATTGGTCTTCCTTGGTTCAGTAATCAACATAAACAGCCACGACGCCGAAGGGATTCGGGAGGGGATTAGCAAAAATACTGGACTGAAGCATTTCCAGCATCAAATTGCTGTTATCACCGGGAAAAAAAATTACAGGATTGAAGAGGTCAATTTTCTGTTATGAATATCCAGCATCACACATTCGGTAACCTCCAGTAACCGTGCAAACTGCAAGCATTAACAAAGAAAGGGTTTAGATAGATGATATTAAGCTAAGTTCGTAAACTGAGATATCAACACAACTAATTAACATATTTTAAGTAAATGTAGGCTCAGAACACAACTCAGCATATGACAAACATTTACATGGATTTTGAACTGAATCAAGCATGACTGAAAAGCGTCATAATTATGTTCACACTTGGGCTGCAATACTATGCCACGCCAACAAGTTGATCCATAATTTGAACAAAAATTTATAAATAAGGAGTTGCAACTGAAACAAAAAATGAGTTCACAAAACAATGTTGAAACTGAAACATGAGCTGCAACTGAAACTGAAAAATGAGCATCAACTGAATCTGAAACATGAGTTGAAACTGAAACATCAACTAAAACATCAACTGAAACTCAAACTCCAACTGAAACATCAACTGAAACTGAAACTGAAACTGAAAAATGAGCATCAACTGAAACATCAACTGAAACTGAAACTGAAACTGAAGCTGATATATGAGTTGAAACTCAAACTGAAACAAAAATTTTGTTTTTAAAAAAACAAAACAATGTTTTCGCACATAAGTCCGATATTCTTCAGCTTGTATAAAATATTTTGTCATCATTGCCTACTTATAAACAAAATAAAACATAGCCGATAATAAACTTCACAATTGAACACACTACAAAAAAAAGAACTTCCCTCAAGCAACATTGTCATCGGTACTTTCTCCCGATGAGTGATCTACTTCATGTCCAATGCGCCCACTAAAAAAAGAACCAAATACGTAGTTAAGTTGATAAGCAATTTAAAAATAGTCAATGTCTAAAAGATGTGGAATGTTTACCCCTCTAAATTGTTTGGGCAATTTCTTGAATCGTGTAGTCCGCGTGTACCACAAGCCTTGCACCATCTAGGCTTCCTTACTTTCTCTCTTGTTGGCTTCAATCGCTTCCCACTAGGCCTTCCTTTCGTATTGCATTGCTTAGGCTCCTCCACGAGAACTTTAGACTTTTCCATGGATTTTTCAAATGCCGGTCCACTACTTTCGGGTTGTACAAGATGGAACCCTTCAATACTTTTGATCATGTTGTTCCGCATGAATTCGTAGCCTTCATTGGAAGCTAATCCAATATCAACTTGTTGTTGGGCTAATTTAGTCAACTCACAATAGCGAGAACCTAAATTCTCACTACTACCTTCATGAAGTCCTCTTCCATTAGTGAATATATTGCTTCTTCGGATTACATCTCGGGTCCATCTTCTTAAAATATATTGCTTTGGTAGTTCTTTGTGGTCGGTGAATTTAAGATATGCCAAAAGATGCTTACAAGGAATGCCCACGAATTCAAACAACAAGCATGCACACATAGCCATTTGCGTCTCTTTAGAATAAGTCACCACTTTTGCATTTTCTGTTTCACCACACTTCTTCACTAGGTAAATAGCTTGATTCACATCTTCTTGCACCAAATTTACATTATATATTAAGCTTGATTTTAGTTCTTCTTGGAAATCATAAAAAATAACCAAAGTGTACACTTGCGCCATTTGTGCCTCTATATACCATTCGGTCTTCAATTTTGGTTTCTTCTCAATTGTACGATGATTTTCTTGAAGTTCTTGTTCTCTTTGTCTTGCAATGACTCTCTCGAATATTACGGCAAACTCATGTAGTGAGTACTTCTTTTGAGTATGTTTCTTTAAGAAAGCATTCATTCCCTCACTCCTTTGGGTACTTGACATTCCGGCCCAAAAATGTGGTCTATGATAGACAGGGGCCCATTTCTCACGAATTTCAAATTTATCTTGCAACCACTTATTGTTTTCCACACCATACTTACAAAGCAACGAGTTCCAATTTTCTTCAAAAGTAGTGCAATCATCAGAATTGTAGACAATATTCTTAAAAGCTTTCATAAACTCAACATCTTGGTTCATTTTAGGCACCTCTTGTGGTATCTTATCTAAAATATGCCAAATACAAAATCTATGGCGAATTTCAGGAAAAACAGCTTTGATTGCAGCACTGATCCCACGATCTTGATCAGTGACCATGCCAAATGGTGCATGTTTCATTGCTACTAACCATTTTTGAAATAACCATATAAATGAGGAAGCCGTTTCATTTGGGATGAACCCACACCCTAGGAAAACAGATTGCCAATGATGGTTGATTCCAACAAAGGGAACAAATAGCATTCCATAACGGTTCGTGCTATATGTTGCATCGAAGGAAACTACGTCACCAAATACTTCATAGTTCTTTCTAGCAATACCGTCGACCCAAATACAGTGACTCAATCGACCAAGCTCATCTAGTTGGAAATCATAAAAAAAAGTAGGATCTATTTCTTTTTGCCAATTGAAAAAATCAATCAACATTTGTCCATCGTGCCCTTTCATAGCCTCCCGTAAGTCTCTCTCATGATTTCTAGCATCGGTCTCGGTGAATCCAACCCTAGCATGACCCCCACTCGAATTTTCAAAAAACATCATTTGTTTGCACGTTGGAACCTTAGCTTGTGTAAGTTGACCCATTACTACTTTATTGGAATCTGACACATTCCGATTTCTTGGTAACAAGTGTCTTCTACCGGGTGAGGTAAATACATGATTGTGCAATTCAGTAAGTGAATAAAGAACCCATGAATGTGTTTCTTCATTTAATTTCACACGAATTAATGCTTTGCAGTCGGATCTACTTGTAGTCCCCCGCCTAACATCATTAGACTTACTCTTCGAAATACCGGCTTTATTACAAACAAACGACTTATCCACTACAACGGTTCCCTTCAATTTGGTTGAACCCTTACGCATTTGAAAACCCCCACATGTAGCGTAATTATTGTAGAAATTTTCAGCTAGTTCTAAAGTATCAAAAGTCATACCGAGCTTTGGTTTTAGGTGGTCGTCCACAACCGGAATAAATTCACCTACTTGTACATTTAAAAAATTGTCACCGGCATCAGATCTCCTTTCATCAATATCCATACCTATTATCAAAGTAAAAGAAACAGAAACCAACACAACCAATTACTCAACGATTCTACATATTATTTCCAAAAATAATGAAACTGAAACATTAAAAAAAAATACCTATTTGGAAGAAGGAGGAGGGACAACAGATTCGATTTGCTATTGGAGGAGAGCAACAGTTAGGGTTTCGCTCACACTGAGAGAGGAAGAAGGGGACAGCAGATTCAACCGAAGGTTTGAGTTCGAAATAGTTGAGAGGGAAGCACGGTGAAAACTCAGAAACGACGGAGTGAAGGTTTGAGGTTTGAGGTCGCAACGACGGCTGGCGAAGTGGACGACGAGTTGAGAGACGACGGCTGGCGAAGAAGGGGAATAGGTTTGAGAGACGACGAGTTGGGGGGATTCGCCAGAAACCCTAGAATTTGGGGGGGGGATTTTCGAGCGCGAAACCCTAAAATTTGGGGGGAATTTTGGAGAGTTGAAATGTCTCTTGAGAAACGAAGTGAGCGAAAGAGAAGGGATAGCGGGGTGTAAGGGAAAGCGGGGGTGAAATATCCAAATTACCCCCGCTATCAACTCTGATAATATCAGATCCAATCTCAGCGGTTAAAATCCCACGTTTTAGATCCAACGACTGACAGCACAGTTCGTAAGCTGAGTTCGCACAGCTGAGTTCGTAACCGAAGGTTACCCTATATATATATATATATATATATATATATATATATATATATATATATATATATATATATAATAATAATAATAATAATAATAATAATATATATATATATAATAATAATAATAATATGTATAATAATAATAATAATAATAATAATAATAATATATAATAATAATAATAATAATAATAATAATAATAATAATAATAATAATAGTAATAATAATAATATATATAATAATAATAATAATAATAATAATATATATATAATAATAATAATAATAATAATAATAATAATATATAATAATAATAATAATAATAATTATAATAATAATAATAATATATATAATAATAATAATAATAATATTTAATAATATTAATAATATATAATAATAATAATAATAATATATATAATAATAATAATAAATAATAATAATAATAATATATATATATATATATAATGATAATAATAATAATAATAATAATATATATAATAATAATATTAATAATAATAATAAAAATAATAATAATAATAATAATAATATATATATATAATAATAATAATAATAATAATAATAATAATAATAATATATATAATAATAATAATAATATATATAATAATAATAATAATAATAATAATAATAATAATAATAATAATAATAATATATAATAATAATAATAATAATAATAATAATAATAATAATAATAATAATAAAGAGAGTAAAGGAGGTGTTTTGGAAAGGAGGTGTTTTGGAAAATAGGGAGTATGAGTATTCTGAATATCAATTCTGAATAACACTTAAAACAAACGCCTATTCTGAATAGAGTATTCTGAATACTCTATTCTGAATATCAAAACAAACGGACCCTAAGTGTTTGCAATTACAATTACTTACAACGACTCGAACGACCTTGAGATATAAGATTCTCTTTAATTGTTATGGTTTTGTTGTTAGCCGTTTCAAGCCCTTATAGTTTTTGCAATTTTAAGGATCTTCAAATTTATTTTTTTCATGTAAATATAGGCATTCATTTTGCACGTAAGAAAAATTAAATTGATATTAGGGCTCTAAAAATAATTATTTGGGTCTTTAGATTTTTTTTTAAAAAAATATTTGGGTTTAGACTAGATTGAATTTGAGACTTTAAATTTGAGTGATTTATGTTTGAATTTTATGTACACTTAAGAACATGCATAAAACATTAATAACAATCTAAATCATGTTTATATGAATCTGGATCTTAATCATGTTGCAAAAGTACTTTAATATAAAATCCTAAATCATGAAACTATAGATCTTTGCCAAATTAAAAGAAGAAGAATATTAAAAGCGGAAGCACTAGCCTGAAGCTATTGATGGAGATTGCGTAGAGGGTTTAGATCTTTCTATATGATACGCACTTCGATCTATGAGAGGTTTTTTCTCTATTCTTCTGTTGATGGGATTACAGATGGAATAAGAAGATACGTATATATAGGGGACCATAACCCTAATTGATAATTGTTGATTTTCAATTTTGCCCATCACAAAATAAGAAATTTATTTTACGGTCTCTACACGTGTTATATCACTACGGTCTCTACACGTGTTATATCACACTTTAAATTATATGCTTTTAATCTTGATTAGATTACTTTAATTTGGGTTAAACTTTAGAATAGCTATTATACATTTAGTCACATATGTGAGCCCACATAGATTATTTTTCAACAATCTCCCACTTGGGCCACATATGTTACTCCTTATAAATGTACATACTTTATGAGCTCAAAATTTGGAAATCCTTATAATCTTAAGAGTCTCATCCATAGGGGAATATGGGACACTCGTTTTGGGGCCCCCAAATTGAACCCTATTATTTATGAATTAATACAAGACAATCCCCTATAACTATGTCAGCGAATGATTTTCATCATCTATAAGCTGTTCAGAATCTTTATAACATCTCACAGGAATAATCAAAGTCGGAAAGCAAAAGAATCAACCAAGTGTGCATAATCGAATCAAATAGACCAACAGAAATTTACTTGAAGCCAAAATATAATAAATCAAGTTTGGACAAGTCAAATATCCTGGGTCACATTGCCCAAATACAATACAGCATACCCACTTTCTCTAGTGCAATTATTTATTCATAATTTCCAACCCAATTGTATTTGTCATGCAATTAATATAATTATAGTATGTAACAACTCAATCTATGATTATCCCTTCTCACTACTACAAACCGAGTAGCAAACTAGAGTTTTTTTTTTTTTTAGAAAAATAATTTTTTTTTCTTCAGTCTCTTCTCTAAGTTGTCACTTAGATCTTCGTCGGGATAGACCGGGTACTAAAACCTGCTTGGTCTATCCCGACATCGATACCAGCGCTTTCGATTAGAAAACACTGGAATAGACCCCTCTCCTTATATCCCCAATTATTTTTACACTTTAAATTTTCCAAATTTAAAGTGTTATATCACACTTTAAATTATATGCTTTAAACCCATTACTTAATCTTGATTAGATCACTTTAATTTGGGTTAAATTTTAGAATAGCAATTATACATTTAGTCACATATGTGAGCCCACATAGATTATTTTTCAACAATCTCCCACCTGGGCCACATATGTTACTCCTTATAAATGTACATACTTTATGAGCTCAAAATTTGCTATCATAACCAAAAGCATAGCCAAACAATCTCGTCCATTAATTATGTAAATATAGGATCAAAGCAATTTTCGTTACATTTATCGTAACTAAATTCATCAATTGTCACATATATCAACATAATCAAACGACATAGATCAAGTGTGAATGTGTAGCATGGAAATTTCATGCAATGTGATCTATACACATGTCTATTTCCAACTGGTCCTCTTTAAAAAACTTAAGTGAGGTCAGAACCAAAACATGACATATGAGTGAGAAAACTAAATTCTTTATTTCTGATCAGAAAATAACCAAATGTATAAATATCTCACACAAACATAATGCAAATAAAATACAAACTCCCACTAAATCATGATATCCTCAAATAATATAACACCCACATGAGCAGTATGCTCATAAAAGACCTTGGGTGGTAATTCCTTTATGAGCGGATCCACTATCATGGAGTTTGTCCCAATATGCTTTATGGACATCTGTCCACTTGCACTCTTTCTTTCACAACTAGGAACTTTATGTCAATATGTTTCGACTTTGTTGAACTCCTGTTGTTGTTGGAATACATCACTGCTGACTTATTGTCACAAAATAACTTGAGTGGTCTTTCTATATTCTCCAAAATGCGCAGCCTAGTGACAAAATTCTGCGGCCATATTCCATGATTTGATGCCTCATAGCATGCTACATACTCTGCTGTCATAGTAGAAGAAGCTATAAGTGTATGTTTGACACTTTACTAGAATATAGCTCCTCCAGCTAACAGGTAAATATAGCCTGAAGCAGACTTTTTGCTATCTTGACACCCTAGTGAAATCAGAATTAGAATACCTTACGACCTCCAAATGATCTGATTTCCTATATGTGAGCATGTAGTTTTTTGTTCTCTGAAGATACCTCATGACCTTCTTGGCTGCTATCCAATGGTCCATACCAGGTTTTCTTAAATACCTGCCTAACATCCCAACAATGTACGCAATATCCAGACGCGTACATACTTGAGCATACATTAGACTCCCAATAGCTGATGTATAGGGGATCTTTTATATTTTCTGAATTTCAAGATTACTTTTAGGACACTGAATGAGACTAAATTTGTCTCCTTTAGCAACAGGGGTATCCCCTGGTCTTACAATCTTGCATGCCAAACCTTTTGAATACTTTATCGATGTATTCCTTTTGTGATAATCCTAGAATACCTCGAGAACGATCTCGGTGTATTTGAATTCCTAATACAAAAGAGGCATCCCCAAGATCCTTTATCTCAAAATGCTTGGACAGAAATCTTTCAGTTTCATGCAATAAATCTATATCGTTAGTGGCAAGCAATATGTCATCGACATATAGAACTAGAAATATATGCTTACTCCCACTGAACTTGTGATACACACAATCATCAACTACATTCATCTCAAAACCAAATGAGACAATTACTTGATGAAACTTGTGGTACCATTGACGGGAAGCTTGCTTGAGTTCATAGATGGATTTTGTCATTTTGTAAACCATATTCTTTGGATCTCCCGACATACTTTTCTGGTTGCACCATATAAATTGTATCGTCAATGTCGCCATTGAGAAACGCTGTCTTGACATCCATCTAATGTAGCTCAAGATCAAGATGAGTAATAATTGTCATAATTGTCATAAACGAGTCTTTCAACGAAACTGGAGAGAATGTCTCTATAAAATCAATGTCTTCTTTCTAAGTATAGCCTTTAGCTACAAGACATGCCTTACACTTATCCAAATTACCATTTGCATTCCTGTTGGTCTTAAATATCCATTTACAACCAATTGTTTTGCACCTTCTGGTAATGGGACAAGTTCCCAAACTTTGTTGTCATGCATAGACTTATACTCCACATTCATGGTATTCATCCACTTTTGAGAGTTACAATCTTTCATGGCCTGATGAAATGTGATTGGATCATCTTCCATTATTCCATTGTCATCCTCATGTTCTTGGAGAAATACAATATAATCATCCGGAATAGCATTCCTCATTTCTCTCGTGGATGTCCTTAATGGCACTGGTTCTTGAGGTTGTTGAGTTTGTTCTTCTGGAACAATTAACTCATTTTGAATGGGGGGTTGTTCAACATTGTCTTGTTGAGGTTCCGGATTCACTTCTTGATCAGTAATAGGTGTGGGAACCTGAATATTGTCAAAAGTGATAGTAGGAATTGGGTTTATAATTGAATCCAATTCCTCCTCAAAAGCAATGTCCCTAACCTTATTTCTCCCCCAAACTCAACTTCCTCAAAAAATTTTGCAGTTCCTGTCTAAAAAATATCCTTAAGTGTGGGATCATAAAACTTATAGCCTCTAGATCGTTCAGAATAACCAATAAAGTAGCTGCTCACTGTTTTGGAGTCCAATTTCTTTTCATGTGGCCTGTAAGGCCTTGCCTCAGCTGGACATCCCCAAATGTGAAAGTACTTTAGACTAGGCTTTCGACCTGTCCAAAGCTCATAAGGTGTTTTTGCAACTACTTTAGGTGGTACTCTATTGAGAGTAAGCTGCTGTCTTTAATGCTTCTCCCCAGAGGGACTTAGGTAAGGTGAAATGAGCAATCATACTTCTTACCATATTCTTAAGAGTCCTATTCTAATCCTTGAAATTTATCCCATTAAGCAAGGGAACAAAATTGATGTTAGCAGTTATTGAGGCATCAGATGATAAACTAGCTGAATATAGAACAAAAACTAAACAAACAAAATAAGCTCACATGAGAGTCCATATAAAACAATAATTCAAATAATGGTTAATCCCATCTCAAGATACCAGGCACAACGTTAATATCAAGTCTTTGGACAGTAACATTAACTGTAAGCGGTACTCTTGTTGTAATAATTAAATATTGACAATAAATCCTGTCAAATAATAAGGCATTATTTGGAATGACTTATTGTTCACATGGAATACCTTATAATTGTTACATATTTATTACCACAGATGTGTATGAAATTCGGTCAAATATCAACTTACCTTTGGGTCAATTAATAAACGCATGAATTACAAACACACAATCATCTTGATATTTTAAATAAATTAATCTACACAAAAGATATCACTTTGGCAACATTTTGTTTCAATTAAACTATTCAAAATACTAGACATTCATAAGAAAACCAAAACCAAAATTTGAATTTAATTGCTTCCCTTTTTTTTTTGTAACCCTTAACTTTATAACTTACTTTGTTTCAGATGGATAATTTCAATTTAAAGTGATGACAAAACTATAACAGAAAATGTGATGTATATTTATCTGAAATAATAACAAAATCATAAATGAACCATATCTATCTACTGATTTGATAATGTCAAAAGATAGGATTAAACAGAATATTAACAGAAATTAAAATTCTTAAATCTCACATTTCCTGAATTTTGTGAGCACAGAAACCCAAACCCGGGCCCATGCCTACGTCAGCAACAGCGGCAACATTTGCTGCCTTCATAACCCCGTGGGCCCCTTTTACCGAAACCATTATAAACAGCTCATCTTTAACAGAAGTTTTCATTCTCAAACCATTGATAATTAATAGAGTTTGTTAGTTGTGCTCGAATTTAATTAAACACAACAGAATTCAATATCAAAACCATATAAATTGATAATAAATTGATAACAGTAAACA